>OY728120.1:234789244-236039244 GCA_963277665.1 Viscum album
TAATGATTTCGTTCATTGTTTTATAAACCTTATAGTGATTTTTATGCTCATCAAATGTTTTTTAGAATTTGTTTTCCCATGGTATAAAGATGGGTAAGAGAAAGGAATAATTAAAAAAGATTTATATCAAGAAAATAATTCTTGTTTTCTTTTAAGGGTTATTATAGTATGAAAACAATAGATACTGAGTAGTAGTGTCTTCTTTGTAATATTTGAGATGTAAAGTAATAGTTATGGCATGTTTCTATAAGACCTAAACCTGAAAAGATCATAAATGTGATTTATTAACTTAATTCAATATTATTTAATGTTTTCAGCTGGGGCCTTATAGTTGGTATTAGAGGTCGGGTATGATTACTTTAGGATTTAGGGTCTTGTTAAATTAAAATCCCTAAATTAATTTATGGTAAGATTGAAATGATATGGCATTTATAGATTACCAGGGTTCTTTTCCTAAGATATTTCTGTGTTCAAAATTGTTTCCAATAGAGGGAATAACACTACTATGTTGGAAAGGAATACATAAGAGAATAACCTTCCAAATCAGCATCCTGAGATGGTTGGAATCAGAACCGAATAGTTTTTTGTAGTGATTTCTTAGTTAACTCAGGTGATAAATGGTGGTTGTGTTTATCGATGAAATTTTGGTTTATTCTAATAGTAAAGTGGAGCATGAAAGTCATTTGAGGGTTGTCTTGCAATATTTAAATGAAAAGAAAATATATGGGAAATTCCTAAAGTATGAGTTTTGGTTACAAAAAATTTAATTTCATGGTCACATTATTTAAAAAAATGGGATAACCATAGATCCTGATAAAACAAAAGTAGTTTTAGATTGGAAAATACCTACAAATATAACCGAGATTCATATTTTTCATGGTTTGGAAGGATATTATAGATGGTTTTTTGAGAATTTTTCATGGTTATATATCCCACTAACTATGTTAACTCGAAAAGATGTTATGTTTATTTTAAAAAAAATGTTATGATTTTTTTCAGGAATTGAATATATGATTGGTGAATACTCTAGTTTTGGGACTACCTTCTAGAATTGTTATGATTGTTATCTACAGTGAGGCTTTGTTGAAAGAACTCAATTGTTTCCTAATGCATTATGAACAGGTAGTTCTTTATGCTTCTTATCTGTTAAAACCTCATGTGTTAAATTACGCTACACATTATTAGGAATTATCTGTTGTTGTTTTTTTCTTTAAAAATATTTTAGCCATCATCTATTTGGAGTAAAATGTAAAATATATACTAACCACAAAAGTTTGAAGTATATATTCACTCATAATGAATTGAATAGAATACAAAGGAGATGGATAGAATTAATCAATGTTTATGATTCCACGATTCATTACCATCCAGGAAAGGAAAATAAAGTGGATGATGCTTTATGTAGAAAAATTAATGCTACACTAACCCTTTAACATTTAGAATAAGATCCTTTGATTAATTATTTAATGAACTTATGTATAGACGTTTTTGGTGCAAAAAATTACAATTTTTTGGTTTAGGTGGTAGGAAATCATCTCTATCATATAGAATTTATAAAGCTTAGAAGGAAGACAATGAGTTGCAGAAAAGGGTAGAATTGGTTCAGAAGTGTAAGTTATTTGAGCATAATATTTTGAAATATTGTGTTTTGAGGTTTGGAAATAATATATGTGTGCCTTAGGTTTCAAAGTAAAGGAATTATTTGTTATGTGATGCTCATAGTTCTCTATTTTCAGTTCATTCTGGTAGTACTAAGATGTACATAGATCTTTGGGAGTATTACTAGTCGGATGGAATGAAAAGAGATTTCGTTGACTTTAGTGTGAATTCTTTGACATGTCAACATGTCAAAGGAGATAAATAGTTACTGAAAGGGATGCTTCAACGTTTACCAATGCCTGATTGGGAATGTAAAAATGTTCCCATGGATTTCGTCATGGAATTACGAAGGACTTCTCAAAATAATAATTCAATCTATGTTATAATTAATCGATTGAATAAATCGGAACATTTTTTCTATTATAGATATTATGTCTCTAGACCAACATTCACATTTTCATGTTAAATAGATAGTTAGGTTACATGGATTTCCACTCTCATTTGTATCTGAGCATGATCGGAGGATCACTTCTTACTTTTGGAAAGGCTTTCAAAAGTCATTAGGTGATGAATTAAATTTTAGTATAGCTTTTCATCCTCAATCAAATTGGCAGTCAGAAGAAACAATTTCGACAATTGATGTTTTTCTACGTTCTTGGTCAATAGATTTACATGGAAGTTAATACCATTAATATTTAATTATCTCAATTTTCTTATAAAAATTATTTTCATTCCAGTATACATATGGCTCCATTTGAGGAATTGTATGGAAAGTGGGGTCGAAAATTAGTTTTTTAGGTTGATGTAGGTGAAAGGATGTTGATTGGGAATGAATTGGTAGATGTGATAAGAGAACAAGATCATTTGATTAAAAAGCACATGAGAATAGGTCAGAGAAGGTAGAGAAGTTATGGGGATAACTAGAGGAATGATATTTCTTTTGTGGTAGGTGATCACGCGTTTCTCAAAGTTTCTCCATTGAAAAGTGTAATGTGTTTTGGTAATAAGGGAAATTTGAGTTTGAGATTCATTAGACCCTATAAAATCCTAGATAAAGTTTGATTGGTTGCCTATAGAGTAGATTTACCTTAAAATTTATCTCCGGTACATAATGTTTCAATGTTGAGAATATATATTCTAGATATATCTCATTTTTTGAGTCCAGAGGTTGTTTAGTTGGAAGGTAATCTTTCTTATGAGGATTAATCAGTCCAGATTTTTGACCAAAGGAAGGAAGTGTTAAAAAATAAGGAAATTTATCAAGTAAATGTTTTTTGGATGAACTATATAGTTTAAGAGTCTAGATGAGAATCTAAAAATGATATGAGTGATAAATACCCCCACTTATTAGATATGTGAATAATGTTGTAAGGACACAATTTCTAAAATGGGGGAATGATGTTACATACAAGGAAAATTATGTATATGATATTTTTATATTTATTAATATTTTTGAATTAAATTTTAATTTTACTTTAAAGGGGATGCTATGTTCGATGGTGTACCTAATATACAACAATGGGTTTCTCTGAAATCTTATGTTTCACACAAGGCTGAGTCATACTAAAAAATAATAATATAATATTTTTTTAAATAGTTGTTAACTCCTAGATGATTTATTGTTGATAATGAATAGAAATAACCATACTATGATTAAATATTTTTGATAACTTTTTTTAAATTTATCCAATAAACTCTAGAGGCTTAAAATGAGAATGAATCAAATTTTAATCATAAATAATATAATAATCATTAAAAGGTTGTTTTTCCTCCTTTTAATGGTGACACCATTCTAAATATAGTTATTTTCACTTTTATATGATGAATTTGACAAAATAATATTTTTATTTAAAAGACGTATATCAAAATTTAATTTGTGTAAATGCATGGTATTTTTCGGATAAAGTTCATTTTTTAATGAATAGTGAAAATAATGCATTTTAAGTCAAATAGTCATTCCATATAATTTATATATATGGTAAGATTATAATTTTAAATTATTTTAAAATGAAAATTGATTATATTTTTACCATTTAATCAAATGTTCATCATTAGAAGTAATTTTCCATTGAAATAGGATATAAACACATGTCGATCTTTTTGTTGTTTTTACTTTTTTAAAACTTGCTATCTAGTTTGGAAAATAGAAATTATTTTTAAATTAATTAATGAATCTTCTATGAATTGAAATTGGTAAAATAGATGCATTTTATAAATTGGAATATGAAAATTATCTTTAGGTGAATTTTTGGTATTTTGCTGAAAACGTTCAATTTTTGATGAATAGTGAAAAACACTACATTGAAGTTAAAAACCGAATTTTTCATTTAAATGAAATTTTACATCTTAATTGAATTGAATTTAAATAATCCATCATACATGGTTGTTATTAGTAAGTGAAAAACGGTTCAATATGATAAAATTATTTTTTGGTGAATAATAACTTATGATTTTTATTTACCATGGTTAAAGGGAAGTATGATAAATATTGGTAAAATTAATTTTATAATAGTATAAAATTAACTTAACACTTGACCTAATGCTATTTGATGAGTAATTACCAACCAAAAAAATCACTGTGTGAGAATTTTGGCCTTTGAAATACAATTAGATAAGATAATGACATTAATAACTTTTTTTAGCGTAAAAATCATTATATCATAAACCTGTATTATTTTTTATAAAAAAATTATTTTTTTGTTATATAATTGATATATATGGATATAAATAATAAATAGATATCTAAAATGATTTACTACATCATGGTATTTTATTTATAATTTTTAGACATCAAATAAATTTATTTATTTATGACACAATGATCATGTAATAATTACCACATTAATGAATGATTTAGATAAATGAGATTATATATATTAAAATAAATTTATTTCAAAACTCTTTATTCCATCCATGAATTTTATAGATGATGATGCCTTTTTATGTTTTATGTAATTATGGTTTTTCTAAAGAATCATGTTGTTTTAGATTTGTTAAAAAGTCATAATATGATTAGTATAAAAATTTCCATGAATGAAATTATAAATCAATAAATAATTAATTAAATGATAAAATAGTCCTATAAATTATATATTAGATAAAATGACATATATTATTCTATAAATATCATTAATGATCTATTTTGTTTGGATTGGCATTTTATGGTAACTATATTAACCATATAGTATGGATATATAAGAAGAGATGGTAATAGATAAATTAGATAACTAAGGGTTAAAGTAAACTGATAAGGTTAAAAATGAAACCAAATCCTATCTAAAACACACTGGTTGTGGAAATTTAGAATAATAGTCATCTTATCTTAGAAATTAATGAGTTTGGAACATTTTGAATTCAAAATTCAGTTTATAATAAGATAATATTTTCAAACATTCCTAAAGTTCCCCTCGTATAAACTACAGTCACCTCTAACCCATTTCACAAACCTCTCAAACCCCTTGACTCGTCCAAACTATTCCCAAAAAATCTCTAAACATCCCTCTATAACTCCTAGATTCCTTCCTCTAGGAAGAAGGAAATTCAAGAAATCATTTTGGTTCAAACCATAGGGAGTTACCTGATTTAAAGTAACATCTTCTCTCAAGTTCTTTTCTTTTATTTTATTTCTCTACTCCCTATTCAGTTGTTATTATTTTTTACACAACAACCCCAATATATTCAATATATTAGGTTGTTTTTATGAGAATCACTCAATCTAAACTTACACACACCTTTATTTAAAGGATTTCAAGCATACAGTTTCTGTAGTCTGTGAACTAAAGCCTCACGAAATGATAATTGTTCAATTATCTCTTACCACCTCTTATAATGGACATTATGAAGGAACTGTATTTATATGTGATAAATATTATATTTATATTTTCACTATAATTCTATATTTTTCATTTTTATCATGTATATACGGTTTCCATAATGGGTATTTATCATATTTTCATTTGAGGAAGTGCGGATTGCCGCCCCCAGAAGGTGATATGATTCGTTTATGCCAAACGTGGAACATATAAAGGATTGAGATAATGAAATTATATATGATATCAAATAGGAATTATAATATACCTATTCATCATTTTGTTTTCATTCCATTAAATATGAAATAGTATTTAATTTAGCGTTCATGCGTACGTACGGATTACCGTCTACATGAACGATGCATTTCATTTCTTATCTGTAAATTTTATATACTACTATAAATAAATAAAAATATATTTATACTATATATATATGATATATATGATATCTTAATCATGAATATCATTACATAGATAATGTAATATTTACTACATGGACAATTTGTAAGTATAAGTTGTTCATGTTTGACTCAAGTACTAAATATCGACAAAATGACTGATATTAACATAAATAATTATGTAATGTTTTAAACGAGGTAATTATTTATATAAAAGGAAAAATTTAATTGGAAAAGGTTCTTAATAAAGTAAAAATAAACTTTAGTTTATTATTCTAGATATTAAAGAAAGAACCAGCCAAGTTGGACAAACTCATTGTTGCGTGTCAGGTATGCCATCGAAAGCAACATCCCCTACAAAGTAAAATTAATATTTAATTCACCAATATTAATAAATATGAATATTTAAAATTCATTATTTATCTGGGATGTTACATCCTTCCCCCTTTTAGAAATTGTTTCTTTACAATTTTATAATTGGTCTCAGAAACTAAATCTAAATCCCCACAATAGAAAAAGGGTTAATAAAACTATCAATTAAAGGAAAGAATGATTATTAAAAAATTGTCACCTGAGATAACATAAAAAATGTTTTTGACAAGAAGAGGAGGGTGAAAGGCTCCTTTACCAATTTGGTAACTTATGAAACATGCACATCATGAAATAATTAACATACAATGAAGATGTAAATACTCATAAATTAAATTATGTTACACAGTGAATACAATCATGGGCAGTACATTCACCACACAAAAGGAAATAGTGGTGAATATAGCATTAATCTCACATGAATAAAAAGTGATATGAAAACCCCTTACATCATGTCCGACTTGACTAGTTCATTAATTAATCTCATGAATAATAAACTAATGTTAACTTTTAATTTCATTATAAAAATTTTCATGTTTTTTATTCCTTTTATATAAATGATTACCATTTTATAAAAATCACATATTCATTTAAGTTAATAACAGTCGTTTTGTCGATATTTGGTAATTGAGTCAAAATGAATTTTTAAAAATTTCAAATTGTCCTTGTCGTTAAAAATTCATTATCACTAAAATTATATTCATGATTTATATATAATATATCTCATACATATCCAATATATATATATATATATAATAGTACATGACATTTGAGGATAGGAGTTGAAATGCACCGTTCATGGGGACGATAAGTGGTACATGCGAATTAACGCTTCTTTCAGTTCTATTTCATATTTAATGGAATGAAATCATAAAGATACATAGGTACATTATAATTATTTTATAATATTATATATAATATCATTAATTCAATCCTTTATACATTCCTTGTAAAGCATGAATGATTCATATCACTTTGATTGTGCGGTATTTAGGACATCCTTAAATGAAATTATAGTATTTACCTATTATGGAAACCATAAATAATGCTAAAAATGAAAAATACAAGAGAAAACAGAAAATATAAACATAATATTTATCACATATAAATACAGTTCCATCATAATGGCAACAATGAGAGGTGGTAGAAGATATTTAAACAATCATTATTTCGTGCGGTAGTTGTTCGCAGTCCATAGAAACAGTATGTTCATATCCATTAGATGGAGGTGTGAGGATGTGTAGTTTTAAAAATCCTCATAAAAACATCCTATTATTTTGAAGATAGAATTTATTTCTTATAAAATAATAGAATAAAGAGAGTTTAGGGGGATGGAGAAGGAAAATAAAATAAATGAACATGAGAGAAGACATTAAGATTAAATTGGGTAACTTCTTTTGATTCAAGCCGTTGGGCTCTTTTGAATTTCCTTCTGCCTATGGGAGGCCTTCTAAGAGGAATATTGGAATTTTGAGAGATTATTCTTTTAGGGGTTGGACAAGCCAAGGAGATTAAGAGGTGTTAGTAATCGGTTATATGTGGAGTCCTACTATAAGAGGGTGGAGGGGCTCTTTTGGAATATTTGAAAGTATTATTTTATTATAAAATTATTTTCGGTATAAAATTTTCCAAAACCCATTAAATTTGAAGATATGATGAATATTAGTGAAAATAAATTCACAAAATAATAATTGGACATGTTTTAGATAATTTTTTACTCCTTATATTTTTTATTTAACCACTTGTTAACTTATTTAACATTTTATCATTTATTCTTGTATATTCTTATTATATGCTTAATCTATTTTTTATAAAATTCCAAGTGACCCAAAATGGATCATTAATGACATTTTTAATATCATATATGTCATTCATCCGAATGCTATTTTTTAGGACTATATTATCATTTAAAAAATGTTAATTGATCTAAAAACTCATTTATGTAGATTTTTATACTATTCATATCATTAGTTTTTTAAAAATCCAAATAAACATTATTTTTTCAAAAAATCATCATTATTTAAAATATAACAAGTCATTATCATATCTACAAATTTTGGATGGCATAAAATGATTCAAAATAAATTTATTTTTATATTTATAGTCTCATTTATTTATAACATTCATTAATGAGGTAAACATTACATCATAATTGTGTCATTAATAAATTTATTTATATGATGTCCTAAAATTATAAATAAAATACCATGATGTAGAGGAATCGAAATATAAAATAATTCTCATAGCGATGGAAAGGTTATCTTCACCAAGTATGTTAAAAAGAAACAATATTGATATACTTTAGTAAAAAACTTCGTAGAGAAAAGATCCCTTTTGAATAAATGTAAAAGACAAATGGGTTAATATATTGTATATAAAAAGTCGTATAAAAATCAAAATATTCTTCAATGGATGGTGATTGTGAAGAATTCCTTTACCTTATTTCTGACTTGACTCGTTTGGTCTTTAATCACTTGAATAATAATCCAAAGTTACTTTTAATATGATTAAGGACCTTTTCAGGTTTATTTTTTCCTTTTATATCACTTATTACCTCTTTGTAAACCTCACATAATTATTTAACTTAATATTGGCCTTTTTGTTGATATTTGGTACTTGAGTCACAAATTAACTTCTTTTAATTACAAATTGTCCTTGTGTTCAAAATCTCATTACCTCCATAATGATATTCATGATTTATATATCATATATATCATATATATCTAGTATATAAGTATTCATAACAGTCCTTATCATTTGGATATAAGAAATGAAATGCATCATTCTTGGAGATAGTAAGCTGTAAGTATGTGTGAATGTTATATCATTTAATTTTTTTCATTTTTAATGGAATAAAAAGCAAATTATACATATATATGTATTTTTATTCTATTATAATATTATATTTTATATATGTTACATTATATCATTAACCTCATCCTTTATACGTTCCACGTATGGCATGAACAAGTCATATCACTATGAGGGGGCGGTAGTGCGCACCTTCTCAAATGAAATTATCATATTTACTAATTATGAAAACCATAAAGGTATGATATAAATGAAAAATGAAGAACCATAGAAAAAATATAAATATATCATATATTATATATAAATTCAATTCAATCATAATGGAAACCATAAGAGGTGGTAGGAGAATATTGAGCTATCATCGTTTCATGAGGTAGTAGTTCACCATCCACATAAACTATATGTTCATTACACATTATATAGAGGTGTGTGTAAGTGTAGTTTTAATTCTTCTCAAAAAGAAGAAAAAAATTATTAAGATCATAGTAATTATAGGAGGAATATAAAAGAAAAGAACATGAGAGGATACATTACCTTTAAACCAGGTAACTGCCTTTTGTTTGAAACAAAAGGTTTTCTTCAATTGCCTTCTACATATGGGAAGGCTTCTAGGGGGAATATAAGGATTTTTGGAGCTTATTTTTGTAGAGGTTGGATTATCCAGGGTTCTTGGGAGGTGTGAGTAAATGTTTAAAGGTGGAGTGCATTTATAAGAGGGCGGATGGGCGCTTTATGAAAGTTTGAAAGTATTATTTTATTATAAAAGGGATTTTCGGATTCAAAATGTCTAGAAATAATTATATTCAGATATATGATGACTATTATTATAAATCCTCTCATCCAATAAGGTTTGTAAAAGTGTAACGGTAATTTTAAATTATCATAAAATTATTTTTAACTTGAATTACCCTATTTATCTTTTAAGCATAGTAAAAAAAAATAAAATGTTACCATTCAACCAAAAAATTCCATCCTATTGAACAAAATTTTGCTTACGTATTACTAAAATGTATGTTAGATTTTTGAAATTAAATTTACATATGTGCTAAAATATAATTTATATGAATAAGTCGGTTTTTAATTATAATGTAGCGTTTTTCACTATTCAGCTAAAATTGAACATTTTTAGAAAAATACAGAAAATTTACCGAAATCTGTATTTGATATTATAAATATAAAAATTAATTCTATTTTAACAAATTAAAAACATAGAAGTTTCATTAATTAATTTGAAAATATTTTTCTTTTTAAAAACAAGAAAAAGTGTTTTTAAGAAGAAAAAACTACAAAATGATTGAAATGTGTTTATGACCAATTTCAAAGTGAAATTACATCTAACGGCCAAAATTGTATTAAATGGTAAAAATAAAATCTAAATTACTCTTTAAAACCATTTTAAAAATATAATATAACCTTTTAAATAAATTAGATAAAAAGACATTTTTGACTTAAAATGCATTATTTCTCCCAATTCATTAAAAAATTGAACTTTATTAGAAAAATTAAAAAAATTAACCAAACTAAATTTCGATATCCCACATCTAAAGAATAATTTTATTTTTTCAAATAGAACATATAAAAGTTACAAAAATTAGATTTAAAAAATCATTTTCAATCAAAAGGAGATAAAACCAACTTTTAAAATATTAGAGTATATATGGAAGCTAAATATCAAATAATGGTCGCGGTGGAAGAAAGACAGTTGTCACTGTGTAATTTAAAAAGAATCATTACCATTTTCATTTAGTAAAAATCTACATATAAAAATATTACCAATGAATGAAATAATAAAGTCAAATGGGTATATACACTGTATAAAAAAAGTCGTGTATAAATCAAAGTATGTCTCAATTAAAGGAGATTCATACGAAACCCCATACAAAGATTATTTTGAAAATCAAAGAGATCAGTTATATGTATTCACTATAAGGAGACAAAAAGAATGTATAAATACAAGAAAGGACATGAAAATTAATTTCTCACTTATTCATAGAATGACATAATCAAAAGGTAGAAGATCAACACAATGAATTGAAATTGGGTTAAGAAGTTTCTATACCTCATTGCTTACTTGACCCATTAGTTCATTAATATCTTGAATAATAAACTAAAATTAATTTATACTTTCTTAAGAACCATTTTCAAGATTATTTTTTCCTTTTATTTTACTTATTACCTAGTTATAAACATTACATAATTATTAATGATAATATTTGTAGTTTTGTTGATATTTGGTACATGAGTCAAAAATGATCTTCTTATAATTTCAAATTTTCCATGTAGTCAAAATTAAATTATCTCAAGAATGATACACATTATTTAGATATCCTATATATCATATATATCCAGTATATATAAATATTTATAATAGTACATATCATTTGGAGATAAGAAATAAAATGCACCATTTATTGTGACGGTAAGCCACACATACGCATGAACGATACATTCATCTATATTTCATATTTAATGGAATAAAAACATAATGATACAAAGGTATATTTAAAATCCAGAATAGTATCATATAAAATTTCATTAACACCATCATTTATATGTTCCACGTATGGCATTAATGAGTCATATCACTTTGAGGGGGCGGTCCGTACTTCCACCAATGAAATTATCATATTTACCCATTATGGATTCTTTAATGGTATAGTATAATTGAAAAATAATGAGGCATAAAGAAAATATATATATATATATAATATAACATGTTTAAATACAATTCCATCTTAATGGACACTATAAGAGTTGTTACGAGACGATTGAACAATCATCTTTTTGTGAGGCATTAGTTTATCATCCACAGAAACATAATGTTAGTATCCATTACATCGAGGTGTGTAGAAGTGTAGTTTTAATCATTATCATAAAAAACATAGTATATTGAGGATAGTTGGGATGTTATGTAAAAAAATAATTATAAGAGATTTGGGTGTGGAGAAGGAAAATAAAATAAGGGAACGTGCGGGAAGACGTTACCTATAAATCAGGTAACTCTCTATGGTTTGAACCAAAAAGATTTCTTGAAGTTCCTTCTGCCTACGGTAAGGCTTCTAAGAGGAAGATATGTATTTTGGGATCTTATTTAGGAATAATTTGGATGATCCAATGGTCTTTAGAGTTGTTTGTAATGGGTTAGAATTGGTGTCCTTTTATAATAGGGAGAAGGGGTTCTTTAGAAATATTTGAATATATTATTTTATTATAAGTCGATTTTCAAAATCTAAATGTCCAAAAACAGATTAAATTTTTATATAAGATGAATATATGTAGAAATAATGTCATCCCATATGAATTTTATAGGATTTGGATATTTTTAATCTTTATCTTTTTTATTTAACCCTTTGTTAACTTATTAAACATTTACAATTTCTTCTTTTATATTCATACTATATGGTTATTATATTTACTATAAAATTCTAGGAATCTCAAAATGTATCATTGATTAAATTTTAACCTCATATATGTCATTTGGATAAATTTTATATTTTTAGAACTATTTTATGATTTAATAAAATATTAATTTATAAAAAATCATTTATTTCAATTGATATATTATTCATATCATGATGTTTTAAAAAATCCAAACCAACTTGATTGTTTCGAAAAATCATCACTAATTCATATATAATTAGTAATACTCATATCTAAAAATCGGGGATTAAAAAAACATTTCAAAAATATAATTATTTTAATATTTATAATATCATTTATTTAAAACATTCGTTAATCAGGTAATCATTATATCATCTTTGTCTCATATATAAATTTATTTATATGGCATCTAAATTTCACAAATAAAATACCCAAATGTGGGAATAATTTTATCTTTATAATGACTAATTATAGTCAAAGATATGAATTATATATCCCCATATTAAATTTTTTTATCAAAATAATACTTGTTGGTGATATGTTTTTACATTAAATAAAAATTTATTAATGTCATTATCTAACACATGGGGCTTTTAAAGGCCAAGAGTCTAACCCATGGATTTTATTAGTCATCCCTAACTCATCAAATAATATTAGCATAACTGTAACAGCCCACGATTTTATGAAAAATATTCTTTTTAATTTCACTAATGTCTTGTGTTGTATGCAACACAAAAAGGAGCTTGCACAACACGCATCCTTGACATGCCTTGCATTACACGCAATCACAACCTTTTTCGATAGCGTGTGTAGTACGTAATACTGAGTTTCACGAAACAACGATATGCTATTAAAATATTATTAAAACTAGCCGTTATGAATAGTAATAACAACTTTTTAAATTTTAGAAATTTTAGCTCTCAAAATGGACTTCATTTTTGGATTCGGAGTATCGAATTTAGCCTAAGGTGAAATTTTGGTACTTTTTGGATAACTTTCATATTCTGATGAATAGTGAAAATTACTAAATTATAATTAAAAACAAATTTTTTAATCGAAATAATTAATAGTGATAAATTATTAATTTTAGTGGTTTTAAAGTATATTTAGAATATATTTTTACAATTTAATACAATGTTGGTCATTATATGTAATTTCACATTTAAACCAGACATAATCAAGTGTCAATCTTTTGATAGATATTATTTCTTAAAAACACGCTATTTGTTCTAACAGCGGGATTTAATTATAAAATTAATTAATGCAACTTCTATGTTATGAATTTGGTAAAATAGACTTCATTTTTGAATTCGGAATATGAAATATAGCTTAGGATGAAATTTTGGCATTGTTCTAAAAAACATCAATTTTTGATGAATAGTGAAACTACTAAGTGGTAGTTAAAAAAACTGAATTTTTCATAAAACATAATTTTACCGCTTCTGTGAATGGAATTTCAAAAATCCGAGAGACACGGTTGATGTCAGTGAGTAAAAGGTGGTTCAATGAGATGAAAATAATTTTTGGTGAATAGTAACTTTTTACTTTTATTTACCACGGTTAAAAGTAAATAGGGTAATTAAGGGTATGAATGATATTAATATTACCCTAACACATGTCCTAATTCTATTGGAAAAAGTGTATCTCGACCAAAAACAACCTTAAGTGTAAAATATTATCATTTAGGCCCACTTGGATTAGATTAGGACATTTCTTATTATTTAATTCAAAGAAGAGTTAAAAAAGTTAAAATCAAAGTTTATTTACTAAAACATTTTTAATATAGGGTTATACATAAGATAAATTAGATTTTAAGTATTCATTAGAAAGATAAAATGATTTCCTACATAACGTTATTTTATTTGTAAATTTTAGACATCAAATAATATAATTTATTTATGACACAAAGATGATGTAGTAATTATCTTATTAATGAAATATTGACATAATTGATGTTATAAACACCAAACTAAATGTAATTTTAGACTTTTTATTAATTCCAAAAATTTTATAGGTTACTATGAAATATTAGTATTGCTTTAATCAACTTGGTTCGAACATATAATTCTGTTAGGACTTTCACAAAAATCATATATCAAATAGTGTCAAAATAGACACAAAATAGTTTTTAAATCAAATATTATATTATTAATTGTTATTTTATTCCTAAAAATCTAAGGTTCGGCCAAATGACTTAGATAAGGATATATTTATTAATAATATACAATTTTGGGTTCTTTTGGCATGTTATATTAAGTGTATTAACCATATAGTGAAAGAAAACAAAAAGACACGGTAAAAGTTAAATTATTTAACTTAGAGTTAAATCTAATTGATAAGGTTAAAATAATAACCCAAACTTGTCTAAATCCTATTGGTTGATAGGATTTCGACCCATCCCCACTTTATCTTCGAAATAAGACCCTTTGGAACCATTATAAACCGATTTTGACTTTAATATAAAATAATATTTTGAGATATTCCTAAGGTGCCCCTCTCCTCCCTTATAAAAGGACACCTCCTCCCCCTCCTCCTCACACCAATTTGAGCACTCAAGCTCGGCCAAACCCTGACAAAATCTCTTCTCCACTTCCCTAGAAACATCATAGAGGTTCTGGTCTTCCTCAAAGACCAATTTTAGTGCCCTAAGAGGAGGTCTCAAAGAGGCGCTTCAAAGAACAGTTAATTACCGTTACCAATTCTTTCATCTTTATTTCTTCTTCCACTTCTTCTTCTTAGGTTGTTTCATTATGAAGTAATAACATCAGTATCACTCATATACTGATATGTTCTTATAATTATGAAACAACCCTATTTCACCATCTATCCATCCTACGGAAAAAGAAATCACCGCTCGTGCGTATGTACGGAATACCGTCTCTACGCCGTGGTGTAATCTATTTTCCACCACCAACTTACATGGATGGGTATAATGGTGTAAAGAATAAATATACATAGTTATTACAACATCATATTGATTCTGATATATTTTATAATCCACTCCAATTCAATTCAATATTTATAGAAATGATATCATCGCTCGTGCGTACGTACGGACTACCGTCTCCACGACGCGATGAGATTCATTCTCCATGTTAACAATTTAAGAATGATTATAAAGTATATATAAGAAATAATAATGAAATATACGACATTATAAAGCTACTGAATTTATGTATATATATATATATTTTTTTCATCTACTTACTTCCATTTCAAGACAATAAGGAAAGGAAAACAGCGTTCATGCATACGTACGGACTACCGTCTCCATGAATGGTGTTTTTCATTTTATTTATCTATCTATTATATATATATATACTGAATATATATGATATATAAATCATGTTTTATATTCTGGATGTATGTAAATCATGATATAAGTAATAACGATGTCAAGAACAACAAGTCAAAACACCTACGATAAATGAAACGATTTTACCCAAAACGCTTCTTTAACATGGAATTTACAAAAGAACGGGTAATATAATGTCATAAGTGAACCATATATGATATCATAACAATGAATATGATTCTGTAATAAGTCAATGACATTATTTAAATCATTATACAGGAGGTTCAGACACATACGAAGCAAATCGGACCTAAGGTAAGGGAAATATCACAATCTCATTTTTAACAGAGATTGTTTATACATTGGTATTTACTGGGGTGTATTTTATCATCAACATCCATGTTCCCTCAATATGTAATATTTTTTCCATCCACTTAAAATTGTTTAAATCAAATTTTACCCTTCGGTGAGTTTTTAGTAAAGAATATGAAAGGAATCTTTTATCATTTTTCGTACGAGGTACTTTTTGACTTTTCCGACAAAAGTACGAAGAATGTTTTTTTACTTAAACGGAATGAATGGATTTTTATGGTTTTATAAAGCCTTATTTTCATGAAGCTTCCTCCAAAAGATTTCATGACTATTTTTAATAAAATCTCTTTCTTTTAAAATTGCATGATGTTTTGTGAAAAGAAATTGATTTTGAAAAAGAAAGGATATTTTCCTCAAGAATTCATTTCAAGTGTTTTATCAAAATTATTTTCCATCTAAGATAATAAAGGGTTCTGTTTCTATCCATATTTTTACATTTATTTGACTATGTTGTGATGAAATTATGTTTATGAATTCCTTTATCTTATATGAATTGTTTTATGATGTCATGTTGTTTAAGAATCCCAATTTTTATTACATGGGTTATGCAATGATGTATGATTTATGATTTTGTGGCACACATAAGAATGGTATCATTATGAGATGGGTGGGACCTATATCTCCCTCAAATGCATTGGGTAAAGATTTTATATCTCATGAGATAGACATGGCTGAAATGGTAGGTTATACCGGTTCAGTGAAACAGGACTGAAACGAGGGTTACTCGATTCAGAAAGGGACTTTGTCCACTAAGATGGTCTTGGCAATGAGTCTTGACAAACAAGAAATGATTCTCTATGATTATGTGTGTATGCCACAAAGTTTCATGTTTTAAGTTATGATTATTGGGATTTCATTTCACTACTAGGATTTATCCCATGTTATGAAATTATGCTCTCTTTTGCAGGTTAAGATTTCCAAAAGTTATGTTCTTATGAATATGATGTGATTGATTTTTCTTTTTTATACCCTTACTGAGCATTTGAGCTCACCCTTTTATGTTTTCTTTTACTCAGGATATAAAGAAAGGTTTTAGGTAAAAAAAAGGAAGATCTTTATTTGAGATATTGAAAATCTTTCACCACGATTAGAAGATTACGTTCCGAGTTTCCAAAGACACTAAACTATTACGATCCTTGTGTGTGTGTGTTTTTGTTATGTACTAAGTATTCCGAAAAAGTAATGTAATGTCCATGTACGTCAGGCTACTGGTCTCTACAGTTGGTATCAGAGGAAAGGTTTAGTCAACCTTTGGAAACTAGGATGCGAAAACGTTAGTGAGATCCCTAGAGATATTTCTAAGGTATGTCTAGGGATGCCCCTAAGGATAAGTATACGTATAGGATATAGTCCTAGAACTATGGTAACGATATTAGATTAAACCAAAGATGTTAGATATTTTAAGTTACTCCCCCTTTATTATGATTTTTGCCTCTCACACTATTCTTTTTGGGTTTTAGAAAATGGCTGGAAACAAGGTGATTCACGATAATGGAGGATATGATGGACAATGGAATGATATTCTTCATGAGAAACCAAATGAAATGGGATTTGGAGGTCCGAACATCATTATTATGCCGAATCAGCAATCTCATAATATGATCAATAAAGTTAAATTTGGTAAGATTCCTGACTCGTCTAATAAGAGAAATATGGGGTTTCATGATGATCATAGAGGAAAGAAAGTTCAATTTCCCCTATGTAAATCATGTGGGAAGAGGCATCAAGGAGAATGTTTCAAAGGAACGGGAAGATGCTTTGGGTGTGGAAAAGAAGGACACAAAGCCAGTAAGTGCAAAGGAAAAGGTTCAGTTAACACCGGGGATGAGGATAATGGTATTGCTACGACATCAACAATGGTTAAATGTTTTAAATGTGGAATGAACATGCATTATGAAAACCAATTCCCTAAGGGAAAGTCTCATGAAGAGAATCAGTATGGTCGTATGGGTAGTATTTATGTTGATGATGATGATGAGACTACAAATGATATGTGAGATGAAAGAATTGATGAAGCTCGGTCAATGGTTTAAGAATGTAGTGGAATGATTACATGTTTATCAAGTGTAATGTTGTATAAGTAATCTCATGGTACTATAGGATAAAAAGACATCTAAGGATTGTTACATTGTTGACTTTCCTTAAATTTTGAAAGTATGTGATGAATGGTACCAGTATTTTTGGAAAGTAGATGATATGCGCATAATGTAGGGATAAGAAGATAATGAGATGTTTGGTTGTATGCATGAGCTCATGATTGATATAAGGACTAAGTGATATCATGGTTTGAGTATATAGAATTTTGAGGATTTTGGTATGTGGAAGGTGTTAACTTTTAACTGCAATCATGTTTTCACTAAGGTTCAATGGGTATTCAAGAAAATACTTGATTAAGGCCTTCGAATGTTTGGAATGTGACCAACAAGACATATCTTATGATATATGGGGATCGACGATGGTGTTAAATCTCTGGTAATCATTTTCACTATGTTATGAGAGTGGACTGCAGTATTATGGATAAGCCTAATGATTGGAATGGATTATGTTGGACATAAGTTAGTATTGTATAAGGATATAAGTTTTCTTGATATTATTGATGGGATGTTATATTAATATAGCTTTAGAAAAAGGACAACCTGCAGGACGGGTGACAACCCATCGCTTCGGACGAGGCTGTGGGAATCGATCCCACAACCGAAGTGCGACTGGCCTTTATCGCCTACCACTGGCCTACAGGAAGTCCCTGTTTAGTAGAAACTAGTTTTATTATATTAAGCAGTATGATATATGAAGTATAAGTCCATTTTAGGAACCATATGTGATTAATCTCACTATAGATCGACTTATGTATATAATTTTTGCTAACCTTTTGTTTGAGACAGATGGAATGACCCGTCATTCTATCACATGATCTACTAACACTTCACGAATAACAAATTCAACTTCATTTATTTAAGAGATGAAGTGGAAATTGTTCTATGCATGAAAAAAAGTGAGATTGTACCAAAATAAAGAAAGTATTTATTCTAATTCAAATTTTCAACTTTAGGGAAATGATCTTGAAAACCAAAAATGTTGTCCTGGTGATCTTATACCTGATGAATCAGATGGTACCTTAGATCGTCACAAATTTATGGATTTGTGATTGTTGGATTTTCCATAGCCATGTTCTCTACCACTCTCCATCAGAACAGGATGGTTATATTTCTCTTCCATATCCATATTTTCACCTATGTGGAAACCCAGTGAGTATTTTATTTGGGTAACCGTTAAGTTTCATACTTTTGTTTTAAAATATTGGTTTTGGTATTCCTTTTTACGATGTGGGTTTCTATTAAAGAAACTTTCGAATAGTAAACCATTTATAACCCCGACGAATTTCGAGGGCGAAATTCATTTTAAGGGGGGTAGAATGTAACAGCCCAAGATTTTATGAAAAATATTGTTTTTAATTTCACTAATGTCTTGTGTTGTATGCAACACAAAAAGGAGCTTGCACAACACGCGTCCTTGACTTGCCTTGCATTACACGCAATCACAACCTTCCTCGATAGCGTGTGTAGTACGTAATACTGAGTTTCACGAAACAACGATATGCTATTAAAATATCATTAAAACCAGCCGTTATGAATAGTAATAACCACTTTTTAAATTTTAGAAATTTTAGCTCTCAAAATGGACTTCATTTTTGGATTCGGAGTATCGAATTTAGCCTAAGGTGAAATTTTGGTACTTTTCGGATAACTTTCATATTCTGATGAATAGTGAAAATTACTAAATTATAATTAAAAACAACTTTTTTAATCGAAATATTTAATAGTGATAAATTATTAATTTTAGTGGTTTTAAAGTATATTTAGAATATATTTTTATAATTTAATACAATGTTGGTCATTAGATGTAATTTAACATTTAAACCAGACATAATCAAGTGTCAATCTTTTGATAGATATTATTTCTTAAAAACACGCTATTTGTTCTAACAGCGGGATTTAATTATAAAATTAATTAATGCAACTTCTATGTTATGAATTTGGTAAAATAGACTTCTTTTTTGAATTCGGAATATGAAATATAGCTTAGGATGAAATTTTGGCATTGTTCTGAAAAACATCAATTTTTGATGAATAGTGAAACTACTAAGTGGTAGTTAAAAAAACTGAATTTTTCATAAAACATAATTCTACCGCTTCTGTGAATGGAATTTCAAAAATCCGACAGACAAAGTTGATGTCAGTAAGTAAAATGTGGTTCAATGAGATGAAAATTATTTTTGGTGAATAGTAACTTTTTACTTTTATTTACCACGGTTAAAAGTAAATAGGGTAATTAAGGGTAAGAATGATATTAATATTACCCTAACACATGTCCTAATTCTATTGGACAAGTGTATCTCGACCAAAAACAACCTTAAGTGTAAAATATTATCATTTAGGCCCACTTGGATTAGATTAGGACATTTATTATTATTTAATTCAAAGAAGAGTTAAAAAAGTTAAAATCAAAGTTTATTTACTAAAACATTTTTAATATAGGGTTATACATAATATAAATTCGATTTTAAATGTTCATTAGAAAGCTAAAAGGATTTTCTACATAATGGTATTTTATTTGTAATTTTTAGACATCAAATAATATAATTTATTTATGACACAAAGATGATGCAGTAATTATCTTATTAATGAAATATTGACATAATTGATGTTATAAACACCAAACTAAATGTAATTTTAGACTTTTTATGAATTCCACTAATTTTATAGGTTACTATGATATATTAGTATTGCTTTAATCAACTTTTTTCGAACATATAATTATGTTAGGACTTTCACAAAAATCATATATCAAATTGAGTCAAAATTGACACAAAATAGTTTTTAAATCAAATATTATATTATTAATTGTTATTTTATTCCTAAAAATCTAAGGTTCGGCCAAATGACATAGATAAGGATATATTTATTAATAATATACAATTTGGGGTTCGTTTGGAATGTTATAGTAAGTGTATTAACCATATAGTGAAAGAAAACAAAAAGACACGGTAAAAGTTAAATTATTTAACTTAGAGTTAAATCTAATTGATAAGGTTAAAATAATAACCTAAACTTGTCTAAATCCTATTGGTTGATAGGATTTCGACCCATCCCCACTTTATATTTTAAATAAGACCCTTTGGAACCATTATAAACCGATTTTTACTTTAATATAAAATAATATTTTAAGATATTCCTAAGGTGCCCCTCTCCTCCCTTATAAAAGGACACCTCCTCCCTCTCCTCCTCACACCAATTTGAGCACTCAAGCTCGGCCAACCCCTGCCAAAATCTCTTCTACACTTTCCTAGAAACATCATAGAGGTTCTGGTCTTCCTCAAAGACCAATTTTAGTGCCCTAAGAGGAGGTCTCAAAGAGGCGCTTCAAAGAAGAGGTAATTACCGTTACCAATTCTTTCATCTTTATTTCTTCTTCCACTTCTTCTTCTTAGGTTGTTTCATTATGAAGTAATAACATCAGTATCACTAATATACTGATATGTTATTATATGTATGAAACAACCCTATTTCACCATCTATCCATCCTACGGAAAAATAAATCACCGCGCGTGCGTACGTACGGAATACCGTCTCCACGCCGTGGTGTAATCTATTTTCCACCACCACCTTACATGGATGGGTATAATGGTGTAAAGAATAACTATACATAGTTATTACAACATCATATTTATTCTGATATATTTTATAATCCACTCCAATTCAATTCAATATTTATAGAAATGATATCATCGCTCGTGCGTACGTACGGACTACCGTCTCCACGACGCGATGAGATTCATTCTCCATGTTAACCATTTAAGAATGATTATAAAGTATATATAAGAAATAATAATGAAATATACGACATTATAAAGCTACTGAATTTATGTATATATATATATACATGTATGTCATCTACTTACTTCCATTTCAAGACAATAAGGAAAGGAAAACAGCGTTCATGCGTACATACGTACTACCGTCTCCATGAATGGTGTTTTTCATTTTATTTATCTATCTATTATATATATATATACTGAATATATATGATATATAAATCATGTTTTATATTCTGGAAGTAAGTAAATCATGATATAAGTAATAATTATGTCAATAACAACAAGTCAAAACACCTACGATAAATGAAACGATTTTACCCAAAACGCTTCTTTAACATGGAATTTACAAAAGAACGGGTAATATAATGTCATAAGTGAACCATATATGATATCATAACAATTAATATGATTCTGTAATAAGTCAATGACATTATTTAAATCATTATACAGGAGGTTCGGACACATACGAAGCAAATCGGACCTAAGGTAAGGGAAATATCCCAATCTCATTTTTATCCGAGATTGTTTACACATTGGTATTTACTAGGGTGTATTTTATCATCCACATCCATGTTCCCTCAATATGTAATATATTTTCCATCCACTTACAATTGTTTAAATAAAATTTTACCCTTCGGTGAGTTTTTAGTAAATAATATGAAAGGAATCTTTTATCATTTTTCGTACGAGGTACTTTTTGACTTTTCCGACAAAAGTACGAAGAATGTTTTTTTACTTAAACGGAATGAATGGATTTTTATGGTTTTATAAAGCCTTATTTTCATGAAGCTTCCTCCAAAATATTTCATGACTATTTTTAATAAAATCTCTTTCTTTTAAAATTGCATGATGTTTTGTGAAAAGAAATTGATTTAGAAGAAGAAAGGATATTTTCCTCAAGAATTCATTTCAAGTGTTTTATCAAAATTATTTTCCATCTATGATAATAAAGGGTTCTGTTTCTATCCATATTTTTACATTGATTTGACTATGTTGTGATGGAATTATGTTTATGAATTCCTTTATCTTATATGAATTGTTTTATGATGTCATGTTGTTTAAGAATCCCAATTTTTATTACATGGGTTATGCAATGATGTATGATTTATGATTTTGTGGCACACATAAGAATGGTATCATTATGAGATGGGTGGGACCTATATCTCCCTCCAATGCATTGGGTAATGATTTTATATCTCATGAGATAGACATGGCTGAAATGGTAGGTTATACCGGTTCTGTGAAACAGGACTGAAACGAGGGTTACTCGATTCAGAAAGGGACTTTGTCCACTAAGATGGTCTTGGCAATGAGTCTTGACTAACAAGAAATGATTCTCTATGATTATGTGTGTATGACACAAAGTTTCATGTTTTAAGTTATGATTATTGGGATTTCATTTCACTACTATGATTTATCCCATGTTATGAAATTATTCTCTCTTTTGCAGGTTAAGATTTCCAAAAGTTATGTTCTTATGAATATGATGTGATTGATTTTTCTTTTTTATACCCTTACTGAGCATTTGAGCTCACCGTTTTATGTTTTCTTTTCCTAAGGATATAAAGAAAGGATTTAGGTAAAAAAAAGGAAGATCTTTATGGGAGATATTGAAGATCTTTCACCACGATTAGAAGATTACGTTCCGAGTTTCCAAAGACACTAAACTATTACGATCCTTATGTGTGTGTGTTTTTGTTATGTAATAAGTATTCCACAAAAGTAATGTAATGTCCACGTACGTCAGGCTACAGGTCTCTACAATAACTGTTATGGTATTTTTATATTATTATAATAATATTTTTCCCTTGAAATACACTATTTACCTTTAACCGCGTTAAATAAAAAATATAAGATACTATTAACCAAAAAATATTTTTATCCTATTAATCCTCATTTTAATTAATGATGAAAAACCATGTTTGTTTTATTTTTTAAATTTAATTCATAGAAGTGTTAAAATTTCATTTAAATGAAAATTTCCGTTTTTATTTACTATGTAGTGTTATTCACTATTCATAAAAAATTGAATGTTTTTAGAAAATTATCAAAAATTCACCCATTGATAATTCTGATATTCTAAATTAAAAACTTATTACTATTTTATCAAATTAAAATGTATAATTTTTAGTAATTAATTAAAAATTAATATCCATTGTCAAAACATGAAATCATGTTTCTAAGAAAAAAAAACTACAAAAGATTGACATGTGTTTATGTCAAATTTCAAAGTGAAATTACATCCAATGAAAAAAAAATTATTAAATGGTAAAAATATGATCCAATTTCATTTTAAAACCATTTGAAATGATAATCTAACCATATAAAGAAATCTACTGAAATGACAGTCTTGACTTAAAATGTAGTACTTTTTACTATTCGTAAAAAAATGCACTTTATCAGAAGTACACCAAAAAATTACACAAAGTAAATTTTGGTATCTTGCTTCTAAAGAAGAAGTTTATTATGTCAAATTCAATATATTAATGTGAAAAAATATATAATTAAATTGGTTTCTCTATCAATAGGTGGTAAAACAACCTTCTCAAGATTATTAGAGTATTTGAGGCTTCAAAGTGGATTTATTATCATTTTAAGACTCTAATTTTTATTGGAAAAATGGTAAAACATTTAAAAATATATATATAATACTATTGTAGTTAGTTCGGATCATTCCTTCCAATATAACCGAAAGGCGTTAAAAATATTTTAAAATAATAATATGTTATTACTTTTATGTATTACGTAGCCTTATGTGAAACATGAGATTTTGGAGAAACTCATTGTTGCATGTAAGGTACGCCAACGAACATAGAATACCATTTAACATAAAATTGATATTTAATTAAAACAAATTAATAAATATGAAAATGAATTATTCTTTATTTACCTTGGATGTTACATCCTTCCCTGCTTTTGGAAATTATGTCCTCGAATTTTTTTCACTTATCAACTAAGTGGGGGAATTTATCGCTCATCACATTCTCATATTACCATGTTAACTCTTAGACCATATGGTTCTTCTAAAAATCCATTACATGACACATTACCTTATTCTACAAAACTTTCTCTCTTCGATAAAAAATTTAGTCAGGTTGGTTCTCATAAGAAAGATTCACATCCAACTAAACCAGATCAGGACTCAAAGAAAGATAAGGATATGGAAAATACTTTCTCAACATTGAAACATGAAAAAAATTATGTACTTGGGAAAAAATTGGAGGTAAAGCCACTCTATAGGAAACTGATCCAACATTATCTAGGATTTAAAAGGGTCTAATGATGATCGGACTAAGATTTCACATCATACAAAACACATCACCCTTTTTCATAGAGAAACATTGAGAAAGACTTGATCACCTACCTCAATATAAATATCCTCCATTTGGTTATCCGTATAATTTTTCAACCCACTCTATGTTGTTTTTATGTGCTTTTGAATAAACTGATCTTTTTCTGGCATCTCTTTTTCCAATTCTGGTCCCATCAATGTCCATTCACCGACTTCATCCAAAAACGCTAGAGTTTGATACCACTTTTCATTTAATTCCTCAAATAGAGCCATCTGTATAGTGGAATTAAAATTGTTACTATATTTAAATTAAACCAAAGAAAGATTGTAGTCCCAAAATCCCTAGGAATCCATTGAACAAGAATGTAGCATTTCTAGAGAAGCTTGAATTTTTTTTTCTGACTTCCCATCTGATTAAGGAGGAAAAACTATAGTAAAATAAAATTCACTACCCGATGACTTTGAAGGCCTTTACAAAAGTTTTAAGTGAACCTCACATCATGATTAGATAAAATGGAGAGGGGAAATCCATGTAAATTGACTATCACTTTAACATAAAAGAGAGAATGTTGATCTAGAGACAGAGTATCTCAAATAGCATTTAAATTAATAGATTTAGCCAATCAATCAAAAAAAAACACAGATTACATTATTAACTCGAGAATCATTGGTAATCACATGACGAAATACATGGACACATTTTCCCATTTCCACTATTCAGCTAAAACTGGGTCAGATGATCCTCTGATTGATGGGAGATGATGCCTCATGAAATTATCCACCACTGACATGTTCCTCTGTTGATGTGATGGGTGATCTTTTCCATGGGTAGAAACACAATTTATATCTTTAGTCAACTGTTCCATCAGTACAATAAACTTTTCAATTCTTGTTTTGACCATCTTAGGTTTCTAATCTAGAAGGTTGTTTCCACTAGATGTCATCCCATCAAAGCTTCCATGTTTCCTCTCTGGAAAACCATTCCGAACACATAATTATCTTAGGAAAATAATCATGGTAATCTATAAATTTTATATCATTTTAATATTAACATAAATTAATTTATGGATATTAATTTATCAGTACCTTAACTCCTAAGGTCATCTAAACCGAACATTGATACCAACTATAAGGCCCCATGAATAAACACTACATACTTATTTAAGTTATTATTGGTCGTTTTGTCGATATTTGGTACTACAGTCAAAAATGAACTTCTTATAATTAAAAACCTTCCACGTGGTCAAAATTCCATTATCTTCAGAATGATATTTATGATTCAACAATAATGCCACATCCCTAAACATTCCATAATATTTAATTAAGTTAATAATTCACATTGAGGATATTTTTAGGATTAGAGTTTTATAAATTTGGCCATAACTATTAAAATACATCTCAAATATTACAAAGTAGACACTTCTACACAGTATCAATTTTATTCATTATAAAAATTATTAAAATAAAAAAATATTTCTTTTCTTGATATAAAACTTCTAGAATTCTTCATTTCTTTTACCCTACCTTATACCCTATGAAAAAAAATTCAAAAACCTAGGATGAGAATAAAAATCATAATAAGGATTATAAAATAAAGAAACAAATCCTTATTCCATCAAAAAAAACAAAACATAATCTCTTTAACATAACTCATGAAATCATAATATTTATGAATAACAAGTAGAAATCAAAAATAAAAAAGTTAACTTGTGGCATATATATCATACTTACGTTGTAGCTTTCACAGCTATGTAGAGAGTCACATTTTCAATTCCCATCACAATATATACCATAAATATCCTAAGATAAAAATTAATTTTTTTCTCTATCATGTTTACCAATTAATTGGTAAGATATCTTGAGTTCACCCACCCTAGGTTTATCATGTAACTACCCATATGTGTAAACAATTCCCAAAAACCATAACATAATCATAACACATGAACAAGCATAAAGGAAAATAACATTTCAACATTGAAATAAAAATATAAAATTTCAATATATTGACATAATAAATCCATTCTCAAATCCATTTTCAATTCCAAAATTCATTAAAAGAGTATATGGTATTTATTTTCCTTTTAAAAAAACATTACAACTTGTAGAGGAAGCCAAATATCAAATAATTCTTGCGGTAGTTGAAAGTTATTTTCACCGCTTATGTTAAAAAGAAACATTCTTTTTAATGTTTAGTAAAATGATTCTTAGTGAAGAGATTCCTTTTGAATAAAAGTCAATTTCAAAGGGGTTTATACACTATATAAAATAATGTCCTGTATAAATCAAAATATGCCTCAATGAAAGGCGATTGATACGAAGTCCCTTACAAAGATCATTTTGTATATAAAATAGATCAATTATGTCTATTCACTATAATTACACATAAATCAAGTATAAATAAAAGAGAGTACTTCAAAATTAATTTCACACATAATCATAGAACGATAGAATCAAAAAGTAGAAGATCAACCCAAATAATTGAAATAGGGTTATGAAGGTCCCTTACCTCATGCCCGACTTGACTTTTTCGTTATTTAATATCATGAATAATAAAATAGTGTTAATTTATACATTCATAAGAACATTTTTATTGTTTATTTTTCCTTTTATATCACATATTCCCTTTTTATAAATATTACATAATTATTTAAGTTAATATCAGTCATTTTGTCGATATTTAGTACTTAATTCAAAAATGAACATCTTATAATTACAATTTGTCAATGTGGTAAAAATTCCATTATATCCAGAATAATCATCATGATTTAGATATCATATATATCATATATATCCTGTATATATATGTATTTATAATAGTATATAACATTTGGGGATACGAAATGGAATACACTGTTCACGGAGACAATAAGTTGTACGTACACATTAATGCTACAATCATTTCTATTTCATGTTTAATGCAATATAAAATTAATTATATAGACTTATATTATAATTACAATATAATATCATATATAATTACATTAATTTCTACCTTTATATGTTCCACGTATGGAATGAACGAGTCCAATCACTTTGAGAGGCAGGTAGTCTGCACATCCTCAAATGAAATTATGGCATTTACCAACTATGGAAACCATAAATATATTATATAAATGAAAAATAACAATAAATAGAGAAAATATAAATATAATATATATCACATATAAATACATTTGAATCTTAATTTCCACCATAAGAGGTGGTAGGAGAATATTGAACAATTATCATTTCGTGAGGTAGTAGTTCGCCATCCACAGAAACAGTATGTTCGTATCCATTAAATGGGGGTGTGTGAAAGTTTAGTTTTAATGCGTACCATAACAAAAACCTATTATATTGTGGAAAATTTTTTATGAAAACAATGAATAAAAATTTAATAGAGAGTTTTGATGGAAAATAAATAAAAATAACTTAACATAAGACATTACCATTAAATCGGGTAACTTCTATTGATTTGTTCCAAAGGGCTCACTTGCCTTCTACCAAGGGGAAGGCTTCTAAGATAAATATAGGGATGTGGGAAGATTTCTTGGTCAGAGGTTTAACAAGCCATGGGGATTGACAGGATTGCTTAATGGGTTATAATTTGTTTCCTTTTATAAGAGGAGGAGGGGCTCTTAATCAAAGTTTGAAAGTATTATTTTATTGTAAAATGTTTTTCATTTTCAAAAGGACCAAAACTCATTAAATTCAAAGAAAATATGAATATAACTCGAAATAAAATTATCCCATTATTTTATGAAATGTTTTGAATATTTTTTATCCTTATCTTTTTTATTTAATCCTCTGTTAACTTATTTTACTTTTTCAATGTCTTTTATATATTGATAAAATATAGTTAATATATTTTCTATAAAATTCACAACGACCAAAAATGGATCATTAATTAAAATTGACTCATAATATATGTCATTTGAACTAATTATATATTTTTATTAATTTTAATAATTTAATAAAATATTAATTGATTTAAAAACTCATTTATGTCAATTTTTATTCTATTCATATCATGACTTTTTAAAGTCACAAACAACATGATTATTCCGAAAAACCTACATCAACTCAAAGATAACAAGTCATTCTAATCATTAAAATTCGTGTATGGCATAAAATTCTTCAAAGATATTTAGTTTCATATTTATAATCTCATTTATTGAAGACATTCATTAATGAGGTAATCATTACATCATTATTATGACATTAATAAATTTATGAATTTGATGTCTAAAATATATAAATAAAATATCATTATGTAGGAAATATTTTCCTCTTTATGATGAAAATTTATAGTAAAATATATAAATTTTATAACTTCACATTAAAATTATTTTGGGAAACCAATACATATTTACAATATTTTTATTTTTACATTAAATAAAAAGATACTATTGTCATTATCTTACCCAAATGGATTTCAAAGGACAACTCTTCTACCCAAGGATTGTATTGGACGTCCATGAATCATCCATTATGTTTAGGACAACTGTTAAGGTAATTTTATATCATTATAATATTATGTGTTTCTTAAATCCCCTATTTACCTTTAACCGTGTCAAATAAAAATCAAAATTTACTATTCACCAAAAATTATTTTCATCTATTGAAGCAAATTTTATATACTTCTGAAAACCATGTATATTGGATTTTTGAAATACAATTTAAAGAAGTGGTAAAATTTATTTTAAATGAAAAATTTGTTTTTAAACTACTTTGTAGTGTTATTCTATATTCTTAAAAAAATGAAAGTTTTTATAAAATAAATTCACCTAATGATAATTTTGAAAATATGAATTCAAAAATGATTTCCATTTTACAAATTTCAAAACATGTAATTTTCTTTAATTAATTTAAATTTAATTTCCTTTTTCAAAACAAGAAAGCATGTTTTTAAGAATTAAAAACTACAAAAATATTGACATGTGTTTATGTCTAATTTAAAAATGAAATTATTTCCAATGACCAAAATTGGATTAAGTTGTAAAACTACAATCCAATTAATATTTATCCATTTAAAAAAATAATTTGACCATATAAAAAATCATATTAAATGACACTTTTGACATAAAATGTAGTATTTTCACTATTCATATTTATATTGTAGCTATCACAACTATGTAGGGAGTTACATTGGAAATACCCATCATATTATATTCCCTAAATCTCTTAGTATAAATATTAATGTTTACCTCCATCATGTAACCCAGTTTATTGGATATATATTTGGAGCTCACCCACACTTGGTTTATCATGGAACCATCTATATACGTAAACAATGCACATTGAACATAACATATTCCCAACACATAAAACATGAATTAATTAAATATAACAATTCCACATTGAAATCAAAATATATCATGTCAAGATATTTACATAATTAATGCTTTATCAAACTATTTTCAAAACCATTTACAACATTTCATAAAGAGATTTTTGAATCAAACTGTCCTATACAACTTTGAATTTTTAAAGGAATTAGAATTTTTAAACATTAATGTCCATATATATATCCTTAAAACCATTATGAAAACATGGTATTTAATGTGAAATATTTAGAATCACAAATCTTTAAAACATTTAAAACAATTTTTAAGTTAAAGAGTCCCTTACCGCTTGAGAAAATACTTGAATAATAATAATTATAGAAAAAAATTAAACAATGGTTATAATATCGTGAGAATAAAAAGATTCATGATATAATATTTCAAGGGTAATTTTATAAACTATATAAAATTGAGTTGCTGTATAATTTCAAATAAGTCTCAATAGAATGTAAATTGAGACCAAGTCCCTTACAAAGATCGTATCCTTAGATTAAGGATAAATCAATGACAATATTATGGTTGAAAAATAAGATTACACCAAATATAAGTTGATATTAAGTGAATAAAATCATATGTCATTCAATCATATTCATATCATGGCATAATCAAGAATTTTATGTTTAACCCAAAGAATCAAAATTGGGATAAAAAGTTCTCTTATATAAATTTAGCAGCCTAACAACAACGCTTTAAAATTCAGAACATGAGTTGATGAGACAAAAAAGAATATATCATCACATGGATATAAAATTTACATAAATAAGGATATATAAGAACATATCCCAACATAATAAAATGTAAATTTAAATTCCATAACATTAAATAAGTCTTTAACTAAAAAGGTTTGGTGAAAGGATCCCTTACCGATTTGGTAACATACGAAACATACACCCCATGAGAGAAAGATCATACAATGTTGATTTAAATACAAATAATTTAATTTATATTACACAATGAATAAAATCATGTGATTTAAAAACTACAGACAAATATAAATAGAGGAAAATATATCATGAATCTCACATGAATAAAAAGTGAGATGAAAACTCCTCACCCCAAGTCCGACATGTCTTGTATGTTTCTTGTTCGTCCGGAATAATAAAAATAATTTAATTTATAATTTATTAATAACCATTTTAAATTTTATAACTCCTTTTATATCACTTATTACCTTTCTATAACAATTAGTTAATTATTTCGGTTCATATTAGACAGTTTGTCGTTGTTCGGAACATACATCTAAAATGAACGTGTTATAATTTCAAATTTTCCATGGGTCAAAATTCTATTATATCCAGAATGATATGAATTATATAGATATCATATATATCATATATATCAATTATATATTTGTTTATAATAGTATATATTTCATTTGGATATATGAAAATTAAATGCATCGTTCATAGAGACGGTAAGCTGTATGTACGCATTAACTCTACTTTAATTTCATTTTTTTCATTTTTAATGGAATGAAAACCAAATGGTACATATGTGTATTTTATTATATTATAATATAATATTTTATATTCATTACAAATTTTCATTAATACCATCCTTTATATGTTCCATGTATGGAATGAATGAGTCATATCACTGTGAGTGGGAAGTAGTCCACACTTCCTTGAATGAAATTACCATATTTATCTAACATAAAAAGAATAATGGTATGTTCTAAATGAGAATTACAGAATCATATATATAAAATAATAATCATAGATATCATATTTAATTACAATTCCATCATAATGGCCACTATGAGAGGTGGTAGGGGAAAATTGAACAATCATCGTTTTGTGAGGCAGTAGTTCTCTATACACTGAAATAGTATGTTCCATAAAAATTAAATATAGGTGTGTTAAATTATAGTAATAATACATATCATAAAAACAACTTATTATATTTAGGATAATATTTGTGTTATGTAACAAAGAATAATAAGAGAATTGGGAGTGAATATGTAAAATAATAGAAGAGAACTTGAGGGAAAATGTTACCTTTAAATCAGGTAACTCCTTTGGTTTGAACCAAAAGGATTTCTCAAAGTGCCATATGCCTAAGGAAAGGCTTATAATAAGAATATATGGATGTTGGAAGATTATTTGGGAAGTTTTTGGATGATACAAGGGTGATTAGAGGTGTGAGTAATGGGTTAGAGATGGTTTCTTTTTTTAAGAGGGGGGATGGGATCTTTAGGAAAGCATGAAAGTATTATTTTATTATAAAATGATTTTTAGATTCAAAATGTCAAAAAAATAATTAAAAAAGAATATAATATGAATATAAGTCCAATTAAATTCATTATATAAGAATTATATAGTTTATGTATCTTTTTTATTCTGTATCATTTTTAATTAACCCGTTTGTAAACTTATTTAACTTTTACCATGCCTTCTTGAATATTCAAACTATCTTGTTAATATATTTACAATAAAATGACATTTACCCAAAAAGGGATCATTAATGAAATTTTTAAATCATATATTTCATTTGGATTAGTCATATATTTTTAGGAATATATTATCAATTAAAAAATTATTATCTTATTTGAGAACTCAATTACGTCAAATTTTATACTATCCATATCATGACATTTTAATAATCCATAACAACTTTATCAATTCAAAAAAAATCTTTTATTAAAAAAAACAAGCCATAATCATTCATAAAGTTCATGTATGGAATAAAAAGTTTAAAAATAAATTATTTTAATATTTATAATTTCATTTGTTTTAAACATTCATTAAATAGCCAATCATTACACTATCATTGTGTCATTAATAAATTCATTTATTTTATGTCTATAAAATATATATAAAATACCATGTTTTGAGAAATATTTTTATCTTTATAATGAACATTTATAGTTAAAGATATCAATTATATAATCTCAAATAAATTTTTTTTTATCAAAACAATACATGTTTAGGATATTTTTATTTTTTACTTTATAGAAAAAGCTATTCATGTCATTATCATACCCAAGTGGCATTAAAAAGACAAAAGTCTCACCCATGGATTTTATTGGTTGGTCATGACTAATCTAATATGGTTTGTATATGTGTTAATTTAATAATTTATTATTATACTATTATTTTTACCGTGAATTACCCAATTTACCTTTAACTACGGTAAAACAATTCAATAGTTACTATTAAAAAAAATTATTTTCATCATATAGAACCAAATTTCACTTAATGATGAAAACCATGTTTGTCAGATTATTTATATTAAATTCACATAAGTGGTAAAATATCATGTAAATGATAAATTCAGGTTTTAACTACTATGCAGTGTTTTTCATAATTCATAAAAAATTAAATATTTTCATAAAAATTTCAAAAATTATACAAAAGATAATTTGGATATTACAAATTCATAAATGATGTATACTTTTCTAAATTAAAAAAATATAATTTCATTAATTAATTTAATATTAGTTTCTATTTTCAAAACTATAATCCATGCTTTTAAGAAGTAAAAAATACTAAGAGATTGACCTGTGTTTATGTCCAATTTCAAAGTAAAATTAAATCCAATGACCAGAATTAAATAAATTGGTAAATATATAATCCAATTACACCTTAAAAACCTTTTAAATGACAGTATAAATATATAAATAAATTATATGAAATGACATTTATGACTAAAAATGATGTATGTTTCACTATTCATTAAAAATTAGCTTTATATGAAAAACACCCAAAATTTACCCAAAGTAAATTTTGATATCCCGATTCTTAAAAAGAAACTAATATTTTCATTGACATCAAATAAAAGTGAAAAAAACTAGATTTAAAGGGGGTTCTCTATCATAAGGTGGAAGAACTACCTTTTAAAAATAATTGATTATTTATGCTTAAAATTGGGTTCATTCTTATTTTCAACCTCTAAAAATTATTGGATAAATGTAAAAACATTTAAAAAATTTCTATAATTATATTGTAGTTATTTTATTTCATTCCCACCAACACAACATTTAGGAGTTAACTACCATTTAAAGTAATATTATATTTTTAGTATGACTCATCATTTTGTGCAACATGAGATTTTGGAGAAAAAAATTATTTCCTATTGGGAATTCCATCAAACATAGTGTCCCAATTAAAGTAAAATTAATATTTAATTGAAAAAATTCATATTCATTAATTACTTAGGAATTTACTTCCTTCCCCCTTGTAGAAATTGCATCCTCGCAATTTTTAAATTGGGCTTCGAAATATCATTGAAATCCACACATCAGAAAAAGCGTCTATAAAAATATCACGTTAAAAGAAATAATGGGAAGTAATAATGTCACCCGAGATAACACATACTAGGATTCCATGACAACATGGATATGGAGGAGAATCTAAGTTTCATGTTCTGATAGAGATTGATAGAAAATAAGATAAAGAGAATGTTAACCACCAGGAAACCACAAACTTGTGATAGGTTAAACGGTCTTTGATTCCCCATTAAAAAAAGTATACGGAAAATATTTTTTGTTTAATTTTCCCTTTCATAATGTTGTATAAAATTTTTATGAGATTTACTATGTTTATAACAATGTTTTAATTAAAAAGTCCCTTACCACTTGAGAAAATACTTGAATAAAAATAATTATAGAATAACAATAAAAAATTCATATAATATCAAGAGAATAAAGATATTCATGATATAATATATCAAATTGTAGTATATAAACCATATAAAAGTGAATTTGTGTATGACAACAAATAAGTCTCAGTGCAATATAAATTGAGACTGGGTCCCTTACAATGTTCAAATATTTAGATTTAGGATAAATCAATTACATAATTATGTAACACCCCAGGTAAATAAAGAATATTACATTTTCATATTTATCCATATTTGTGAATAAAATATTAATATGACTTTAAAGGGGACGCTATGCTCGATGGCGTACCCAACACGCAACAACGAGTTTCTTGGGAATCTTACGTTGCACTCTAATAATAAAATAATATTATTTTAAATGGTAGTTAACATGTAGTCGTTGTAATGGAGGGAATGGATAGAAATAACTAAAATATGATTATATATGTTCCTAAATGTTTTTACATTTATACAATAAAAGATAAAGGCTTAAAATACGGAAAGAATTCAATTTTAGGCGTATATGCCCTAGTTTTCACTAAAGGTTCACTTATCACATTTTGATGGCGAACCGTCATTAAATATAGTTTTGTTCATTCTTAAACATTCGTTTGGACCAAATAAAACTCTTATTAAGAATCGGGATATCAAAATTTACTTTGTGTAAATTTTTGGTATCTTTCCGATAAAGTTCATTTTTTTAATGAATTGAGTAAAATGTTGTATTTTAATTCAAAACCTCTTTTTAAAATAAGTTATTTATATGGTTAGATTATATTTTGAATTGGTTTTAATGTGAAATTAGAATATATTTTTACCATTAAATCCAATAGTGGTCGTTGGAATTAATTTCACTTTGAAATCAGTCTTAAACCAGTGTCAATCTTTTGATACATATTGTTTCATAAAAACACGCTATTTGCTCTGACAGCGGGAATTAATTATTAAATTAATTAATGTGACTTATATGTTTTTAATTTTTTAAAATATACTTCATTTTTGAATTCGTAATATCAAATATATATTAGGGTGAATTTTTGGTAATATTCTGAAAAACATCAATTTTTGATGAATAGTGAAACCACTAAGTGATAATCAAGCAAACTGATTTTTCAGTTAAATTAAAGTTTACCACTAATGTGTATTGAATTTTGAAAATCTGACATACATGGTTGTCATTAGTATGTAAAATGTGGTTCAATGAGATTATAATAATTTTTTTGGTGAATAGTAACTTATTAAGTTCTTAATCACGATTAGTGGTAATTAGTGTAGTTTAAGGTAAAAATAATGTTTTAATAATATTAAAGGAACTTGAAACATGTCCTAACCCCATTTTATGTGTGATGGCCGACCATGACATGCCATGGGTCAACTTGGGGACCCCATGGATCCACTTTTGTTGGGAAATGACATAAATTACTTTTTATTTAATGTTAATGTGAAAATGACACAAACATAATATGTTTTACGAAAAAAATTTTTAAGTGGGGTTATACAAGTACAACGTTTGATTATAAATATTCATTGGAATGATAAAATAATTTCCTATATCATAGTATTTTTTTTATAATTTTTAGACATTAAATAAATTTAATTACTTATGACATAATAATGATGCAGCGATGACATCATTATTTGACGATTTTAATAAAATAGAACGATAATGTAAAATATATGAACTAAACATGTCCAAAACCATTTGGATGAGTGTAATTCGAACCCTTATCACCTTATCCACGAATTATATCAATGTGGGACCTTTTAAAACCGAAACACATTTTCAAATAAAGTAAAATTTCTTTACTTTCCAAAAGTGCCCCTCCTCTCCTCTTATAAAAGGCCCCCACCTCTACCTCATTTCACACACTCCTCAAGCCTTTGGCTCGGCCAACCCCTGCCCATTTACTCTCTCCACATCCCTCTCCTCATCCTAGAGGATTCCCTTTGGGCAGAATCCTTTCAAAGGAATCCTTTAGGCTCAAATCAAAAGGAGTTACACTTTTAAAGGTAATTCATTCTCTCATGTTCATTTGTTTTATTTTGCTTCTCCAACCCCCTAAACTCTTTTTATTTACTTCTTTTGTAACAACACCAGTATCTTCAATATATACTAGGATGTTGTTATAAGATTTATTCGAGCTAAACACTCACACAACTACATCAAATGGTTAAAGAACATACGGTTTCCGTGGATGGTGAAATTCTGCCTCCCGAAACGAGGATTGTTCAATATTCATTTAACACCTTCAAAGGTGGCCATTATGATGTCACTATTTTTATATATGATATATAATATGTTTATGTTTTACTTATACTTCTGTATTTTTCATTTGTGTCTTACCTTTATGGCATCCATAATGGGTATACGCGATATCTTCATTTTAGGAAGTGCGGACTACCGCACCCTCAAAGTGATGTGATTCGTTAATGCCATACCTGGGACGTATAAAGGATGGATTTAATGATATTATATATGATATTATACTGGAATTATAATATACCTTTATAACATTATTATTCCATTCTATAAAATACGAAATAGAAATGAAAGTAGCGTTCATGCGTACGTACGGCTTACCGTCTCCATGAACGGTGCATTTCATTTCTTACCTCTAAATGATTATGTAATGTTATAAATGCATGCATGTATTGGATATATATGACATATATTATATCTACATCATGAATACAATTCTGGATATAATAAACATTTGGCCACACGAACAACAGTTAATTGTAAGAAGTCCACTTTCGACTTAAGAACCAAATACCGACAAAATGAATGTTATTAACTTGAATGATTACATAATGTTTATAACATGTCAATAATTGATATAAAAGGAATAATGAACTTGGAAAATGTTTTTAAGGAAGTATAAATTAACTCAAGTTTATTATTCAGGAGATTAAAGAACGATCGAGTCATGTCAGACCCGAGGTAAGGGATCCTACAACTCTCTTTCTTTTTAAGTACACTCTTTTATGTCATTTATTTTAAGCTCATCTTTATTATGATTGGGATGTTATTTTATATTAAATTTACTGTAATTTTTATTTTCATGTGATGAGAGACCCTATTCTCTCTCATCAATCCATTTTGGAAGTTTTGAGTGGCGCCGTTAGGCTGCCGAACTTTCGTAAGAGATCTAACCTCTCTCTTTCTTTTTAAGTACTCTCCTTTATGTCACTTCTATTAAACTCCTCCTTGCAATGTTGGGGGATTTCATTTTATATTCCAATTTCTGTAACTTCTATTTTAATATGATGGGATACTCTATTTGATCTCATCAACCCATATTCGGATGTTTTATGTGGCGCCGTTAGGCTGCCGAGTTTTCGTAAGGGATTTTTCATCTCACTTTTATTCCTGTGAGATTTATGCTACATTTGCCACAAATTCCATTGAGTGGTGTATGTACTGCCCATTATTCACTCTTTGTGTAATATACTTTCGTTTATGAGTATTTACATCAATGACCTATTGTCTTTATTTCATGGGGTGTATGTTTTGAAAGATACCCAAGTCGGTAAGGGAACCTTTCACCCTCCTCTTTTATTAAAAGACTTCTTTTGTTGTGTCTTTTAATTTACATATTGTTATTTTGAGATATGTTCTCATATACCCTTGTTGATGTAAATTTTATGTCCAAGTGATGAGATACTCTTTTTATCTCTCATCAACTCTTTTTGATGTGATGTCGTTAGGCTGTCAAGGGAACTTTTTAACCCAATTTCATTTTCTTTGGGTTCAACATGTAGTCATTGAATATATCATCCATTGAATATGTGTGAATTACCTTTTATTGTTTTACACTTAATATCCACTTATATTGGGTGTATTTATATTTTTCACACATATTTTTGAGATTGATTTGTCCTTAATTTAAGGATACTTTCTTTATAAGGGATTTCATCACATTTGACATTTCTATTGAGAGTTCATTGTTGTTATGCACCAATTCACACTTATATGGTTTATATACTGTCCTTTGGAGTAATATATCATGAATCCATTTATTCTCATGATATTATAAAGTTCTGACTAAATTTTATTCCTCAATTATAGTATTCAAGTGTCTCTGATTTTGGTAAAACCCCTTTAACCAAAATATCATTTTAAAAGTTTTAATTATTTGTTCTTATTAATATCCATGTTTTCAAAATGGTTTTAAGGATTTATTTATATGGATATTAATGGTTTAAAATTTTAAGCTTCAAGGTGGTATGGGACACTTTGATTCAAAAATCTCTTTATTAATTATTTTAAATGGTTTTGGAAATGGTTTCTTTTTGAATGGATTCAATATTTCAATATACTAAAATGTTATATTGTGATTCAAATATGGAAATGTTATGTTTCCTTTATGCATGTTTTATGTGGCACAATTATTTTATGGTTCTTGGGCATTGTTATGAAAACGGGTGGTTCCGTGATAAACTAAGGGCAGGTGAGCCCGATATAGCTCTCCAATGCATTGGGTAACGCGAAGGAGTAAAACGTTAAGGTTTCTCCGAAGAGATTTAGGGAATATACTATGATGGGTATTTCAAACGTAACCAAGAGGGTTACTCCCTACGTAAGAATGTTATGAATGCCTCAAGTTACCGTTATGTCTTATGTTTTCGATGATTTATTCAAGATATGATGAGGTATGATAAAGTGCTTATGTTTTATGGGTAAAGTATGAACTCATTCTTATGTATATGTGTACCCATGTTTCCTTTCCATATTTTTATATCCCTTACTGAGCTTTTTGTGCTCATCCCAAGTTTTGAAATGTTTTTCACAGGTCAAGGGAGAGGTACATGATGTGATGATAGTGTCAAGGATGTGTCAAGAAAGAGTCCGTGTTATATTCAAATATGTTTCCGTTGATGGGAAGAATGAATACTGTCTTTTATGTAACCACTTTGTTTAAATGTGGAATGTAATGCAAGTTTCATGATCTAATTCTCTAAAACTCTAAAACTGAAAAGATCCTCAATGTGTAATCTTGTAATAACTCAAGATTAAGTAAGGATTAAGGCTGGGGCCTTATAGTTGGTATCAATGGTCAGTTTAGATAACTTTAGAGGTTAGGGTATTCTTTAAGAATAAGTGACATTACCATAATGGTTAGGATTTCAGAAAGAGTCCTAGTTTTAGATAAAGTGAATGAGTAAGTGTATCTTAGTGTTTACCTTCCTCATTAGTACATGATGGTTATGTTGATATACTCACACTGACCTTTTTGGTTTTAGTAAATGGCTAGATCTAGCAGGCACCAAAGTGACAATGGGATTGAAGAAAACTATGGTGGTTCTCTGATTAAGAGACTGGATGAGATGGGGGATTCAATGAGGAATCTCATGGTTGTTCTAAACCAACTATCAAGGAGTCATGATCAACCACTTCAACCTTGGTGAGTTCTCTAATGCATCATGTACAAGATGGCCAACTCAATGTGGAAATTCAGGTAATAATTATTAAGGTAACCATTAGGGTTTATATGATCCTTACTTTTTAGGTAATTATGGGTTACTATATGTTATGATGGAAAATGAAAGGCATGAGATAAACTTGAGGTTAAAATATGTTATGATCATCTTTGAAGATTTTATCTCATTTTGGGGAATGTTTTAAGAATTATATAGTTTTGGAAAAAGGACAACACGCAGACCGTGTGACTACCCGTCGCGTCGGACAAAGCTGCGGGAATCGAACCCACAACCAAAGTGTGACTGGTATTTATCGCCTACCACTGGACTACGTGAAGTCCCTAGTTAGTTCGACTGATTCTTTCTAGTTATATGATTTTATTAATTAAGAGTAAGTTGATTTTGGGTTATTTATGAAAATGATTAACCTATCATGGAGGATATGTGATTAGGATAATTACTTTTCAATGCGAGACTTTAAGAGCGACTAATGTTGTTTGGAGATAAATGTTACGATTTAACTTGGAAGACTATGTGACTAAATCCTTTAAATATTTGGGTTTCAATATTATATTGGTTTACTTTAAATAATTTTATGGAAAATTTATTTATCGGATGGTCCTCGTTTATCTTTGGGTTTTGTTGGACAAATTTTGGAGATTAAGAATAGATTTTCTTTTTATAAGGGGTTATCTTTTTCTGGATTATCTGATCTTGTAATAGCCTTTTTGGTTTTGGTTTTGGATAAAGTCTAAATACATGGGATTTATATAGTTCTCTTTTGTGGATTAGGTGATTCTCTAGAAGTTGATTATAATACTCTTAATGTGAACAAGTCTTCCTAAATACTCATCTTTTGGAGAAAATATGAGTTTGTGTAAGGAATCTAATAAAAGTTGAAAGTGAATATGATAAGTGATTATGTTTCCTTATGAATAAATTCCTCAATAAAAAGTAACTCAAAACAAAAATGTTGTCTATTAACTTTTCCTACTGGGGAACCCAACACCGTTTAACCCATCACAAGTTTGTGATTTTCTCGTGGTTATCTTTCTCCTAAACATGTTTTCTATCACTCTCCATAAGAACATGACCCTTTGTTTTTTTCATCCATGTCCATATTTTCATACTTGGAATCCTAGTATGGGTTAACTCGGGTGACCTTTGTACTTATCTCTCTTTATTTTAAAGTGTTTGTTTTACCGACTCTTGTTCCGATGTGGGACGTTCAAGGATGTTTCCAAGCGCAATTTTAAAATTGCGAGGACACAATTCCCAAAAGGGGGGAAGGATGTAACACCCCAGGTAAATAAAGAATATTACATTTTCATATTTATCCATATTTGTGAATAAAATATTAATATGACTTTAAAGGGGACGCTATGCTCGATGGCGTACCCAACACACAACAATGAGTTTCTTAGGAATCTTACGTTGCACTCTATTAATAAAATAATATTATTTTAAATGGTTGTTAACATGTAGTCGTTGTAATGGCGGGAATGGATAGAAATAACTAAAATATGATTATATATGTTCCTAAATGTTTTTATATTTATACAATAAAAGATAAAGGCTTAAAATACGGAAAGAATTCAATTTTAGGCGTATATGCCCTAGTTTTCACTAAAGGTTCACTTATCACATTTTGATGGCGAACCGTCATTAAATATAGTTTTGTTTATTATTAAACATTCGTTTGGACCAAATGAAACTCTTATTAAGAATCAGGATATCAAAATTTACTTTGTGTAAATTTTTGGTATCTTTCCGATAAAGTTCATTTTTTTAATGAATAGAGTAAAATGTTGTATTTTAATTCAAAACCTCTTTTTAAAATAAGTTATTTATATGGTTAGATTATATTTTGAATTGGTTTTAATGTGAAATTAGAATATATTTTTACCATTAAATCCAATAGTGGTCGTTGGAATTAATTTCACTTTGAAATCAGTCTTAAACCAGTGTCAATCTTTTGATACATATTGTTTCATAAAAACACGCTATTTGCTCTGACAGCGGGAATTAATTATTAAATTAATTAATGTGACTTATATGTTTTTAATTTTTTAAAATATACTTCATTTTTGAATTCGTAATATCAAATATAGATTAGGGTGAATTTTTGGTAATATTCTGAAAAACATCAATTTTTGATGAATAGTGAAACCACTAAGTGATAATCAAGCAAACTGATTTTTCAGTTAAATCAAAGTTTACCACTAATGTGTATTGAATTTTGAAAATCTGACATACATGGTTGTCATTAGTATGTAAAATGTGGTTCAATGAGATTATAATAATTTTTTTGGTGAATAGTAACTTATTAAGTTCTTAATCACGATTAGTGGTAATTAGTGTAGTTTAAGGTAAAAATAATGTTTTAATAATATTAAAGGAACTTTACACATGTCCTAACCCCATTGGATGTGTGATGGCCGACCATGTAATGACATGGGTCAACTTGGGGACCCCATGGATCCACTTTTGTTGGGAAATGACATAAATTACTTTTTATTTAATGTTAAAGTGAGAATGACACAAACATAATATGTTTTACGAAAACAATTTTTAAGTGGGGTTATACAAGTCCAACTTTTGATTATAAATATTCATTGGAAAGATAAAACGATTTAATATATCATAATAGTTTTTTTATAATTTTTAGACATTAAATAAATTAAATTATTTATGACATAATAATGATGCAGTGATGACATCATTATTTGACGATTTAAATAAAATAGAAAGATAATGTAAAATCTATGAACTACACATGTCCAAAACCAATTGGATGAGTGTATTTCGAACCCTTATCACCTTATCCACGAATTATATCTATGTGGGACCTTTTAAAACCGAAACACATTTTCAAATAAAGTAATATTTCTTTACTTTCCAAAAGTGCCCCTCCTCTCCTCTTATAAAAGGCCCCCACCTCTACCTCATTTCACACACTCCTCAAGCCTTTGGCTCGGCCAACCCCTGCCCATTTACTCTCTCAAAATCCCTCTCCTCATCCTAGAGGATTCCCTTTGGGCAGAATCCTTTCAAAGGAATCATTTAGGCTCAAAACAAAAGGAGTTACACTTTTAAAGGTAATTCATTCTCTCATGTTCATTTGTTTTATTTTGCTTCTCCAACCCCCTAAACTCTTTTTATTTACTTATTTTGTAACAACACCAGTATCTTCAATATACTAGGATGTTGTTATAAGATTTATTCGAGCTACACGCTCACACAACTACATCAAATGGTTAAAGAACATACGGTTTCCGTGGATGGTGAAATTCTGCCTCCCGAAACGATGATTGTTCAATACTCATTTAACACCTTCAAAGGTGGCCATTATGATGTCACTATTTTTATATATGATATATAATATGTTTATGTTTTACTTATGCTTCTGTATTTTTCATTTGTGTCTTACCTTTATGGCATCCATAATGGGTATACGCGATATCTTCATTTTAGGAAGTGCGGACTACCGCCCCCTCAAAGTGATGTGATTCGTTAATGCCATACGTGGGACGTATAAAGGATGGATTTAATGATATTATATATGATATTATACTGTAATTATAATATACCTTTATATCATTATTATTACATTCTATAAAATACGAAATAGAAATGAAAGTAGCGTTCATGCGTACGTACGGCTTACCGTCTCCATGAACGGTGCATTTCATTTCTTACCTCTAAATGATTATGTAATGTTATAAATGCATGCATGTACTGGATATATATGACATATATGATATATAAATCATGAATACAATTCTGTATATAATAAACATTTGGCCACATGAACAACATTTAATTGTAAGAAGTCCACTTTCGACTTAAGAACCAAATACCGACAAAATGAATGTTATTAACTTGAATGATTAGATAATGTTTATAACATGTCAATAATTTATATAAAAAGAATAATGAACTTGGAAAAGGTTTTTATGGAAGTATAAATTAACTCAAGTTTATTATTCAGGATATTAAAGAACGATCGAGTCATGTCGGACCCGAGGTAAGGGATCCTACAACTCTCTTTCTTTTTAAGTACACTCTTTTATGTCATTTATTTTAAGCTCATATTTCTTATGATTGGGATGTTATTTTATATTAAATTTACTGTAATTTTTATGTTCATGTGATGAGAGACCCTATTCTCTCTCATCAATCCATTTTTGAAGTTTTGAGTGGCGCCGTTAGGCTGCCGAACTTTCGTAAGAGATCTAACCTCTCTCTTTCTTTTTAAGTACTCTCCTTTATGTCACTTCTTTTAAACTCCTCCTTGCAATGTTGGGGGATTTCCTTTTATATTCCACTTGCTGTAAATTCTATTGTAATATGATGGGATACTCTATTTGATCTCATCAACCGAAATTCGGAAGTTTTATGTGGCGTCGTTAGGCTGCCGAGTTTTCGTAAGGGATTTTCATCTCACTTTTATTCCCGTGAGATTTATGCTACATTTGCCACAAATTCCATTGAGTGGTGTATGTACTGCCCATTATTATACTCTTTGTGTAATATAATTTCGTTTATGATTATTTACATCAATGACCTATTGAATTTCTTTCATGGGGTGTATGTTTTGATAGATACCCAAGTCGGTAAGGGAACCTTTCACCCTCCTCTATTTTTAAAAGACTTCTTTTGTTGGGTCTTTTAATTTACATATTGTTATTTTGGGATATGTTCTTATATATCCTTGTTGATGTAAATTTTATGTCCATGTGATGAGATACTCTTTTTATCTCTCATTAACTCTTTTTGATGTGATGCCGTTAGGCTGTCAAGGGAACTTTTTAACCCAATTTCGTTTTCTATGGGTTCAACATGTAGTCATTGAATATATCATCCATTAAATATGTGTGAATGACCTTTTATTGTTTTACACTTAATATCCACTTATATTGGGTGTATTTATATTTTTCACACATAATTTTGAGATAGATTTGTCCTTAATTTAAGGATACATTCTTTATAAGGGATTTCATCACATTTGACATTTCTATTGAGAGTTCATTGTTGTTATGAACCAATTCACTCCTATATGGTGTATATACTGTCCTTTGGAGTATTATATCATGAATCCATTTATTCTCATGATATTATAAAGTTTTGACTAAATTTTATTCCTCAATTATTGTATTCAAGTGTCTCTGATTTTGGTAAAACCCCATTAACCAAAATATCGTTTTAAAAGTTTTAATTATTTGTTCTTATTAATATCCATGTTTTCAAAATGGTTTTAAGGATTTATTTATATGGATATTAATGGTTTAAAATTTTAAGCTTCAAGGTGGTATGAGACACTTTGATTCAAAAATCTCTTTATTAATTATTTTAAATGGTTTTGGAAATGGTTTCTTTTTGAATGGATTCAATATTTCAATATACTAAAATGTTATATTATGATTAAAATATGGAAATGTTATGTTTCCTTTATGCATGTTTTATGTGACACATTTATGTTATGGTTCTTGGGCATTGTTATGAAAACGGGTGGTTCCGTGATAAACTAAGGGCGGGTGAGCCCGATATAGCTCTCCAATGCATTGGGTAACGCGAAGGAGTAAAATGTTAAGGTTTCTCCGAAGAGATTTAGGGAATATACTGTAATGGGTATTCCAAACGTAACCAAGAGGGTTACTCCCTACGTAAGAATGTTATGAATGCCTCAAGTTACCTTTATGTCTTATGTTTTCTATGATTTATTCAAGATTTGAAGAGGTATGATAAAGTGCTTTTGTTTTATGGGTAAAGTATGAACTCATTCTTATGTATATGTGTACCCATGTTTCCTTTCCATATTTTTATATCCCTTACTGAGCTTTTTGTGCTCATCCCATGTATTGAAATGTTTTTCACAGGTCAAGGGAGAGGTACATGATGTGATGATAGTGTCAAGGATGTGTCACGAAAGAGTCCATGTTATATTCAAATATGTTTCCATTGATGGGAAGAATGAATACTGTCTTTTATGTAACCACTTTGTTTAAATGTGGAATTTAATGCAAGTTTCATGATCTAATTCTCTAAAACTCTATACCTGAAAAGATCCTCAATGTGTAATCTTGTAATAACTCAAGATTAAGTAAGGTTTAAGGCTGTGGCCTTATAAATTATGTGTCGAAAAAAAATAATAAACCCAATACAATTGGATATTAAGTATAAAAATATCAAAGGTCATTAAAAAATATTCAAAGAACAACATAACAATGAAGTAGAAGTTTAAGCCAAAGAATTGAAATTGGATTAAGAAGTTCTCTTATCGAAATTCGACAGCATAACGACGTCGCATTAAAATTATGAAATTTAGTTTATGAGAGAAAAAGGGTCCCTCATTACAGGAACATAAAATTTAAAGAAATAAGTATATATAAGAATATATTCCAAAATATGAAAATGGAAATTTAAAATTCATAACTTATATTAAGTCTTTAAATACAAGTGTATGTTGAAATTTTCCCTTACCGATTTGGTTACTTACGAAACATACACCCCATGAATGAAGGATCATAAATAAAGATGTAAATACCAATAAATTAATTTATATTACATAAATAATTCAATAATGGGTTTTATATACACCCCAATAAGAGAAATAGTGGAAAATATAGACTGAATCTCACTAGAATAAAAAGTGATATGAGGAACTCCTTAACTCAACTCTCACTAATCTTGTAAGTTTCCTGTTATTTCGGAATAATAAACATAAATTAATTTATACATGAAAAAGAACCTTTTTAATTTTTATTATTCATTTTATATCACTTATTACCATTTTATAAAAGTTTAATAATTCATTTAGATAATATCGGTCATTTTGTCGATATGGTGTACTTGGGGGAAAAATAAACTTGTTATAAATAAAAATTGTCTATATGGTAAAAATTCCATAATCTAAAAAATTATTTTCATTATTTTGATGTCATATACATCATATATATAAATTATATATATGTGTTTATTGTAGTACATAACGTATAGAGATAAGAAATTAAATGCACCGTTCATTGAGACGTTAAGCTGTACAGACGCATTAAAGCTACTTTCATTTCTATTTAGAATTTAATGAAATGAAATCATAATTAGAAATAGGTATATTATTATTCACGTATAATATCATATTATATATATATTACATATTTTCATTAACACACTCCTTTATATGTTCCACGTATGGAATGAATGATTCATATCACTTTTAGGGGGTGATAGCTTTCACTTCCTCAAATGAAATTATAGTTTTTATGCATTATGGAAACCATAAATGTATTATATAAATGAATAGTATAGAATCATAGAAAAAATATAAATATAATATATAAAACATATAAATACAATTCCATCATAATATCCACTATGAGAGGCAGTATGAGATAATTGAATAATCACCGTTTCGTGAGGCAGTAGTTCGTAGTCCACAAAAACACTATGTTTTAAATACATTATATAGAGGTGTGTGTATGTTTAGTTGGAAGAAGTATCATAAAAACAACCTATTATATTAATAATAATTGGGTTTATATTTATAAGATAAATAATAAGAGAAGAGGGATTGGAGAAGGAAAATAAACGAAAAGAACTTGGGAGAAGGCGTTACCTTTAAATTGTGTTTCTCTATTTGGTTTGAACCAAAAGGCATTTTTGATTTTCCAAATTCTTAGGGGATATCTTAAAGAAGTAATATAAGGATGTCGGGATATTATTTGGGTAGAATTTTTATGATCAAAAGGGATTGAGAGGTGTGAGTAACGAGTTTGAGTTGATGGCCTTTTATAAAGGGGGAGGGCCTCTTTAGGAATGTTTGAAAATATTATTTTATTAGAAACATAATTTCAATTTCAAAATTTCTCAAACTCATTATATTATAAGATAAGATGTCTGGTATTTTAAATACTCTCAAATAATAGGTTTTAGATAATCTATGGTTTCATTCTTAATTTTATCATTTAGCTATTAACCTTAGTTAACTATTGTATCTTTTTCCATGTCTTCTTATGTATTCATACTATATGGTTTATATAGTTAGTATAAAACATTAAGCGACAAAAAATGAATCATTAATGAAATTTTCAACATAATGTATTTAATTTTGATTAATCTTAGATTTTTGGACTATTTTATCTTTTAATAAAATATTGATTGATTTAAATCTTCATTTATATCAATTTTTATATTATTCATATCACGACTTTTTATAGAAATTCCAAAACAACTAGATTTTTTAGAAAAACCTTAATTAATTCAAATATAACATGTTATCATCATCTCCAAAATATGTTTATGGAATAAAAAGGTATAAAATAAATTTATTTTAAATTTTATAATCTCAATTATTTAAAACATTCATTAATGTGATAATTATTACATATTTTTTGTATCATAAATAAATTTATTTAAAAGATGTCTAAAAATTATAAATAAAAATACATGATTTAAGAAATATTTTTATCATTATAATGAATATTTATAGTCAATGATATCAATTATATAACCCTAAATTAAATGTTTTTGTAAAATAATACATGTTTATGATATTTTAATTTTTACATTAAATAAAAGGTTATTAATGTAATTATCTTACCCATGTGACTTAGAAAGGAAAAAAGTTATACAAAAGGATTTTATTGGTCGTCCATGACTCATAAAATAATCTTAAGACAAGTTTTTATGAAATTTTATATTATTTTAAAATTATTTTTACCTTGAATTACTTTATTTTCCTTTAACTACTGTAAATAAAAATCAATAGCAACTATTCAAAAAAATATTTTCATTATATGGAACCAAAATTTATTAAATATTAACATCATGAATGTCGATTTTTTGAAATTAAATTCAAATAAGTGGTAAAATTTCAATTAAATGTAAAATTTTGGTTTTAACTACTATATAGTGTTTTTCACTATTCAACAAAATTCGAACATTTTCCAAAAAATATCAAAAATTCACCCAAAGATAATTTTGGAATTAAGAATTAAAATGTGATGTCTATTTTACCAAATTCAAAACATTGATGTTTAATTAATTAATTTAAAATTAATTTCCATTTTCAAAACTAGAGATCATTTTTTTAAGATGTAAAAACTACAAAAAGATATACACGTGTTTATGTCCAATTTCAAAGAGAAAATAAATAAAATGACCAGAATTGGATTAAATGGTAAAAATATAATCAAATTACATAATAAACCCATTTAAAATGATAATATATCCATATAAATAAATTAGATGAAAATACTAATTTGACATAAAATGGAGTATTTTAAACTATTCATTAAAAACGAACTTTATCCAAAAAATAATTTTTTTTACCAAAAGTAAATATTGATATTCTGTTTCGAAAGAAGAAGTTTATTTGGAAAAATTAAACATATAAAAGTGTCTAAATGTTGATTTAAAAAGGTATCTCCATAAAAGGCGGTAAAACTACATTTTAAAAATATAGGAGTTTTTATGATTAAAATTGGATTCATTCCAATTTTTAGCATCAATATTTTATTGGAAAATTTTAAAAACATTTCTCAAACATGTTTAATCATAATATTGTTTTTTCTATTAATTGTCACTAATAATATAGCTTTTCGTTTACTACTATTTAGCATAATAATATTATATTATTATTATTTTCATAATGACTCAGCATTATGTGCAACATAAGACTTCAGAAAAACCTGTCGTTGCGTGTAGGGTACGCCATCAAACATAGTATCCCCATTAAAATAAAATCAATATTTAATTCACATATAGTAATAAATAAGAAAATGTCATATTATTTATTTACATGTGATGTTAAATCCTTCCCCCCTTTCGGAAATAACATCCGTACAAATTTAAAATTTGTCTTGGACACTTTATTGAATGTCCCTCATCCAAAAAAGATTCAATAAAACTATGACATTAAATGAAAGGTGGAGATGTACAAAGGCCACCTGAGATAACACATAATAGGATTCCATGTAGGAAAACATAGATATGGAAGAGAAACTAAGTTTTAATTTCTATTAGCGAGTGATAGAAAAAATGATTAAGGGAATGTTAACAATCTGAAAACCACAAAAATGTGATGGGTTGAATGGTCTTTGATTCCCCTATAAGAAATTTAAATGGACAACGATTTTGTTTTATGTTCCTTTTTATAAAGATAGAGAATTTATTTATGACTTTGACTAAGAACATAATGAAACATATCACTTGACTTGAAGACTTTAATCCTTTATTAAATTTCCACCCCAAACACATCTTTTCATAGAATTATGAGTATACATGATGACTTGGTCTCATCAAACACACTGGATTAAACATCTATAGGATCACATGATATTGGAAAGATGAACTATATATTTCCCAAATTTTTAGTTATTAACCAAATCCAAAATTGTTAGTACAATACCAGATAATCCCAAAAATGTATAGTCCATTATAAAATGAAATGCTACTCTTAATCTCTAAAATTCAACAAGAATTAACCAATGTTCATCAAAGACCATTCAATACACAATTATCCTCATAATAGTCCAACTAATATTGAAAACCAAAATATATAAGGGTTTGATCACATAGTCTTCTATGATAAATCATAAAATTTATCTCTAAATAACATTGGCAACTCTTAAAGTCTCATACTAAAAATTAATTAACTTAATCATATATTATCCAAGATAGGATAATCATTTCCATTAATAACAGAAATTGCTTTATGTCCTCAATAAAAACATATATTATACCAAAATTAAATTCAACAATTACTCCACAAATAAAATCCCATAGCATTATATTGTCCTTAGGTATATAGTGTTCCAAAAATATAAAATGTGTTCCAAAATAACCTTTATCACTACATCCCCAAATCATTTTTCATAATCTATGTATATCCATTTGATAAAACATAGTATACCAAATCAACTTATTCATGATCAATAAAATATTTTCACTAAAAGAATAATTCATACTAAACGGGGACATCACGTAAGCCAGTGGTAGGCGATGCATCCTTGTATCCCATCGATTATGGGTTTGATTTCAATGGCCTTGCCAGAGGAGATGAGTTTCCCCCATCTTTCATGTTGCCCCTTTTTATAAATCTAAAAAACAACCCTAACTTGATTTAACATCAATAGTTTTCTTGTAACTGTAATTTTAATCCCAACTCATAATGACCTCAATATAATAGTTCGTGATGTCTTATATATATTCACACATTTTTTACATCCATAAAATAATATTATTTCCAAAGAAATAACATTGTACATTGATCACGGTGTCCACCTAGTTTCATTGTCATCTTATTCATGTAGAGATACGGTCCATGAATTGCTAAAATTATATAGAGATCCATAAAAATCATTTCATTCCTTTATCTAAATAAACCTTGTAAAACATGGTACATATGGGTGTTCCTAGAAAAATCATTCTGTAAAATAATCATGTATGACATATAATTTCAAAAAATATGATAAATCATTATTTTTATAAAACATTTATAATGAGTTTGAGTTTATACATTAAATCAATGGTCCTTTTAAAATACCATAACTATGTTTTGAAAGACTATAATTTAGAATAAAATATAAATAGGAAGAACAAGGGTCTCCTAATTAACAACATTTTTAAAAATCATAATATGCTTCAAAATATTGTGATAAGGTAAAATATTTTGAAATACCTTGATAATGTTTACCATTCATGAAAATATATAGATATGGAGAAAATAGGATTTGATTAAATACAAACCACGAACCATAAAGGTATCTATTTATAACTGAGGTGTTTTATATCTCAAACAATTGCTTCCATGTTAGTTGTATGTTAGAAAATGATTCAGAATCATCTGGCCATGACTTGGAAATAATTATTGAAAGAAAGTCATCAGGAAGAGATAGGAATGTCATTTGAGAACTCCCTCCTTCCATTTGTAATAGACTATCCTTGATCTAAAATTTTTATAAAACATGGATTTAACTAAAATAATAGACATAGGGTCTAACCATGTGTTTAACGAAAACTCCTAATCCCTAATGTTGTCTAAACTGACCTTTGATACCATCTACAAGGCCCCAGCCTTAGAACAATACTTATCCTTCAGTTAAAGAAATAATTATCATTGAGTTTCTTTTCAGGTTTAACATTTTATATAATTAGGATATAATAATTATATTACATCTAAAATATTAAAATGTAGACACTTCTACTCAGTATCCATTTTATTCATAAAACAAAAACACTTAAAAGAAAATAGTTATTATTTTCGTGATATAAATATTCTAGAATTATTCTTTTCTATTACCCATACTTGTACCCTATGAAAAGAATTTAAAGAAACATGGGATGCAAATAATAACCTCAGTAGGGGTTATAAAAATAAAGAAATCAATCATTAGACCATTAATAAATACAAAAAATAATCTATTTAATATTACTCATGAAATCATAAGATTTATGAATAACATATAGAAACAATAAATCATAAAGGTAACTTGTGGAATCCATTAAATACATAAATTCTGGCTATCACAACTACTGAGGGAGTTATGTTTGGAATACCCATTAGAATATATTCCCTAAATCTCTTAGGAGAACAATTAATTATAATATCTGTCATGTTACCGAATGCATTGGATACCAATATCCATCTCACCCACCGATGGTTTAACATGGAACCACACATATACGTAAACAATTTCCAATTGGCATAAAATATTCATAACAAATAAAACAAGAATAATGTAAATATTACATTTCCACATTGTAATCACAATATATAATATCATGATATTTACATAATGAATGCTTTATCAAAAAAATTGAAAACCATTTAAAACATTTAACAAGGAGTTTTTTTAAATCGAAGTGTCCCGTACCAATTTAAATCTTTTAAAGAAATTAAAATTTTACAACATTAATGTCCATATAAATAAATCTTTAAAACTATTATGTAAACATGTTAATTATGGAGAAATATTTAAAAGAATAATTCTTTAAAACAATTAAATCAATATTTTAGTTAAAGAGTCCCTTACTACTGGAGAAAATTCAAGAATTAATATAATTACAGCAAAACATTAAAAAATTATTATAATAGAATGATAATAAAGAGATTCAAGATATAATATGTCAAATGGATTTATATACACCACATAAATGTGAATTGGTTTATAATGAATAAGTCTTAATGGAATGTAAATTGAGACACAGTCCCTTATAAAAATCATATCCTTAGATTGAAGAAAAATCAATAACATAAGCATGTGTGAAAAATATGAATAGTCACAATATAATTGGATATTAAGTGTAAAAAATTTATAGGATATTCACCCATATTCCTGTCACGACATAACCAAGAAGTATAAGTTTTACCCAATTAATTGAAATTGGGTTAAGAAGTTCTTTTATTGAATTTTGGAGCCTAACGATGTCGCTTTAAAATTATGAAAATGAGTTGATGATATTCAAAAGGGTCTCTAATCGAATGAAAATAAAATTTAAAAAAAATAAGAATATAGAATAACATATTCCAACCTAAAAAATTTAAATTTTAAAAAAATAACATAAAAATATGTATTTAACTAAAAGAGTACGGAAAATGGTTCCCTTACCGATTTGGTAACACACAAAACATACACCCCATGAAAGAAGTATCAAACAATGAAGATGTAAATATAAATATATTATATTATATTACACAAATAAAACAACCATGGGTAGAAAATAACCCACACAAATGAAAATAATGAAAAATATATCATGAATCTCACAGGAATAAAAAGTGAGATGAAAACCTCTTGCCTCAAGTCTGACATGTCTTGTATGTTCGTAGTTCTTCCTAAATAATAAATATAAGTAAATTTGTCCTTTATTAACAATCTTTTTAAGGTTTATTATTTTTATTATATCACTTATTACATTTCTATGAAAATTAGTTCAATATTGGAGTTCATATAGGACATTTTGTCGATGTTCAATACTTGCGTCAAAAATGAACTTGTTATATTTACAAATTGTCCTTGGGTTCAATAGTCAATTATCTCAATAATGATAATCATTATTTAGAAATTATATATATCATATATATCCAGTATATATTTATTAAAAATATTCCATATCATTTGGAAATATTAAAATGAAATGCATCGTTCATGGAGATGGTAAATTGTATGTAAGTATAAACACTACTTTCATTTCACATTTTCATGTTTAAAGTATTGAAAACAAAATGATACATAGGTATATTAGTATTCCATTATAATATCATATTTTATATACATTAATCAATTTCATTAACACCATCTCTATATGTTCCATGTATGGTATGAATGTGTCATATCACGTAGAGGTGGTGGTAGTTCGCATATCCTCAAATGAAATAATCGTTTTTATACAACATGAAAAGATTAAAGGAATGTTATAAAGGGGAATTATAGAATAATAGATACAAAATTAATATCATATATATCATATATTTTTACAGTTCCATAATAATGTCCACTATGAGAGGTAGTAGGGGAAATCGAATAATCATCATTTCGTGAGGCAGCAGTTCACCGTACACAGAAACAATATGTTATTTAACCTTTAGAAGGAGGTGTGTGTAAGTTTAGATAAAATAACATTCATAATAATAACCTAGTATATGTATTATACTTGTTTTTTTATGTAATAAAATAATAAGAATAGAATAGGTAGTCGAGAAGGAAAATAAAATAAATGAACTTGGTAGAAGATATTACATTTACACTATTAGAAAACAGGTCTATACCCACAGTTTTGAAAAAAACCGTGGGTATAGGGATAATATGTGAACATATACCCATGGTTGTTCCAAAATCCATATGTCTAATTTTCATTTAAGATCAATACCAATTTTTTTGGAGAAAACTGTTGGTATAGGGTATTTTCCAAAGACCTATACCGAGGGTTTGTCAAAACTAATGGTATTGGGATGTTTTTTGGAGACCTATGCCCACTGTTCTTTAAAACCATGGGTATAAATTTCCCGCGTTATAACATGGGAAAAAATTGGTGGGACATGAACTAAAATTGGCAGGAAGACATTTATTCACAGTTTAGATTAATATATTTACATAAATATAAATATGAATTTCCAAAAATTACCTCGCTCGATTGGTAAACCCTTCTCCACGACTTCTGTAGGTCACAGGATTAATTTCTGTAGTTAACAATTTTTGAAACACTAATCATATTAATATATATATGTAGATGTATGTATATATAACAACTGAAAATGATATCTTAGTTGGTCCCTTGGGGAGCCGCAGCTGTGAGTTGCATCATGAGATGGGGTTTCGTATCCCCCAACTAGCGATTAATGAATTTAAATACCCCATAGGGATCATATTAATATATATAAATAGATGTATATATATATCACAAGTAAAAATGATATCTCAGTTGGTCCCTTGGTGCGGTGCGGCTGTGAGGCGCAGCGTGAGGTGCGGGTTCGAATCCCCCTGCGCATGATTTTTCAATTTAAAAACCCCACAGTTTGAAAACCGTGGGGTCTGTTGTGTTCCACGTTAGAAAAACGTGGTACACCATTTGACAAGACTATACCCACTGTTTCTCTAAACCATGGGTATAGGATGAGACCCCTATTGTGACGCCACCAATGACCATGGTTCCCAAAACTGTGGGTATAGGTCATTTATCTAGTATAGTAAAATCACGTATCAAATTTTATTTGAGCTAAAGGGCTCTCTTGAATTTCCTTCTACCTAGGGGAAGGATTATAAGAGGAATAGGTAGTCGAGAAAAAAATAAGTGAAAAGATCATGTGTAACATCCCAGGTAAATAATGAATAAAACATTTTCATATTTATTAATATTTACGAATTAAATATTAATTTTACTTTAAAAGGGTTTCTATGTTCGATAGCTTACCAGATACGCAAAAAAGAGTTTCATTGAAATCATTCATTGCACACTTGTAATAAAATAAAATTATTTTAAATGGTAGTTAACACATAGCCATTATATTGGCGGGAATGGATAGAAATAACTAAAATATGATTATATATGTTTTTTAAATGTTTTTACTTTTACCTAATAAAAGATAAAGGCTTAAAATATGGAAAGAATTCAATTTTAGGCGTATATGCCCTAGTTTTCAATAAGGTTCACTTAGCGCCTTTTGATGGAGAACCATCATTAAATATACTTTTGTTCACTCTTATAAATTCTATTGGACCAAATAAAACTCTTCTTTATAATCGGTACATGAAAATTTCCTTTTTGTAAATTTTTTTTATTTTTCCGATAAAGTTCATGTTTTGAATTAATAGTGTAAAATGTTGTATTTTAATTCAAAACAACTATTTAATCTAATTTATTTATTTGATTAGATAATATTTTTTATTTCTTTTAAATTTAAATTAGAATATATTTTTACCATTTAATCCAATGGTGGTCATTGGAATCAATTTCACATTGAAATTGGACTTAAACTAGTGTCAATCTTTTGATACTTATTGTTTCAAAAAAACACGCTATTTGTCATGACAGCGGAAATTAATTATTAAATTAATTAATGTGACTTATATGATTTGAATTTTTTAAAATAGAAATCATTTTTTAATTTAGAATACCAACTATAGCTTAGGGTGATGTTTTGGTATTTTTCTGAAAAACATCAATTTTTGATAAATAGTGAAACCACTAAGTGGTAGTTAAAGAAACTGATTTTTCGTTCAAATGAAACATTGTCACTCATGTGATTCTATTTTCAAAAATCTGACATAAATGGTTCTCATTAAGAAGTAAAATTTGGTTCAATGAGATTAAAATAATTTTTTGGTGAATAGTAACTTTTAAGTTCTTAATCACGATTAGTGATAATTAGTGTAGTTTAAGGTAAAAATAATGTTTTAATAATATGAGATTAGCATGAATCATGTCCTACAATCATTGTTTGTGTCATGGCCGACCAAGACAATCCATGGGTCAACATGGGGACCCCATGGGGCCACTTTTGTTTGGAAATGACATAAATAACATTTTATTAAATGTGAAAGTAAAAATGACACAAACATGAGATGTTTTACTAAAACAATTTTTACATGGGGTTATACAAGTCTAATTTTTGACTATAAATATTCATTAGAAATATAAAATGATTTCCAACATCATGATATTTTTTTTATAGTTTTTAGACATTAAAAATATTATATTATTTATGACATCATGATGATACAGCGATTACCTCATTAATAAAGGATTTAAATAAAATGAAAAAATAATGTAACATCTATGACCGACACAGGTCCAAAAACTATTGGATGGGTATATTTCGTACTCTTATAACCTTACCCACGAATTATATCATTGTGGGACCTTTTGAATACAAAACCCATTTTAAAATAAAGTAACATTTCTTTTATTTCCAAGAATGCCCCTCCTCTCCTCTTATTAAAGGCCCCCACCTCTACCACCTTACCCACACTTCCAAAGCCTTTGGCTCGGAAAAACCCTACCCATTTTATCTCTCCACAGCCCTCTATTACTCATTGAAGCCTCACTTTAGGCAGAATTCTTCCCAAGGAAGCCTTTGAGCTCAAACCAATGGGAGTTACCCGATTTTAAGGTAATGTCTTCACTTGAGTCCTTTTGTTTTATTTTACTTCTCCAACCCCCTAAAATATTTTTATTCATTTATTTTGTAACAAATACAGTATCTTCAATATACTAGGATGTTGTTATATGAATGATTCGAACTAAAATTACACACACCTACATCTAATGGATGATGAACATACTGTTTCCGTGGATAGCGAATTTCGGCCTCCTGAAACGATGATTGTTCAAAATTCATTTAATACCTTAAAAAGTGGCCATTAAGATGACACTATATTTATATATGATATATAATATGTTTATGTTTTCTTTAATCTTCTGTATTTTTTTCATTTTGGGAATACCTTTATTGTTTCCATTATGGGTTAACGCGATATCTTAATTTAAGGAAGTGCGGACTACCGCCCCCTCAAAGTGATGTGATTCGTTAATACCATATGTGGGATGTTTAAAGGATGGAGTTATGATATTATATATGATATTATACTAGAATTATAATATACCTTTATATCATTATGATTCCATTCTATAAAATATGTAATAGAAATGGAAGTAGCGTTCATGCGTACGTACGGCTTACCGTCTCCATGAACAGTGCATTTCATTTCTTACCTCTAAATGATTATGTAATATTATAAATGGATGTATAAACTGGACATATATGATATATATGATATATACATCATGATTATAATTCTGTATATAATGGATACAAGAACAACTTGTAATTATAAAGGGATTATTTTTTGACTCAAGTACCAATGATCGTGAAAACGACCATTATTAACATAAATAATTACATAGTGTTTATGACATGACAATAAGTGATATAAAAGGAATAAGGAACTTGAAAAAAGTTCTTAAACATATAGAAATTAACTCAAGTTTATTATTCAGGAGATTAAAGAACGACCGAGTCAAGTCGGACCCGAGGTAAGGGACTTCATCTCAATCTCATTTCATTGAGGCATATTTCGTTTTATACAAAACTATCTTTTATACGGTGTATAAACCCCTATGAATTTTACTCTTATACAAACAGAATCTTTTTCTATGAAGCGTTTTCCTAACCGACAAAAAGGAATGTTTCTTTTAATGTACACGGTGACAACGAACTTTTCCCCCGCCATGAGTATTATTTGGTCTTTGGCTTCCTCAACAAGCCGTAATTTTTTTTAAATGAAATAAATAACATATACTCTTTTATGTATTATGGTATTGAACATGGTTTTTATAATGGATTTGTTTTGTCAATATATTTAAGTGATATATTCGGATCAAAGTGTGGAAATGTTTTCTTTCCATTATATTTGTTTTATGTATTATGATTTTTCTAATGGTACATGGACATTTGATGGGTGGTTACGTGATAAACCATATGATGGGTGGTGCCGTGAATACCATGACAGGTGGTTATGTTATAACCTCCAATGCATTGGGTATGGAAGTCGGCCGTATGGCTATTCCATTAAGTATTTATGGAATTTGGCCATATGGTTATTCCATTAAGTGATATGTGTGGAAGTCGACCGTATGGTTATTCCACTTAAGTATGTTTATGTCCCAAGTTACCTTTATATGTTATGTGATCATTTTATGGGTTTTATGGTAATAATTTTTTTAGAAAAGGGTAAGTAATGATCTTTAATTAAGTGATGTGTTTCTACTACTTCATAAATGTGAAAAGTATTATAATGATAAGGTATACATGGTTTACTTGTTGTTTTGATAAACTAACATTTTTCATTCTTTGTGTATACCAAACTGAGCTCTTTATGCTCACCCCATGTTTTTTTTTGAAATGTTTTTCACAGGACCTAATGTGTAATAGGGTCAAGGATGGGATCAAGGGAAAGTCATGATATATAAAACTTGGAACTATACATGTTTCTTTTTAAGAGTTTTTTTATTCTATAGAAACTTAGTAGAAGTGTCTACTTTGTAATCTTTTGAGATGTAGTAGTTATGTTCTAATTATCTAAAACTCTAAACCTGAAAATATCCTCATTGTGAAATATTCATTTAATTCAATATTAAGAGATGATTAAGGTCGGGGCCTTATAGTTGGTATCAAAGAGAGGTTTAGACAAATTTAGGAGTTAGAAAATTGTTAAATTATATGTTAATTTATGGTATGACTGAAATGATATAGCATTTAATGATTACCATATTGCTTCGACAAAGATATTTCTGTGTTCAGAATGGTTTTCCGTAGAGGAAACAAAGCAGCTATGTTGGGACGACATCAAGAGGAAGACAACCTTCCAAATCAGCAACCTGAGATGGTCAGAATCAGAATTGAACAGTTTGTTGCAGTGATGGCATAGTTGACTCAGGCTATAAATGGTGGTGGTATCAATGAACGAGATTAGCTATATCAACAGAAGAGGAACATGTCAGTGGTGGAACATTTCATGAGGCAACATCCCCCATCATTCAGAGGATCATCTGACCCCGTACAAGCTGAAGGGTTGATTAAATCACTGGAGAAGATTTTTGATGTCATGGGGTGTCTAGAACATCAAAAGGTTAGTCTTGATGTTTACTGTTTTGAAGGTGAAGCTGATCAGTGGTGGTCGATGGTGAAAAATATCAGGGATAGTGATGAGATTTAGGATCTTCACAAGGACGAATTCAAAGGTATGTTTCTTGAGAAATATTTTCCTAAGGTGGTTCGTCTTAGGATGGAAAAATAGTTCCTAGAATTGAGGCAGGAGGATGATTCAGTGGCTGCATAAGACGCAAAGTTCACCCGATTGGCAAGGTATGCTCCAAACTTCATAAGAGATCTTGACAGTAAAATAAACCATTTTTACTCTGGGTTAAAGCCAAAGTATCGAAGAGCTTTATCTTCTCGTGAGTTCAAAAGTTATGAAAAAGTTGTTCGATGTGCGGAGAAGGTGTAAATGGAGTCTGCCGATGATCAGGTGTTCTATGAAAAACAACAGAATAAGAGGTCTAGTTGGCAGGAAAAGGGGAATAATTTATCAAAGAAGAAAGAAGGTAAGAAAACCAAATATCCATCCTGTGAGAAGTGTGGTAAAATGTATCCTGGAGAATGTTTATCCAAGTCTGGTAAGTTCTTTCAGTGTGGTAAGTTTGGTCATATTGCTGGTAACTGTAAGTAAGATGATCAAGCAGGCAATGAAATGCCAGCCGTAATATGTTTTAAGTGTAATGAAATGGTTCATTATGCAAATGAGGGTCTAATGAAGAACTTGACTGGGGGGAAAGCAGCCAGACTACAAGCAGAAAGGGGTGGTGAAATCCTTTGCAACAACTTTAGCAGATGTTGGGCCATCGAATGAAGTGGTATTAGGTACACTGTTTGTTTGTTCAGATTATGCCAATGTGTTTTTTGATTCAGGGTCTACACACTCTTTCATTTCTAAAAAGTTTTATAGTAAATTGGAAATTCCATCTCAAGATATGATCCCTGAACTTATGGTAAAAACACCCGGAGGGAATGTTGAGATAAAAAGGAATTATAAGAACATTCCTATCCTTGTGTGTGGAAAGAATCTACCGGCAAACCATATTGTTTTGCCTCTAGTAGAGTTTGATGTTATTTTGGGCATGGATTGGCTTTCTGTTTATCATTTTAAGAATAACTGTAGAGCTAAAATGGTTTCTTTTCAGAAATATTTTGATTTTTGTACAATAATGAACCCTTGATTTTGATATCATATCAGGAAGTTGAGAAACTAGTAAAAGATGGAAATGAATGTTACCTTGCACATATTGTTGAAAATAAAGGAACTTTTCAGATTAATGATGTGCCAGTGGTAAATGAGTATCTTGATGTTTTCCCTGATGAGTTGCCTGGTATTATTCATGATCGGGAAGTTGAATTTACTGTTGACTTAGTTCCTGATTCTAAGCCAATTTCAAAACCCCCTTATCGAATGGCTCAAGTTGAACTTTTAGAGTTTAAGAAGGAATTGCAGGAGTTATTATATAAAGGTTTCATTCGACCTAGAACATCACCATGGGGTACTCCTGTCTTGTTTGTTAAAAAGAAAGATGTATCAATGAGACTTTGCATTGATTATAGAGCCGTGAATAATATTACTGTTAAGAACAAGTATCCTTTGCCTCATATAGATGATTTGTTTGATCAGATCCAGGGAGCTCAGTATTTTTAGAATATTTACTTGAGGTTGGGGTACCATAAGTTGAAAGTAAAATAAGAAGACATTCCGAAGACTGCGTTCTGTACTAGATATGGCCATTATGAATTTGTAGTTATGCCTTTTGAGTTACCCAATGAACCTGCTGTATTCATGGACCTTATGAATATAAGTTTCCATGAGTTCTTGCATAAGTTTGTGGTTGTTTTCATTGATAATATTTTGGTTTTTTCTAAAAGTAAAGAGGAGCATGAAAGTCATTTAAGGGTTATCTTGAAAACCTTAAATGAAAAGAAACTATATGGAAAATTCAACAAGTGTGAGTTTTGGTTACAACAAATTTCTTTCCTGGGTCACATTGTTTCAAAAGACGTCATAACTGTTGATCCTGCAAAAACAAAAGTTGTTGATGAATGGCCAAGACCCACAAATGTAATCGAGATCCGTAGTTTTATTGGTTTGGCAGGTTACTACTGAATGTTTGTTGAAATGTTTTCACAGTTATCTAGTCCAATGACTATGATAACTCGTAAGGGTGATAAGTTCATCCGGACAAAAGAATGTGATGATTCTTTTCAGAAGTTGAAAAGAAGATTTGTGAATGCTCCAGTTTTGGCACTTCCTTATAGGAATGGTGAGTTTGTTATATACAGTGATGCTTCGTTGAAGGGAAATGGATGTGTCCTTATGCAGAATGATCAGTTAATTTCTTATGCTTCACATCAGTTGAAAACTCATGAGTTAAATTACCCTACACATGATTTGGGATTAGCTGCTGATGATTTTGCTTTAAAAATTTGGAGGCATCATTTGTATGGAGTAAACTGTGAAATATATACCGATCACAAAAGATTAAAGTATATATTCACTCAGAAAGAATTTAACCTGAGACGGAATTGATGGATGGAATTAATCAAGGATTATGATTGTTCAATTCACTACAATCCGGGAAAAGAAAATAAAGTGGTTGATGCTTTGAGTCGAAAAAGTAATGCTTCATTAACCATGCTAAGTTTGGGAAGAGATCCATTGGTTTTTGTTTTGATGAACTTTGGCATTGAACTTGTTGGTGCAAGAAGTTATTCTGTTTTGTTTCAGGTATCCGTGAGATCATCCCTATCAGACAGAATTAAGCAAGCATAGAGGGAAGACAATGAGTTGCAGAAAATGGTAGATCTGGTTCAGAAGCGTATGTTTCCTGAATTCAACATTGATAATGATTGTGTTTTGAGGTTTGGGAAGAGATTATGTGTGCCTTATGATTCACAGTTGAAGAATGAGTTGTTATGTGAGGCTCATAGTTCCCCGTTTTCAGTTCATCCTGGCAGTACTAAGATGCACAGAGATCTGCGAGAGTATTACTGGTGGGATGGAATGAAAAGGGATATTGCTGATTTTACTGTGAAGTGATTGACATGTCAGAAGGTTAAAGCAGAGTGGCAGTTACCGAAAGGGATGCTACAGCCTTTACCAGTTCCAGAGTGGAAATGGGAAAACATATCCATGGACTTTTTTTGTGGGATTACAGTGGACATCTCGAGTTAATAATGCAATCTGGGTTATTGTTGATCGCTTGACTAAATCTGCTCATTTCCTTGATATACGAGATACTTTTTCACTAGATCATCTTTTCCATTTGTAACTTAAAGAGATAGTCAGGTTACATGGTGTTACTCTGCCCATTGTGTCTGATCGTGATCCCAGGTTTACTTCTAACCTTTGGAAAGGCCATCAGAAGTCATTGGGTACTGAATTAAATTTTAGTAAAGCTTTTCATCCTCAATCAGATGGGAAGTCAGAACGAACAATTAAGACCTTGGAGGATATGCTACGAGCTTGTTCGATGGATTATCAAGGAAGTTGGGACCAATATCTTTATTTGATTGAGTTTTCTTATAATAACAGTTTTCATTCCAGTATACAGATGGCACCATTTGAGAATTTATATGGGAAGCGGTGTCGAACTATAACATTTTGGGATGATGTGGGTGAAAGGAAGCTGATGGGACCAGAATTGGTAGAAGAGATGGAAGAAAAAGTTCAGTTGATTCATAAACACATGAGAACAGCTCAGAGAAGGCAGAAGAGTTATGCGGATAACCGGAGAAAGGATCTATCTTTCGAGGTAGGTGATCATGTTTTTCTCAAGGATTCTCCATGGAAAAGTGTGATGAGATTTGGTAAGAAAGGAAAGCTGAGTCCATGGTTTATTGGACCATATGAAATTCTGGAGAAAGATGGATCAGTTTCTCACCGAGTGGCTTTACCTCCGAGTTTATCTTAGGTACACAATGTTTTTCATGTTTTGATGTTGAGGATGTATATGCTAGATCCATCTCATGTTTTGATTCCAGAGGTAGTTCAGTTGGAGGAGAACATATCTTAATAAGAACAACCTGTCCAGATTCTTGATCGAAGAGAGCATGTGTTGCGAAATAAGGTAATTCACCAGGTAAACGTTTTGTGTAAAAACCATATTTTTGAAGAGGCAACGTGGGAATCTGAAAATGCTATGAGTGATTAATACCCCCACTTATTTTGATAAGTGAATAAAATTGAGAGGACGCAATTCCCAAAAGGGGGGAAGGATGTAACATCCCAGGTAAATAATGAATAAAACATTTTCAAATTTGTTAATATTTACGAATTAAATATTAATTTTACTTTAAAAGGGGTGCTATGTTAGATAGCAAACCAGATACACAACAAAGAGTTTCATTGAAATCTTTCGTTGCACACTAGTAATAAAATAATATTATTTTAAATGGTAGATAACACATAGCCGTTGTATTGGTAGGAATGGATAGAAATAACTAAAATATGATTATATATGTTTTTTAAATGTTTTTACTTTTACCTAATAAAATACAAAGTCTTAAAATACGGAAAGAATTCAATTTTAGGCGTATATGCCCCAGTATTCACTAAAGGTTCACATATTTCCTTTTGATGGCGAACCCTCATTAAATATAGTTTTGTTCACTCTTATAGATTCTATTGGAACAAATAAAAATCTTCTTTAGAATAGGGACATCAAAATTTACTTTGTGTAAATTTTTGGTATTTTTCGGATAAAGTTCATTTTTTGAATGAATAGTGTAAAATGATGTATTTTAATTCAAAACCTCTTTTTAATATAATTTATTTATATGATTAGATTATCTTTTGAATTGGGTTTAAAGTGAAATTAGAATATATTTTTACCATTTAATCCAATGGTGGTCATTGGAATCAATTTCACTTTGAAATTGGACTTAAATTAGTGTCAATCTTTTGATAATTATTGTTTCATAAAAACACGCTATTTGTCATGACAAAGAGAATTATTTATTAAATTAATTAATGTGAACTATATGATATGAATTTTTTAAAATAGACATCATTTTTGAATTCAGAATATCAAATATATATTAGGGTAAATTTTTGATATTTTTCTGAAAAACATCAATTTTTTATGAATAGTGAAACCACTAAGTGGTAGTTAAAGAAACTGATTTTTCGTTTAAATGAAATTTTGTCACTTCTGTGATTTGATTTTCAAAAATCTGACATACATGGTTGTCATTAAAATGTAAAATTTGGTTCAATGAGATTAAAATAATTTTTTGGTGAATAGTAACTTTTATGTTCTTAATCGCGATTAGAGGTAATTATTGTAGTTTAATGTAAAAATAATGTTTTAATAATATGATATGAGCTTGACACATGTCCTACCATTATTATATGTGTCATGGCTGACCAAGAAAATTTATGGGTCAACATGGGGTCCCCATGGAGCAACTTTGGTTGGGAAATGACATAAATAACTTTTTATAAAATGTTAAAGTAAAAATGACACAAACATGAGATGTTTTACTAAAACAATTTTTACATGGGGTTATACAAGTAAGATTTTTGACTATAAATATTCATTAGAAAGATAAAGGGATTTAATACATCATGATATTTTTTTTATAATTTTTAGACATTAAATATATTAACTTATTTATGACATCATGATGACGCAACGATTACCTCATTTATAAAGGATTTAAATAAAATGAAACGATAATGTAAAATATATGACCTACACCTGTCCAAAACCTATTGTATGGGTATATTTCGAACCCTTATCACCTTACCCTATAATTATCTCAATGTGGGACCTTTTTAATCCGAAACACATTTTAATATAATGTAACATTTCTTTACATTCCAAGAGTGCCCCTCCTCTCATCTTATAAAAGGCCCCCACCTCTACCACCTTACCCACAATTACAAAGCCTTTGGCTCGGCCAACCCCTGCCCATTTTGTCTCTACACATCCCTATATTACTCCTTGAAGCCTCAATTTGGCCAGATATCTTCCCAAGAAATCCTTTGATCTCAAACCAAAGGGAGTTACCCGATTTTAAGGTAATGTCTTCACTTGAGTCCTTTTGTTTTATTTTATTTCTCCAACCCCCTAAACTCTTTTTATTCATTTATTTTGTAACAAATCCAGTATCTTAAATATATTAGGATTTTGTTATAATAAGTATTCGAGCTATAGTTACACACACCTACATCTAATGGTTGAAGAACATACTGTTTCCGTGGATGGCGAATTTCGGCCTCCTGAAATGATGATTGTTCCACATTCATTTTACACCTTCAAAGGAGGCCATTAAGATGACACTATATTTATATATGATATATAATATGTTTATGTTTTCCTTAAGCTTCTGTATTTTTTCATTTTGGGCATACCATTATGTTTTTCATTGTGGGTAAACATGATATCTTCATTTAAGGAAGTGCGGACTACCGCCCCCTCCAAGTGATTTGATTCGTTAATACCATATGCAGGACGTATAAAGGATGGAGTTATGATATTATATATGATATTATACTGTAATTATAAAATACCTTTATATAATTATGATTCCATTATATAAAATATGAAATAGAAATGGAAGTAGCGTTCATGCGTACGTACGGCTTACCGTCTCCATGAACGGTGCATTTCATTTATTACCTCTAAATGACTATGTAATATTATAAATGCATGTATATACTGGATATATATGATATATATGATATATACATCATGATTATAATTCTGGATATAATGATACATGAAGAACTTGTAATTATAAAGGGTTTATTTTTTGACTCAAGTACCAATGATAGTTAAAACGACCATTATAAACGTAAATAATTACATAGTGTTCATGACATGGAAATAAGTGATATAAAAGGAATAATGAACTTGAAAAAAGTTCTTAAACAAGTAGAAATTAACTCAAGTTTATTATTCAGGTTATTAAATAACGACTGAGTCAAGTCGGACCCGAGGTAAGGGACTTCATCTCAATCTCCTTTCATTGAGGCATATTTCATTTTATACACAACTGTCTTTTATACGGTGTATAAACCCCTATGACTTTTACTTTTATACAAAAGGAATCTTTTTCTACGAAGCATTTTACTAAATGATAAAAAGGAATGTTTCTTTTAACGTATGCGGTGACAACGACCTTTTCCGCCGCCGCGAGTATTATTTGGTCTTTGGCTTCCTAAACAAGCCGTAATGTTTTTTTAAAATGAAATAAATACCATATACTCTTTTATGTATTTTGGTATTGAAAATGGTTTTTATAATGGATTTTTTATTTTAATATATTTAAGTGATATATTGTGATTAATGTGTGGAAACGTTTTCTTTCCATTATATTTGTTTTATGTCTTATGATTTTTATAAAGGTACTTGGACATTTGACGGGTGGTTACGTGATAAACCATATGACGGGTGGTGCTCTGAATACCAGGACGGGTGGTTATGTTATATCCTCCAATGCATTGGGTATGGAAGTCGGCCGTATAGATATTCCATTAAGTATGTATGGATGTTGTCCGTCTGGTTATTCCATTAAGTGATATGTGTGGAAGTCGACCGTATGGTTATTCCACTTAAGTATGTTTATGTCCTATGTTACCTTTATATGTTATGTGATCTTTTTATGGGTTTTATGGTAATATTTTGGTTATAAAAGGTTATGTAATGATATTTTATTCAGTGAAGAGTTTTTACTACTTCATAAAGGTGAAATGTATTACTTTGATAAAGTATACATGGTTTACTTGTTGTTTTGATAAACTAACAGTTTTCATTCATTGTGTATCCCTTACTGAGCTCTTTATGCTCAACCCAAGTATTTTTGAAATGTTTTTCACAGGACCTAATGTGGAATAGGGTTAAGGATGGGATCATGGGAAATTCATGCTATATAAAACTTAGAACTAGACATGTTTCTTTTTAAGATTTTTTTTTATTCTATGGAAACTTAGTAGAAGGGTCTACTTTGTAATCTTTTGAGATGTAGTAGTTATGGTCTATTATATAAAACTCTAAACCTAAAAAGATCCTCAATGTGAATTTATTCATTTAATTCAATATTAATAGATGTTTAAGGCAGGGGCCTTATATCTTGAGAGAGGATGTTACCTTTGAATCGGGTATCTTCTTTTAATTTGATCCAAACGGCTATCATGAAGTGACTTATGAAAAAGGTAAGTCTTCTTGGTAAATGGGAGGGATTTTGGGAGCTTATTTGGGTAGCGTTTCGACAAGAAAATGTGTTTGAGTGGTGTGAGTAATGGGTTAGATGTGGTGTCCATTTATAAGATGGAAGAGGGGATCTTTATAAATGATTGAAAGTATTATTTTATTATAAATTGTTTTTTTTTAAAAGGTCAAAAATTCAATAACATAGAAGATAAGACAAATATAAGTCGAAATAAATTCATCCTATAAGAATTGGACATGTAATGGATATTTTTTAATCATTATTTTTTTATTTTACCCTTTGTTAACTTATTTAACATTTAACATGACTTCTTGAATATTCATACTTGATGGTTAATATATTTAATATAATATTCGAAGCACCCCAAAATGAATCATTAATGATATTAGTAACTTCATATATGTCATTTGGTCGAGTCATAGATTTTTGGGACTATTTTATCATTTAATAAAATATTTATTTAATTAAAAACTCAATTATGTCAATTTTTATAAAATTCATGTCATGAAATTTTTAAAAAATCAAACCAACATTATTATTTTAATAAAAAATTATTATTTCAAAAATAATAAGTCATCGTCATCTCTAAAATTTGTGGATGGCATAAAAAGTTTCAAATTGATTAAATTTTAATAATTATAATCTCATTTATTTAAAACATTCATTAATGATATAATTATTACATCATCATTGTGTCATATATAAATATATTTATATTTTTTCTAAAAAATATAAATAAAATTCCATGATATAGGAAATATTTTTTAATTCTAATTATAAAAAAAATTTACATTAAAAAAATTATTAATTTTATCATCTTACCCTAGTGGATTTCAAAGGTAAAAAGTCTCACCCAAGGATTTTCATGGTCAACCAAGACTCAACCATTAAGGTTAGGACTAGTGTTAATGTATCTTTATATTATTTTAATACTATTTTTACCTTGTATTACCCTATTTACCTTTAACCACGGAAAATAAAAAACCAAAGTTACTATTAATAATAGTTATTTTCATCATATTTAACTACAGTTTACTTACTAAATATATCCATGTATGTCATATTTATAAAATTAAATTAACATAAGTGGTAAAATTTCATTTAAATTTAAAAGATTTTTTTAACTACTATGTAGTGTTTTTCACTATTAATCAAAAATTTAACATTTTCCGAAAAATACAAAAAATTCTCCCAAAGATAATTTTGATATTCCAAGTTAAAAAATGAAACATATTTTACCAAATTAAAATCAGAGATGTTTCATTAATTAATTTAAAATTAATTTCCATTTTCAAAACTAGAAAGTGTGTTTTTAAGAAGTAAAACCTATAAAAAGATTAACATGTGTTTATATCCAATTTCAATGTGAATTTAAAACCAATGAAAAGAATTGGATTCAATGGAAAAAATATAACCCAATTATACTTTAAAACCATTTTAAAAGATAATCTATGCATATAAATGAATCAGATGAAAAGATAGTTTTGACTTAAAATGCAGTATTTTCACTATTCATTAAAAAAATGAACTTTATAATAAAATTACCAACAATTTACCCAAAATTATTTTTGATGTACCTATTAAAAATAATTTGTTCATTTTTTCAAATGAAATATAAAAAATTGAAAAAAAAACTAGATTTAAATAGGGTTCCCTTTCAAAAGTTGGTAAATTGACCTTTTTAAGAATATTAGAGTATTTATTCTTAAATTTGGATTCATTAAAATTTTAACCCTATAACTTTTTTTAGATAAAGGTAAAGAAATATAAAAAAAATTTATAATCATAATATGGTTAGTTTTGTACATTCCCATTCTATTACCCTTGCTTATACCCTAAGAAAAACATTTCAAAAACATGGGATGTTCATAAAAAGCTCAGTAAGGGTTATATGATAAAGAAAGAAAAAATTAGTCCATAAATACAAAAAAAACATAAGATCATTGACATAGATCATTAAATCATCATATTTATGAATAACACATTTAAATCATAAATCATAGTGGTAAATTGTGGCATCCATATCATACTTACATTGTAGCTTTCATAGCTACGTAGAGAGTTACGTTTGGAATACCCATCACAGTATATTCCCTAAATATTTTAGGATAAAACTTAATGTTTACCTCCTTCAAATTACACAATGAATTGGGGAGGTTTCTTGGGGTCACCTACCCTGACATTATCACAGAATCGCCCATATACGTAGACAATTCCAAAGAACCATAACATATTCACAATACATAAAACAAACATAAAGGAAAAATTAAATTTCCAAATTGTAATCACAATATATAATTAAAATATATTGACATAATAAATCTATTATCAAAACCATTTTCAATATAAAAATATGTAAATGAGTATATGGTATTTCTTTTTCTGTTAAAAAAAATTATGGCTTGTTATGGATGCCAAATATCAATAAATTCTTGCGGTGGTGGAAAGTTCATTGTCACCGCGTATGTTAAAAAAAATTCAAATCATACATTAGTAAAATGTAACGTAAAAAAATATTTCCTTTAAATTAATTGAAAATAAAAAGTGTTTTATACACTTTATAAGATAATTTCATGTATAAATAAAAATATTTCTCAATAAAAGGAGATTGATATGAAATCCCTTACCCCATGTCTGACTTGACTCGTTAATTCTGTAATATCTGGAATAATATACTAAAGTTAATTTATAGTTTCTTTAGAAAAATTTTTAAGCTTATTATTCTTTTTATATCACTTATTACAATGTTATTTACTTTACATAATCAATTAAATTAATAATTGTCATTTTGTTGATATTTGGTACTTCTCTCAAAAATGAAATTCTTATAATTACAAGTTGTCGATGTGGTCAAAAGTCCATTATCTCTAGAATCAAATTAATGATTTAGATATCATTTATATCATATATATCCACTAAATATATGTATTTAAAATAGTACATAACATTTGGAGATAGGAAATGAAATGCACCATTCATGAAGACAATAAGTTGTACATACACATGAATGTTACTTTCATTTCTATTTTCCATTTAATGTAATGAAAAATTAATTATAAATAGTTAAATTATAATTCAAGTATAATTTCATATATAATTTCATTAAATCCATACTCTATACGTTCCACATATTTCATGAACTGGTCATATCACTTTGAGGGGCGGTAGTCCGCACTTACTCAAATGAAATTATCATATTTACCAATTATGGAAACCATAAAGGTATGTTATAAATAAAAAATATATAATTATTTAGAAAATATAAATAAAATATATATCACATATAAATATAGGGACATCATAATTTACACCATGAGAGGTGGTATAAGATAATTTAAGAATCATCGTTTTGTGAGGCAGTAGCTCACCGCCGATATAATCAGAATGTTCGTATCAATTTGAAGAAAGTGTGTAGAAGTGTAGTTCCAATACTTCTCATAATAAAAAACTATTATATTTAGTATAATGGGTTTTTATGTAAAATAATAATAATAAGATCATAGGGAGTCAAGAAGTAAAATAAAAGATGGGATGTTGAGGGAAGACATTACCTTCAAATTGGGTAACTCCCTTTGGTTTGAACCAAAAGGCTTTCCGGAATTTCCATTTGCCTAGGGGAAGGACCATGGAGGAATATTGAGATGTTGGGAGATTATTTGGCCAGAGTCTGGACGATCCATGGTGCTTGAGAGGTCTGTGTAATGGGTTATAGGTCATGGTCTTTTATAGGGGCTCTTTAGGAATGTTTGAAAATATTATTTTATTATAAACAGAAATTTTTTCAAAAGGTTTTAAACTCATTAAATTTGAATATAAGAGGACTATTATTCAAAATAATCTCAAACAATATGTTTTAAACATTTTTTGGTTTCTTTTTAACCTTATGATTTATCTTCAACCCTTCGTTAACTTTTTTAACTTATCATGTTTTCTTGTATATTCATACTGTACTGTTAATATAGTAACTATAAAATTACAAGATACCCAAAATGGATCATTAATGACATTTATAACCTAATATATTTCATTAGGACGAATATAGATGTTTTAGGACAATTTTATCATTTAACAAAATATGGATTGACTTAAAGGACCATTTCTGACAATTGTTTTACTATTCATATCAATTCATTTTAAAAATCCAAAACAACTTTATTTTTTTTGAAAACCCTTCATTAATTAAAATATTACAAGTAATTTTGATCATTAAAATTATTGGATTGCATAAAGTGTTTAAGAATAAATTTATTTTAATATTTATAATATAATTTATTTAAAAGATTCAGTAATGAGGTAATCATTACATCCTTATTGGGTCATAAATGAATTTATTTATTTGATGTATAGAAATTATAAATAGAATATCCTATGTAGGATGTATTTTTACCATTATAATTAATATTTTTAGTCAATGATATCAATTATATAACCCCACATTAAAAATGATTTAGGAAAACAATACATGTTTGTGATATTTTTATTTTTTACATTAAAAAATGTTATTAATGTCATTATCTCACCCAAGTGGCTTTCAGAGGCCAAAAGTCTCTCCCAAGGATTTTATTGATTGGTAATTACTCATACAATATGTTTATGAAAGATGTTAAGGTAATTTGATTTTATTTTAACCTTGAATTACCCAATTTACCATTAACCGCGGTAAACAAAAATCAAAAGTTTCTATTCACCATATATAATTTTCATCTTAATGAACCACAATTTATTTTCTGATGAAAACCAGGTATGTCGGATTTTTGAAATTCATTTCACAAAAGTGGTAAAAATTTATTTTAAATGAAAAAGTCGGTTTTTTAACTACTAAGCAGTATTATTCACTATTAATAAAAAATTGAACGTTTTCAAAAATTTAACAAAAATTCACCTAACGTTAATTTTGATATCTTGAATTCAAAAATGATGAGTATTTTACCAAATTAAAAACATAAAAGTTTTAATAATTAATTTAATATTAATTTCCATTATCAAAACTCGAAAGCGTGTTTTTAATAAGTCAAAACAACAAAATTATTGACATGTGTTTATGTCAAATTTCAATGTGAAATTACTTCCAATAAAAAAAATTGGATTAAATGGTAAAAATATAATCCATTTAAACATTAAAACCATTTAAAAAGATAATACAACCATATAAATAAATCATACGAAAATATAGTTTGGACTTAACTTGATGTATTTCTCACTATTCATTAAAAATGAACATTCTTAAAAAAATACCAAAAAATTCTCCAAACATAAATTTTGATATCCCTTTTGTAAAGAAGATGTTTATTTTGATAAATTCATCATATAAAAGTAAAAAATATATGTTTAAAAGGGGTTCTCCATTAAAAGGTGATAAAACTAATTTTTAATATTATTAGAGTATTTATGATTGAAATTGGATTCATTATCATTTTAAGCCTCAAACTTTTATTGGATAAATGTAAAAAAATTTAAAAAACATGTATAATCATAATATGGTTAGTTATTTTCATTCCTGCCAATTAAATTACTAGGCGTTAACTACCATTTCAACTAATATTATATTATTATTTTTTAGTATGACTCAGCCTTGTGAGAAACATAAGATCCTAGAGAAACACATTGTTCTGGGTGGGGTAGGCCATCAATCATAGCATCAATTTTAATGTAAAATTTATTTTTAATTTCCAAATATTAATAAATTTGAAAATGTCTTATTGCTTATTAAACTAATATGTGACATCCATCCCAATTTTAGAAATTGTTTCCTCATAATTTTATTAACTTATCAAATAAGTGGGGGTATTTATCTCTTATAACATTCTCATATTCCCATGTTGCCTATTTAACCATATGGTTTTCCACCAAACCTTTACCTGACAAATTACGTTATTCTATAACAATTTCTCTCTTTAGTCAAGAATCTAGACTTATTGTTCCACATAAGAATGATTCTATTCTAATTGAACAACCTTTGGACTCAAAACAAGTGATGGATCTGGGAAATACTTTATCAACATTGAAACATGAAAAAATTATCTACTTGGGATTAACATGGAGGTAAATCAACTATATAGGATACTGGTCCAACTTTCTCTAGGATTTAATAGGGTCTAATAAACCATGAACTCAGATTTACCTTAATACCAAAACACATTATAGTATTCCATAGAGAAGAATTGATAAAGAAATGATCATTGAACTCAAAAAAAAGATCCTTCTTTCAGTAATCTGTATAAATTTTCTGCTTACTCTCATCAATTCTCATGTGCTTCGGAATCAACTGGACTTTTTCTATCATCTCTTCTACCTATTATAGTCCCATCGTCATCCTTTCACCTACTTTATCCCAAAAATATGTTGTACGACACCTTTTTTCATATAACTCCTCAAACGGATCCATCTGTATACTATAATGAAAACTGTTATTACAGAAACATTCAACAAAAGAAATATGTTGGTCCCAACATCCCTAGTAGTTCATTGAGAAAGCACGTAGCATATCATCCAACAATAGAATTATTCATTATGACTGCACATCTGATTAAGGATGAAAAGTTGTACTAATATTTAATTCAGTACCCAATGACTTTTGAAGTCCCTTTTAAAAAGTTTGAAGTTAACCTCAGATCATGATCAGATACAATAGAGAGGGGATCTCCATGTGACCTGACTGTCTCTTTAACATACAACACAAAATGTTGACCTAGATATAAAGTATCCCTAATAGGAAGAAAATGAGAATATTTAGTTAATTGATTAAAAATAAACCAAATTTCATTATTACCTCGAGAAGTCATTGGTAATCTCATGAAGAAATCCATGGAAACATTTTACCATTTCCACTCTGGAACCTTTAAAGGCTAAAGCATACCTTCTGGTAACTTCTTATCTAATTAAACATGTTGAAAAATAAAACACATCATAGTAAAGTCAGTAATATCCCATTTCATTACATCCCACTAGCAATACTCCCAAAGATCAATGTACACTTAGTACTACCAGTGTGGACTAAAAATGGAGAACTGTGAGATTCACGTAACAACTCTTTCTTCAACTTTGAATCACAAGGCAGACATAATATCATTCACAAACTAAAAACATTGTCTCTATCAATATTAAACATAGGTAACTTACCCGTTTGAACAAATGCTACCTTTTTATAGAACTCAGTTTCTTCCTTTTATGCCTCCTTAATTATGTCTCATATAGTGGATTTCACTGCCACCTAACACAAATTAGAGGAATTTCTTACACCAAAAACATCTAGTCCAAAGATCTTCAAATCATTAATCAATGATTCTTCTTCAAAACATAACATGGTTAATGTAGCATTACCTTTTCGATTCAAAGCATCATCAACTATATTTTTCTTTCTTGGATGGTAATAAATTGTATAATCTTAATCCTTGATTAATTAAAGCCATCTCCTCAATCTCATGTACAATTATTTCTAAGTGAATACATATAAATCATACTTTTTTAGTCAATATATATTTCCCATTTTACTCCATAAAGATGATGCCTCCTATTTTTCAAACCAAAAACAACAGCAGCTAATTCCAAATCATGTGTAGGGTAATTTAACTCATGATGTTTCAAATGAAGTGAATCATAAGGAATTAGCCAATTATTCTATATTAGGACACATCAATTTCCTTTCAATAAATCAGCACTATATATATATATAATTCACCATATCTGGATGGTAAATCAAAAACATGATCATTTACCTATCTACATTTCAATTTTTGAAAATAATCATCATATTTTTTTCAGATGAACATAACATATTTTCGAGTTATCTTATTCAGTGGGATAGATAACCATGAAACATTATCAAAAATCCTTCTGTAACAGACTTCCAAACCTAGAAAACTAAAAATATCAGTTATATTTTTAGGTATTTGACATTCTTCAACATGTTTTGATTTAGCAGGATAAATAGTTATGCCATTTTTTGGAACACATTGACCAAGGAATGAAATTTTTTGTGACCACAACTCAAACTTGTTGAATACACCATACAATTTATTTTATATTAATGCTTGCAATACAAACCTGAAATTACATTCATGCTCCACTTTACTTTTATAATAAACTAAAATATCATCAATAAACAAAACCACAAACTTATCCAAAACTCACAGAAATTTATATTCATAAGATCCATGAATACATCGGGTTCCTTGGTTAACCCAAAAGTAGTAACTAAAATAATATATTTTATACATTTGTATATTGAATGTTCATTTCTGAACATTGGATATTGTTTTTCGATTTTTGGGGATTAAGAGTAGTATTTCATTTTATATTGTATAATCATTTTGTGGGGATTATCTGATTTGGTACTAACTATTTGGGTTATGGTTAATTTCTAAAGACAAGAGTAATATATAGTTAATCTCTTTTGGATTATGTGATTATCTAGAAGTATATTCTAGAACTTTAGGTGTGACAAAGTCATCTTGAATACACATTTTTTGGAGAAAAGATGAGATTTTGGTAGAAACGTAAAAAAGGATGAAACTCTACATGAAAATTAAATATATTTCCTTATGTCATTAGTCAATCTCAAAAATAAAATCTCCAACTTTATTAAATTATTCCTAAAACAAAAACATTGTCCATTTACTTTTCTAATTGGGAAACAAAAAATAGTTTATCCTATCATAAATTTGTGGTTTTCTGGTGGTGAAATTTCTCTTGATCATGTTTTATATCACTCTCCATCAGATCATGACACTTATTTTCTCTTCTATATCCATGCTTTTATGGAATCCAAGAATGGGTTATCTTGTATGAACTTTTTTACTTCTTTTTTGATTTTTTAATGTGATATTTTTATTTACTTTTTCTTGATGTGGGACTTTCAATGATGTTTCTGATGCCAATTATAAAATTCCAGGGATGCAATTCCCAAAAGGTGGGAAGGATGTAATATCCCAGGTAAATAATGAATATTACATTTTCATATTAATTAATATTTGTGAATAAAATTTTAATTTTACTTTAAATGGGATGCTTTGTTTGAGGATGTAACCGACACAGAACAATTGGTTTATCTAAAGTCATATGTTGCACAAAATGCTTAGTAATATTTAAAAAATTAATATACTTATATTATATTAAATTTAATTTAATGCCCAGCTGTTTTATTGGTAGGAATGTATATATTTAACCTTATTATTATTATACATGATTGTTAAAAGTCATTACCTTTATTGAATAAAATATAAGAGCTTAAAATGTGAATGAATCTATTTTTAAGAGTAAATACTCTAATATTCTTTAAAAGGTCAATTTGCCACATTTGGATGGGGAACCATTTTTAAATCAAATTTTTATCAAATTTAATATGTTTCATTTGGCAAAATAAACTTCTTCTTTAGAAGAGGGATAGAAAAATTTACATTGGGAAAATTTTTGGTATTTGTCTAATTATGTTTATTTTTTTTATTAATGGTGAAAAATATTACATTTTAAGTCAAAATTGTCTTTTAAAATGATTTATTTATATGGTTAGATTATTTTTTAGAGTGTTTATAATGTATTTGAGTTATATTTTTACCATTTAATCCCATGTTGTTCATTGGAAGTAATTTCACTCTGAAATTGGATATAAACACCTAACAATCTTTTTGTAATTTCTCACTTCTTAAAAACAACCATTCTTGTTTTCAAAACAGAAATTAATTTTAAATTAATTGATGAAACATATATGTATTTATTTTTGTAAAATAGATATCATTTTTTAATTTGGAATATCAAAAATATATTTGGGTGAACATTTGGTATTTTCTGGAAAACGTTCAATTTTTTATGAATAGTGAAAAACACAACGTAGTAGTTAAAAACCAACTTTTCTCCTTTACCTGAAATTTAACAACTTCTGTGATTTGAATTTAAAAAATTCAATGTACATTTGTTTAATAATTAAGTAAAATTTGGTTCGATATGATGAAAATAATTTTTTGGTTAAAAGTTAGAATTTTTTTTATTTTACACAGTTAATCGTAAATAGGGAAATTCAATGTAAAAATAATAATATAATATTATAAAACTACATTACCACTTATTATAACATTACTAGATGAGTCATTTCCAACCAATAAAATCCATGGGTGGAACATTTGGCCTTTGAAATCAATTTTTTTAATATTAGGATATTAATAACTTTTTATTCAAAGTAAAAATAAAATATCATAAACATATATTGTTTTTCCAAAACAATAATAATGTGGGGTTATATAATTGATTTCTTCGACATAAAATAGTAATTTTAAAGCTAAAATATTTTAAACATCATTATATTTTATTTATAATTTATAGACATCATATAAATAAATTTATTTATGACATAATGATGATGTTTGGATTACTTCATTAATGAATTTTTTAATTAAATGCGATTATAAATATTAAAAAACACTATTTTATAATTTTTATGCCATCCAAACATTTTATAGATATGGATTAATTGTTATATATTATTTAATGAATGTTTTTAGAAATAATCATGTTGGTTTGGATTTTTTAAAACGTCGTGATTCGAATAGTAAAAAATTAACATAAATGGGTTTTCAAATCAATTAATATTTTATTAAATGATAAAATATTCTTCAAAATATAATATTATAAAAAATGAAATATTTGATGTTAAAAATTTTATTAATGATATTTTATGGGTCTCTTGGAATTTTATTGTAAATATATTAAGCATATAGTTTGAATATACAAGAAGACATGGTAAAAGTTGAATAAGTTATGAAATGGAAAAATAAAAGCAAACAAAGATTAAAAAATATCCAAAACCTATCCAATTCTTTTTAGATGATTATAGTTCGAAATTGCTTCATCTTATATTTTAATTTAATGAGTTTTGGACCTTTTGAAACTGAAAATCATTTAATAATAAAATAATACTTTTAAACCTTCAAAAAGATCACATCCTCTTAATTATATAAAACATCATTTCTATCCCAATAATCACACCTCTCAATCCCATTGGCTAGTCCATTACATGCCCAAATAAGCTCTCAAAATCCATATCTTACATCTAGAAGCCTTCCCCTTGGCATAAGACAAATCTAGAGATCCATTTTTCTCAAATCAAAAGAAGTTACCCTATTTAAAGGTAACATCTTCTCTCTAGCTCATTTCTTTTATTTTCTTTCCACAACCACGTAATATATCTTCATTCTATATTTTTATAACATAAATGGTATCTTCAATATACCAGGATGTTGTTATTATGATAATTGTTACTACACTTCCACACACCTCCATCAATTGGATACGAAAATACTGTTTCTGTAAACAATGAACTACTGCCTCACAGAACGATGACTGTTCAATTGTCTCTTACTATCTCTCATGGGGGCAATTATGTTGGGAATATATTTATATATGATATATATGATATATATATTGTCTATATTCTTTTTTATGTTTCATTTATATCATACCTTTATGGTTTCCATAATGGTTAAATATAATAATCTCATTTTAGGAAGTGGGGAATACCGCCCCCTCAATGTTATATGACTCATTCATGCCATATATGGAACATATGAAAGATAGAGTTAATGAAATTATATACTATATAATAATTTAATTATAATATAATTATTTATTATTGATTTTTTATTCCATTAAATACGAAATAGAAATGAAAGTAGAGATCATGCGTACGTACGGCTTACTGTCTCCATGAACGATGCATTTATATTTATTCTCAAAATGTTATGTAATATTAAATAAATAAATATATATAGAAGATATATATTATATATATGTTATCTAAATAATGAATATCATTCTTGAGATAAAGGACTTTTGACCATATGGTCAATTTTTAATTTTAACAAGTTCATTTTGAATCAAATATCAAATATCGGCAAGACGATCCATATTAAGTTAAATGATTATGTAATTTTTATAACTTGGGAAAAAGTGATATAAAATAAATAATAAACTTGAATGATTTTATGAAGGAAGAACAAATTAACTTTAGTTTATTATTTAGGAGATTAATGAATTAATGAGTAAAGTCAGACATGAGGTAAGGGGCTTTCATCTCACTTTTTATTTTCATGATATTCATAAAATATTTTCCACTATTTCCATTTGTGTGGTGAATTTACTACCCATGATTATATTCATTGTGTAATATAATACAATTTATTGTTTTTAAAATCTTCATTGTATAATCATTCTTTCATGTGGTTTATATTTCATAAGTTACCAAATTGAGAAGGGAACCTTTCACCCTCATCTTATAGTCAAAGAATTATTTAATGTTATATTATTATATTTAAATTCAAAAATGTTGGGATATGTTATTCAATATCATTATTACTTTAAATTTTATGTCCATGTGATGAGATACCCTTTTCTCTCTCATCAACTCATTTTTTTATTTTTAAGGGACGTTGTTTAGGCTGCCAAATTTCTGAAAGGGAACCTCTTTACCCAATTTCATTTCATTGGGTGAAACTTTTACTTCTTTATTATGTCTTTCTATGAATATGTGTGAAGGAACTGTTATTGTTTTACACTTAATATGCACTTTTTTTTCATGAGATTCATGCTATATTTTCCACTATTTTCTATTGTATGGTGAATTTACTTCCCCTGATTATATGAATTATGTAATATACTTTAATTTATGGGAGTTTACATCATCATGGTATGAACCTTCGTTCATGGGGTTTATGTTTTGTAAGTTACCATACTGGTAAGGTAACTTTTCACCATACTCTTTTATTCAACGAATTCTTTTATGTCATGTCTTTTAATTTCAATTTTCTTATATTGGGATATGTTCTTATATATCCTTGTTTTTGTACATTTTATATCCATGTGATGAGAGACCCTTTTATATCTCATCAACTCATATTCTGAATTTTAATGCGATACTACTTGGCTATTGAATTTATATAAGTGAACTTCTTATCCCAATTTAAATTCTTTGGGTTAATCATCTACTTCATGATTATGTCGTGATATGAATATTTGTGGATTACCTATGATTTTTTAAACCCAATATTCACATATATTGGGTGTATTCTTATTTTTCACACATAATTATGTTATTGATTTTTCCATAATCTAAGGTATTATCCTTGTAAGAGATATTGTCTTAATTATCATTCCCTTGAGAATTATTTGTTGTTATACACCAATTCAATTTTATATGGGGTATATAATTTCCTTTGACAAATTATATCATGAATCTCCTTATTCACAATATATTATAAGCATTTTTTAATGTTATTATATAGTTATTTTTATTCATGTATTTTCTCTAGTGGTAAGGTACCCTTTAACAAAAAAATGTTTTAAATGTTTTAATGATTTAATATTCTATATATTTCTCATTAATGACCATGTTTTCAAAATTGTTTTATGGACTTATTTATATGGATATTATTGTTTGAAATTGTTAATTATATTAAAAGAATCAAAGTTGTATGGGACACATTGATTGGAAAATATCCTTATTAAATGTTTTTAATGGTTTTAAAAAAGGTTTGAAAAACATTGATTATGTAAATATATTGAAAGAATATTTTGTGATTTCAATGTGGATGTTTTATCTTTCCGTTATGCTTGTTTTATGTGTTATGAATATGTTATGTTTATTAGGAATTATTTACGTATATGGTTGGTTTTGTGAAAATCCTTGGGTGGGTGAGCCCGAGATAGCTCTACAATGAATTAGGTTTCATGACAGTGGTAAACATTAATGTTTCTCCAATGATATTTAGAGAACATACTATAATGGCTATTCCAAATATAACTCCCTACATAGTTGTGAAAGCTACAACATATGTATGTTATTGATCCCCCAAGATACCATTATGATTAATGATTTCTATATGTTATTAATAAATAATATGATTTCATTGGGTATGTTAAAGAGATAATGTTCTGTATGTGTAGATAGAATAATATTTTTATTATTTATTTTAAAACCCATACTATGATTTTTATGCTTATCCGATATTTTTTAAATGTTTTTCACAAGACTTAATGTGGAATAGGGTAAATTATGGGTTCAAGTAAAAGTCAACATGAATAAAAATAGAACAAAAAATATTTCTATTCTTTTATGAGTTTTTATGGATACGTTGTAAAAGTGTCTACTTTTAAATATTAAAAATGTTATGTACATGTTGTGACCTAATTCTATAAATCTCTATACCTGAAAATATCATCAATGTTAATTATAAATCAAATATTAATTGATAGGATATGTTATTATATATCCTTATCGGTGTAAATTTTATGTCCTTGTGATGAGAGACCCTTTTATCTCACGTCTACACATTTTTTTTAATTTTTTTGTGATGATAGTAGGATGCCGAATTTTTGTAATAGAACATGTAAACCAAATTTCATTTCATTCGGTTAAACTTATACATATAGATTATGTTGTTCAATGAATATGTGTGAATGACCTCTATTCGTTTTATAATTAATATCGACATGTATTGGGTGTATTTATATTTTTTCACATATAATTATGTCATTGATTTTTCATTAATCTAATGATACAATCATTGTAATGGAAATTTTCAAAATCTCCTTTCTTTGAGAAATATTTTTATTTATACACCACATTATTTTATACAGTCTATACAATCATTTGACTTTTAATTACATTTAAATGGAATCTTTGTATACCTATCATTTTACTAAATGACAATGGGACTGTTTCTTTTTAACTTACACAGTGACAACATGTCCTATCTGGAAAAGCTGCAAGAATCAAACCCACAACCGAATGGCGAGAAGGGCCCATCTCCTACCACTATCCTACATGAAGTACCTAATAAGTAATTTTTATTTTTTTAGTTAAATGATTTTATAGGTCAAGAATTAGTTTATTTTGGGAACATAGATTTTATAAAATGGATATCCTTAGTTTAGGAAAATGATTTGTTGATTAATTGATAAAGGTTATTTTGGAAGATGATTTCCCCATTGGGAACACTATATGTATAAGGAAAATAGAATAATTTTGGATTTCATTTAAAGAGTAATGGTGGAATATAATTTTGGGAAGAATCTATGGTTTTATTGTGGACATATGTTGATTAGGGTTTTTTATGGAAATGTATAACCTATCATAGAGAATATGTGATTAGGTTAATTACATTTCACTATCAGATTTTAAGACTAGTCAATGATATTTGGTTATAATTTTTAAGAATTTTTGTGGAAGACTATGTGATCAAATCATTCTAAAATTTGAGTTACAGATATAGTTTAGATTATTTTGATGAATTTTAAGGACAATTTTGTATTGAATGGTACTTTTTGAACTTTGGGTATAGTTTGTTGAAATTTGGAGATGAAGAGTATTATTTATTTTTATAAAGGGTTCTCATTTTTGTGGATTATTGGATCATGCATTAACCATTTTGGTTTTTTTAATGCCTTCTGCCTAAGGAAAATCGAATACTTTCATATTTCAATTGAGGAGTAATGGAGGAATTTTATTTTAGAAGAATCTACGTTTTTATTATGGACATATAAAAATCTAGGTATTTAATGTAATTGATTAACATATCTTGGAGAATATTTGATTAGGTTAATTACTTTTAAGTATAGTAATGTAAGGTTATCCAATGTTATTTAGAAATAAATGGTATGATTATTGTGGAATACTATGTGATCAAGTCCTTCTGAACTATGGGTTTCAAACATAGTTTGGATTTTTTTTTGTATAATATTATTAAAATTGTGTACTGAATACTATTTTTTGAACATTGATTATTTTTTGTTTAAATTTAGAGATTAAGAGTAATATTTCTTTTAATAAATGATTTTTCATTTTGGGTATTATTTGATCACATACTAACCATTTTGTTTTTTTAATGCCTAATGACTAGGCAAAAATACAACTCATCTTTTGTGGATTGTGTGATTCTATAGAAATTGATTCTACCGCTTCAGGTTTGATCATGTCATCTTAAATACTCATCTTTTGGAGAAAATATTAGTTTTTGGTAGAAACATATTAAAGGATGAAACTCTATTTGAAAAGTAAGTATATATCTGAATGAACTTATTAAATCTCCAAAATAAATTCTCTACCATTGTGAAATGGAACTTCAAACAAAAATGTTGTTTGTTTACTGTTCCTCTGGGGAAACCAATGACCGTTCAAACCATAACAAGTTTGTGGTTTTATTGTTGTTAACTTTCTCCTGATCATTATTTCTATCACTTTCCATTAGAACATGAGACTTAGTTTATCTTCCATATCCAAGTTTTCCTACACGGAATACTAGTATGGGTTATCTAGAGTGACATTTTTATTTCTCTTTCTTTCTTTTAATGATATAGTATTATTTACTCTTTTTATCATGTGGGACTTTTAATTATGTTTCCGTACCGAATTTTAAAAATGAGAGGATGTAATTCCGAAATGTTGGGACGGGCGTAACGTCCCAGGTAAATAAAAAATATAAAATTTTCAAATTTATTTATTTTTTGTGAATTAAATATTAATTTTTCATTAAAGTGGATTTTATTTTTGATGACATACGAGACACAGAAGACTGGGTTTCTCCAAAATATTAGGTTACACACAAGGATGAGTAATACATTAAAATAATAATATAATATTATTTTAAATGGTAGTTAAACGCCTGACCTTTGTATTGGAGGTAATGAATGGAACTAACTAAAATATGAGTATATAATTTTTAAAATGTCTTTAAATTTATCCAATAATAATTAGAGCCTTCATATGAGAATGAATCTGATTTTAAAAATGAAAAACTCTAATAATTTTAAAAGGTTATTTACAACCATTTTATGGAAATACCTTTTTAAATCTAGTTTTTTCACATTTATATTTTCTATTAGAAAAAATAAAATTCTTCATTAGAAGCGTGACATGAAAATTTACCGTGGGTAAATTATTGGCATTTTTCTCAAAAAGTTCATTTTTAATGAATATTGAAAAATACTGCATTTTAAGTCAAAACATCCTTTTCAACTCATTTATTTAAATGGATAGATTATCTTTTTAAATGGTTTTAATGTGTAATTGGTTTATATTTTAACCATTTAATCCAATTCTATTTATTGGATGTAATTTCACTATGAAATTTGATAAAAACACAATTCAATCTTTTTGTAGTCTTTACTTCTCAGAAACACGCTTTCTAGTTTTGACAATAGAAATTAATTTTAAAAAATTAATGAAAATTATATGTTTTCAAATTGGTAAAATATATATAATTTTGGAATTTATAATATAAAAATTATATTTAGGTTTAATTTTGGTATTTTTTAAAAATGTTCATTTTTTGATGAATAGTTAAAAACACTACCTAATATTTTAAAATCGACTTTTACATTTAAATAAAATTTTACTACTTCTGTGAATTGAATTTCAAAAATAATACATACATGGTTGTTATTATTATGTAATATTTGTTTCAATAAGATGAAAATAATTTTCCTAAATTGTATCTTTTGATTTTTATTTACTGCAGTTAAAGGAAAATAGGGTAATTCAAGGTAAAAATAATATTTTAATAATTTTAAAATTCCTTAACATTAGTCCTAACCATATTGGATGATTTATAGATTACCAATACCATCTGTTTATGAGACTTTTGAAATTTTAAATCTTCTTTGGGAAAGATAATTAAATTAATAACTTTTTATTTAATGTAAAAATAAAAATGTCATAAACATGTATTACTTTACTAAAACAATTTTAATGTGGGATTATATAATTTATATATTTTACTATAAATAGTAATTAGAATGATAAAAATATTTCTTACAAAATGGTATTTTATTTATATATTTTAGAAATGAAAATATTTATTTATGACACAATGATGATGAAATAATTACCACATTAATGAATGGTTTAAGTAAATGAAATTCTAAATATTAAAATAAATTTATTTAGGAAGTTTTTATTTCATACACATATTTTATAAATTAGGATGACTTATTATTTTTTAATTAATTATGTTTTTTCTAAATAATCATGTTGTTTTGGTTTTTTTTAAACGTTATCTTATTAATAGTATAAAAATTGACAAATATGAGTTTTTAAATCAAATAATATTTTATTGAAGGATAAAATAGTCCTAAAAATCTACTATTCCTCCAAATAAAATATATGATGTTTAAATATTCATTCATGGTCCATTTTGGATCACTTTTAATTTTATAGTAAATATATTAACCATATAGTATGAATATACAAGAAGACATGGTAAAAGTTAAATAAGTTAACAAAGAGTTAAATAAGAATGATAAGGATTAAAAAATATCCAAAACCTATCCAATTCTTGTTGAATAATTTTTTTTCATATTATATTCCTAATATCATCAAATTTAATGACTTCTGAACCTTTTGGAATCGTAAATCATTTTACCATAAAATAATATTTTCAAACATTCATAAAGGGCCCCTCCTCCCCCTTATAAATATCATTCTCCTCTAACCCATTATGAACCAGTCAAGCACCTTGTCTCGTCTATCCTCTACCAAAATAATTTTCTAACATTCCACTATTTATCATATAATCCTTCCCCTTGGAAGAAGGTTATTCAAGAAAGCATTTTGGTACAAACCAATAGGAGTGACCCCATTTAAATGTATCCTCTTCTCTAAATTTATTTTTTTTATTTTCATTCTACACTCCATATTATATTTTTATTGTATGTTTATACAACACAAAAATAGTACCCTAAATATAATAGGTTTTGTTATGGGAATAATTCAAACTACATTTACACACACCTCTATATAATGGATTTAGAACATAATGTTTCTGTGGACGACGAACAACTGCCTCACAAAATGATGATTGTTCAGTTATCTCAAATAGCCTATCATGGTGACCATTCTAATGGAAAAATATTTATATTTGATATATATAATATTTATATTTTCTCTATTCTTTTTGATTTTTCATTTATAGCATACCTTTATGGTTTCCATAATGGGTAAATACTCTAATTTCATTTGAGAAAGTGTGCACTACCACCCCCTCAAAATGATATGACTCATTAAGGTCATTCATGAAACATATAAATGATGGATTTAATTAAATTATATATGATATCATATTGGAATTATTATATAACTATGTTTCATTATGTTCTAATTCCATTAAATATGAAATATAAATGAAAGTAACGTTCATGCGTACGTATGATTTACTGTCTCCCTAAACTGTGCATTTCATTTCTTATTTTCAAATGTTATGTTCTAAAATAAATACATTAATAATATATATATATATGATATATATGTTGTCTAAATTATGAATAGAATTCTGGAGATAATTGAATTTTGACCACATGGACAATTTGTAATTATAAGAAGTTCATTTTTTATTCAACTACCAAATGTCAATAAAATGACTGATATTAACAAAAATAAATATGTAATGTTCATAATGAAGTAATAAGTGATATAAAAGGAAAATAACTTGAAAAATGTTCCTAATAATGTATTAATTAGCATTTGTTTATTATTCAGGAGATTAAATAACGAAAAAGTCAGGTTGGGCACTAGGTAAGGGACTTCGTCTCAATCTCCATTCATTGAGATATATTTTGATTTATACACGAATTTCATTTATATGGTGTATAAATATCTTTGAATTTTACTTTTATTCAAAAGTAATCTTTTATCTATTAAGTTTTTTACCAAATGACAAAATTAATGTTACTTTTTAATGTATGCAGTAACAATGACCTCTCCACTGCCACGAGCATTATTTGATACTTGGATTCTCCTAAAAACCGTAGTGGTTTTAAAGGAAAATAAATTCTATTTACACATTTTATGTATTTTGGTATTGAAAATGATTTTTATAATGGACTTATTATGTCAATATATTGAAATGTTATATTGTTATTGAAATGTAGTAATGTTATTTATCCTTCATGCTTGTTCAGGTGTTAAGATTATGTTCTTGTTCTTGGGCATTGTTTACACATATGAGTGGTTCTATTGTAAACCTAGGGCAGGTAAGCCCGTGATTGCTCTCCATTGAATTGGTTAATATGATGGAGGCCAATGTTAATGTTTATCCAGATAAATTTAGGGAATATATCATAATGGATATTCCAAAAGTAACACCCTAAGTAGCTGTGAAAGATACAACGTAAGTATGATATGGATGCAACAAAGGGTTAAAGAAAAAAGAAAAGTATTAAAAAAATTCAAAAAAATTCCAATTCTAATTGGATATATTTATTTCTCCTTATATTCTTCTTATATTTTAATTTAATATGGTTCATACATTTTGAATCTGAATATAATTTTTTAATAAAATTATAATTTCAATATTTCATAAAGAGCTCCTCCTACCTCTTATTAAATGTCATCACCTATAACCCATTACTCACACATCTCAAGACCCTTGGATTTCCCAGAAACTATACAAATAATCTCCCTACATCCCTCTTTTACTACTATATTTCTTACCTTAGGCAGAATGTACTCCAGGAAAGCCTTTTGGTTCAAACCAAAGGGAGTTAACTGATTTAAAGGTAATGTATTCCCTAAGGTTCTCTTATATTATTTTAATTATTCACTCCCTATGCATTTATTATTCATTTTTTACATAAAAAAACCATTATAATCAATATACTAGTTTTTTTATGATAAGGATTCTAACTACACTTCCATACACCTCCATCTAATGGATACAAACATATTGTTTCTTTGGATGAGGCACTACTGCCTGAAAAAATGATGATTGTTCAATCTTATCCTACCACCTCTTATGGTGGACAATAATTTGTATCCTTAGTTATATTATATATATATATATTATTTATATTTTCTCTGGGATTATGTATTTTTCATTTATTGCATACCATTATGGTTTCCATAATTGGTAATTGTGATAATTTTATTTGAAGAAGTGTGGACTACGGCCACATCCAAGTGATATTTTCATGCCATACTTGGAACATATAAAGGATAGTGTTAATGAAATTATATATGATATTCTACTGGATTTATAATATACCTATTTATCATTATGTTTTTCTATTCATTAATTATGAATTAGAAAGGAAAGTAGCGTGCATGCGTACATACAGTTTACCATCTCCATGAACTGTGCATTTCATTTCTTATCTCCAAATGCTATCTACTATTGTAAATATATATTTACTGGATATATATGATATATATGATATCTAAATCCTGAAAATAATTATGTAGATATTTCACTTTTGACTACATGGAAAACATGTAATTATATGAAGTTCATTTTTACTCAAGTACCAAATATTGACAAAACTACTGTTGTTAACATTAATGATTATGTAATTTCTATAATGTGGTAATGAGTTATATAAAAAGAATAATAATATATTAAAAGGTTCTAAATAAATTAGAAATTAACTTTAGTTATTTATTCAGGAGATTAAATAATGAATAAGTCATGACGGACACGAGGTAAGGGACTTCACCTCAATCTCCTTTCATTGAGGCATTTCTTTATTTATACAGAACAATATTTTATACAGTGTATAAAAACCTTTGAATTTTCATTTCATTCAATGGGAATCTTTCTCTATTAAGTGTTTTACTAAATGAAAAGAAGGAAAGTTTCTTTTTAATGTACACATTTACAACAAACATTCTATCGCTGTGAGTATATTTGATCATTGGATTCCTTTTCAGGTCATAGTGTTTTTTAAAGAAAAATAAATACCATATACTCATTTACGTATTTATGTATTAAAAATGGTTTCGATAATGTATAGTTTATTTCAATATATTAAAATTATATATTGTGATTACAATGTGGAAATGATATCTTTCTTTTCTACTTGTGTTATGTGTTATGATTATGGTAGGGTTATTGGGAAATTTTTTATCTATATGGGTGGTACCATGATAAACCTAGGGCGTGTGAGCTTAATATAGCTCTCCATTGCAATGGATAACATGACGGAGGTAAACAATAATTTTTCTCCTAATAGATTTAGGTAATATATAGTGATGGGTATTACAAATGTAACTCCCTATATATATGTGAATGATACAATGTATGTATGATATTGATTCCACAAGTAACCTTTATAATTTATGATTTATATGTGTTATTCATAAATCTTATGATTTCATGAGGTATATTAAAGAGCTTAGTTTTTGTATGCATTGATGGAATAATGTTTTATTTCATAATTTTGTAACCTTTAATGTGATTTTTATCCTCATCCCTCGTTTTTGAAATGTATTTCATAGGGTATAAGGAAATGTAAGAGAAAGGAATAATTGAATAATATTTATATCCAAAATTGAATTACTTTTTTCATTTAAGATTTTTTTTATGAAAAGAATTATTACTATGAAGAAGTTTCTACATTTGTAATAATTGAGATGTAATGTAATAGTTATGGACTAATTATCTAAAACTCTAAACCTGAAAAGATCCTTAATGTGATTTATTAAATTAATTCAAGATTATTTAATGTTTAAGGATGGGGCCTTATAGTTGGTATCAGTTGTTGGTTTAGATAACTTTAGGAGTTAAGGTATTTTTAAATTAATATCCATAAATTTATTTTTGGTATGATTTAAATGATATAACATTTACAGATTACCATGTTGCTTCGCCTAATATATTTATGTGTTCATAATGGTTTTCCATATAGGAAACAAGGCATCCATGTTGGTAAGGAATACATAGGAGAATAACCTTCCAAATCAGCATCATGAGATATTCGGAATCAGAACTGAACAGTTTGTTAGAGTGACGGGTCAGTTGACACAAGAGGTAAATTGTGGTTCTGTTTATTAATGAAATTTTGGTTTATTCTAAAAGTAAAGGGGATAGTGAAAGGTTTTTGATGGTTCTATTGGAAAATATAAAAGAAAATTTATTGTATGGGAAATTCAGTAAGTGTTTTTTGGGTTACATAAAATTTCATTCCATGGTCACATTGTTTGAAAAAATGGTATAACTAGTGATCCGGCTAAAAAAATATTTTAAAGAATAGAAAATACCTACAAATTTAACTATGATTCATAGTTTTCTAGTTTTTGTAGGCTGTTACAGAAGGTTTTTTGAGAATTATTCACGTTTATCTATCCCACTAACTCAGTTAACTTGAAAAGGTTTGAAGTTCATATGGACAAAATAATGTAATGATTTTTTTTAAGAGTTGAAAAAATATTGTTGAATGATCTTGTTTTGGCATTTCCTTCCAGAAATGCTGAGTTTGATATCTATAGTGATGATTCTTTGAAAAGATTTGGTTGTGTCCTTATGCAGAATGATAATTTAATTTCTTATGCATCATGTTAGTTGAATCCTCATAAGTTAAATTACTCAACACCGGACATGGAATTAGATTTTATTGTTTATTTTTTAAAAATATTGACTCAACATTTTTATGGAGTAAAATGAAAAATATATACTTACAATAAAATTTTAATGAATATATTCACTTAGAAAAAATTGAACCCAACTCATAGGAGATGTTAGTAATTAATCATGGATTATGATTGCATGATTCAATATGATCCAGGAAAACAAAATAATGTATGTGATTCTTTGAGTTAGAGAAGCAATACTACATTAACTATGATACATTTGAAAAAATATCCTTAGATTAAAAATATGTTGAACTTTTCCATAGAAGCTGTTGGTATACTAAAATCATCAATTTTTTTGGTGGTTGTGAAATCATCTATATCTGACAGAATTAAGAAAGCATATAATGAAGAGAGTTGGTTGTAGAAAATGGTTGTGTTGGTTCAGATGGGCAAGTTACATATGTTTAACACTGATAAATATTGTGTTTGGAGGTTTATAAAGAAGTTATGTGTGCCTTGTGATTCATAGTTGAAGAAAGAGATATTATGTGAAGCTCATAGTTCTATGTTTTCAGTTCAACCAGGCAGTACTAGGATTCCAAGAGACCTTCTAGAGTATTACTGGTGGGATTAAATGAAAAGATATATTGACCACTTCACTATGAAGTTTTAGATTTTTCAAAATGTTAAAGAAGAGCGCTATTTACTGAAAGGGAAGCTTCAACCGTCACTAGTGCTAGAGTTGAAATGGGAAAATGTGTCCATGGATTTCGCTGCGAGATTACAAAATAATTCTTGAGGTAACAATGAAATCTATCATATTTTTTATCGATTAGCTAAATCTACATATTTCTATCCTATTCGATATACTTTTTCTCTTGATAAATTTTAACGATTTTATGTTAAAGAGATTTTTAGGTTACATGGAGTTCCCCAATCTATTGTATCTGGTCATGATCTAAGGTTTACTTCTAACTGTTGAAAGGCTGTCAAAAGACATTGGATACTGAATTAAAATTTAGTATATCTTTTCATCCTTATTCAGATGGTCATTCATAAGGAACTATTTATACATAGGAAGAAATGCTACGGCTTTCTCACTAGATTTATAAGGAATTTTGGACAAACATCTTTCTTTGGTTGATTTTTTTTATAAGAACAGTTTTCATTTCAGTATACATATGGAACCATTTGAGCCATTATATGGAATGTGGTGTCGAAATCTAGCTTTTTTGGGATGATTTTGGTGAAATGATGTTGATGGGACCAGAACTTGTAGAATAGATGGAAGAAAAACATCAATTGATTCAAAAGCACATGAGAACAGCTTAGAGCTGGAAGAAAAGTTATGTGGATAACACGAGGTGGGATCTTTCTTTTGAGGTAGGTGATCACATATTTCTCAATGTTCCTCTATGGAAAAGTGTGATGTGTTTTTGTACGAAGCGGAAGCTATGTCTGAGGTTCATTGGATCCTATGAAATACTATAGAATTTTGGATTAGTTTCCTATAGTCTAGATTTAGCTCCATGTTTATCCCCAGTACACAATGTTTTTCATATTTCAATTTTGAAAAAATATATGAAGAATCCATCACATGTTTTTAGACCAGAGGTAGTTCTGTTGGAAGATAGTATTTCTTATAAGGAACAACCAGTCTAGATTTTTGAGAGAAGAGAGCATGTGTTTTGATATAAGGTAATTCATTCGGAAAAGGTTTTGTGTAAAAAAATATGGTTGAAGAGGCAACATGGGAATCTGAGAATTCTATGAGAGATAAATACCCACACTTAATTGATAAGGGAATAAAATTGAGAGGATGAAATTTCAAAAAGGGGGAATGATGTAACATCCTATATAAATAATGAATAATATGTTTTCATAATTATTAATATTTGTGAATTAAATATAAATTTTACTTTACAGGGGATTCTATGTTCGATGTCGTACTTGACATGCAACAATGAGTTTCTACAAAATCATACATTGCACACAAGTCTGAGTCATACTAAAACCCTATAATAAAAAATTATTTTAAATGGTAATTAATGCCCAATCATTTTATTAGAGATAATGAATAGAACTAACCATATTATTTTTAAACATTTTTTAAATGTTTTTTTATTCAATAACATTTATATGCTTAAAATGAGAATGGATTCAATTTTTAAGCATTAATACTCTAATAATCATTAAAAGGTTGGTTTACTACCTTTTGATGGCAAAACTATTTTTAAATATATTTTTTATCTTTAGTATATTTCATTTGAAAAAGCAAACTTCTTCATTAACTGAAGGATATCTAAATTTCTTTTGGATAAATTTTTTATATTTATATAATAAAGTTAATTTTTAATTAATAGTGAAAAATACTGAATTTTAATTCAAATCTGAATATCATGTGATATATTTCTATGGTAGCATTATCTTTATAAAATGTTTTAATGTGTAAAAGGATTTTGTTTTTACCATTTAACTCAATGTTGGTAGTTGGATGTAATTTTACTTAGAAATTGTACATAAAAAATTGTCAATTGTTTTGTAGTTTTTACTTCTCAAAAACATAGTTTCTAGTTTTGAAAACAGAATTTAATTATTGAAACATCTATACATTTAATATAGTAAAACAAACATCATTTTTGAATTTATAATATCAAAATTATCTTTCAGTTGATTTTTTGTATTTTTCTGAAATCATTCAATTTTCGATAAATAGTGAAATACACTGTATTGTTGTTACAAAGATGAATTTTTTATTAAAATAGAATTTTAACACTTCAATGAATTGAATTTCAAAAATCCAACATAAACTATAGTCATCATTAATAAAAATTTTGTTAAATAGGATGACAATAATTTTTGGTGAATAGTTACATTAGATTTTTATTTACAGCGCTTAAAGGTATATAGGGCAATTCAAGGTAAAAATATAATAATATTAATATCAATTACCTTAAAATTTTTCCTAACATTATTATATGAGTCATTTACAACAACAAAAGTCCATTGGTGAGACGTTTTCATATTTAATTCCACCCAAGTAAGATAATGACATTAATAACTTTGTATTTTAGGTAAAAATAAAAATATCATAAACATGTTTTGTTTTTCTAAATAAAAGTATATGGGTTTATATAATTGATAACTTTCATTATAAATATTCATTATAAATATAAAAATATATCCTAGATAATGGTATTTTATTTATAATTTTTAGATATCATATAAATAAATTTATTTATAACACAATCATTATGTAATAAATACCTCATTAAAGAATGTTTTAAATAAATGAGATTATAAATATTAAAAAAAAAATTAATCTATTTAAGCCATATAAGAATTTTAAAGATTATAACTTTTTATATTTGAATTAATTAAGGTTATTTGAAATAATCAGGTTGGTTTGGATTTTTTAAAAATCAATGATCTGATTATTTTATAAATTGACATAAATGAGTTTTTAAATAAATTAATATTTTATTAAATGATAAAATAGTCCTAAAAATCTATGAATCGGCCAAATGACATATATGATGTCTAAAATTCCATTAATGATAAATATTGGGTCTCTTGGAATTTTATACCAAATATATTAACCGTATTGTGTGAATATTCAAGAAGACATTGTAAATGTTAGATATGCTAACAAGGGGATAAATAAAAAAGATAAGGGTAAAAAATAAACAAAACCAGTACAATTAATATTGGATTATTTTATTTCGACTAATATTCATCTTATATTCAATTTTTATAAGTTTTGGTCCTTTTTATACCGAAAATCATTTTATAATAAAATAATAGTTTCAAACTTTTGTTAATGAGCCTCTCCTCCCTCTTATAAAAGGACACCACCAATAACCCATTACTCACGCCTCTCAAGCCCCGTTTCTCATACTTCCCCTACCAAAATAATCTCCAAAAATCCCTATCTTCAACTTAGAAACATTAACCTAATCATAAGGCACTTCAAGAATGCATTTTGGTTCAAACCAAATGGAGTTACCCGATTTAAAGGAAATGTCTTCCCTCAAGTTCTTTTCTTTTATTTTCATTCTTGGCTCCATATTATATAATTATTATAATTTTACCTAAAAAATAGTTATAATCAATATAATATGTTATTTTTATGATAAGTATTCGAAATAAACTTCCACACACCTCCATCTAATGGATATGAACATACTGTTTCTGTGGACAGTGAACTATTACCTCATGAAAGGATGATTGTTCAATCTCCACCTACCACCTCTTATGGTGGCCATTAATATGGTACTGTATTTATATGTTATATGTATGTTATATTTAAACTATATCTATTATTATATATCATTCATTTATATAATACCTTTGTCATTTCCATAATGGGTAAATGAGGTAATTTCATTTGAAGAAGTGTGGACCACCGCCCCCTCAAAGTGATATGACTCGTTCATTCTATATGTGGAACGTATAAAGATTAGAGTTAATAAAATTATATATGATATCATACTGGAATTAAAATATACCAATGTATCATTATGTTCACATTCAATTAAATATGAAACAGAAATGAAAGTAGTGTTCATGCATACGTACGGCTTACCGTTTCCATGAACAGTGCATTTGAATTATTATCTCCAAATGATATGTACTATATTAAATACATATAAATACTAGAAATATATGATATATTTGATATCTCAATAATGAATATCCTTCTAGAGATAATTTAATTTTGACCACATGGACAACATGTAATTATAAGAAGTTCTTTTTTGACTCAACTACCAAATATTGACAAAACGACCGTTATTAACATAAATGAGAATATAATGTTTATAATGTGGTAATAAGTGACATAAATGAAATAATACTCTTTAAAAAGGATATGAAACAAGTATATATTAGCTTTAGTTTATTTTTAGGAGATTATATAATGAACGAGTTATGTTAGAGACGAGGTAAGGGACATCGTATCGATGTCCTTTCATTGAGGAATATTTTGATTTAAACATTACATTCATTTATATGGTGTATAAACCCCCTATAATTTTCATTTCATTTAGAGGGAATAATATTCTATGTAGTGTTTTACTAAACTAAAAAGTGAATGTTTCCTTTTAACGTACCCAGTGGAAACTACCGGTCTGCTACCGTGAGCATTATTTGATATTTTCCTTCATTAAGAAGCCAAAATGTTTTTAAAGGAAAATAAATAACATATATTATTTTAAATATTTTTGAAAATAAATTTTTTTGATAATTGATTGATTATTTACATATATTTAAATGATACAAGGCCCTAGCCTTAGAAAATTACATAACCTTGAGTTAAATAAAGAATTAACATTGAGGATCTTTTTAGGTTTAGATTTTGAGATAATTAGTCGATAACTATTATATTACATCTCAAATGTTATAATGTATGTACTTCTAACCAGTGTCCATTTTTTTAATAATTTAAAAACTCATAAAAGAAAATTAGAATTATTTTCTTGATATAATTATTATTGAATTCTTCTTTCTCATACCCTTCCTTATACCATCTGAAAAACATTTCAAAAAACATGTGATGAGGATAAAAAGCTCAGCAAGGGTTGTAAAATAATGAAAAAAAGCATTATACCATTAATACATACAAAACATAATATTTTTAACATGCCTCATGAAATCATAAGATATATGAATAACATATTGAAATCATAAATCATAAAAGAAACTTGTGGAATCCATATCATACTTACATTGTAACAATCACAGATACATAGGGAGTTACATTTGGAATACCCATAATAGTATTTTCCTTAAATATCTTGGAGAAGAATTAAAATTTACCTCTGTCATCTTACCAAATGCACTGGAGAGCTATCTCAGGCTCACCCACCCTAGCTTAATCACAGAACCACCCATATACATAAACAAAGCCCAATAACCATAACATATTCATAACACATAAAATAAGAATAGAGGAAAGATAACATTTCAACATTGTAATCATAATATATAATTTTAATATAATGACATAATCAATTATTTATCAAACTATTTTCCAAACCATTTAAAAAATATAATAAAGAGATTTTTAAATAAAATTGTCTCATACCACTTTGAAGCATTTAAAGAAATTAACATTTTAAAACATTAATGTCCATAAAAAATTCCATTAAACCAATATTAATACATGGTTATTAATGAAAATATTTAGAAGAATAAATCATTTAAACAACTAAAACAATGTTTTAGTTAATGATTACCATTCCACATGAGAAAGTACATGATTAAATCAATTTATAGAATAACATTGAACTATGATTATAATATCACGAGAACAAGGAGATTCATGATAAAACATTTCAATGGGAAGTATAGACACCATATAAAATTGAATTGGTTTATAACAAGAAATAAGTCTCAAGGGAATTTATATTGAGACAAAGTCACTTATAAACTTCATATCCTTAGATTAAGGATAAATCAATGACATAATTATGTGTGAAAAATAATAATACACCCAGTATAAGTGGATATTAAGTTCAAAACAATCAGAGGTCATTCACACTTATTCATAGCACAACAGAATCTATAAGTATATGTTTAACCCAAATACTTGAAATCGAGTTAAGAATTTCTCTTACAGAAATTCGACATCTTAACTACGTCGCTTTAAAATTCAGAAAATGAGTTGAGGAGAGAAATAAGGGTCTCACATAAAAGGGAAATAAAATTTTAAGGAAAAAGGATATATAAGAACATATCCCAACATACGAATATTTTAATTTAAAAGACATAACATAAAATAATACTTTAAATAAAAGAGTATGGTGTAAGCTTCCCTTATCGATTTAGAATCATATGAAACATACACTCAATGAAAGAAGGACTATAAAATAAAGATTTAAATACCCATATATTAAATTATATTACACAAATAATACAATAATGGGTAGTACACACACCATACAAAAGGAAATATTGGAAAATATAGCATAAATATCATGGGAATAAAAAAGTCCGATGAAAACTCCTTACCTCAAGTCAGACTTGTCGTGTATATTCCTTGTTATTTCTTGAATAATAAACATAAATTAATTCATACTTGAATAAGAACGTTTTTATTTTTTATTATTGTAACACCCAGATATTTTATGAGAAGTATAATTTTTTATGTATTATGTTATACACAAAGGAATATTTCACTGTAGACAACACTAAGTTGGCTTGCGTTACACACAATTGAGACCTTCCTCGATAGCGTGTGTAGTACGTAATACTGAGTTTCATTAAACTATGATATATTATTAGAATTTTATGAACAAGCAGTTATTAATAGTATTTACTGAATTTTAAATTTTATAACATTATAACTCATCTTACACATTTTCTAGAATGAGGTATGAAAACAAAATCAGTTTTTCATATAAAAGAAGTATTTTTCAAAAAATGCAGTTTTACCGCCTTTGGATGGTGCACACATTTTAAATCTAGTTTTTGAATTGTTTATAAGTTCAATTTGGAAAAATAATTCTTCTTTGGAATCAACATATAAAAATTTACTTCGAATAAATATTTCATATTATTCTGGTAACATTCACATTTTGATGAATAGTAAAAACACGCTATATTTTAATTAAAAACAACTTTATTCATCACAATAATTTATATGGCTAGATTATATTTTTAATTAGTTATAAAGTGTAATTAGAATAAATTTTTACCATTTAATCCAATTTTGTTCATTAGAATTAATTTCACAATGAAATTGGATATAAACAATTTATGATCTTTAGATAATTATTGTTTCTTAAAAACACGCTATTTGTTTTGATAAAGGGAATTTCATTTAAAATTAATTAATGCAACTTCTATATTTTGAATATGTAAAAATAGACATCATTTTTGAATTCGGAATATCAAATATATCTTTGGCTGAATTTTTTGTATTTTTCTGAAAAACATAAATTTTTGATGAATAGTGAAAGCACTGAGTTTTTAGTTAAAATCACCTTTTTATTTAAATAATCATTTATTTGATTTAAATGTATTTTAGGAAAAAATAGATACATAATAATTATATAAGTTCAATGAAATTAACAGGAATCATTTTTAATAATTTTAGATTTATAAAAAATTGTATTGAACTTTTCACCATCTTTTACCCACCTCCTAGGAACTTTTGCAATTGATCATAAAACATAATTTTACCACTTTTGTGAGTTGAAATTCGAAAATCCGAGAGACACGGTTAATATCAAGGAGTAAAATGTGGTTCAATTAGATAAAAATTAATTTGGTGAATAGTAACTTTTTACTTTTATTTACCACAATTAAAAGTAAATAAGGTAATTCAAGGTTAAATAAAAATTATAATAATTCAAAATTACCTTAAAACTTTTCCAAACCTTATTGGATGAGTAATGTACGACCCTGGGAATCCTTGGATCGATTTTGGGACCCCATGGAGCCACTTATGAAAGACAATGACACATTAGATTAATTAAATTAATGTGAAAACAAAATTGGCATTAACAAAAATTCTTTAGTAATTAAATTTTATAAGGGGCTATATAAATTATAATTTGGACTATAAATATTCATTGTAAATATAAAGAGATTTCACACATGTTGGTATTTTTTTATAATATTTAGACATCATATAAATTAAATTATTTATGACACAATATTGATGTAGTATTTACCTCATTAATAAATGATTTAAATAAATAAGATTATAATGATTAAAATATTTCCCAAATATGTCCAATTCTGATTGGATGACTTTATTTCGACCATTAGTCTTCTTATATTCGTCTTTAATGATTTTTGGATATTTTTAAACCGAAGATAAGTTTATAATAAAATAACATTTACACATTTTCCAAAGGTGCCCCTCTCCTCACTTATAAGAGGGCACCTCCTCCCTCTCCCCCTCACACCACATTGAGACTTCAATATCGGCCAACCCCTTCCCATTTAACTTTCCCACTTCCATAGAAACCTACTAGATGTACTGGTCTTCTCAAAAGTCCAACTCTATTGCCCTAAGAGAATGTTTAAAGGAGGCACTTCGAAGGAGAGGTAATACCTTCTACCGTTTTCTTCAAGTTCAAGTCTTCTTCTACTCCCTCTTCATTAGTTGTATAAATATGAGGTAATAACATAAGTATCTCTCATATAATAATATTTCATTATAAATATGAAACAACCCTGTTTCACCTCTTATCCATCCTATGGTAAACAAAATCACCGCGCGTGCGTATGTACGGAATACCGTCTCCACGCCGTGGTGTAATATGTTTTCCACCACCACCAAACTTGTATGGGTAAAATGGTGTAAATAAATAACTATATATTATTATATTAAAGTGGTATTGATTCTGAAATATTATACATACACTTCAATACAATTCCACGATTTTGGGAACGTTATCATCGCTCGTGCGTACGTACAGCCTACCGTCTCCATGATGTGATGCGACTCATTTCATATGATCTTCATTGAATGATGATTATATAAATGAAATTAATGGATGAATATGATATATATTACACTAATACCATTCTGTAAATGATGTATCTATATCTTATAAATAGGTATAAGAATTTATTCAACAAAACACGCATAAGAACATAAGGCAATAAACACCCGAATAACAAGTAGGAATGAAATATTACTACTAAGAAGATACAAATATGACCATATATGATATCATAACAATGAATATGATTCTTTAATAAGTCAATTAACATTATTTAGACCATATTACAGGAGTTTCGGATTCATACGAAGCATATCAGACCTAAGTTAAGGGAAAATCTCAAGATCTCATTTTTATCTGACATTGATTTTACATTGGTATTTATTGGGGTGTATTTTATCATCCACATACATGTTTCCTTGATATGTAATATTATTTCAATTCTCATAAAATTGTTTAAATCCAATTATACCCTTCTATGAGTTTTTATTAAAAGATATGAAAGGAATATTTTGTCGTTTTTCTTACGAGGTACTTTTTGACTTTTCCTGCCAAAGTACGGGAAGGATGTTTTTTTAACTTATACGGCATGAATGTATTTTATAACATTATTTCCAAGAAGCTCCCTTTACAAGTTTTCAAGTTTATATCTAATCAACTTCTTATAGTTTAAAATTTTATGACATGTTAAGAAAGGAAAAATATTTTGGAAGTAGAAATGATATTTTCCTCAAGAATGGAGTTCAACTGTTTTATCAAAATTATTTTCCATCTAAGATAAAATAGGTTTTTGTTTCTATCACTATTTATACATTTATTTTATTGTTTTATGATGAAATTAATTTTATGATTTCCTTTGATCTTATATGGGTTATGTTATGATGGAATGATGTTTAAGAATCACATTTTTATTCTATGGGTTATGCTATGATGTATGATGTATGATTTTGTGGCACACATAATAATGGTTTCATTATGAGATGGGTGGGACCTATATCTCCCTCCAATGCATTGGGTAATGATTTATATCTCATGAGATAGACATGGCTGGAATGACAAGTTAAACAGGTTTAGTGATACAAGACTGGAACGAGGAGTGAACTCTGTTTGGTAATGGACTTTGTCATCTATGATGGTCTTGACAATGATCTGTGACTAATATGAAATGATTTTCTATGATTATGTGTGTATTCCAAAAATTTTTATGTTTTATGTTATGAATATTTGGGATTACTTTTCATTACTATGATTTATCCCATGACATGATATTATAACCTCTTTTGCAGGATAAGATTTTCAAAATGTTAAGTTCTTATGATATGACTGATATTTCTTTTGATTACCCTTACTGAGCATTTGAGATCAAACTTTTGTATGTTTTATCTTCCCCTCGTCCGGAAGAAGGATATTAAGTAGGATATTCCAAAAAAGGACTCTAGATATAATGAAATATATAAGAGACAACGTAGTTGATTTTATAAACCACTTGTTTATGTTTCCTAATTTCTAAAGACACTATACTTATATGGTCCTTTCATGGTTTTGTTATATGTTGTAATAAGTACTCTTCAACTCTGATGTAATAACAATTTATGTAATATATGGGTCGTTATAGTTGGTATCATAGGGAGGTTATGGTCAATCTTTGGAAACTAGAATGTGAAATCCTTAGTAAGAACCCTATGGGTAAGTCTAAGCATAGAACACAATCTTATTGTTTTAGAAATGTCCATGAACAACCTATGAAAAGACCGTAAGTGTGAAATTTAATTCTTGATTATATGGTTTTCCTATTATGACTACTTTTTCTCACACTATGATTCTTGGTTTTAGTCAATGGATGGAACCCGAAGGTATCGTGTTAATACGGAATGCGATGGGAAATTTAATGATTGTCCCCCTGAGCAACAAAATGTTATGCGAGCTAGAATACAAAATCTTGAAGCCATTCTCACACAACTTTCTCAATATATGAACCATGAAAGACTTCTAAACTAGTAAAGGAAGGATCAATATTCTGTTGAATCCTTTATAAGGTAGCGTCCACCTTCATTCAGTGGGTCTTCTAATCCATTAGTAGCTGAACAATGGATTAGTACCACTGAAAAGATATTTTCATTTCTACAATGTTTTGAACATGAAAAAGTCATCTTAGAAGTGTATCGTATGGAAGGTGATGCTGATTCATGGTAGAATCTTATCAAGAATACGAGGAAAAGAGATGAAATTGAGTCCATGGAATGGGACGAGTTCAAGAACTTATTTTTCAATAAGTACATCCCTCGTATTATTTGAACAAAGATGGAGAATGAGTTTCTTGAACTAAAGAAAAAGGACGATGAATCGGTTGGTAACTATGAAGATAATTTTAAAAGACTTTCAAGGTATGATTCTGGAATTATTATCCAACCTGAGAGTAAAATCGATCAATTCTTTGGTTTCATAAAACCAATTCTTCGAAGGGTGATAGCCATAAGATACTTCAATATCTATGAGGAAATTTTTCAATATGCTCTCAAGGTTGAGATGGAGATTGGAGTAACCCATCAGTCATATGGGTTTGATATGAAGAGGAAAATGGAATTCAAAGGAGAATTTAAAGACCACACTGAAAAGAAGATGAGTTTCCCTTTATGCTCAAATTGTGGAAAGAAACATGGAGGGAATTGATCCATATTTCTTCTTAACAAACAGAATAGGTGCTCCCGATGACTTAATTGACCAATTACGTGGGGATCAATACTTTTCCAAGATTTATCTTCGTTCAGGGTATCATCAATTAATGGAAAAAAGGGAGGATATACCAAATACGGATTTTCGTACAAGGTATGGACACTATGAATTTATTGTTATGCCATTTGGTCTTACTAATTCCCCTTCTATCTTCATGGATCTGATGAATAGAGTCTTTAGAGATTATCTTGATCAGTTTTTGGTAGTCTTTATAGATGATATTCTTGTCAATTCAATGAGCAAGGAAGAACATGAAGATCACTTTAGAATTGTATTGAAGGCCCTGAGAAAAGAGAAGCTTTATTCCAAATTTACAGAGTGTGAATTTTGTCTTCAAAAAGTGCATTTTTGGGTCACATAATCTCAAAGGAGGCGATATCTGTGGATCCAGCAAAAACAGAGGTTTTCAAAAGATGGTCGAGACCAACAACAATAACTAAGATCCGACGTTTTCTTGGTTTGGCTGGATATTATCGACGTTTTTTGAAATTTTTTTCATGATTATCTAATCCACTCACCAGGTTGACTCAAAAAGGAGGTAAGTTTGTGTGGACGGAGGAGTGTGAAGAATATTTCAATGAATTGAAAAGAAGGTTATCGAGTGCACCTGTGCTCACACTTCCTTGTAGTGGACAATGGTTTCTGATTTACAGTGACGCATCCAAGAAGGGATTGGGCTGTGTTCTCATGCAAAACGATATGGTGGCAGCTTATGCCTCACGGCAGTTGAAAATCAATGATAAAAATTACCCAACTCATGATTTGGAGTTAGCTGCAGTAATATTTGGATTAAATATTTGGAGGCATTATCTTTATTGTGAAAGGTGTGATATTTATACAAATCACAAAAGTTTAAAGAATATTTTCACACAAAAGGAGCTGAATATGCGCCAAAGAAGATGGTTGGAGCTGATTAAGGATTACGACTGCTCAATTCATTACCACCCTGGGAAAGAAAACATGGAGGCAGATGCATTAAGTCGACAAGACCATGCTAGCTTATCCATGATGAGGATCACAAAAGATCCATTATTTATGGATTTACAAAGGATGGATCTTGGAATTATAATGAAAGGGGAAAATTTTTATCTTTCTCAAATTAATATTAAACCATATATACATGTGATGATTAAAGACACACAAAAAGAAGATGTATAGTTACAAAAGAAGGTGAGAAATGTTCCTGAATTCATCCTTGATTGTGATGGGATAATATGGTTCAGGAATCGAGTTTGTGTTCCTCCAATCCCCGAATTAAAGAAGGAGTTGCTGGATGAAGCTCATAGTTATTCATTCTCTATTCATCATGGAAGAAAGAAGATGAATAGGTAATTGAAAGAGTACTTCTGGTGGGATGGCCTGAAAAGAGATGTGGCTGAATATGTCTCTCGATGTTTGGTTTGTCAGCAAGTTAAAGCTAGGAGACAGAAGTATAAAGGGATGTTACAACTATTACCTATACTAGAATGGAAATTGGAAAACATCACTATGGACTTTGTCACTGGACTTCCTAAAACATCCAAAAGCAATAATTCTATCTGGGTTATATTTTATCATCTTACGAAGTCAGAACACATCATTGCTATTAAGGAAGATTTCTTTCTAGATCAACTTTCCAGGATATATGTAAAGGAAGTGGTAAGATTGCATGAAGTACCACTGTCCATTATATCTGATCGGGATCCGAGGTTTACCTTGAAGTTCTGGGGAAGTCTTCCGCATATTCTAGATACAGATTTGAGTTTTATCACTTCTTATCATCCTCAAACAGATGGTCAGTCTGAGAGGACAATTCAAAATCTAGAAGACATGTTAAGATCTTTCTCTATGATTTCCAAGGTGGTTGAGATCAACACCTACATTTGGTGGAAAATTCCTATAATAATATCTTTCACTCCAGTATTCAGATGGCTCCTTATGAAACTCTCTATAGAATGAAATGAAGAACTTCAACTTGCTAGGATGAAGTTGGGGAAAGGAAGCTATTAGGACCGGATCTTGATGATGAGATGGAAGAAAAAGTCTGATCTATTCAACAACACATAAGAGCACCTCAGAGTCGACAAAAATGCTATGCCGACAACCGAAAAAAAGACCTCGAGTTTGAAGTGGGTGATAATGTGTTTTTATGAATATCTACTTGGAAGAGTGTAATGAGATTTGGGAAGAATGTAAAGCTGAGCCCTGGGTATATTAGTCCTTTCAAAATACTGGATCGTGTTGTGAAGGTAGCTTATCGATTGGTGCTTCCACCAAATCTCTCTCAAGATCATGATGTGTTCCACATATCTCTCCTGAGAAAGTACATACCCAATCCTTCACATGTACTAAGCTTAGAAGTTGTACCGCTGGCGCTAGATCATTCTTATGAAGAACAACCGATAGAGATTCTGGATCATAGTGAAATTTTCTACCAAACAAGGCCACTCGCTTGATGAAAGTTTTAAGGAGGAACCACCAATTAGACGAAGCTACATGAGAGCTTGAGGATATGATGAGGGAGAGGTATCCTCATCTGTTTGTTAGGAAGTGACGAATTTTGAGGGAAAAATTCATTTTAAGGGTGGTAGAATGTAACACCCTGATATTTTATGAGAAGTATATTATTTCATGTATTATGTTTTATGCAAAGGAATATTTCACTACACACAACAGTAGGTCAGCTTGTGTTACACACAATCGTGACCTTCCTCAATAGCGTGTGTAGTACACAATACCGAGTTACATTAAACAACGAGATATTATTATAATATTATGAACTAGCTGTTATGAAGAGTATTAAATGAATATTAAATTTTATAACATTAAAATTCATCTTACACGTTTTCTAGAATGAGGTATGAAAACAAAATCAATTTTACGGATAGAAGAAGTATTTTTCAGAAAATACAGCTTTACCGCCTTTTGATGGCGCACACATTTTAAATCTAGTTGTTGACATGTTTATAAGTTCAATTTGTAAAAATATAATTATTCTTTGGAATCAGGATATAATTATTTACTTTGGATAAAGTTTTCATATTATCCAGGTAACATTCATATTTTGATGAATACTTTAAACACGCTATATTTTAATTAAAAACATCTTTTTCATCGTAATAATTTATATGGATAGATTATCTTTTTAATTCGGTTTAAAGAGTAATTAGAATAAATTTTTACCATTTAATCCAATGTTGGTCATTGGAATTAATTTCACTTTGAAATTGGACATAAATAAGTGATGATCTTTTGATAGTTATTGGTTCTTAAAAACACGCTATTTGTTTTGATAACTGGAATTACATTTAAAATCAATTAATGACACTTCTATGTTTTGAGTATGAAAAAATAGTCATAATTTTTAATTTGGAATATCTAATATAGGTTAGGCTGATTTTTTGAAATTTTTCTGAAAAACATCGATTTGTGATGAATAGTGAAAACACTGAGTTTTTTGTTAAAATCGCCTTTTTATTTAAATAATTATTTATTTTATTTCAATTTATTTTAGGTCAAATTAGATACATAATAGTTATATATGTTCAACGAAATTAATAGGTATAATTTTATAATAATTTTATATATATAAAAAATTGTATTGTACTTTTCATCGTCTTTTACCCACCACCTAGGAGCATTTACAATTGTTCATAAAACATAATTTTACCACTTCTGTGATTTGAATTTCAAAAATACAAGAGGCATGGTTAATATCAAAGGAGTAAAATGTTGTTCAATTAGATAAAAATAATTTTTGGTGAATAGTAACTTTTTACTTTTATTTACCACTGTTAAAAGTAAATAGGGTAATTCATGGTTAAAAGAAAATTATAATAATTCAAATGTACCTTAAAACTTTTCCAAAACTTATTTTATGAGTAATGGATGATCATGGGAATACTTGGGCCAATTTTGGGACCCCATGGAGCCACTTATGAAAGGCAATGACACATTAGATTAATTAATTTAATGTAAAGACAAAATTGGCATTAACAAAAAGTCGTCAGTAATTAATTTTTATAAGAGACTATATAAATTATCATTTTGACTATAAATATTCATTTGAAATCTAAAAATCTTTCCTACATGTTGGTATTTTTTTATAATTTTTAGACATCATATAAATTAAATTATTTATGACACAATAATGATGAAGTATTTACCTCATTAGTAAATGATTTAAATAAATAAGATTATAATGATTAAAATATTTTCCAAAACATGTCCAATTTTGATTGGATGATTTTATTTCGACCATGAGTCATCTTATATTTACCTTTAATGATTTTTGGACCTTTTGAAACTGATGATATGTTTATAATAAAATAATATTTTCACACTTCCCAAAGGTGCCCTTCTCCTCCCTTATAAAAGGGAACCTCCTCCCTCTCCTCCTCACACCACATTGATCCTTCAAGCTCGGCCAAGCCCTACCTATTTCACATACCCACTTCCTTATAAACCTACTAGAGGTACTGGTCTTCTCAAAAGGCCAACTCTAGTGCCCTAAGAGAATTTTTAAAGGAGGTACTTCGAAGGAGAGGTAATACCTTCTACCATTTTCTTCAAGTTCCATTCATCTTCTACTCCCTCTTCTTTAGTTGATTCATTATGAGGTAATAACATCAGTATTCCTCAAATACAGATATGTTATTATAAATATGAAACAACAATATTTCATCTCTTATCCTTCCTATGGTAAACAAAATCACCGCGCGTGCGTACGGGAGGAATACCATCTCCACGTCATGGTGTAATATGTTACCCACCACCACATTAATTGGATGGGTATAATGGTGTAAATAAATAACTATATATGATTATTTTAATGTGGTATTGATTCTGAAATATTATACATACACTTCAATACAATTCCATGACCATCGGAACGATATAATCGCTCGTGCGTACGTACAGCCAACCATCTCCACGATGTGATGCAACTCATTCTATATGATCTTCAATGAACAATGATTATATAAAAGAAATAAATGAATGAATATGATATATATTACAGTAATAACATTCTTTAAATTATGTATCTATATCCTATAAAGAGGAATAATAATTTATTCAACAAAAGACGCATAAGAACATAAAGCAATAAACACCCGAATAGAAAGTAACAATGAAATATTACTACTAAGAAGATACAAATATGACCATATATGATATAATAACAATTAATATGATTCTTTAATAAGTCAATTAACAATATTTACATCGTATTATAAGATTTTTGGATTAATACGAAGCATATCAGACCTAAGGTAAGGGAAAATCTCACAATCTCATTTTTATCTGAGATTGTTTGTACTTTGGTATTTATTGGGGTGTATTTTATCATCCATATCCATGTTTCCTCAATATTTAATATTATTTCCATCCACCTAAATTTTTTTAAATCCAATATTACCCTTCTCTGAGTTTTTAGTAAAAGATATGAAAGCAATCATTTTTGGTTTTTCGTACGAGGTAGTTTTTGACTTTTCTGGCCAATGTATGAGAAAGTTGTTTTTTCAACTTATACGATATGAATGGATTTTTAGAAAAATTTTCCAAGAAGATTATTTTTCATGCTTTCATGTTTTTTTTCAATCAACTTTTTTAGTTTAAAATTTTATTACATGTTAAGAATGGAAAAATGTTTCTGAAGTAGAAAGGATATTTTCCACAAGAATGGAGTTCTAGTGTTTTATAAAAATTATTTTCTATCAAATATAAAATATGGTTCTGTTTCTATCCCTATTTATAAATTGATTTGATTGTTTTATGATGGAATTAATTTTATGATGTCCTTTGATCTTATATGGGTTATGTTGTGATGGCATGATGTTTAAGAATCCCATTTTAATTACATGGGTTATGCTATGATGTATGCTTTATGATTTTGTGAAACATATAAGAATGGTTTCATTATGAGATGGGTGGGACATAAAACTCCCTCCAATGAATTGGGTAAAGATTTTTATCTCATGAGATAGACATGGATGGAAAATCAAGTTAAACCGTTTCAGTGATACAGGATTGGAATGAGGAGTGAACTCTATTCAGTAATGGGCTTTGTCCTCTATGATGGTCTTGGCAATGAGCCTTGACTAATATGAAATGATTTTATATGATTATGTGTGTATGACAAAAAGTTTCATGTTTTATGTTATGATTATTTGTGATTACTTTTCATTACTATTATTTATCCCATGACATGATATTATGACCTCTTTTGCAGATTAAGATTTTCAAAATTTATGTTCTTATGATATGACTGATATTTCATTTGTTTACCCATACTGAGCATTTGAGCTCACCCTTTTGTATGTTTTCTCTTCCCCAGGTCAGGAAGAAGGATATTAAGTAGGATATTCCAAAAAGGGACTCTATATATGATGAAATAAATGGGAGACAATATAGTTGATTTTATTAACCAGTTGTTTATGTTTCCCAGTTTCTAAAGACGCTGTACTTATTTAGTCTTTTCATGGTTTTCTTATATGTTGTAATAATTATGCTACAACTCTGATGTAATAACAATTTATGTAAATTATGGGCCATTATAATTATACCTTTCATATCACTTATTACCATGCTATAAAATTTACATAATTATATAAGTTAATATCAGTGGTTTTGTCGATCTTTGGTACTTGAGTCAAAAATAAACTTGTTATAATTAATAATTTTCAATTTTTTTAAAAGAAAATTATATCCATAATTATATTCATGATTTATATATCATATGTGTCATATATATACAATATATATTTTTATTTATAGTAGTACATAACATTTGGAGATAAGAAATGAAATGCACCGTTCTTGAAGATGTTAAGTCATACGTATGCATGAAAACTACTATCATTTCTGTTTCATATTTATTAATATATGTGTATTAAATATTATTTTTAATTTTAAGGGGATTCTATGTTCTATGGAATACTAAACAGAAAACAATTGGTTTCCCTAAAGTCTTATGTTACACACAATTCTAAGTCATTGTGAAACATTTAATAATATATTATTATTATTTTAAATGGTAGTTAAAACCAAGATATTTTATTGGTGTGAATGAATATAAATAACTATATTATTATTAATCATGTTTGATTAATGTTTTTAAATTTATCCAATAAATTATAGAGCCTTAAAATGAGAATGAATCCAATTTTAAGCATAAATACTCTAATATTTTTACATGGTTGTTTTACCACCATTTTATGTAGGAAAACTATTAATAATAGTTATTGTATCTTTTATATGTTTAATTTGAAAAAATAAACTTCTTAATTAGATGATGGATATAAAAATTTACATAGGGAAGAGTTTTGGTATTTTTTAAATAAGGTATATTTTAAAATGAATATTGAAAAATACTACATTTTAAGCCAGAACAATCTTTTCAAATGGTTTATTTATATGATTTTATTATATTAATAAATCATTTTAATGTGTAATTGTATTTTAGTTTTACCATTTAATGAAATTTTTTCCATTGGATGTAAATTCACTTTGAAATAGGACATTAACACATGTCAATTTTTAGTAGTTTTTTTAATTCTTAAAAACACTTTTTGTTGTTTTGACAATAGATATTAATTTTAAATTAATTAATAATAATTCCAACTTTTTACTCCGCTAAAATATAAATCATATTATTATTTGGAATTTCAAAATTAAATTTGGGTGAAATTTTAATATTTTTCTGAATATGATCAATTTTGGATGAATATTTGAAAACACTGTATTGTAGTTGAAAAACCAACATTTTCATTTATATAAAACTTTATCACTTTTTTAGTTTAATTTAAATAATCATAAATACATGGGTATCATTATTAATTATAATGGGGCTCAATAGGATGAAAATTGTATTTGGCGAATAGTAACTTTTGATTTTTATTTACAGCGGTTAAAGGTAAATAGGGTAATTCAAGGTAAATCTAATATTGTAATAATATAAAATTACATTAATAGTTGTTATAAACTTATTGTATGAGTCATGGAATACCAATACAATCCTTGGGTAGAACTTTTGTTTTTTCAAGCCACTTGGGTATGATATTTACATTAATAACTTGTTATATAAAGAAAAAAAATAAAAAATGATAAACTTGTATTATTTTGCTAAACCAATTTTAATGTGGTGTTATATAATTGATATATTTGATTATAAATAGTAATTATAAATATAAAAATACTTCTAACCTTAGGGTATTTTATTTATATTTTTGGGACATCAAATAAATAATTTTATTTATGAAACAATGATGAGGCAATAACTACCTCATTAATGAATGTTTTAAATAAATGAGATTAAAAATATTAAAATAAATTTATTTTGAAACTTTTTATTCCATACATTATTTTTAGAGATGATTATGACTTATTATATTTTAATTAATGGAAGATTATATAAACAGTCAACTTGGTCTGTATTTTGTTTTATTAAAGTCAGGATATGAATAGTATGATAATTCACATAAATCTGTTCTTAAATCAATCAATATTTTATTAAATGATAAAATAGTCCTAAAAATATAATACTCAGCCCAATTACTTATAATATGTTGCAAATTTAATTAATGATCATTTTATGGTTGTTTTGCATTTTATTGTGAATATATTAACGATATAGTATGAATATACAGGAAAACGTGGTAAAAGGTAAATAAGTTGATAAAGGGTTTAATAAATAAGATAAGGATTTAAAAAGATCCAAAACCTATCCAAATATTGTTGTATGAATTTATTTGGACATATAATCACCTTATTTTTGAATTTAATGGGTTTTGTACCTTTTTAAATAGAATATTATTTTATAATAAAAAATACTTTTAAACATTCCTAATGATCGCCTCCTCCATCTTATAAAAGGACACCACCTCTAACCAATTACACACACCTCCATAAAAAATCTACCCAAATAAGCTTCTAACATCTCTATATTCCTCCAAGAATACATACCTTAGGCTAAAGGCACTTCATGAAATCCTTTTGGTTTAAACCGATGGGAGTTACCTGATTAAAAGGTAACGTATTCCATCAATATCTCTTCTTTTATTTTACTTCTTCACTACATATGAATCTCATATTATTTTTTTAAATAAAAACGCAAGTATATTCAAAATATTATGGTGTTTTATGTAATTCATTTGAACTACATTTACACAAACCTCTATCTAATGGTTAAAGAACATATTTTTTTCTCTATACGACGAACTGCTACCTCAAAAAATGATGATTGTTGATTTTCCCCAACCACCTATCATGGTGGCCATTATTATGACACTAAAATAATATATTATATTTATTAACGTTATTTTACATCTATGATTCTTTAATTTTAATTTATGACATACCTTTATTATTTTCATGTTGTACAAATACGATATTTTCATTTTATGATGTGCGGACTACTACCCCCACAAAGAGATATGAATCATTTATACAATACATTGAAAAAAGTAATGGATGGTGTTAATGAACTTATATGATATATATATATATATATATAATATCATATTATCCTGGAATAATAATATACCTATTATTCATTTGGTTTTGATTCCATTAAAAATGAAAAAATGAAATAAAAGTAGTGTTTATGTGTACGTATGACTTACCGTATCCATGAACAGTGCATTTAAATTTCATATATCCAAATGATATGTAATATTCTAAATAAATATATAAATGATTTATATGATATGTATGATATATAATTAATTAATATCATTCTGGAGATAAAGAAATATTTACACCATGGACATTTTTTAAATATAAGAAGTTCATTTTTGACACAAGTTTCGAACATCGAAAAAATGTATGATATGAACTAAAAAAATTAAATAATTTTTCTTAGAAAGGTAATAAGTGATATAAAAGGAATAATAAATTTTAAATATGTTTTTTTAGAATTTATAAATTAACTTATGTTCATTTTTCAATAAGGACAAGGAACATACAAGACAAGTCAGACTTGATGTTAGGGGTTGTCATCTCACTTTTTATTCCTGTGAGATTTAGGCTATATTGGCCACTCTTTCCATTTATTTGGTGTATTTAATGCACATTATAGGATTCATTGTGAAATATAATTTAATTTATGGGTATTTTTTCATCATTGTATGATCCTTATTTCATGTGGTGTATGTTTTATATGTTACCAAATCGTTGAGGGAACCTTTCACCCACCTCTTCTTGTCAAAGACGTCTTTTATGTTATGTCTTTAAATTTCAATTATCAAATGTTGGGATGGGTTCTTATACATATTTATTTCTTTAAATTTTATATCCATGTGATGAGATACCCTTTTCTTTCTCATCAACTCATTTTATGAATTTTTTAGTGATGTCGTTAGGCTGTCGAATTTTCATAAGGGGTTCTCATATAACTTTTTATTTCCATGAGATTCATGCTATATTTTCCTTTTTTTTGGTGTTTGGTGAATATAATACCAATGATTGTATTATTTCAGTAATATAATATAATTTATCGATATTTACATCTTCATTTTATGATCCTCCTTTCATGGGGTGTATGTTTGGTATGTTACCAAATCGGTAAGGGGAATTATAATTTCAATTTCCCATCATTGGGTTTTAGGCCAACATCATTGATTATTTTACTCCAAGATAATGTGTAAAATAACTATATATTTATTAATTTAGTAATTTACACTCCCCTTTGTGTGTATACACTTTTAATACAAATAAAAACTCCATTAATAAATTCTATAGTGATTGGTATGAACTCGATATTGGTAATCATATCTCAATTTCCATTCATTGAGTTAACCATCTAAGACATTAGTTTTGGTTTTTAAATAATATGTGTAAATTTACACATATCTATTTATAATAAATATCCAATCCTATTGAGTTTATTTATATTTTTTCCAAAAATGATTGTCATTGCTTAATCATTAATCTAATGATATGGTCTTTATAAGGGATTTCATCTCAATTTACTTTCAATTAAGACATCCTTGTTGGTATGCACCAATTAAATTTTATGTGGTTTATATATTTTAATTTGACATATTATATCATGAACCCCTTTATTTTCCTGATATTATATATTTTTATTAATGTTTTGCTCAATTATTTGTATTCAAGAGTGTCTCATTTGGATAGGAACTCTTTAACGAAAATATCATTTTAAATGTTTTAAATATTTATTCTTATAAATAATTCTCATTAATGTCCATGTTTTAAAAATGTTTTAAAGGAATTATTTATATTGACATAAATTCTGTAAATTTAAAATTCCTTTTAAATGTTTTATAGGGACATGGGAAACTTTTATATGGTGTATATATGGTTGTTTTGTCGATATTTGGTACCTGAGTCAAAAATGAACTTCTTATAATTACATGATGTCCATGTGGTAAAAATTCCATTATCTTAATAATGATATGAATTATTTAGATACCATATATATCATATATATCTAGTCTATATATGTATTTATTATAGAACAGAACATTTGGAGATTAGAAATGAAATGCATCGTCCATCGAGACAATAATCCATACATAAACAAGAATTCTACTTTCATTTACATTACATATTTAATGAATTGAAAACATAATAATTCATAGGTATATTATAATTCAATTTTAATATCATATAAAATTTTATTAACATTATCCTTTATATGTTCCACGTATGGGATGAACGACTCTTGTCACATTGAGGATATGGTAATCCGCACTTCCTCAAATGAAATTAATGTATTTACCCATTATGGAAACCATAAAGGTATTATATAAATGAAAAAAATAATAATCGGATAAAAATACAATATATATCACATATAAATAGTGTTCAGTCATAATGGACCCCATGAGAGGCGGTAGGTGATAATTGAACAATCATCATTTCACGAGGCAAAAGTTCGCTATCCATATAAATAGTATGATTGTATCCATTAGATAGTGGTGTGTGGAAGTGTAGTTAGAAAAATTGTCATAACAAAAACTTAGAATTTTTAGGATACTGGTTTTTTTATAAAAAAAGAATAAGAACAACAAAGGGAGTGAAGATTTAAAATAAATTAAGAGAACTTGAGGGAAGATGTTAACTATAAATCTGGTAAGTCCATTTTTTTAGAACCAAAAGGATTCCTTAAAGTGATTTATACCTAAGGTAAGGCATCTAGGAGAAATAGAGGGATGTTAGGAGCTTATTTTTGTAGAATTAGGATGAGACAATGTCTTTTAGAGGTGCGAGTAATGGGTTAAATGTGGCGTCCTTTTATAAAAAGAAGGAGGGGCTCATCAGGAAAGTTATAAAGTGTTGTTTTATTATAAATTGATTTACTATTTTAAAAGGTCCTAAAATCATTAAATTCAATGATAAGATGATTATATGTCGATATAAAATAATCCAATAAGAATTGAAATAGTTTTGGATATATTTTTATCATTATCTTTTTTATTTAACAATTTTTTACCTTCTTTTACTTTTACCTTGTCTTTTTATATATTCAAAAAATATTGTTAGTATATTAAATATAATATTACAAGAGACCAAAAAAATAATCATTGATGACATTTTTAACATATTATACATAATTTAGATGAATAATATATTTTTTGATCTGTTTTTCCATTTAATAAAATATTAATTTATTTAAAAAATCATTTATGTCAATTTTTATACTATTCATATCATGATATTTTAAAAAATCCAAACCAACATGATTCATTAAAAAACCATCATTGATTCGACGATAACATGTCATAAATATCATTAAAAATCCTGAATATCATAAAAGTACCAAAATAAATTTATTTGAATATTTATAATTTCAATTAATTAAAACATTGATTAATTAGGTAATAATTATATAATCAATGAGTCATAAATAAATTTATTTTTTTGAGGTTAAAAATTATAAATAAAAAAACATGATGTAGGAAAACATTTTAGCTGTCTAATGACTATTTATTGTCAAAGAAATCAAATATATAACCCCTCGAAAAAATCGTTTTAGCAAAATAATACATGTTTATGATATATTTATTTTTAATTTAAATAAATGGTTATTATTGTAATTATCATACCCAAGTGGCATTCAAACACCAAACGTCTCACGCATGAATTTTGTTGTTCGACCATGAATCATCCAATTTGATTAAAACAAGTGTTAATGTAATAATATATTATTTTAATATTACTTTTACCTTAAATTACCCTATTTTACTTTAACCATTGTAAATAAAAATAAAAAGATAATATTCACCAAAAATTATTTTCATCACATTAAACCACATTTTACTTACTGATGACCACCATGTATTTAGGTTTTTTGAAATTCAATTCACAGAAGTCGTAATTCAAAGTGAAAATAATATTATAATAGTATAAAATTACAAAACACTGGTCCTAACCAAATCGGATTAGTAATTTCCTTCAAATAAAATCCTAGGGTGAGAATTTTGGCCTTTTAAAGATAGTCAGGTAAGATAATTACATTTATAACTTTTTATTTAATGTATAAATAAAAAAACCATAAACATGTATTATTTTGGAAAATAAATTTTAATATAGGGTTATATACCTGATATCTTTGACTATAAAAAGTTATTAGAAAGATAAAATTATTTCCCATGTCATGGTAATTTATTTATAAATTTTCGACTTCAAATAAATAAATTTATTTATGACATAATGAATACGTAATGATTGCCTCGTTAATTAATGTTTTAAATAAATGAGATTATAAATATTAAAAAAATTATTTTGAAGGAGTTTATGCCATCCACGAAGATTATAGATATTTATAAAACATTATATTTTATGTAATGATGTTTTTTTTGGAATTTAACAAGTTGATATGGTTTCTTAAAAAATTCATGATATGAATTGTATAAAAATTTACATAAATATGTTTTTAAATCAATTTATAATTTATTAAAATAAAAAATAGTCCTTAAAATCTAAGGTTCTGAAAAATGACATATATTATGTTAAAAATGACATTAATGATCAATTTATGGTCTGTTATAATTTTATTGTAAATTTATTAACTATATAGTATGAATATACAAGAAGACATGGTAAATTTAAAATAAGTTAACAAATGGTAAAATAAAAATGATAATGATTAAAAAAGATTCAAAACCTATCCGATTATTATTGGATGAATTTCTTTCCACTTATATCAATCTTATATTATAATTTTATGGGTTTTGACAATTTGAAAATTAAAATCATTTTATTATTAAATAATTCTTTTAAACTATACAAAAGTGATGGTCCTCCCTCTTATAAAAGGACACCATATATAACCAATTACTCAAACCTCTCAAGACCTTCGGATTTTCCAACTGATGCCCAAAATAAGATCGCAATATCCTTATCTTCCTCCTAGAATCCTTATCTAGGAATAATGCAATTCAAGAAAGCCTTAGGATCAAACCAAAGGGAGTTACCCGATTTAAAGGCACTGTCTCTGGTGAAGTTTGTTTGTTTAATTATCTTTCTACACTACCTATTAAGCTGTTATTGTTTTTTATAAAAAAAATAGTATCCTCACTATTCTAGCTTTTTGTTATGAGAAATATTCAAACTACACTTACACACACCTCCATCTAATCTATTTAAAAGATACTATTTCTGTGGATGGTGAACAATAGCCTCACGAAACGATGATTGTTCAATTATCTCCTACCACCTCTCATGGTGAAAATTATGATTTCAATGAATTTATATATTATATAAATTATAATTATATTTTACTATGCTTCTGTATTTTTTATTTATTTCATTTTTTATGGTTTACATAATGGGTAAATATGATAATTTCATTTGAGAAAGTTTGGACTACCGCCGCGTCAAAGTTATATGACTCATTCATGTCATATGTGGAACGTATAATGGATGGTGTAAATTAACTTATGTAACATATATTAAATATGAAATTATACTTTAATAATAATATAATTAATTATCATCTCGTTTTCATTCCATTAAAATGTAAAAAAATCTAATGAAAGTAGTGTTCATGCATACGTACGGCTTACGGTCTCCATGAACGGCGCATTTCATATTCACATATCCAAATGATATTAAATATTATAAATAAATATAGAGTGGATATATATGATATATATGAAATTGAAATCATGAATATAATTCTTGAGATAATGGACTTTGGGCCACATGGACAATTTGCAAATATGATAAGTTCATTTTGGAATTAGGTTCCAAACATCGACAAAATGACCGATACAAACTAAAATAATTAAATAATTGTTATAGAAAGATAATAAGTGGTTTAAAAAGTAATAAAAAATTACAAAATGTTCTTGATAAAGTAGAAAATAACTTTAGTTTATTTTTTGGGAAGAAAAAGGAACATTCATGACAAGTCAGACCCGTAGTAAGGGGTTATAATCTCAATTTTTATTCCCATCAGATTCATGATATATTGGCTTGTAGTTACATTTTTTGGTGTATTTACATCCCATGATTGTATTATTTGTTTAATATACTTTTATTTATGGGTAATCAAATCATCATGGTATGATCATTCTTTCATATGGTGTATGTTTCGTAAGTTACCAAATCGATAAGGGACTTCTTAACCCAATTTCCATTATTTTGGTTAATATTCAAATTATTTGTTATGAATTGTTATGATTATGTGAGAAATGAAATTTATTATTATATATTGTATTAATGAATTATTTTTTTAATTATACTTAATACATATAATCAATATATTTTATTTACAAAATGACTTTTGTAAGGGATCCTTTCAAACTCCACTTTTAGTCGAAGCCTTATTTTATGTCTTGTCTTATAATTTCCATTTTCATAAGTTGGGATATATTTTTCTATAACCTTATTGCTATAAATTTTATGTACAAGTGATGAGATACCCTTTTTACTCTCATCAAATAATTTTCTAAATTTTTAAGGGACACTATTAGGCTATCAAATTTTCGTAACGGAACTTCTTAACCCAATTTCCATTATTTGGGTTAATATTTTACTTCTTGATTATTTCGTGATATGATTATGTGTGGAATCACTATTTATTTATTTATAATTTAATTTCCACTTCATATTGTGTGGATATGTTATTTGTACACAAAATCTACCCATTGATAAATTCTTACGTCATTCATACTATCTTTGTAAGGTATTTCGTCTTAATCTCCATTAATTGATGCATATGTTGTTGTCAAGAACATTCATAATCCTATAATGTGTATATACTGACCTTTCACATTTGATATCACGATTCTCTTAATTCTCATGATATTAATGTTTTGTTTAATTTTTTTCTTTAATTATTTTTTTACGTGTTAATGGACTATTTAAAAAAATAATTTTAAATGTTTTAATGATTTATCTGTCTCATAATTTCCATGTTTTCAAATGGTTTTAAGGATTTATTTATATAGAAATTAATGTTTTAAATAGTATAATTTATTTCAAAAGTTTCAATGTGGTATGGGACATATTTATTCAAAAATATCTTTATTAAATGTTTTAAATGAATATAGAAATGTATTGAATATTTCAATATGTTTAAATGATATAATATGACTAATATGTGGAAATGGTATATTTCCATTATACTTGTTTTAGGTGTTATGAATATGATATGGTTCTTTGGCATTGTTTACCTATACAGGTGATTCCATGATAAACCTATGGCCAGTGATCCCGAGATAGCTCTCTAATACATTAGCTATCATGATAGAGGAGAATGTTAATGATTATCTTAATAAATTTAGAGAATAAAAAATGATGGGTATTCAAAACATAACTCCCTACATAGCTGTGAAAGCTATAATGTATGTTTGATATGGATTCCACAAGTTATCTTTACGGTTTATGATTTCTATGTGTTATTTATAAATCTTACGATTTCATGAGGTATGTTAATAATCTTATTAGATAATGGTTTTATTCAACCTAGAAGATTACCCTGGGGTGTTTTATTCTTGTTTGTTAAAAATAATGATGGTTCAATGAGACTTTGCATTGATTATAGAGAGTTTAATAACATCACTATTATGAACAAGAATCCTTTGCCACATGTCGATGATTTGTCTGATCAAATCTAAAAAGATTAGTATTTTTCACAGATGTCTAGAGGTTTGGTTACCATTAGTTCAAAGTAAAGGAATCCAACATTCCAAACACATCATTTCATAGTAGATATTGCCATTTTAAATTTTTATTTATGACTTTTAGGTAAACCAATGCACATCCTGTATTCATGGATCTTATGAATAGAAATTTTCATGAGTTCTTGGATAAGTTTGTGGTTGTGTTTATTGATGATAGATTGGTTTATTATATTGTAAAGATGATATAGAAAGTCCTTTGAGGGTTTTCTTGCAAACCTTAATCCAAAGAAATTTTTTTGGAAATTCCGCATGTGTGAGTTTTGGATAAAAAAAAATTCATTCCTTGGTCACATTTTATTAAAAATGGAATTTCTTTGGTACCTTGTAAAACAAAAGTATTTGAAGAATGGCCAATACCTACAAATATAACAGAGATTCATAGTTTTCTTGGTTTGGCAGGCTATTATAGAAGGTTTGTTATGAATTTTTCATGGTAATCTAACCCACTTATTATTTTACACCGAAACATGTTTAGTTCATTTGGAAAAAATAATATGATGATTGTTTTTAGGTATTTAAATGAAGATTGGTGAATGATCTAGTTTTGTATTTACCTTCCTAAGATTGGGAATTTGTTATCTCGAGTAATGATTCATTGAAAGGGCTTGGTTTGTCCTAATTCATAATGATCAGGTAATTTTTTATGTTTCACTTCAGTTGAAACGTCATGAGTGAAATTACCCTACAGATGATTTGGAATCAGATGATGTTGTTTTATCTTAAAAAATTTGGAGGCATCATCTATATGGAGTAAATGATGAATATATACTGAAAAAAATTTATTTAAGTATATATTCACTGAGAAAAAATTCAACATGAGACATGGTATATGGATGGAATTAATGAAGGATTTTTTTTCAGAAATCTTTAGTATCCAGGAAATGAAAATAAAGAGGTTTCTTCTTTGAGTGAAAAAATTAATGGTACATTAACCATGTTACATTTGGAACAATGTACATTGATTAATTATTTAATTAATTTTGGCATAGATGTTATTGGTGCAAGAAATTCATCCGTTTTGTTTTAGGTGGAAGTGAAATCATCTATATCAGATCGAATTAAGCAAGCACAGAAGGAAGAATGTGAGTTGTAAGAGAAGGTAGAATTTATTCAGAAGGGTAAGTTACATTAATTTAATATTTATAGAGACTGTGTTTTGAAGTTTTTGAATAGATTATGTGTGCCATATGATTCAAAATTGAAGAAAGATTTGTTATGTGAAGCTCATAGTTCTCAATTTTCAGTTCTTCTTGGCAGTACTGAGATATACAGAGATCTTTAAGAGTATTACTTGTGGGATGGAATGAAAAGAGATATTGTTGAACTTATTATTAAGTGTTTGATTTTTCAATAGTATAAAGTAGATAGGTAGTTACCGAAAGGGATGCTTCAACTTTTACGGGTTCTAGAGTGGAAATGAGAAAATGTATCTTAGGAATTCATCATGGGATTACCAAATAATTCTCAGGGTAACAATGCAATCTAGTTTTTTGATGATCGATTAACTAAATCTGCATATTTTCATTATATTCTAGATAATTTTCCTCTAGATCTTATTCCTAGGTTATATATTAAATAGATAGTCAGGATACATGGAGTTCCAAAATCTATTGTGACTGATCATGTTCTGAGGTTCACTTCTAGATTTTGGAAAGGACATCAAAAGTCAGTTGGTTATGAATTTAATTTTAGAACATCATTTCATCCTCAATCATATGGGAAGTTAGAATGAACAATTCAAACATTGGAAGATATGCTACATGCTTGGTTAAAGGATTACAATGGAAGTTGGGACCAATATCTCTCTTTGGTTGAATATTCTTATAATAAATGTTTTCATTGAATTATACAGATGTCTCTATTTGAGGCATTATATGGAAAGTAGTGTCAAACTCCTTATTTTTGGTGTTTGTAGGTTATAGGAATTTGATGGGACCAGAATTGGTCAAAGAGTTGGAAAAAAGCTCAGTTGATTCAGAAGCACATGAGAATAGATCAGAGCAAGAAGAAAAGTAATGTAGATAATGAGAGGAAGGATATTTATTTTGAGGTAGGTGATCATGTCTTTCTCAATGTTTCTACATGAAATAGTGTGATGTGTTTTGGTAAGAAAGGAAAGCTGAGTCTGAGGTTTACTAGACCCTATGAAATCTTTGAGAAAGTAGGATTAGTTTCCTACAAAGTGGCTTTACCTCAAAGTTTATCCAACATACACAATATTTTTCATGTTTCAATGTTGAGAAAGAATCTTCCAGTTCCATCTCAAGTTTCGAGGGAAGCTGATGCTCAGTTAGAAGATAATTTTTTTTGAGGAACAACCAGTCCAGATTCTTGACAGAAGAGAGGAAGTGTTTTAAAACATGTTAATTCATTAGGTAAAGGTTTTGTGAAAACCCATATATTTGAAGAGGGAACCTAGGAATCTGAGAATTATATGAGGTATAAATACAGCCACTTATTTGATAAGAGAATAAAATTATGAGGACACAATTTCCAAAAGGGGGGAAGGTTGTAACATACAAAGTAAATATAGAAAATGGCATTTTCATATTTATTAATATTTTTTAACTAAATATAAATTTTAATTTAATGGTGATGTTTTGTTCGATGGCATACCCGACATGCAACAATGGGTTACTTTGAATACATTTGTTGCACATGATGTTGATGCATGCGGAAAATAATAATAATATAGTATTATTATTTTTAATGGTAGATAACACCAAGTAATTATATTGGCGGGAATGAACAGAACTAACTTGAATATGATTATACATATTTTTAATTTCTTTTACTTTTATCCAATAGGATTTAGATGCTTAAAAATAGAATAAATCCAATTTTAAGCATGAAATACTCAAATAATCAATAAAATGTTGTTTTACTACCTTTTGAAAGAGAACCCCTTTTAAATATATTTTTTGTATCATTTATATGATTAATTTTTCAAAATAAACTTCTTCATTAGATGTGGTATATCAAAATTTATTTTGATTAAATTTTTGTTGTTTTTCTGATAACCGTAATTTTTTAATGAAGAGTGAAAAACACTACATTTTATGTCAAGACTGTATTTTCATATGATTTATTTATATGGTTAGATTACCTTTTTAAATGGGTTTAATGTGTAACTTGATTATATTTTCACCATATAATCCAATGTTGGTCATTGGAAGTAATTTCACATTGAAATTGGACATAAAAAAAGTCAATCTATTTTATGTTTTTACTTCTTAAAAACATGAATTAAATTTTGACGGTAGAAATTAAATTTAAATTAATTAATAAACATTTTCTGTATTGAATTTTTTAATATCAAAATCATTATAAAATTGGTAATATTAAAATTTTATTTGGGTTTATTTTTTATTTTATAGAGACGTTCAGTATTGTATATGAACAGTGAAAACACTGCTTAATAGTTAAAAACACATCTTTTTCATTTAAACAAAATTTTACAACCTCTATGAATTGAATTTAAAAAATCTAACATAAATTTTTATTATCAGTGTGTAAATTTGTTTTCAATAAGATGAATATAATTTTTGATGAATAATAACTATTGATTTTTATTTTCAGTGTTTAAAGGTAAATAGGGTAATTCAAGGTAAAAAAAAATTAAAATAATATAAAATTACCATAACACTTGTCCTTACTTAATTGTATGAGTCATGGAAGACCAATAATATCCTTGGGTGAGACTTTTTTCCTTTTAAAGCCACTTGGGTAAGATAATGACATTAATAATTTCTTATTTAAAGTAAAATTAAATTATCATAAACATTTATTGTTTTGAAAAAACAATTTTAATGTGGGGTTATGTAATTGATATCTTTGGTATTAAATAGTCATTAGAGAGCTAAAATAATATCATACATCATGGTATATTATTTATAATTTTTAGACTTCAAATAAATAAATTTATATATGAATCAATGATTATGTAATGATTACCTCATTAATGAATGTTTTAAATAAATGAGATTATAAATATTAAAAAAAAATTATGAAACTTTTTATGACATACACAAATTTTAATGATGATTATGACTGGTTATATTAGAATTAATGAAGTTTCATCTATTGAATAAAGTTGTATTTTATTTTTTAAAAAGTCTTGAATTGAATAGTATAAAAATTGACATAAATTAGATTTTTAAAACAATTAATATTTAATTAAATGATATAATAGTAATAAAAATGTATGATTCCACCAAATAAAATATATGAAGTTAAAAATTTAATTAAGGATCCATTTTGGGTCTCTTTTGATTTTATAATAAATATATTAACCATATATTATGAATATACAAGAAGACTTGGTAAAAGTTAAAAACGTTAACAACGGGTTAAATAAAAATGATAAGGATAAATAAATATCCAAAACCTGTCAAATTCCTATTAGATTATTTTATTCCGACTTATATTCATATTATATTCCAATTTAATTAGTTTATCACATTTAGAAGATGAAAATAATTTTATAATAAAATAATACTTTCAAACATTCATAAAGAGCCCCTCCCCCCTTATAAAAAGACACCCCCTATAACACATTACTCACATCTCTGAAGCCCCTTGGTTCATTAAAAAACTTCCAAAATAAGCTCCCATCTTCCCTATATTTCACCTATAATCCTTATAGTGGGAAGAAGGTACTTTTAGAAATCATTTTGGTTCAACCAATGTGAGTTGTCGATTTAAAGGTAACATCATCCATCATGTTCTCTTTTTTATTTTACTTCTTCATCCCCTAGGCTCTTATTATGTTTTTTAAAAAAAAAACCTATATCCTAAATGTACTAGGTCTTTTTTATGTGATGGATTCTAACTACACTTCCACACACATCCATGTAAAGGATATGAACATACCGTTTCTATAGACGACGAACTACTACCTCACAAAACGATGATTGTTCAATTATCTCCTACCTCCTTTCATGGTGGATATTATGATGGCACTATATTTATATGTTTAATATACTATATTTATATTTTCTATATACTTCTATATTTTTCATTTATATCATACCCATATTTTTCCATAATGGGTAAACAAGAGAATTTCATCTGAGAAATTACGCACTACCGCCCCCTCAATGTGATATGAATCGTTCATGCCATACATTGAATGTATAATGGATAAAGTTGAATGAATTATATATGATATTATACTGGAATTATAATATACCTATTTTGAATTATGTTTTCATTCCATTTAATATGAAATAGAAATGAAAGTTGTGTTCTTGCATACGTACGACTTACCATCCCCATGAACAATGCATTTAATTTCACATCTCCAAATGTTATGTACTATTATAAAAACATATATATATACTAGATATATATTATATACATTATATCTAAATTGTGAATATAATTCTATAGATAATGGACTTATGACCACATTGATAATATGTAATTATAAGAAGTTCATTTTTGAGTCAAGTACCAAATATCAACCAAATTATCATTATTAACATAAATGATTATGCAATGTTTATAACGCGGTAATATGTGATATAAAACAAATAATAATCTAGAAGAATGTTTTTTTTTCATGTAGAAATTAACATTAGTTTATTATTATGGAGATTAAAGAACGAATGAGTCAATTTGGACACACGGTTAGGTGCATTGTCTCAAACTCTTTTCATTGAAGCATATTTTGATTTATAAACGACTTTCTTTTATACTGTGTATAAACCCCAATGAAATTTCGTTTAATTCAAAAAGAATACTTTTATATGTATCATTTTACAAAATGAAAAAAATGAATTTTTATCATGGAACCACCGATATACATAAACAATTCCCAATAACCATAACATATTCATAACACATAATACAAGCCTAAAGGAAAGATTACATTTACACATTGCATTCAGAATATATCATTTCATGATATTGTAATAATAAATGCTTTATCAAAACATTTTCAAAACAATTTAAAACATTTAATAATGTTATTTTTGAATCAAAGTCTCCCATACCACTTTGATTCTTTTGAATGAAATTTTAATTACAAAACATTTATGTCCATATAAATAAATCCATAAAATCAATTTTAAAACATAGAACTTAATGATAAATATTTACAAGAACACATATTTAAAATATTTAAAATGACATTTCTGTTAAAGAGTTCCTAACCTAAATAGAGTTACTTGAATAAAAATAATTTAGGAATAATCTCTATAGAAGGATGATCAAGGAGATTTCTCCACAACAGAAGCTAAACAGTTTACAAGATTGGGAGGGTATAGCACCTGTCATTAGGACAAGCCTGTGCATGCATGGGATAGCCTAGCCGAACTTGCATGCGAAGGTGGAGAGCTAATTTCACGATGAAGACGCTAGGAGGAGCAGTTCCAAGTAGTTAGTCTGGTTTGTATGTAATGTTTGAAGCCTACGTGGAATTATTTCCTCTAATGCCTACATGGCTATGTAATAATTAGGCCTACGTGAATTGTAAGGGTTCCACCTCAACCGTTGAAATGTGGATTATAAAAACAAAATAGAGGCCTTCGGGTCATTGGGTAGATGAGAATAGTGAGTTTCATGATATAATATGTCAAATGACAGTATATACTCCATATGAAAGTTAATTTTAGTATTGTATGAAAGTCAACATGGAATTTAAATTGAGAAAAATTCCCTTTGAATGATCATATCCTTAGATTGAGGAAAAATCAATGAAATAATTATATGTTACAAATAAGAATACACCCAATATAACTAGAAATTATGAGTAAATAAATCATAGTTTATTCACTCATATTAAAAGGATGACATAATCAAGAAGTAGATATTTGTCCCAAATAATTGAAATTGGTTTAATAATTTCTCTTAAATAAATTCGACAGCAAAACAGAATCACATAAAAATTTAGAAAATGAGTTGATGTGATAGAAAAGGATCTCTCATCACATGGGAATGAAGTTTACAGAAATAATGATATATAAGAACGTATCCCAGCATCTGAGAATTTAAATTAAAAGATATAACCAAAAATAATTATTTGACAAGATGTGGAGGGTGAAAGGTTCCCTTACCGATTTGGTAACATATGAAACATACATCACATGAAAGAAGGATCAGATAACGAAGAAGTAAATAACCATAATTTAAAGTATAAAACACAATTAACACAATCATGGTTAGTAAATTCACCACACAAAAGGAAATAGTCGAAAATATAGCATGAATCTCACAGGAATAATATGTGAGATGAAAACCCCTTACCTTGTGACTGACATGACTCATTTGTTAATTAATCTCCTAAATAACAAACAAAAGAAATTTTTTTCTTGGATAGGAATATTTTTGAGGTTTATTATTCCTTTCTTATCACTTATTATCACATTATAAAAATTACAAATCATTGATGTTAATAACGGTTGTTTTGATGAAATTTGATACATGAGTCAAAATGAACTTGTTAAAATTACAAATTGTACATGTGGTCAAAACTATATTGTATCCATAATTATATACATGATTTAGATACCATATAAACCATATATATATATAATATATATATATATATATATTTTCTTATAATATTACATAACATTTTGAGATTAGAAATGAAATGCCCCGTTCATGGAGATGGTAAGATGTATGTACACATGAACACTACATTCTTTTCTATTTCATATTTAATGGATTGAAAATTTATTGATTGATAGGTATATTATAAATAATGAAAAATATCATATATAATTTTTTTATTTTCATCTTTTATATGTTCCACTTATGGCATGAACGAGTTATACCACTATGAGGGGGCGATAGTCCAAACTTCCTCTATTAAAATTATCCAATTTACCCATTATGGAAACTATAATGTTATGCTATAAATAAAATATACAGAAGAATATAGACATTATAAATAAAACATATATAACATATAAATACATTTCCTTCTTAATGTCCACTATTAGAGGTGGTAGGATAAGATTGAATGGTCATCATTTCATGAGGGAGTAGTTCGGTGTCCACATAAACAGTAAGTTTGTATCCATTAGATAGAGGTGTGTGGAAGTTTAGTTAGAATCCATCACATAAAAACAACCTATTATATTGAGGATACTGGTTTTGTTATGTAAAGAGTGAATAATAAGAGAAAAAGGAGTGGAGGAGGAATATAAAGAAAATAACATGAGAGAATATGTTACCTTTAAATCGGGAAACATCTTCTGATTTGAGACAAAGGGATCTCTTGAATTGCCTTCTTCCTCTAGGAGGAAGGGAGGGATCTTGGGTGATAATATGGGAAGGGTTTTTACTTATAAAGGGGCTTTATAGCTGTAACTAATGGGTTATAAGTGGTTTCCTTTTATAAGATGGAGGATGGGATATTTATTAAAGATTGAATGTATTATTTTATTATAAACCAGTTTTCTATTTCAAAAGGTCCAAATAAAATTAAATTAGAATATAATATGAATATAAGTAGAAATAAAATCATAAAATAATAATTGGACTAGTTTTGGATATTTTTTAATCCTTATCTTTTTTATTTATCCTTTTCCTAAATTATTTATCTTTTACCATGTCTTCTTGTTTTTTCACACAATATGGTTAATATATTTACAATAAAATTCCAAGAGACCAAAAATGAATCAGTAATTAAATTTATAACATCATACATGTAATTGGGAAGAATGATTTTTTGAGGACTATTTTATCATTTATTGAAATATTAATTGATTTAATAACTCATTTTTTTCAATTTTTATACTATTCATATCATGACTTTTTAAAAAATATAAAACAACCTGATTCATTCAAAAGAAGTTAATTAATAACAAATTAATAAGTTTTCCCCATATGTAAAATGTTTGGATGGAATAAAAAGTTCCAAAATAAATTTATTTTAATATTTATAATAACATTTATTTAAAACATTCATAATTAGGTAATCATTACATCATCATTGTGTCATAAATAAATTGATTTATATGATGTATAAAAACTATAAATGAAATAACATGATGAAAGAAGTCGATTTATCTTTATAATTAATATTTATAGTCGAGGATATAAATTATATAACCCCATATTAATTTTTTTGGCAAAACATTACTTTTTTATGATATTTTTATTTTTTGTTTAAAAAATATTAATTAATGTAATTATCTTACCTAAGTGGATTTCAAAGTCCAAAATTTCATCCCTATGATTTTATTGGTTAGACATTAGTCATAGAATATGTTTAGGACATGTGTGAAGGTAATTTTATATTCTTATAATATTATTTTTACCTTTACTTACAATATTTACCTTTAACCGCGGTAAAGAAAAATCAATAGTTACTATTCACCCAAAATTATTTTCATCCTATTAAAGAAAATTTTTTATAATGATGCCAAACATGTATGATTTATTTTTGAAATTAAATTTACAAAAGCCATGAAATTTCATTTAAATGAAAAAATTGGTTATTAACTACTATTTAGTGCTTTCATTATTCCTAAAAAAATGACTATTTTTAGAGAAATAAGAAAAATTCACCTGAAGAAAATTTTGATATTCTAAATTCAAAATTCTTATCTATTTTACCAAATTAAAAAAATCTTATGTTTAATTAATTAATTTAAAATTAATTTCCATTGTCCAAATAAGAATTTGTGTTTTTAAGAAGTAAAAACTACAAAAAGATTAACATGTTTTTATGTTCAATTTCAATATGAAATTACATATAATTACAAAAATTAGATTAATAAGTAATAATATAATCCAATTTCACTTTAAAACCGTTTAAAAAGATAATATAACCAATTAAATAAATCATATGAAAGACAGTTTTGACATAAAATGAAATTTTTTTCACTATTCATTAAAATGAACTTTATCAGAAGAATAAAAAAAATATACCCAAAGTAAATTTTGATGTCCTTATTCTAATGAAGATGTCTATTTTTTCAAATAGAACATATAAAAGTTACAAAAACTATATTTAAAAGGGGTTTCCATCAAATGGTGGAAGAAAACCATTATAAAAATTATTAGTGTTTTTCAAGCATAAAATCTGATAAATTCATATTTTAAAATTAAAAATATTATTGAATAAATGTAATACATTTAAAAAACATCTATAATCATATTTTAGTTAATTATGATCATTCCTTCAAATACAATGACTAGCTATAAACTACCATTTAAAATAATATTATATTATTGTTTTTCAGTATGACTCAAATTTGTGTGCAATATAAGATTTCACAAAACCCATTGTAGCATTCTGGGTACTCCATTGAACATATAATCCCATTTAAATTAAAATTAATATTTAATTAACTAATATTAATAAAGATGAAAATTTCATATTTTATATTTACCTAGGATGTTACATCCTTCCACCCTTTTGGGAATTGCGATATAGTAATATTAAATTTGGTGTCGAAAATACCATTGAATGTCCCACATCGGAAAAAGAGTCAATAAAACAATTACTTTAGAAGAAATAAATAGAATTACAAGGGTCACCCGAGATAACTCATACTAGGATTCCATGTAAGAAAATATGGATATGGAGGAGAAACTAAGTGTCATGTTCTTATGGAGAGTGATAGAAAACATGAACAAAAAAATGTTAACCACTATAAATGGACTAACTTTTCATATGTTAAATGGTAATTGATTCCCTAGTAGAAAAACTAAATGGAAAACGTTTTTGTAAGACTATTTTAATAATTTTGAGGAATTATTATATGAGATTGAATAAGAACATAAAAATCATACTTAATTGTCATGTAAACATTCAACTTTTACTAAATTTCTACCAAAAACTAATAATTTCTCCAAATGATAAGTATTCATGATAAATTTTTCAAATCAAAATCAATATAATAAACTTATATAGAATCACTTACTACCTTTATATAACAATTACTTAATTATTTGAGTTCATGTCAGACATTTTGTCGATGTTTAGAACCTGAGTCAAAAATAAACTTCTCATAATTATAAATTGTTCATGGGGTCAAAATTCCTTTATCTGGAAAATTATATTCATGATTTATATATTCTATATATTTGGAGATAAGAAATAAAGGACACCATTCATTGAAATGGTAATCCATATGTACGCATGAACGTTACTTTCATTTCAATTTCATGTTTGATGGAATGAAAACATAATGATACATAGGTATAATATTATTATATTATAATATAATATTTTTTATAACATAGATAATTTCATTAACAACATCCTTTATTGGATACACGTATAGTATGAACGAGTCATATCACTTTGAGGGGATGATAGTCCACACTTCGTCAAATGAAATTATTGTATTTATATAGAATGAAAAAGCATAAGGGTATGTTCTAAATAATAATTACAAAAGAATAGATATAAAATAAATATCATAGATATCATATATAATTAATGTTCCATCATAATGGCCACCATGGGAGGTGGGAGTGTAAAATTGAACAATCATCATTTCGTGAGGCAACAATTCTCTATACATAGGAATAATATTTTCTTTACCCTTTAGACAGAGGTGTGTGTAAGTGTAGTTTTAATCCTTACAAAAAAACCATTATGATGATTATACTGGTGTTTTTAGGTAAACAAGGAATAATAAGAGCATAGGGTATGAAAAAACAATATAAAAGAAGATAACTTGAGGGAAGACGTAATCATTAAATCAGGTAACTCCCTTATGTTTGAACTGAAAGAAATTTATAAAGGGCCTCATACCAATGATAAGGATTCAAGGAGGAATAGAGGGATGTTGGGAGCTTATTTAGGTAGATTTTAGACAATCCAAGGGTCTTGAGAGGTGTTAGTAACGGGATAATGGTGGTGTCCTTTTATTAGAAGGAGGATGTGCTCATTACGAATGTCTGAGAGTATTAGCTTATTATAAAATGAAATCCGGTATAAAAAGGTAAAAAACTCAATAAATTAGAATGTAAGATAAATTTATGTTAAAATAAATTCATTCATTAAGAATTTTATAGGTTTTGGATCATTTTTAAGCCTTATTGTTTATTTAACATTTTGCTAACTTATTTAACTTTTACCATGTCTTATTGTATATTCACACTATATGGTTAATATATTTATCATAAATTTCTAAGGGACCCAAAATATATCATAAATGACATTTTTAACATCAAATATTTCATTTTTTCGAATCATATATTTTTAAGACTTTTTTTGTCATTTAATAAAATATTATTTTATTTAAAAACTCATTTATGTCATTTTCTATACTATTCATATCATGAATTTTTTTTAAATCCATATCAAATTTATAAATTATAAAAAAATACATTAATTCAAATATAAGAAGTTATAATCATCTATAAAATATGTGTATGTCATAAAAAGTTTCAAAATATGTTTATTTAAATATTTATAATCTCATTTATTTAATACATACATTAATGAGGAAATCATTAAATCATCATTGTGTCATAAATATATTTATTTATTAAAGGTCTAAAAATTATAAATAAAATATCATGATGTAATAAATATTTTTGTCTTTCTAATGATTATTTATTGTCATAGATATCAACTATATAACCGAAAATTAAAATTGATTTAGAAAAACAATACATGTTTGTGATATTTTTATTTTTACTTTAAATAAAATTTTATTAATGTCATCATATTAACCAAGTGGCTTTGAAAGGACAATAGTCTCACCCAAGGATTACCTATGCCACCCATGACTCATCCAATAATGTTTGGATAAGTGTTAATTTAATTTTATATTATTATAGTATTATTTTTACCTTGAATTATCTTATCCACCATTAACTATTGTTAATAAAAATCAAAAGACACTATTGACAAAAAATTATTTTCATCCTATTTCACCACATCTTACTTACTGATGACAACAATGTATGTCGGATTTTTTAAATACAATTCACCGAAGCGGTAAAATTTCATTTAAATGCAAATGTCGGGTTTTTAACTACTATACTTTGTTTTCAGAATTCATAAAAAATTTAAAATTTTCAGAAAAATAAATATGATTATGTGTATTCACAATAACAAAATATATTAACTATATAGTATGAATATACAAGAAGACATGGTAAAAGTTAAATAAGTTAACAAATAGTTAAAATAAAAAGATAATGATTAAAAATATCCAAAACCTATCTAATTATTATAGGATTATTTTATTTCGGCTTATATTCATCCTATCTTCGAATTTAATGAGTTGTGGAACTTTTGAAACCGAAAATCATTTTATAATAAAATAATACTTTCAAACTCTCCTAATGGTCCCATTCATCCTCTTATATAAGGACACCACTTCTAAACTATTAATCAAACCACTCAAGCCCCTTGGCTTGTCCAAACCATGCCCAAACAACCTCCCAACATCCCTCTCTTCCTCCTTGAATCCATACCATAGGAATAAGGAAATTAAAGAGAGCCCTTCGGCTCAAATCAAAAGATGTAACCCAATTTAAAGGTAATGTCTTCACACAAGTTCATTTCTTTTATTTTCCTTATCCACACCCCTAAACACTCTTTATTCCATTAATTTATAAAAACACCAACATCTTTAATATACTAGGAATTTTTTATGAATAATACTTGAACTACACATCCCCACATCATTATCTAATGGTAACAAACATACTATTTCTGTGGACAGCGAACTACTACCTCATGAAATGTTGATTGTTCAATTATCTCCTTCCACATCTCAAGGTGGCAATTATGATGGCATTGTATTTATATGTGATATATATCATATTAATATTGTCTCTATGATTCGGTGTTTTTCATTTATAGCATACCTTTATGGTTTCCACAATCGCTAAATACGATAATTTAATTTCACAAAATGTGGAATATAACCCCCTTAAAGTGATATTACTCATTCATGGTATATATAAAACATATAATGGATGATGTTAATGAAATTATATATGATATTATACTAGAATTATAATATATATATGTATCATTAGGTTTTCAATCCCTTAAATATGACATATAAATTAAAGTAGTGTTCATGTGTAAGTACGACTTCCCATCTCCCTGAACAGTATATTTCATTTCTTATCTCCATATGTTATGTACTATTACAAATAATTATATATATACTAGATATATGAGATTTATATGATGTCGAAATCATTAATATCATTTTTTAGATAATGGAATTTTGACCACATGGACAATTTGTAATTTTACCAATTTCATTTTGACTCAAGTATTAAATATCAACAAAACGACTTTTATTAACATAAATGATTACGTAATTTCTATATCATGATAATAAGTAGTATAAAAGATATATTAAACTTAAAAACGGTTCTAAAGTAAGTATAAATTAATATTAGTTTATTATTCAGGAGATTAGAGAACTAATGAGTCAAGTTAGACATGAGGTAATGGGTTTTCATTTCACATTTTATTCCCATGAGATTCATGCTATATTTTCAACTATTTACTTTTGTGTGGTGAATTTACTTACAAATATTGTTTTTATTGATTAATATACTTTAATTTATGGGTATTTACATATTCATTATATGATCCTACATTCTTGTGGTGTATGATTCATAAAATACCAAATTGGTAAGGAAACCTTACATTCTCCTCTTCTACTCAATGAATTCTCTTCTGTTAAATATTTATATTTCAATTATTAAAGGTTGGGATATGTTCTTCTATATCCGTATTTCTATAAATTTTATGTCCATGGGATGAGGGACCCTTTTTTCTACCATTAACTCATTTTCTGAATTTTTACGTGATGTTGTTAGGCTGCTGATTTATTTAAGTGAACATCATAACCCAATTTGAATTATTTTGGTTAAACTTCTACTTATTCATTATGTCATTCTAAAAATATGTTTGAATGACCTTGGATTGTTTTACCCTTATGATCAACATATATTGGGTGTATTTATATTTTTCACACATAATTATGTCATTGATTTTTCTTTAATCTAATGGTATAATATTTGTAATGGACTACATCTATATATCCTTTCATTGAGGCATATCTTGATATTGTGCACCTTTATGGTTTCCATAATGGGTAAATATGATAATTTCATTTAAGGAAGTGTGGAATATCTCCCCTCAAAGTGATTTGACTGATTCATACCATACATGGAACATATAAATGATTATATTAAAGAAATTATGTAATGTTTATAAAATATGGCATTATATTATAATAGTAACATACCTATGAATCATATGGTTTTCATTCCTTTAAAAATGCTAAAAATGAAATGTAAGTAGCATTCATGCGTACATATAGCTTAACATCTCCATGAACGGTTCATTTCATTTTTATATATCCAAATGAAATATACAATTCTAAATACATATATATTGGGAATATATAAGATATATTTGATATCTAAATCATTAAAATCATTCTGGATATATTGGAATTTTGACCACATAGACAATTTATTATCATAATAAATTGATTTTTTACTCAAGTTCTGAACATAAACAAACTGTTCGATATGAACTCAAATAATTCACTAATTGTTCTAGTGAGATAATAAGCGATATAAAAAGGAAAAATAAATATGAAAAATAGTTCATAGTCAAGTTTAAATTAACATTCATTCATTATTCAGGTGATTAAAGAATGATCAAGTCAAGTTTCACATGAGGTAAGGGGTTTTTGTCTCTCTTTTTATTCCCATGATATTCCTGCTATATTTTCCACTATTTATTTTTGTTTGGTGTATGTACTAACAATGATTATCTTATTTGTGTAATATAATTTTATTTATGTGTATTTACATCTTCATTATATGATGATTCGTTAATGGGTAATATGTTTTATAATTTACCAAATTGGTAAGAGAACATTTCACCATACTCTTTTAGTCAATGACTTATTCTATGTTCAGTCTTTTAATTACCATTATCATATATTGGAATATTTTCTTCTATATATTTATTTCTGTAAATTATATTTCAAAGTGATGAGAGACCCTTTTCTCTCTCATCAACTCATTTGATGAATTTTAAAGCGACGCTATTATGATGTGGAATTTTTTTAAGATAAATTCAAAACCCAATTTCCATTCATTGGGTTAAACCTATATGTCTTGATTATGTAATATTATGAATATGTGTGAATGACATATTATTTTTTTAAACTTATTATCCACTTATATTGGTTGTATTATTATTTGTCACACATAATTATTTCATTGATTTATCCTTAATCTAAGGATACGTTCTTCATAAGGGACTTTCTCTCAGTTTAAATTCCATTGAGAATAATTTGTTTTTATACACAAATTCACTTTTATAGGGTCTATATACTTCCAACTTACATATTATTGAATGAATATACTTTTTTTAAAGATATTATAAGCATTGGTTAATGTTATTTTCATATAATTTTTGTTCAAGAATATTTTTCATGTGGTAAGAGACACTTTAACTAAAAAATTGTTTTAAATGTTTTAATGATTTATTTTTAGATATATTTCTCAATAAAAAATATGTTTTAAAAATGGTTTAAAAATTAATTTATATGGGAATTAATGTTTTACATGTTAATTCTATTAAATAATTCAATGTTGTATAGGGAATTTTTTTTCAAAAATCTCTTTATTAAATGTTTTAAATGGTTTTGAAAATGGTTTGATAAAACATTGATTAGGTCAAAAACGTGAAATGATATTTTGTGATTGTAATGTAGAAATGATATCTTTACATTATGCGTTTTTATGTGTTGTGAATATGATATGGTTATTGGGAATTGTTTATGTATATGGGTGGTTCAGTGATAAACCTAGGGTGGGTGAGCCTGAGATATCTCTCTAATACATTAGATAAGATTACTGAAGTAATCGTTAGTGTTTCTCCTGTATGATTTAGGGAATATACTTGGATGAGTATTCTAAACATAAATCCTACATAGCTATGAAATCTAAAATTTAATTATGATATGGATTCTATTAGTAACCTTTATTAATTATGATTTCTATTTGTTATTCATAAATGTTAGGATTTCATGAGGTATATTAATGAGATTATGTTTGGTATGTATTGATTGACTTGTGATTTATTTTCAATCTTTTATAACCTATAATGATCATTTTATTCTCATCCTAATTATTTGAAACGTTTTTCACAGGGTATAGTGAAGGGTAAGATACATTTAATAAAGGGGTTCACCATCAGAAGGTGGTAAAATGACCTTTTATAAAAATATTGGAGTATTTATTCTTAAAATTGGATTCATTATCATTTGAAGCCTCTAAATTATATTTGATAAGTGTAAAGACATTTAATAGTTATATAATTGTAATTTATGTTAATTCCCACCAATTAAATGACTACTGGTGAATTATAATTTAAAATAATAATAATGTTATATTATTTTTTGGTATAACTTAATGTTTTGTGCAGCTTAAGATTTCTAGTAAATTTTTTGTTTCGTGTTAAGTATGTTATTATGCATTACATACCCTTGAATGTAAAATTAATATTTAATTAAAAAATTATATTAAATATGAACATTTCATAATATTTATTTACATTTTATGTTATATAATTTAATAATTTTCTACCAAAAACACATCTTCTCTCCAAACGATTTGTATTCAAGAAGACTTGGACACACCAGAAGTGCAAGAATCATCTTCTAGAGAACCATATAATCTATAAAAGATGAGTTGATGAGAGAAAAATGGTCTCTCATCCCATGGAAATAAAATTTACTACAATAAGTATATAGAAGAGCATATCCCAACATATGAAAATCAAAATTTAAAATAAACAACATAAATGATGTCTTTAACTAAAAGACTACGATGAAAGGTTCCCTGAACGATATTGTAACTTAAGAAAAATACTCCCAATTAAAGAAGAATCATACAATTAATATTTAATACCCATAAATAAAGCTATATTACATAATGAATACAATCATGGGTAGTACATACAACACATAATAATAAATAGTATCAAATATAGCATGAATCTCATGGGAATAAAAAGTGAGATGAAACACCCTTACCTCATGTCTGACGTGTCTTGTATGTTTTTTATTATTTCTAAATAATAAAATTAATTTAATCTCTACTAAATTAATAAAACTTTTCATGTTTATTATTCCATTTATTTCACATATTACCATATTATAATGGTTACTTAATTATTTATATTAATATTGGTCGTTTTGTCGAAATTGGGTAGTTGAATAAAAAATGACCTTGTTATAATTAAATATTGTCCATGTGGTAAAAAGTCTATTATCTCCAGAATGATATTATAGATTTATATATAATTTAAATCATATACATATATAGTATATAATTTTATTTATTGTAGTACATAACATTTGTAGATAATAAATGAAATGATTTGTTCAAGGAGACGACAATCCAAACGTACGCATGAACACTACTTTCATTTATATTTCTTATTTAATGAATCTAAACAAAATGATACATAGTTATATTATAACTAAATTATAATATAATATTTAATATATGTTACATATGTTCATTAAAACCATCCTTTATACGTTACACGTATGGCCTGAATGAGTCATATCACTTTGAGGGGGTGGTAATCTGCACATCCTCAAATGAAATTATCATATTTACCCATTATGGAAACCATAAAGGTATAATATAAATGATTAATATGGAATCATAGAGACAATATAAATATAATATATATCATATATTAATAATATGCCATCATAAAGGCCACCATGAGAGGAGGATGGATATAATTGAACAATCATCATTTTGTGAGGTGGTAGTTCGACTTCCAGAGAAACAGTATGTTCTAAATCTATTAGATGGAGGTGTGTGTTAGTTAATTTTAAATCCTTCTCAAATAAACAACTTAGTATGTTGAGTATACTGTTTTAGTTATGTAAACAAAGAATAAGAAGATAATAGGTAATGTGGAAGGAAAATAAAAAAATAACTTGAGAGAAGACGTTACCTTTAAATCGAGTAAGTCTCTTTGGTTTGGACCAAAAGGATTACTTGATTTTCCTTTTTCCTAGGGGAAGGCTTCGTGGAAAAAGAGACGGATTTTGGGATATTATTTGTCCAAAAGTTGGGTAAACCAATGGGAATTAGAGGTGTGAGTGAAGGGTTAGAGGTGATGGCCTTTTATAAGGGGTAGGGGGGCTCTTAAGGAAAGATTGAAAATATTATTTTATTATATACAGAATTTCGATTTCAAAAGATCATAAACTCATTAAATTCGAAGATAATATGACAATTATTCGAAATCCTATCAACCAATAGGTTTTATAAATGTTTCAGTTTCATTTATAATCTTATCAATTAGTTTTACCCTTAGTTTACTAATTTTACTATTACCATGTCTTCTTGAATATTCATACTATATTGTTAATATAGTTACTATAAAATTTAAAGATACTCAAAATGGATCATTAATGACATTTGTAAAATCATATATTTCATTTTTATGAATCATATATTTTTAAGACTAATTAATCATTTAATAAAATATTGATTAATTTAAAAACTTGTTTATGACAATTTTTGTACTATTAATATCAGGAAATTTAGAAAATCCAAACCAATTTGATTATTTCACAAAACCTTCATTTATTCAAAGATAAAAAAGGCATCCTCATCTCTAAAATTCAATGATGGCATAAAAAGATTCTAAATAAATTTATTTTAATTAAAATAGAAAATAAGGATACATACGTATATTAGCATTCCAGTATAATATCATATTTTATATAGGTTACATAAGTTCATTAACACCATATTTTATATATCACACGTATGGAATGAGGGGTCATATCAAATTAAGGGGGTGGTAGTCTTCACTTTCTCAAATTAAATTATCGTATTTACACATTATGGAAACCATAAAGGTACTCTTAAATGAATAATATAGATTCATCGATACGATATAAATATAACATATATCACATATAAATACAGTTCCATCATAATGACCACCATGAGAGGCGTTTGGAGATAGTTGAACAATAATTGTTTAATGAGGCAGTAGTTCACCATCCATAGAAATAGTATGTTATAAATCCATTTGATGGATACGTGTGTAAGTGTAGTTTGAATCCTTCTCATAACAACAAACTATTATATTGAAGATACTGGTGTTGTTTTTTTAAAGGTTGGGGGAAAATTCTAAATTTATTATTTAAAGCAAAGGCCTCTTTAGTGTATGTAGTGGGAAACCCATTACATAGCATGTAGGCCTAAGGTCGTGTGGCATTTATACATGGCTTTAAAGACCATTTTTGGACCAAAGGACCTCTCTGTGAACAGTACTACTATAGTACCCACTCTTCTACCATACTGTTGCCACTACAATACGTGCAATAGTTCCTCTGTGGCTATAGTTCCATCACTGCTACAGTTCCGTCATTGCAATTGTACTACTACAGTGCCCCACTACTGTAGTTTTGCAGTACCCTGAATTTTTTCCCTGCCCGGATTTTATCCTTGTGTTGTTATGTAAACAATTAATAAGAAAATAATAGGGGGTGAAGAATTAAAAGAAAGAAGATAACTTGAGGGGCGATGTTACCTTTAAATCGGGTAACTCCCTTTGGTATGAAGTAAAATGATTTTTTGAAAAAGATTATAGGAGGAAGAGAGGAATGTTTGGAGATTATTTAGGTATAGGTTGGATGAGGAAATGGGCTTGAGCGGTCTGAGTAATGGGATAGAGGTGGTGTCCTTTTATAAGAGGGGGGAGGGGCTCTTTAGGAATGTTTGATTGTATCGTTTTATTATAAAATTATTTTCGGTTTCAAAAGGTCCAAAATTCATTATATTCAAAGATAAGATGAATATAAGTCGAAATAAAGTTATCCAATAATAATTAGACAGGTTTCGGATTTTTTTTAATCCTTATCTGTTTTATTTAACCCTTTGTTAACTAATATAACTTTTACCATATCTTCTTTTATATTCATACTAAATTGCAGAAAATTATGGCAATAAAATTACTTGAGAGCCAAAATAGATCATTAATGAAATTTGTAACATCATATATGTAATTTTTCCGAATCTTATATTTGTAGGACTATTTTAAAATTTAATGAAATATAAATTTATTTAAAAAAAAATTTATGCAAATTTTAATACAATTAATATCATGATTTTTAAAAAAATTCAAACCAACATGATCTATTCAGAAAACCATCATTAGATGAAATATAGAAATTATAAATCATCTTTAAAATTCATGGATTCTAAATAAAAGTTTCAAAATATATTTATTTTAATATTTATATTCCCATTTATTTAAAACATTCATTATTGAAGTAATCATTACATCATCATTGTGTCAGAAATATATTTTTTTTATTTTATGTCTAAAAATTATAAACTAAATAACATGATATAGTAAATATTTTTATCTTTATAATGACAATTTATAGTCAGATATATCAATTATATAACACCACATTAAAATTGTTATAGCAAAACAATATGTTTTTTATGATATTTTTATTTTTACATTATGTGAAATGTTATTAATGTAATTATCTTTCCCAAGTGGCTTCAAAATGCCAAAAGTTCTACCCAAGAATTGTAATGGTTGGCCATGACACATCTTCTAAGGTTAAGATAACTGTTAATGTAATTTTATGTTATTATAATATTTTTTACCATGAATTACCCTATTGACCTTTAACTGTATCAAATAAAAATCAACAGTTACTATTCACTAAAAATTATTTTCATCCTATTGAACCACATTTTACTTACTGATGACAACCATGTATGTAATATTTTGTAAATTCAATTCATAGAAATAATAAATATTCATTTAAATGAAAAGGATGGGTTTTTAAATAATATTCAGTGTTTTTCACTATTTTTTAAAAATTGCTCATTTTTAGAAAAATTCCAAAAATTCACCTAATGATTTTTTGATATTATGAATTCAAAAATTATATCTATTTTTACATATTCAAAACAAGTAATTTTAACTAATTAATTTAATATTAATTTCTTTTTTCAAAACAAGAAAGCGTGTTTTTTAAAAGTAGAAACTACAAAAAGATTGACATGTGTTTATGTCCATTTTTAAGTAAAACTACTTCTAATGACCATCATTGGATTAAATGGTAAAAATATAATCCAATTATAATTTAAAACCATTTTTAAGTTAATATAACCTTATAAATGAATCCTATGAAGTGATAGGTTTGACTTAAAATACAATATTTTAAAATATTCATTAAAAATGAACATTTTCATAAAAATACCAAAAAATTTACCCAAATTATCATTTTCTATCCCACTTCCAAAGAAGAAGTTTATTTTGTAAAATGGAACAATTAAATGTGAAAAAACAAGATTTAAAAATGGTCCACCATCAAATGGTGATAAAACTACCTTTTAATGACTATTATAGAATTTCATGCTTAAAATCAGATTCATTATTATTTTAAGCCCCTGTAATTTATTAGATAAATGAAAAAACAATTAATAAACATGTTTAATCATAATAACATAAGATTTTTTTTCATTCCTTTAAAAACAATGTGTAGGCATTATTGTGTGAGACATGAGATTTCCGAGAAACCCATTTTTGTGTGTTAGGTATTCTATTTAACATATCTTCCCTTTTAATGTAAAATAAAAATTTAATTCACAAATATTAATAAATGTGAAAATGGAATATTATTTATTTACCTGGGATGTTACAGAATTCCAACAATTTTGTAATTGTCTCCTTACAATTTTGAAATTCACTTCGAAAACATCATTAAAAGTCCCATATTCGAAAAGGTTTCAATAAAACTATCACTTTAAAATAAAAAATGATAATTAAAAAGGTCGCCCAATATAACCCATACTACGAGTCCATGTCGGATAACCTGGATATAGAAGAGATACTAACCATCATGTTCTAATAGAGTGTGATAGAAAGAATGATCAGGAGAAAGTTAACAACCATAAAATCACAAACATGTAATATGAAATATTTAGATGAATAAATCATTAAAACATTTAAAATGATATTTTTGTTAAAGAGTTCCTAATGAAATGAGAGAAGATTCAATACAAATAATTGAGGAATAACATTAATCAAAGATTATAATATCACGAGAATAAGGTGATTCATGATATAATATCTGGTTATACACCATATAAAAGTGAATTGGTTTATAACAACAAATATATCTCAATGTTATGTAAATTGTGACAACGTCCCTTGCAAATATCATATCTTTAGATTAAGGACAAATAAATGACCTAATTATGTGTAAAAAATAATTATACACCATATATAAGTGGATATTATGTGTAAAATAATCAAATTTCATTCAATAATATTTGTTGCATGACATATTAATGTAGTATATGTTTATGCCAAATAATTGAAATTGGATTAATAAGTTCTCTTATAGAAATTTGACATCCTAACAACGTCACCTTAAAATTCAAAAAATGAGTTTATTAGAGATAAATGTGTCACTCATTAGATGGAGATATAATTCAAAGTAATAAGGATATAGAATAACATATCCCTATATAAAAAATCAATATTTAAAAGCCAAAACATAAAATAAGTCTTTGATTTGAAGAGGAAAGTGAAATGTTCTCTTACCGATTTCGTAACATACAAAACATACACCACATGAAAGAAGGATCAAAAATGAAGATTTAAATACCCATTAATTAATTTATATTACACAATGAATAAAACAATTGTCAGTAAATACCCAACACAAAAGTAAATAGAGGAAAATTTTGCATAAATTTCATGGGAAAAAAGTGAGATGAAAACCCCTTACCTTGGGTCTGACTTGTCTTGTTCGTTCATTATCACCCAAAACAATAAAAAAAATATTTTACACATACATCAGAACATTTTTAATTTTTATTATTACTTTTATATAACTTATTACCTTTCTCTAATAATCATATAATTACTCATGTTCATATAGGTCTTTTTGTCGATGTTTGGTACTTGAGTAAAAAAAGTAATTGTTATTATTACAAATTGTCCATGTGGTCAAAATTACATTATCTCTAATATTATATTCATGATTTATATATCATATATGTCATATATATCTATTATATATGTATTCATCATAGTCAACATCATTTGGATATAAGAAATGAAATGCACCATTCATGGAGACGGTAAGCCATACGTACGTTTGAATGCTACATTCATTTCATTTTTTCATTTTTAATAGAATGAAAACCAAATGATAAATATGTATATAATTATTCCAGTATAATATTATATTCTATATACATTACATATGTTTATTAACACCATCCTTTATACATTTCATGTATGTTATTAACGATTCATATCACATTGAGGGGGTGGTACTCAGCACTTCCTCAAATGAAATTATCGTATTACCCATTATGGAAACTATAAATGTATTGTATAATTTAAAAATAAAAAACCATATAATATATTTAAATATAATATATATCATATATAAATACATTTCCATCTAAATGGCCACCATGAGAGGTGTTATTAGAAGATTGAATATTAATCATTTCATGAGGCAGTAGTTCGCCATCCGCGGAAATAGTATGTTCTAAATCCATTAAATGGAGGTGTGTGTAAGTGTAGTTCGAATAAATATCATAAAAAACTAAGTTTATTTTGGATAATTTTTTTGTTTAAACAAATAATAATAATAGAATAGGGAGTGGAGAAAAAAAATAAAATAAAATAACTTGAGAGGAGAGGTTTCTTTTAAATCATGTAACTCCCTTCGGTTTGAAGAAAAAGGTTTTCTTGAATTTCCATAGGCCTAAGAGAAGCATTCTAGGAGGAATAAAGGGATGTTGTGAGTTTAATTAGATAGTGTTCTGACGATCCTACTATCTTGAGAGGTGTGAGTAATGGGTTTAAGGCAGTGTCCTTTTATAAGAGGGAGGAGGGGCTCTTTGAGAATGTTTGAAAGTATTTTTTTATTATAAGAAGTTTTTTGGTTTAAAAAATCACATAACTCATTAAATTAGATGATACGATGACAAGTATTTGAAATTATTTCAACCAATATGTTTTAGAAATGATTTGTTTCATTTTTACCCTTATCATCTAGCTTTAAACCTTAGTTAACTAATTTAACTCTTAACATGCCTTATTGTAAATTTATACGATATGGTTAATATATTTACTATAAAATTACAAGTGACCCAAAATGGATCACTATTTAAATTATAACATAATATATGTAATTTGGCCGATTAATAGATTTTTATAATTATTTTATCCTTTAATAAAATATTAGTTGTTTTAAAAACTCCATTATGTCTATTTTTTTATAGTCTTCATTTAATGAGTTTTTAAAAATCCATAACAGCTTGATAAATTATATAAAACTTCATTAATTTGAATATAAAAAGTCATATTCATCCATAAATTTCGTGGATGGCATAAAATGTTTCAATGTAAATTTATTTTAACATTTATAATCTCATTTATTTAAAACATTAATTAATGATATAATCATTACTTCATCATTGATTCATAAATAAATTTATATATAATTTCTAAAAATTATAAATAAAATCTCATGATCTAGTAAATTTTTTTGTCTTTCAAATGAATATTTATAGACAAATATATCAATTATAATATTCCTCTTTAAAATTGTTTTAGAAAAACAATACAAGTTTATGATATTTTTTTTACTTTAAATAAAATGTTATTAATGTCATTGTCTTACCCAAGTGGTCTTAAAAGGCCAAAATTATCACCCAAGGATTATATTGGTCAGCCATGACTCATATATTAAGTTTATTAAAAGTGTTATGGTAATTTTATATTATCATAATATTATTTTTACCTTGAATTAAACTATTTACCTTTAACAACGTTAAATAAAAACCAAAAGTAACTATTAAACAATAATTAATTTAATCTTATTGAACAAAATTTTATTTACTGAGGGAAAAAATTGATCTTATATTTTTTAAATTCAATTCAAATAAGAGGTAAATGTATTTTAAATGGAAAATATGGTTTTTAACTACTAAGTAGTGTTTTTCACTATTCTTCAAAAAAGGAACATTTTCAGAAAAATAAAAAACATAACAAATGATAATTTTGATATTCATAATTCAAAAATTATTTATATTTTTTAAAATTTAAAACATAAATGTTTTATTAATTAATTCAAAAATAATTTTTGATGTCAAAACTCAAAAGCATGTTCTTAGAAGTAAAAACTAAAAAACTATTTTCATGTGTTTATTTCCAATATCAAAGTGAAATTACATAAATTGACAAAATTGGATTAAAGGGTAAAAATATAATCCAATTACACTTTAAAACAATTTAAAAATATATTATAACCCTATTAATATATCAGATGAAAAGACAATTTTGACTTAAAATGCAGTATTTTTCACAGTTCATTAAAAAAATGAACTTCATCAGAGAAATACCCACAAATTACCCAAAGTAAATTTTGATATCTCACTTCTTTTGAATAAGTTTTTTTTAAATGGAACATATTAATGTGACCAAAACTATATTTAAAATGTATTCTCCATCAAAATGTGGTAAATCGACCTTTTAAAGAATGTTAGAGTATTTTATCCTTAAAATAAATTTCATTCTTATATTAAGCCTCTAAGACATATTGGATAAATGTAAAAACATTTAAATACATTTTTATCCATATGGTAGTTAGTTCTGTTCATTCCCGCCAATATAATGGCTAGGCATTAACTACCATTTAAAATATTTTTGTTATTATATTATTTTTTGGTATAACTTAAGTTGTGTGTAATGTAAGATTTCAATGAAACTGGTTTTTGAACGTAGATTACGTTATCAGACATAGAATCAACTTTAATGTAAAATTAATATTCAATTAATTGCTACGTATGGGGTTACGTTAGAATACCAATCATAGTATACTCCCTGAATATTTTAGGAAAAACCTAAATGTTTACCTCGGTCGTGTTACCCAATGCATTGGAGAGCTATCTATTTCTCACCCACCCCAGGTTTATCATGGAACCACCCATATACAGATATAACTCCCATGAACCATAACATAATCATAACACATAACAAAAGCCTAAATAGAAGATAACATTTCCAATTTACAATCACAATATATCATTTCAGTATATTTACATATTGAATCCATTATCAAAACGATTTTCAATACCAACATACATAAAAGAGTATATGGTATTTTTTTCCATTTAAAAAACACTACAGCAAGTTAAAAATCCAAATTCAAAATAATACTTATGGCGAAGAAAGGGATGTTGTCACCGCGTATGTTAAAAAGAAATGTTATATTTGTTATTTAGTAAAATGCTTCGTAGTGGAAATATTCATTCTGAATAAAATTAAAGGTCAAAGGGGTTTATTATAAAACGTATAAAAGAATGTCATGTATAAGTTGATGTTTTCCTCAATGTAACAAGATTGAGATGAATTCCTTTACCTTATGTCTGACATGAGTCATTTGTTCTTTAAACGTCTCAATAATAAACTAAAGTTAATTTCTAATTGCTTCAGAACCTTTTTCAAGTTTATTATTACATTTATGTCACTTATTACCATGTTGTAATCAATATATAATCATTTAAGTTAATAACGGTCATTCAGTCGATATTTAGAACATGAGTCAAAAATGAACATCTTATAATTACAAGTTTTCCATGGGGTCAAAAGTCCATTTTCTCCCAAATTATATTCATGATTTAGATATCATATATACCATATATATCTAGTATATATACATGTATTTATAATAGTACCTAACATTTTATGATAAAAAATGAAATGCACCATTCATGGAAATGGTAGGTCGTACGTACGAATGGACAATACATTCATTTCTATTTAGACATTTATGGAATGAAAACATAACTATACATCGGTATATTATAAATCCAGTATAAAATGATATATAATTTCATTAAATCCATCTTTTATAAATTCCATGTATGTCATGAAGGAGTCATATCACTTCGAGGGGGCGGTCATTTACACTACCTCTAAAGAAATTATCGTATTTACCCACTATGGAAACCATAATGGTATTCAATAAATTTAAGATACAGATGCATAAAAGCATTATAAATATAATCTTAATCACATATAAATATATTTCCATCATAATGGCCACCATGAAAGTCGGTAAAAGATAATAGAACATTCATTGTTTCGTGAGGCAGCAGTTCATCGTACACATAAATAGTATGTTTGTATCCATTATATGGTTGTGTGTGTAAGAATAGTTTGAATCATTATCCTAAAAAACCTAGTATACTGGGGATACTATTTTGTTATGTAAACAAGGAATATGAAGAGCATAGGGAGTGACAATGAAAAATAAAATAAGAGATCTTCAGGGAAGACATTACCATTAAATCAGGTAACTACCTTTGATTTGAACAAAAAGGCTGTCTTAAAGTGCCTTATTCCAATGTTAAGGATTATAGAAGGAATATAGTAATCTTGAAAGATTATTTTAGAATATTTTTTAATATACAAGGGGATTTAGAGGTGTGAATAATGGGTTAGAGGTGGTTTCCTTTTATAAGATGGAGGAGGGGATCTTTAGGAATGTTTGAAAGTGTTATTTTATTATTAAATTATTTTCAATTTCATAATCTCCCAAAAATTATTAAATTCAATTATACAATGTATATTATTCTAAATACTATCAAGAAATACGTTTTGGATGAGTTTTGGTTTCATTTTTACCCTTAGTTAACTAATTTAACTCTTACAATGTCTTCTTGTATGTTCATACTATATGGTTAATATAATTACAATAAAAATCAAAGACCCCAAATGGAACATTAATTTCATTTTTATCATCATGTATTTCTTTTTTCCTAATATTAGCTATTTAGGACTATATTATAATTTAATAACAAATTTATTGATTTAAAAATTTAAATAAGTCATTTTTTAGACAATTTATACCATGAGTTTTTAAAAAATCATATCCAGCTTGATTATTTCAAAAAACCTACATTAATTCAATGATAAAAATTCATAATCATCTATTATATTCTTATATGTAATAAAATGATTTAAAATAAATTTATTTTAATATTTATAATCTCATTTATTTAAAACATTCTTTACTGGGATAATAATTACATCATCATTGTGTCATAAATAAATTTATTTATTTGTTGTCTCAAAATTATATATAAAGTACAATGATGTAAAAAATATTTGTAGATTTATAATGACTATTTATAGAAACAGATAAAATTATGTAACCCTACATTATAATTGTTTCAGTAGAATGATACATGTTTTATATATTTTTATTTTTACTTTAAATAAATAGTTATTAATGTCATCATCTTACCCAAGAGTCTTTTAAAGGCCATAATTCCCACCCAAGGATTGTATTGGTCGACCATGACTCATAAAATAAGGTTAGTAAATGTGTTAAGGTTATTTTACAATATTAAAATATTATTTTTACATTGAATTTGTAACACCTCAAGCTTCCACGATACGATTCTCTTGGAATAATACAGTAGCTTGTTTTGTATGCAACTTCGAGTTCTAACATGAAAAACCAGTCAAACAAGCCATTATGAACAGTTATAACCACTTTTTAAAAATTTATAAATTTTATCTTTCAAAATGGACTTCATTTGTGGATTTGGAATATTGAAATTAACATAGGGTGAATATTTGGTATTTTTCTAAAAACATTCAATTTTTTATGAATAATGAAAAAACACTGAGTTACTATTTAAAACCAAATGTTATTAATTATTTATTTTATTTAAATTTATTTTAGGTAATGATAGATACATAATACCTATATTTGTTCAATTTAATTCATTGGAGTCAGTTTATAATATTTTTTGATATATAGAAATTTTATTAATCTTTTCACCGTCTTTTACGAATCTCCTAAAAGAATTTTAAAATTCACATAAAACATAATATTAGCTCTTCTGTGTGTGGAATTTTGAAATTACAAGAGACATGGTTAATATCACGGAGTAAAAAGTTGTTCAATAACATAAAAATAATTTTTGGTGAATAGTATATTTTTAATATTTTACCATGGTTAAAATTAAATAGGTCAATTAAGGGTAAAAATGATATTATTATTACCCAAACACATGTCCTAATTCTATTGGCTAAGTATAATTCAACCACAAAGAACTTTACAAATAAAATATGAACCTCTTTGGACAACTTCGATTAGATTAGGACATTTATTATTATTTAATTCAAAGAAGTGTTAAAAGAGATAAAATCAATGTTAAATAACTAAAACATTTTTCATATATGGTTATAAATAAGATAAATTCTATTATAAATAATCATTACAAAGATAAAAACATTTCCTACAAAATTATATTTTATTTATAATTTTTAGACATTAAATAATTTAATTTATATTTTACACAATGGTGATGTAGTAATTACCTAATTAATGAAATATTAAAAGAATTGATATTATAAATATGAAAATAAATGTAATTTTAGACATTATCTAAATTAAACTAATATTCTAGGTTAATATAACATATAATTATGGGACAGATGAATTTCTTTCGAAGTAATAACGCTGTTATAAATTTACAAAAAAAATACCATATAATGTCAAATTGAAATAAAAGAGTTTTTAAAACCAATATTATATTATTAATTCATATTCTATTCCTAAAATTCTGAGGATCAGCCAAATTAATTATATAATGATCTATGTATCATTACAGAACCACTTGGGGTTCTCTTGGAATTATATAGTATGTTTATTAACCATATTATATAAATTTACATAGAAACATGGTAAATGTCAAATTATTTAACTAAGAGTCAAATATAAATGATAAGGTTAATATAGTGACCCAAACCTGTCTAAAATATATTAGTTGAAATTATTTCTACCCAGCCCCATATTAACCTCTAAATAAGTCACCTTGGAGAAATTATAAACTGAATAGTAATTTATTATAAAATAATATTTTATGTTTTTTCTAAGGTTCCCGTGACCCCTCTTATAAAAGGGTACTTCCCCTTATCTAACATTCATACATTCAAAGCCTTTTGGATAATCCCAAAATAACACAGATATTTTCACAACACCCCTCACTTCAACTTAGAGGCCTTATTTTGACCATAAAGCCTACCTATGGATCCCTTTTGATCATATCAAAAGGAAGAACCCGAAGAAGATGTAATGTTTTCACCACCCTCTCTCAAGATCCTTTCTTCTTCAATATCTTCTTTCTTTGTTATTTCCATTTTAAAATAATAACTACAGTATATTATATATACTATGATTCTTTTATAAATAGTATACAACCATATTCAGTAATCTCTAAATTCATTGAATGACATGTCACCATATGTGCATACGTACGGCTTACCATCTCCACGTCGTGGTGTAATTGTTATTCAAAAAAATTATTATTTGGATGGGTATGGTAATGATGTATAATGGAATTAAATAATAAATATAAAACTATAATTATTCTTTATATATTATATTCCATCCAATTATATATTATTTTAAAATCAAATGAATGATATTTTCACTCGTGTGTACGTACGGACTACTATCTCCACAAACACGATGAGATTCATTCCCATTGTATCCATTCAAGTCTATTTCTCATTTAATGATTAAAAATACTATTTAAGAACATGGTATCATTTTGTATATGAATATGATACAACTTATCCATTACATACATGACTAATGTAACAAAACAGATAAAAGAAAACGAGTATGTTAACACCCACAACAATGATAATACTAAGATATTATTATCAAAGCAATGTTAAAAGATAATATATGATATCATATTAATGTATATGATTCTTGTAAAATTTAATAACAACTATTTCACCATTATACAAGAGGTTAAACTACACTCAACCAAGGAAATGTACAAGGTAATGGTTTATTTCACAATCTCTTCATTATCCGAGGTTGTTTATACAAAATTATCAACTGGTACCTCTTTATCATACACATCCATGTTTCATAAAAAGTAATTTTAAATCATTATTAAAATTTTAAAAACTATGGTTTGACGTCATATATACCCTATATTGACTTTTTATAAGATGTTTATAATGTAATCTTTCTGTCGTTTTCCAAACAAGGTCCATTTTAACCATTTTGACAAAATTAAGGTAAGAATGTCTTTTTTAACTTATATGGCTGGTGGAACTATTTTCCGCCATTATAAAATATTTGAAGCTTCCGTTAAAATAATATATGAATATTTTCAAATTAAATGTTTCTTTAATAATTATGTGACTTTTAAATGATTTCAAAAAATGAGATATTTCTCCTAAATAGTTTTTATTTTCTTCTATGTCAACATCCTTTGATGGATTTTAAAATTTTTTGAAGTTGATTTATTATGATAAAAAACATCCATAATGTATTGAGGGTTTTGTGATATGTTTTACTGAGGATGTGTTATTTTTATACCATTCATGGTTTATGGAGAAAGTAATGACATTTAGTATACAAGTTTAAATACCACTGTTTATTTTATGTTTAAAGCTGTTCATATGAGGAGTGCATTGGAATTAATAAGTGATGGGTGGAGTCCTCTATAACTCCTCAATGCATAGGTATGTATCATGAGACAAACTAGTGTCTTGTTACAAGGCCTTGAAAAAATCTTTTTTGTAGTCTTGGAACAAGGCCTTGACTCTATGGTTATGATAGTCTGGCATTATTCATTCCATCATTATGAATGTGGTTATTAATATTTCATGCGATTATTCTACGAGTAGAACATCCTTGTGAATAAGTAAATAGAACTATTTAATTTTATTTATGAGATATTATGCTGCAGTTTCATGCTTAAAAGGCTTTTGTTTTGGTTATACGTTGTCTTAAATGATTATGCTTATTTATGAAAGCATCTGCTATAGTGTTATCTTTAATGGGAATCTGAGATCACCAATTATATGTTTTATTTTTTATAGGATGTGAAGAAGTATTTTATGAATGACCTGTAGGGATAGTATTATGGGATGTGATTTTGGTCTATGGATACAAGATGTTGTTGTAGTTTTTCACTGTATGATGTAATGTAAACAGTATGAATGTATCTAGTGATTCCAAGGCTACTAAACTAATCAGTCATTCGAGACATGATCTTTTGTGATCATGCCAATTTTATGTAATAATGTACTGAATCTGGGTAACTAGGGTAAGGTTTTTATAGTTGGTATTAGAGATTATTATTAAAAACCTTGGAAATGAGATTTAGATAAACTCTGGTTAGAGTACATAGACCAAAGATGGACATTGTGGATTAGTATAGAAGAACATCCTAGAATTTTGTTATTGTATATATTTTATGAGTTTCCAAATCAATACATCCCTGTCTAGATACGAGCAGGTAGAGGCAGCTCTGGCACAGATGAACCTAGGGTTAAAACCCAAAAACACCACCTTATCTAGACCCGAATGGGAACTGGTGCATGACAACGGGCCTTGCTGCACTCTTGGTTACGACATTCCTTTGGGATATTCATAGGATAATTATCATTTTCCTTACAATCCATTATGAAGGGTTTATGAGTATATACATCAGAAATGAAAACATTTTTATGATTATGGATTATACGCATATACCTTTCAATTTATGTTAAGTGTTTTACAATGTTGGAATTATGTAATTCGATTCATAAACTGATCATGTTTATGCCATTGTTTAGAAATGGAACCTAGTTGAAGGAATGGAAACCATATCAATGCATGCACTCCATATAGGGATTTCCCTCCTACTCAATATAATTATAGTGGAGCTGGTGATACAACTAGTGCTGATCAGTCTATCACTATAATGGGACAACTCACTGAGGTAATGAATAATAACATTACCCGTATGGAGAACCGTAATCCGCAGCAAGGAGGATCAATGTTAGATCAATTCATGAGGTAACAACCACCAAAATTAAATGGGAGTAAAAAATCATTAGTAACTTAGAAATGGATAAATTATTTAGAGAAAATATTCCATGCCTTGGGTAGTTGTGAAAGGGAAAAAGTTATCATGGAAGTTTACTGCCAATATGGAGATGCTGATCAATGGTGGTCATTGATTCAAATCACAAAGGAGGATGATGAAGTATCAAATATGGAATGGAGTGTGTTCAAAGAGCTTTTCTTAGAAAAATACATTCCTCGTGACCATCGAGAAGATATGGAAAGGCAATTTCTAAGTCTGAGGAAAAAGGTGGATGAGAATATTGCAAGGTATGAGTCTAACTTTACAAGGTTAGCAAGGCATGATATAGATTATATATGTATCCCAAGAAGAATGATTGATCGTTTCTTTGATGGGTTAAAACCATTTCTCCATTGAGAAATAGTCTCACAATCCTTCTCATTGTAAGAAGATATTGACTACTGTGCTATCAAGACAGAAAAAGAATTGTCTAAGTCTTATAACATTAAAGCAAATCAAGAGAAGAAGAGATCGTTTGATCACTCATGGAATGGAAATAAATGGAAGAAGGGAAATGTTTAATAACAGTCCTGTAGTAAATGTGGGAAGAAACACCATGGTACTTACTTGAAGGGAATGAGAGTCTGTTACAAGTGTGGTGAAAAAGGCCACCATGCTTGTGATTGTAATGGGAAGAAAGAAGCTACTGATGTTCAATGCTACAATTTAAGGGAGATGGGACATTATGCAAATGAATTTCTTAAGGGTGAGGGGAACTTACCTAAAAAAGGCCAAGGGATCCAGGCTAGGCTTATGCTATCACTACTGATGAGGTAAAAGCTCCGTAATACGTGGTGGAAAGTTATTTAATGGTTTCCTCAAGTTAAGAAAATGCTTTATTTGTTTCTGGATCATCACATTGTTTCATATCTTCCAAGATTGCTATGAAAATTAGTTATTTCCAACTTGATTTAACAATGGAGTTTTCATTCAAAAATCTTATGGGATGTATCATTGCAAAAAGGTTTTGTTAATCAGTCCCCATTAGAGCATATAAATGGTCTTTATCTACTGATCTCATCGTCATACCCATGATTGAATTTGATATTATCCTAGGAATGGATTGGATTTCAGACCATTATGTGAATATTAATTATAATAAGAAGGAGGTTACGTTTTTTGAGGATGATGATAAAGAACACCTTACCTTTAGAGCCAAATCGTCACCACATGATTCCTATTTAGATCCACCCCAAGTATCTCAACTGTATTCAATTATTACTGATGAATAGAATGAAATAATAGTGAGTGATGAAAGGAATGTTCATATAGAGGATGTACCTATTGTAAAAGAATATATAGATGTGTTTCTGGAAGATTTACCTGGACAACATCCAGAACGAGAAAATAAGTTTTCCATTGATTTAATTCATGGTTCAAGGAATATGTCAAAGACCCCTTATTGAATAGCCACTGTGGAATTAGTTGAACTAAAGAAAAAACTAGAGGAGTTGAGTAATAAGGTATTTATTCTCCTTAGTTTTTCTCCATGGGGAGCCCGTGTCATTTTTGTTATGAAGAATGATGGATCTATGAGGTTATGTACCAACTACAGGGAAATCAATGTTATAACAATAAAGAACAAGTATCTCCAACCTCATGTTGATGATTTATTTGACCAACTGCATGGAGCTCAATACTTTTCAATGATTGTCCTTCGATCTGGATACCATCAGGTGTGTGTGAAAAAGGAAGGCATTCTAAAGATAGCATTTCAAACCAGGTACGAGCATTACGAGTTTACAGTAATGCCTTTTGGGCTGACTAATGCACCCTCTGTATTCATGGAGATAAAAAATTGAGTTTTCAAGGAATTATATGAGAAATTTAGCATGTGTGAATTCTTGCTTTAAGAGATCTGTTTTCTTGGCCATATTGCCTCTAAGAATGGAATCTATTTTGATTCTTCTAGTAACAAGGCAATCCAAGAATTTCCAGTACCAACAAGTAAAACAGAGTTACGCAGTTTTGTTGGTTTAGTAGGTTATTATCGATGTTTCTTCCAGAATTTTACTCGATTGGATAACCCGTTAATGAATTTCACACGTAAAGGGGTTAAATTTGTTTTGAAAAAAGAGTGTGAAGAATGTTTTGATGAACTAATGAAAATTTTTGTCAATTCTCATATATTGACTCTACCCTCGGGGAATGATGGGTTCATTATTTATAGTGATTCATCATGGAAAGGACTTGGTTGTGTCCTTATGGAGAATAATATAGTTATTTCCTATGCATCATGACTAGTGAAAATTCATGAGAAAAACTATCATACTCATGATCTTGAGCTTGAAGCTATAATCTTTTCTTAGAAGATATAGAGACATTATATCTATGCTGTAAAATGTGAGATATATACCGATCACAAGAGTTTGATGTATATTTTCTCCTAGAAACCACTCAACCTGAGGTAAAAGAGATGGCTTGAACTACACAAGGATTATGATTACACGATACACTACCACCCACGGATGGAAAATAAGGTGGTAGATGCTTTGATCAGAAAGGATCATGGAGTATTGAACAACATGAGAGTTGAAAAGGATCCTATATACATGGATCTAGCAAATATGGATATGGGAATCACCATGGAAGGTGAAACCTCAATAATTTTTCAAATGGTTGAAAAACCATATTTAATATAAAGGATAAAGAGTTCTCAGACCAATGATGAAGAGTTTAAAAAAAGATTAATACTGTGAATGATTTGATATTGTGTGACATTGTGTATGAAGAAGGAATTTTGAAATTTGGGAAGAGGCTTTGTGTTCTCAATATACCTGATTTATAAAGGGAATTGTTTGATGATTCTAATAGTTCCAATTTATCTATACACCCTGGGAGTACCAAAATGTATAGAGATTTGAAGGAATATTTTTGGTGGGACAACATGCAGAGGGATATTGTTGATTTTGTGTCAAGATGTATGGTTTTTCAACAAGTGAAAGCTGGAAGGAAACATCCCAGAGGAGTCATTCAACCACTTCACATACCTGAGTGGAAATGGGATAATATTATGATGGACTTTATCATGGGTCTACCAAAGACTCTAGGAAAGAACGATGCAGTATGGGTCATTGTTTATTGTCCTACCAAGTCAGCACATTTTATTTCTATAATAGAATATTTACCTCTTGAACGATTAGCAAGACTATATATTAATGAAGTTTTAAGACTTCATAGAGTACTAATATTGACTTTTTCTAATTGTAATCCATGTTTTACTTCAAGATTCTAGAAAAGTGTTTAAGAATCTTGGGATACTGAACTTCGTTTGACCACTACTTACCACCCCCAAACTGATGGACAATCAGAATGAACTATTCAACCCTTATAAGACATGTTGAGATCATGCTCATTTGACTTTCAGGGTATGTGGGATGAATATTTACCTCTGGAGGAATTTTACAATATCAATAGCTTCCATTTAAGTATTCATATGGCACCATATGAAGCGTTCTACGGAAAGAGATGTCGCACACCAACCTGTTGGGATGACGTTAGTGAAAGAAAACGTGTAGAACCATAATTGGTGGAGGAAACGATGGAAAAGGTAACGGTAATCCAAAACCACATCAAATAATCCCAAGGTAGGAATAAGTTCTATGCCCATAACCGAAGGAAGGATTTGGAATTTCATATAAGAGATCATGTTTTCTTGAAGGTATCTCTATGGAAGGGTGTTATACATTTCTGTAAGAAAGGTAAATTGACTCCTAGGTAAATCATTCCTTTTGAAATTCTAGAATGAATTGGGGTTTTAGCTTATCCTTTGGAAATGCTTCCAAATCACTCCCATGTTCATGATTTGTTTCACGTATCACTATTGAGAAAATACATTTCTGACCCAACGTATGTACTCACCTATGAGGAAGTAGAACTGGAACTCGATCTATCTTATTGTGAAGAGCTGGTCAGGATTCTTGATATTAAAGAACAATTGTTGAGAAACCGGAAGACTAGTCTGGTAAAAGTTCTATGAAGAAACCATAAGATGGAAGAAGCAATGTGGGATCCTAAGGAACATGTGATGAAGAACCTCCCGAGTATTTTCATGCGGTAGTATTCTAGAAATTTTGAGGATGAAATTAATTGAAGGTGTAGAGAATGTAACACCTCAAACATCCATGGTATGCTTCTCTTTGAATAATAGAGTAGTGTGTGTTATACACAATATCGAGTTCTAACACACCACAACCAATAAAACTAGCCATTATGAATAGTAATACCCACTTTTTGAAATTTTATAAATTTTATCTTTCAAAATAGACTAAATTTTTTGATTCATATTATCGAAATTAGCTTAGGGTGAATTTTTTATATTTTTCAAAAATCATTCAATTTTGGATGAATAGTGAAAAAACAATGAGTTATAGTTTAAAACCAAATTCTTATAATTATTTTTTTATATAAAATTATTTTATGTCCAACTAGATACATAATACCTATATATGTTCAATGTAATTCATTGGAGTTAGTTTATAACAATTTTAGATATAAAATTTTTTTATTGAACTTTTCACCGTGTTTTACCCATCTCCTAGAAGAATTTGCAAATTTACATAAAACATAATTTTACCACTTTTGTGAGTGGAATTTCGAAAATCTGAAAGACATGGTTAATATAAAAGAGTAAAATGTGGTTCAATAAGATAAAAATAACTTTTGGTGAATAGTAACTTTTTACTATTATTTACCATGGTTAAAAGTAAATAAGGTAATTAAGGGTAAAATGATATTATTATTACCCAAACACATGTCCTGGTTCTATTGGATAAATCTAATTCGACCAATAACAACCGTAGGAATAAAATATGAACATATTTGGTCCACATGGATTAGATTAGGACATTTATTACTATTTAACTCAAAGAAGAGTTAAAAGAGATAAAATCAAAGTTAAATAACTAAAAGATTTTTAATATAGGGTTATATATAAGATAAATTCAATTATAAATAATCATTATAAAGTTATAAATATTTTCTACATAATGACATTTTATTTATGATTTATAGACATTAAATAATCTAATTTATTTTTGACACAATGGTGATGCAATAATTACCTATTTAATGAAATATTAAAATAACTGATATTATAAATATCAAAATAAATGTAATTTTATACTTTTTATGAATTCCACTAATTTTACCGGTTAATATAACATATTTGGGTTTGTTAGATAATTTTTTTCGAAGTAATAATGCGGTTATGAATTTAGAAAAAAACAAAATACCAAATAGTGTCAAAATTGACATAAAAGTGTTTTTAAAAAATATTATATTAGTAATTCATATTCTATTCCTAAAAAATCTAAGGATCTGAAAAAAGACTTATATAATGACAGGTGTTTCATTTATTAACCACTTGGTGTTATATTGGAATTATATAGTATGTTTACTAACAATATAATAGAAAAATACAAAGAGACATAGTAAATGTCTAACTATTTAACTAAGAGTTAAATATAAATGATATGTTTAATATATTTACCCAAACCTATATAAAATATATTGGTTGAAAGGATTTTGACCCACCCCCACCTTAGCCTCAAAATAAATTACTTTGGAGCCACTATAAATCGAATATGAATTTATTATAAAATAATATTTTATGTTTTTTCTAAGGTGACCCTCACCCCTATTATAAAAGGGCACTCCCCCTTCTCTCACATTCATACCATCAATGGATTTTTGCTTGGCCACCCCTGCACAAATATTCTGTAAACATCCCTCAATTAAACCTAGAGGCCTTATTTTGATCATAAAACTTACCAAAGGATCACTTTTGATCATATCAAAAGGAAGAACCTGAAGAAGATGTAACATTTTCGCCACCCTCTTTCAAGTTCCTTTCTCCTTTAACATCTTATTTCTTTGTTATTTCCTTTATAAAATAATAAATCCAGTATCGTCTATATAATGTGATGTTATTGTAAATATGGTACAACAATATTCAATATTCTATCCATCCTTTTAATGACATATCACCATATGTGCGTATGAACAACATACTGTCTCCACGTCGTGGTGCAATTGTTATTCAAAACATTATTATTTGGATGGGTAAGATAATGATGTGTAATTGATGTTAATAATAATTATAACATTATAATGATTCTGTATATATAATATACCATCCAATTATATATTATTATAAATTAAAAATAATGACATTGTCGCTCTAGCGTACGTACAGACTACCGTCTCCATGAACGCGATGAGATTCATTCCCTATCGTTTCCATTATAGTATAATTCTCATTTGATGATTAAAAATATTTTTTATGGACTTGAAATCATTATAGATATGTATAATATACAACCTATCCATAACAAACATGGCTTATGTGACAAAACATACTAAAACAAATGAGTAAGATAACACCCAAAATGATGATAATACTTAGATAATATTAACAAAGAAATGTTAAAAGATCATATATGATATCATATTAATGTATATTAATATTTTATAACATAATGACAACTATTTCACCATTTTACAGGTGGTTAAACTACCCTTTACCAAGGAAATGTACAAGGTAAGGGTTTATTTCACAGTCTCTTCATTATCCGAGGTTGTTTATTCTTAATTATCTACCCGGACCCCTTTATTATCCACATCCTTGTTTCTTAAAAATGTATTTCAAATAATTCATACTATTTTACAGAATATGGTTTAAAGCCATTTATACACTTTTTTGACTTTTTATATGATGTTTATAAAGGAATCTTTCTATCGTTTTCCAAATAAGGTCTTTTTTAACCTTTTCAACATAATTAATGTAAGAATGTCTTTTTTAACTTATAGGGTGAGTGCGGCTATTTTCCGCTGTTATAAAATTTTTGAAGCTTCCAATACAATATTATAAGTTTATTTGAAAAGTAAATGTTTTATTATATAGTTATTTGAATTTTAAATGATATCCAAAAAAGTGATATTTATCTCAAATAGTTTTGATTTCATCTATGTTAACATCCATTGATGGATTTTAAGCTTATTTGGAGTTGATTTATTATGAAACAAATCATGAATATTATATTGAAATTTTTGTGATATGTTTGACTATGGATGTGTTATTTTTATACCATTCATGGTTTATGGAGAAAATATTGAAATTTCGTATGCTAGTTTTAAAACAAATGTTTATGTTATGTTTAAACTTGTTTATATGTGGAATACATTGGATTTAATTAGTGAAAGGTGGAGCCCGCTATAGCTCCTTGATGCATCATTAGGTCTCACGAGACAAACTAGTGTCTTAGTGCAAGGGCTTGACAAAAACTTTTTTTAGTCTTGGCATAATGCCTTGACTATGTGGTTATGATAGTCTCACATTATGCTTTCAATCTTTATGAATGTGGTTATTGATATTTCTTGTGATTATTGGCCTAGTAGAATATCAATGTGAATAATTAAATGAAAATATTTCATTTTATCTCTACCATATTATGTTGAAGTTCAGGTTTAGAAGTCTTTTGTTTTAGTTATACATTGCCTTAATTGTTTATACTTATTTATGAAAGTTTCTTCTAAATTGGTATCCTTACTAAGAATCTGAGCTCACGCCTTTATATGTTTAATTTTTCCCAAGATGTGAAGAAGTATTTTATGAATGACTTGTAGGGATATTATGAGGGGATATGAGTGTGGTCTATGGATACATGATGTTGTAGTAGTTTTTCACTTTCTGATGTAATGTAAACATTATGATTGTATCTAGTGATACCAAGGCTACTAAACTAATCGGTCTTTCGAGACATGGCCTTTAGTGATCATGCCAATGTTATGTAATAATGCACTGACTCTGAGTAACTGGGGTCGGGATGTTATAGAATTACCCTATTTATCTTTAACTGTGGTAAATAAAAATCAAAAGTTACTATTCACAAAAAATTAATTTCATTCTATTGAATCAAATTTTACTTACTAATGAAAACCATGTGTGTATGCTTTTTGAAAATCTATTTATAGAAGTGGTAAATTTTGTTTTAAATGAAAAAGTCGGTTTTTAACTACTATGCAACATTTTTCATGATTCATCAAAAATGAAACTTTTTCAGAAAAATACATAAATTCACCCAAATTGAATTTTGATCTTCTTAATTAACAAATTATGTCCATTTTCAAAAAATTTAAAACATAAAATTTTAGTTAATTAATTTAAAATTAATTCTATTTTCAAAACATGAAAACGTCTTTTTATGAAGTAAAAACTACAAAAAAAATATTAACATGTGTTTATGTCCAATATCAAAGTGAAATTACATACAATGAAAAAAATTGAATTAAATGAAAAAAATATATTCCAATAACACTTTAAAACCATCTAAAAAGATAATATAACTATATAAATAAATCCTATGAAGAGATAGTCTTGACATGAAATACAATATTTTCCCTATTCAATATAAAATGAACTTCATCAGAAAAATCCCAAAAATTTTCCAAATGTAAATTTTTATATCCAGCTTATAAATAAGATATTTAGTTTTTCAAATTATACATATAAATGTGACAAAAAAATAAGATTAAAATGGGTTTCACCATCAAAAGACTGTAAAACAACATTTTAAATATTATTAGAGTATTTCATGGCTAAAATTGGATTCATTCTCATTTTAATCCTCTAAATTTTATTGGATAAATGTAAAAACATTTAACAGACATTTTTAATCAAAATAGTCTTAGTTTTATTCATTCCTACCAATAAAATGGCTAGGCATTAACTACCAATTAAAGTAATATTATATTATAATTTTTCAGTTTGACCCAGCCATGTGTGCAACATAAGATTTCGGAGAAACCCATTGTAACATATCGGGTATGCCATCAAAAATAACATCCCCTTTAATTTAAAATAAATATTTAATTCACAAATATTAATAAATATGAATCCATATCATTATTATTTACATGGGATGTTACATCCATTCCCCTTTTGGATATTGCATCCTCGCAATTTTATTCACTTATCAAATAAGTGGGGTATTTTTCCCTCATAGCATTCTCAGATTCCAATATTTCCTCTACAACCATATTGTTTTTTACAATACCTTTTCCTAATGAATTTCCTTATTCTGCAACACCATGTATCTTTGGTCAAGAATTAGGAATGGTTGTTCCACATAAGGAATATTCTCTTTCAAATGAAATCCCTATAGAATGAAAATATGAGATGGATCTAGAAAATACTTTCTCAACAATGAAACATGAAAAGCATTGTATACCTAGGATAAACATGGAATTAAATCCACTCTGTAGGCAAATGATTAACCATTCACAAGTATTTCATAGGGTCCAATGAACCTCAGACTCAGTTATCCCTTATAACCAAAATGCATCAAACTTTTCCACGGAGAAACATTGAGAAAGACATGATCACCTAACTCCAAAGAAAGATCCTTCATCTGTTTATCCGCATAACTTTTCTACAAACTCTGAGCTGTTCTAATGTGCTTCTGAATCAACTAAACTATTTCTATCATCTCTTCTACCAATTTTGGTCCCATCAACATCCTTTCACCTACTTCATCCCAAAAATGAGTTCGACACCACATTCCTTATAATGAATCAAATGGAGTCATCTATATAAGATAATGAAAACTTTTTTTATTGAAAAATTCAACTAATGAATGATGTTAGTCCCAACATCCATGGTAATCCACTGAGCAAGAAAGTAGAATATCTTCCAATGTCGGAATTATTCATTCTGACTACCCATCTGATTGAGGATGAAAATTTGTACTAAAATATAATCTAGTACCCAATGACTTTTTAATTCCATTCCAAATGTTATATGTGATCGTCATATCATGATAAGATACAATGGAGAGGGGAAATCTCTGTAACCTAACTATCTTTTTGACATACAACTGGGAAAGTTGATCGAGAGACAAATTATCTCAAATAAGATAAAAATGATCAAATTTAGTTAGTCGATCAATAATAACAAAGATTTCACTTTAAAATTGAGAAGTCCTTATTATCCTACAACAAAATTCGTGGACTCATTCTTCTATTTCCACTCTGGCACCTATATAGGATAATGCATCCATTATAGTAACTACTGCTCTTCTTTAACCGGTTGAAAAATAACACACTTCATAATAAATTAAACCATATCTCTTATTATTCCATACCACAAATAATACAACCAAAGATCTCTATACATCATTTTACTACAATAATGAACTAAAAAAAGAGAGCTATGGGCTTCAAATAACAAATCTTTCATCAAAAAATGAATAACAAGGCACACATAATCTCATTCCAAACCACAAAAAAAATTCTCTATCAATATTAATCTCTATTAACCTTCCTTACAGAACCAATTATACCTATTTTATGAAACTCATTGTCTGCCTTCTGTGCTTTCTTAATACTGAATGATAAAGATTATTTCACTACCACCTGAAACAAAACAAAACAATTTTTTGCACTAAAAAATTCTATGCCAATGTTTATAAAATATTTAATAAAAATATCTTGTTCCAAATGTAATGTTGTCAATGTAGTATCTCTTTTTAAACTCAAATATTCATCCACTTTGTTTTCCATTCCTAGATGGTAATGGATTGTGCAATAATAATCCCTGATTAATTTCATCCATATCCTTTATCCCATGTTCAAATCCTTCTGAGTGAATATAAGCTTTAGACGTCATTGGTCAGTATATATTTCACATTTTACTCCAAACAGATGATGCCTCCAAATTAAAAAAAATCAATAGCAGCTAATTCAAAATCATGTGTAGGGTAATTTAACTACTGAGGCTTCAACTGAAGTGAAGCATAAAAAATTACATTGTCATTCTACATTTGGACAAAACCAAGCCATTTCAACAAAGATTAATTTTAGATAAAAAAATTTCCATCTATGGAAGGTAAATCCAATACTAGAGTATTCACCAATCTTCTTTTCAATTCATGAAAACAATCATCCCATTCATTTTTTTCCAGATGAAAATACCTCCATTTTTAGTTAACAAAGTCCATGGGATAGATATCTGTGAAAAATTCCCAAAAAACCTTCTGTAATACCCTACCAAACCAAGAAAAATATGAATCTTAGTTATATTTTCAGGTATTGACCATTCTTCAAAATGGGTTTATTAGAAGGATCAAAATTTATGCAATTTTTTGAAACAATGTGACCAAGTTATGAAATTTTTTTTAACCAAAACACACACATTCTGAGTTTCCCATAAAATTATTTTTTTAAATGTTTGTAAGACAATCCTAAAATAACATTGATGCTCCTATTTTATTTTTGAAAAAATGAAAATAAACACCAAAAAAATATCCATGAACTCACAGAAAATTCTATTAATAAGATCCATGAATATAGTAGGTGCATTAGTTAACTGAAAAGGCATAATTACAAATTCATAATGACCAAATTTAATATGAAATGGGATCCTACGAAAGTTTTCTTCCTTTAATTTCTACTGATGGTACCCGAACATCATGTCATCTTCAAAAAATAATGAACTCCCAGGAGTTGATCAAACAAATCATCGATATGAGGCAAATGATACTTGATCTTATTAGTGATGTTATTAAATGATCTATAGTCAATGAAAAGTCATAATGAACCGTCATTCTTTTTATCAAAGAAGACTAGAGCACCCCATGGTGATGTGTAGGGTCAAATAAATCCATTATTAAATAACTCTTTCAATTGATTATTTCACTATAAAATTTCAATTTATTCCATTCATTAAGGGTTTTTAAAATAGTATTAGCATTAGTAAATATGTAGATAGTAAATTCAACTTCACAATCATTTGTTATACAAGGAAACTCATCAGGAAAAACATAAAAAACATTTGATTAATATACGAATCTCAGTACGGGTTTTAAATTAATGAAATGAATCATTAGTCCGTTAATACATACAATACATAAGCTCATTAACATACCTCATGTAATCATAAGATTTATCAATAACACATAGAAATCATAAATCATAAAGGTAACCTATGGAATCCATATCAAATAGACATTGTAGCTTTTATAGTTAGGTAGGGAGTTATGGTTGGAAAACCCATCACATTATATTCCTTAAATCCTTGAGGAGAAACATTAATGTTCACCTATATCACATTACCTAATGAATTGGTGATATATCTCAGGCTCACCCTCCCTAGGTTTATCACGTAACCACCCATATACGTAAAAAATACCCAAGAACCATATCATATTCCTACCACATAAAACAAGTATAAAGCAAAGATATCATTTCCACATTTCAATCACAATATATCAATTTATGTTATTGAAATATTTAATCAACTTCAAAAACCATTTAAAACATTTAATAAATATATTTATGAATCATAGTGTCCTATAACAATTTTTATATTTTGAAATAATATATATTTATAAAAACATTAATGTACATATAAATAAATCCTTAAAACCATTAGAAAACATGGAAATTATTGAGAAAGATAAATATCTAAAAAAATTAAATGATGTTTTAATAAAAGATTCCATCACCACTTGAGAAAATAATTAAAGAATAACATTAAAAAAACATTAATATCATGAGAATAAGTTGATTCATGATATCAGATGTCAAATGGTTGTATATACACCTTATAGGATAAAAGTTGTGCATGACAACAAGATATGCATCAATGAAAAGAGATTTAGATGAAATCCATTACAATGATCATATGAATCGTGTAAGAATTTAATAATGGGGAGAAAATTTGAATAAATGGAATATCCACACAAAGGGAAGTTAAAATTATAAAATCAAACCATAAATAGTGATTCCACAAATAATTATATCCTGAAATTATTAATAAGTATATTATTAACCCAAAGAATTGAAATTGGGTTAAGAAGTTTCCTTATGAAAATTTGACCGCCTAATAGTGTCACATAAAAATTTAAAAAATGAGTTGATGAGTGAAAAAATTCAATATAATAACTTGGACATAAAATTTATAGCATTAAAAATATAGAATATAGATCCTAACATAAGAAAATGGAAATTATAAGACTTAACATAAAATAAGTCTTCACCTAAAAGAGGAGGGTGAAATGTTCCCCTATAAAAATCATTTTGTAAATAAAATTGATATATTATGTTTATTCACTATAAGTACACATAAAGAAATCATGAATAAAATATAAGAAAAAATATATATTTCACACATAATCAAATCATGACTTAAAAGGGAACTACATGATTAACCAAAAGAATGGAAATTGGGTTAAGAAGTTCCCTTAAGGATTTGGTAACTTACGAATCCTAAAACCCATGAATGAAGGATAATACAGTGATGATGTAAACACCCCAAAATTATATTATATTAAACAGAGAATAAAATCGTGGGTATTTAATACACAACAAAAAAGTAACTAGTGGCAAATATATCATGAATCTCATAGGAATGAAAAGTGAGATGAAAACCCCTTACCTCATTACGAATTGTCATGTATGATCCTTGTTCTTCCAGAACAATAAACATGAGGTAATTTCTACTTGATTAAGAAATTTTTTCACCTTTATTATTCATTATATATAACTTATTACTTTGATATAAAAAATAGTTATTTATTTGAGTTCATATCTGACATTTTATCAATGTTCAGAACATGTGTCAAAAATGAATATGTCATAATTACAAATTTTCCATGTGGTAAAAATTCTATTAAATAAAAAATTATATTCAATATTTAGATATTATATATATCATAAATATATATACATTATATATTTATTTATAAAACTATATATTATGTGGTTATATGAAAATCAAATGCATCGTTCATGGAGACGGTAAGCCGTACGTATGCATGAACACTAATTTCATTTCATTTTTTTTGATTTTTAATGGAATGAAAACAAAATTATACTTAGGTATATTAATATTAAATTATATTATAATGTTCTATATATGTTAAATAATTTCATTAACACTATCCTTTATATATTCCACATATTGGATGAATGAGTCATATCACATTGAGTGGGCAGTAGTCTGTATTTCCTCAAATGAAATTATCTTATTTACCAATTATAGAAACCATAAATCAATGCTATAAAAAATTAATATAGAATTATATAACCAATATAAATATAATATATATCACATATAAATGATGTTCCAACATAATATCCACCATGAGAGGTCGTAGGAGATAATTGAACAATCATCGTTTCGTGAGGCAGTAGTTCACCGTCCACAAAAATATTATGTTTTAAATACATTAGATGGAGGTGTGTTTAAGGGTTGTTTGAATCCTAATCATAAAAACCACTTATTATATTTAGGAAATTTTTTTTTATGTTTACAATCAATAATAATAGAATAGGTAGTTGGGAAGGAAAATAAAATAAAATAACTAGAGAGGAGACATTACGTTTAAATCAGGTAACTCCGTTTGGTTTGAACCAAAATACATTCTCTTGAATTTCCTTATACCTAGGTAATGATTCTAGGAGGAAGATAGACATTTTGGGAGCATATTTTATGTAGAGTATAGATGATCCAAGCATATTGAGAGAAGTGGGTAATGGGTTAGAGATGGGGTCATTTTATAAGAGGGAGGAGGGGCTCTTTCGGAATGTTTGAAAGTATTACTTTATTATAAAATGAATTTCATTTTCATAATGTCAAAAACACATTAAATTCTATGATAAGATGAATAAAATTTTAAACAAATTCATCAAATAAGAATTGTTAATGTTTTGGATCTTTTTTAATCCTTATCATTTTTATTTAACCATTTTTTAACTTATTTATCTTTTACCATGACTTCTATTATATTTCTACAATATGGTTAATATATTTACTATAAAATACCAACTGATCCTAAATCGATCATTAATGATGTTTTGACATAATATATGTTATTTGGCCAAATCTTATATTTGTAGAACTATTTTATCATTCAATAAATTATTAATTGATTTAAAAACTCATTTATGTCAATTAAATAATATTCATATAATGACTTTTTTAAAAATCCATAACAAATTTATCAATTCAAAAAAAAATCATTAATTCAGGGATAAAATGTCATAATCATCCATAAAATTCGTTGACGGTATAAAAATTTTTAAAATACATTTATTATAATATTTATAATCTAATTTCTTTAATACATTCATTAATGAGGTAATAATTACATTATCATTATATCATAAATAATTTTTTTTATTTGATGTCTAAATTTTATAAATAAAATACCAGGGCATTGGAAATAATATTTATCTTTCTAATGGAACTTTAGAGTCAAAGATATAAATTATAAAACCCCACATTGTATTTTTTTTGAAAAATAATAAATATTTATGGTATTTTTATTTTTAATTTAATGAAAAATTTATTAATGTATTTATCTTACCAAAGTGTCTTTAAAAGGCCAAAATACTGAAACATGGATTTGTATTGGTCTTCTAACTATGAGATTTCTTCATGTGCTTCTAAATCAACTGATATTTTTCTTCCATCTCTTCGACCAATTAGGGTCCCATAAACATCCTTTCACCTACTTCATATAAATAAGATGGTGTTCGACACAAAATTCCATATAATTACTCAAACAATGCCAACTGTATACTGGAATGAAAAATGTTATTATAAGAAAATTATACCAACGAAATATATTTGTTCAAACATCCCTGGTAATCCATTGAGAAGGAATGTATCATATCTTCCAAAGTCTGAATTGTTTATTTAGACTTCCCTCTGATTGAGGATGAAAAGATGTACTAGATATTAATACAACACCAAATGACTTTTGAAGGAATTTCTTATAGATAGAAGTGGAAATTGGATCATGATCAGATAAAAAAGAGAGAAGAAATCCATGTAACCTAACTATCTCTTTAAAATAAAACTGACATATTAGATATAGAGACAAAGTATCTGGAATAGGACGAAAATTATAAGATTTAGTTAATCGGTCAACAGTAACATAGATTGCATTGTTACCTCGAGAAGTCTTTTTCAATACCATGACGAAATCCATGGAAACATTTTCCCATTTACACTCTTTCGTTTTTTAAGGATGAAGCATCCCTTTTCGTAACTTCCGCTCTTCTTTAACCTGTTGAAAAATCAATCACTTCATAGTAATGTCAGTAATATCTCTTTTTCATTCCATCCCCCAGTAATACTCATGATGTTCTCTGTACATATTAGTACTTCTAGGATGAACTGATAATGTAGAACTATAATAATTACATAACCACTCTTTCTTAAACAATGAATCACAAGGAACACATAATATGTTTCCAAACCTCAAAACAATGTTTCTATCAATATTAAACTCATGTAACAATGGATTCTGAAAAATTATACCTTTTTCTACAACTCACTGTCTTTCTAATACGCTAGATGAATTATGTCTGATAGAGATGATTTCAGTGGCACCTGAAACTAAACAGAGGTATTTCCTAAATCATCATCTTATATGTCAATGTTCATTAAATCATTTAACAAGCGATCTTGTTCCAAAAGTAACATGGTTAATGTATCAATACATTTTCATCTCAAACCATCAAACACTATATTTACCATTCATAGATGGTAATGAATCGTGAAATCCTAATCCTTGAATAATTTAATTCATCTCCTCTATCTCATGTTCAATTATTTTTTGAGTGTATATATTCTGCAATCATTTGTGGTCTATATATATTTCACATTTTACTCCAAACAGATGATGCCTCTATATTTTAAAGGAAAAACAACAGCAGATAATTCCAAATCATGTGTAGGGTAATATAAGGATACATAGGTATATTATAATTCTAGTATAATATATTATATAATTTCACTAACTCCATCCTTTATATGTTCCACTTTTGGCATGAACGATTCATATCACATTGAGGGGTAGATAATATGAACTTCCTTAAATGAAATTATCGTATTTACCCATTATGAAACAATAATGGTAAGATATAAAAGAAAAATATAGAATCATAGAGAATATATAAATATAATATATGTCACAAATAAATATAGTTCTATCATAATGACCACCATGCGAGGTAGTAGGAGATAACCGAACAATCATCGTTTCATTCAATAGTAGTTAATCATCCACAGAAACAGTATGTTTGTATCCCTTAGATGGAGTTGTATGAATGTGTATTTAGAATACATGTCATAAAAAAACTTAGTATATTGAGGATACAGTTTCTGTGATTTAAACAAATAATAAGAAAAGAATATAGAGTCTACAAGTAAAATAAAAGAAAAGAACATGAAAGAAGACATTACCTTTAAATCGAGTAACTTCGTTTTATTTGATCCAAAGGGATCCCTTGAATTGACTTCTGCCTAGGGGAAGGATTATAAGTGGAATAGAGGGATGTTGGGAACACATTTGGTCAGATGTTGGATGAGCCAAGGGGCTTCATTGTTGTGAGTAATGGGTTATATGTGGGGTCCTTTTATAAGATGGAGGTGGGGCTCTTTAAAAAAGTATGAAAGTATTATTTTTTTATAAACTTATTTTTGGTATGAAAAGGTCCAAAAATCATTAAAAATGAAGATATTATGTATATAAGTCCAAAAAAATCATTCAATACTAATTAGATAGGTTTTGGTAATTTTATAATCCTTATCGTTTTTATGTAACCCATTGTTGTCTTATTTAACTTTTACAGTGTCTTATTGTGTATTCATATTATATAGTTAATATATTTAGAATAAAATTTCTAGAGACCCAAAGTGGATAATTAATGACATTTGTAATATCATATATAACATTTGGCCAAATCTTATATTTTTTGGACGATTTTGTCATCTAATAAAATATTAATTGATCTAAAAACTCATTTATGTCAATTTTTATACTATTCATATCAAGTCTTTTTAAAAAATCAAAAACAACATGATTATTTCAAAAAAACTTCATTAATTAAAAAATTACAAGTCATCCTCATCTATAAAATTCGTGTATGGCATAAGAAGTTTCAAAATAAATTTATTTTAATATTTCTAATCTCATTTATTTAAAACATTCATTAATGTGGTAATCATTACATAATCATTGTGTCACAAATAAATTTATTTATATGTTGTTTAAAAATTAAAAATAAAATATCATGATGTAGGATATATTATTATAATTCTGATTAATATTTATATTTGACGATATAAATTATATATTCCTGGATTAAAATTGTTTTGGGAAAAAATACATGTTTATGATATTTTTAGTTTTACTTTAAATAAAAATTTATTATTGCCATTATCATAACCAAATGTCTTTCAAATGGGAAACGTTCAACCCAAGGATTTTATTGGTCATCCATGACTCATCCAATAAGGTTAGGATAACAGTTATGGTAATTCTATATTATTATCAATTTATTATTATATTGAATTACCTGATTTCCTTTAACTACGGTAAATTGAAATCTGAATTTTCTATTAACCCAAAATTATTTTCATCTTATTGAACCAAAATTTACTTACTAATGAAAACCATTTATGTAATATTTTTTTACTTTCAATTTATTGAAGCATTAAATGTTCATTTTAATGAAATATTCAATTTTTAATAACTATGAAGTGTTTCACACTATTACTAAAAAATTGCTCATTTTCAGAAAAATACAAAAAATTCTCCTAAAGATAATTTTAAATTACAATTTAAAAATTGAAGTCTATTTTACCAAATTCAAGACATAGATGTTTCATTTATTAATTTAAATTTAATTTCTATTGTCAAAACTAGAATGTGTGTTTTTAAGAAGTAAAAACTACAAAAAGATTGAATGTGTTTATATCCTATATCAAAGTGAAGTTACATCTAATGACCAACATTGGATTATATTGTAAAAATATAATCTAATAACACTTTAAATCCATGTAAAAAGATAATATCACCATATAAATGAATAGGATGAATGATATTTTTTACTTAAAATGCTATATTTTTCACTATTAATCACCCAATGTAACTTATCCAAAAAATACCATAAATTTACCCAACATAAATTTTGAGGTCCCAATTCTAAAGAAGAAGTTTATTTTGAAAAATTGAACATATATAAGTGAAAAAATAGAGATTTAAAAGGGGTCTCCATCAAAATTCTCTAAATCAACCATTTAAAGAATATTAGAGTATTAATTCTTAAAATTATATTCATTCATATTTTAAACCTGTAAATTGAATTTGTTAAAGGTAAATACATTTAAAAAACATCTATATTAATAATATGGATAGTTATGTACATTACTGCCAATAAAATGGTTTGGAATTAACTAGCATTTAAAATAATAATAATATATTATTATTATTATTATCAATATGACTCATCATTTTTTGCAACATAAGACATCGAAGAAACCCATTGTTACGTGTCATGTATGCCATCGAACATAGAATACCCTTTAAACTAAAATTAATATTTAATTCTGAAATATTAATTAATATGAAAATTACATATTCATTATTTACCAGGGATGTTACATTGTACAAGAGCCTTAACCCAATGGGTGAGGACTCGACAAGTGCATCCAAAAGACCCGAGTTCAAAACTGAGTAGAGAAATAATTTATGGGGTAATGTAGCATTACTGTAGAAATACTATTGTAGGTACTATAGCATGCACTATTTAGTAATGTGGCAGCTGAAACTATTCATCTGTTTGGGCTTTCAGTCCACATATTTGTGACTGAGGTATTTCAAGGCCTTCTAGCCAATAAGGCTTTTAGACCAACTTAAGTATATCAGGTCACCTCAAGGCCTTCACGCCACCTAAATGCCTCTGGGCCACCTCATGTTTTTCGGGCCACCTCAATTCCTTCAGGCCACCTAAAATTGGGATAAGTGACCATGGATACTCTATAAGGATCAGACTCCAGATGAGGATTCAGAGATGGTTCGTTCACAAGAGAAGTGGATTATGCTGATTTGACAGAAATAGAGGGTATGCAATTTTCCATCAGGACCATCCTGTGCTTTCACAAGAAGCCAATCTGAACTAGCCATGTAAAGGTGGAGAGCGGACATCACGATGAATAAGTTGGGGACGAGTAATTCTATGTAGTTATAGCATATATATATATCCCAAAACCTACAGATCATGTAATCATTATTCCTACATGGCTTGTAAGGTTTCCCCATCATCCATTGAAAAGGGTGGTTATTAATAATCAATAAAAAAGAAGGTCTTCAGGCTATTCGGTCCGGGGATGTTACATCCCCCTTATTTGAAATTGCATCCTCTGAATTTTATTAAATTATCAAATAAGTGGGGGGGTATTTATCCCACATATAATTTAATTCTTCCAATGTAGCATCTTCAATGATATGGGTTTTCCAAAAAAACATTTACCAAACAAATTATCTCATTCTATAACAATTTCACTCTTCAGTCAAGAATTTGGACCGGTTTTTCCTCATAACAAAGATTCACTTCCAACTGAACAACCTCATGAAGCAAAACATGGGATGGATTCAGCATTTAATTTCTCATCTTTGAAATATGAAAAAATTGTGTTTTTGGGATAAATAGGATGGTAAAGCGACTTTCTAGGAAACAAATCCAAAATTCTCCAGGATTTTATGGGGTGTAATGAACATTGGACTTAGTTTTTCCTTCTTACCATAAGACATAACACAAGTATAATGAAAACATAACATTTCCACATTGCAATCAAAATATATCCTTTCTATATATTGACATAACAAATCCATTATCAAAACCACTTTAAATACCAAAATATTTAAAAGATTATATGGTGTTTATTTTCCTTAAAACACTATGGCTTATTAATGAATCCAAATGACAAATAATACTCGTGGCAGCAGAAATGTCACTGTCACTACGAACATTAAAAAGAAACATTCTTTATTTTCATTTAGTAAAATGATTCATAATAAATTTTTCCTTCTGAAAAAATGTAATATTCATAGGACTTTATAAACCATATAAAATGATGTCGTGTATAAATCGATGTATTCCTCAATGAAAGAAGATTGAGATGAAGTCCATTACCAAGATCGTATAAATGACATAAGAATTTATCAATTGGGTGATTACGTGTAACAATAATATATCCACACAATGGGAAGTGGAAATTACTAAATTAATAAATGAACTATGATTCCACATAATATCATGGAATTATATAATCAATGATGTATGTGTAAAACCCAATGAGTTGAAATTGAGTTTAGAAATTCTCTTATGAAAATTCGGCAGGCTAACAACATCACATAAAAATTACGAATATGAGTTCATGAGAGTTAAAAGGGCATCTTATCAGATGGACCTAAAATTAACATTAATAGGGATATAGAATAATATATACCCACATTTGAGAACTGAAATTTAAAGGCATAACAAAAAATAAGTCTTTGACTAGAAGAGGTGGGTGAAAGGTCCCCTTACCAATTTGGTATCTTATGAAACATATACAACAATAGATATGGATCATAAAATGAATATGTAATTACCAATAAAATATATTATATTACACAATGAATACAATCATGGGAAGTGAATACACCACACAAATGGAAATAGTGTTAAATATATCATGAATCTCATGGGAATAAAATGTGAGATTAAAACCCAGTACATCAAGTCCAACTTGTCTTGTTTGTTCCTTGTTCTTACTGAATAATATACAAAAGTCAATTTCTACTTAACTAAAACCCTTTTCATGTTTTTTATTCCTTTTATATCACAAATTACCTATCTATAACAATTAGTTAATTATTTTAGTTCATATCAGACATTTTTACGATGTACGGAACGTGAGTCAAAAATGAAATTATCATAATTACAAATTGTCCATGTTGTAAAAATTCCATTATCTCCATATTGATATTCATGTTTTAGATATCATATATTTTATATATATCCAGTATATATATATATTTATATATGGAGTTATAATAGTACATATTATTTAGATATAAGTAATGAAATGCATCGTTCATGGAGATGGTAAGTTGTACGTGCACATGAACGCTCCTTCATTTCTATATCTTATTTAATTGAATGAAAACATAATGATATCAAGGTATATTATAATTCTAGTATAATATCATATATAATTTCATTAACTCCATCCTGTATACATTCACGATATGGAATAAACGAGTGATATCTCTTTGAGGGGGTGGTAGTATGTACTTCCTCAAATGAAATTATCAAATTTTCCCATTATGGAGACGATAAAGTTATTCTATAAATTGAAAAATGCAGAACAATGGATAAAAAATAAATATAATATATATCCCATATAAATATAGTTCCATCTTAACTTACACCAAAATAGGTGGTAGGAGAATATTGAACAATCATTGTTTCGTGAGGAAGTAGTTCTCCATCCACAGAAACATAATGATCGTATCAATAAGATAGAGGTGTGTGGAAGTGTAATTCAAAACCTTATGAAAAAATAGCTTAATATATTTAGGATACGGTTGTTGTTATGAAAAAAATATTAATAAGAGAAAAGGTAGTGTAAAAGGAAAATGAAATAAAATTACTTGAGAGAATACATTACATTTAAATTAGGTAACTTCTTTTGATTTGATCCAAAGGGATCTATTGAATTTGCTTCTACCTAGGGGAAGGCTTCGAGGAGTAAGATAGGGATGTTGGAAAGATATCAAAAAAGGTTTGTTGAAATTTTTTTAAGGTTATGTAGCCCACTAAAACGGTTAACTCGAGAAGGTGTTATGTTCATTTGGGAAAAAGAATGAGATGATTGTTTTTCAGAATTGATAAGATGATTAGCGAAGGCTATAGGTTTAGAACATCCTTCTAGAAATGGGGTGATTGTTATCTATAGTGATTATTCCTTGATAGGAATTGGTTTTTTGCTAATGTAGAATTATCATGTAATTTTTTTTGCTTCACATAATTTAAAACCACATGATTTAAATTAACCTGCTCCGGATTTGGAATTAGCTGTTATAGTATTTTGCATTAAAATTTTGGAGGCATCATCAGTTTGGAGTAAAATGTGAAATATATACTAAGAAGAAAAGTTTGAAGTATATATTCACATAGAATGAATTGTTCATGAGACTGAGGAGATGGCTATAATTAATCAAGGATTATGATTTCACAATTCATTACCATTCAGGAAAGGAAAATAATGTGGCCGATGTTTTGAGTCGAAAGTGTAATGCAACATTAACCATGTTAAGTTTGGAACAAGATCTTTTAATTAATGATATTATGAACTTTGTCATAGAAGTTGATGGATTAAGTAATTACACTCTTTTGGTTCAGGTGGTAGTGAAATAATCTCTATTATATAGAAATAAGAAAGCCCAGAAGGAAGACAGTGAGTTGCAGAAAAGGGTAGAATTGGTTTATAAGGGTATGTTAACCGATTTCAATATTGATAAATATTTTGTTTTGATGTTTGGAAAGAGGTTTTGTGAACATTGTGATCCACAATTGAAGAAAGAGTTATTATATGAAGCTCATAGTTCCATATTTTCATTTGATCCGGGATTTACTAAGATGTACATAGATCTCCAGGAGTATTATTGGTGGGAAGGAATGAAAATAGATATTAGTAACTTTACTAAGAATTGATTGACTTATCAATAAGTTAAAGCAGAAAGGTAGATACCAAAAGTGATGCTTCAGCATTTATCCATGCCAAAGTGGAAATGGTAAAATGTGTCCATGGATTTTATTGGGGGATTAACAGAGACTTATCGAGGTAATAATTCAATATGGGTTATTGTAGATTGATCAACTCAATATGCTCACCATCCAATTAAAGATACTTTGTCTCTAGATCAGCTTTATCGTTTATAGGTTAATGAGATAGTCATGTTACATGGAGTTACCCTCTCCGTTGTCTCAGAGAATGATTTGAAGTTTACTTCTAAATTTTGGAAAGGCCTTCAAATGACATTGGGTAATAAATTAAATTTTAGTAAATATTTCCATCCTCAATCAGATGGGTGGTCAGAATGAAATTTTTTGACTTTAGAAGATATGATAAATGCTTGGTCAATGGATTACAATTGACGTTGGGACCAATAAATTTATTTGGTTGAATATTATTATAATACTATTTTTCATTCCAGTATACATACAACTATATTTGATGAATTATTTGTAATGTGGTGTTGATCTTTTGCTTTTTGGGATGAAGTATGTGAAAGGAAGTAGATGGGACAAGAATTGGTAGAAGAGATGACAGAAAAATGATCATTTTATTGAGAAGCACCTGAGAATAGCTCGGGGTAGGCAGAAAGTTTTACGCATAACCGATGGAATGATATTTCTATAGAGGTAGGTGATCATGTCTCTCTGAAAAATTTTCCATGGAAAAATGAGATTCATTTTGGTATGAAGGTAAAACTGAGTCAGAGGTTCATTGAACCCTATGAAATCCGGGAGAAAGTTGAATTAGTTGTCTATATAGTGGATTTACGTCTAAATTTATCCCAGGTATACAATGTTATTCATGTTTCAATGTTGTTAAAATATTTTCTCAATCCATAGCATGTTTTTAGTCTTGAGGTAATTCAGTTGGAAGATAATCCTTCAAATACAGATCAACTACTACAGATTCATGACCAAGGAGGGAAAGTGTTCTGTAATAAGGTAATTCTTCAGGTAAAGGTTTTGTGGATAACCCATATGGTTGAAGAGAAAACCTGGGAATATGAAAAGACAATTAGGGATAAATACCCCCACTTATTTGGTAAGTGAATAAAATTACTATAATGCAATTTCCAAAGGTGGGGAAGGATGTAACATCCCAGGTAAATAAAGAATAAGACATTTTCATATTTATTTATATTTTTGAATTAATTAGTAATTTTACATTAATAGGGATTCTATGATTGATGGCATACTTGACACAAAATAATGGGTTTCCCTAATATCTCATGTTTCCCCCAAAGCTAAGCCATACTGTAAAATAATAACATAATATTATTTTAAAAGGTAGTTAATGCCAAGACATTGTATTAGCAGGAATAAATATAACTAACTACAATATGACTAAACATATTTTTTAAATATTTTTACATTTATCTAAAAATTTTAGAGGCCTAAAATGAGAATGAATCCAATTTTAAGAATGAAATACTTTAATAGTCATTAAAAGGTGTTTTCCACCTTATGATGGAGAACCCATTTTGAATCCAGTTTGTATATGTTTAATTTTACAAAATAAAAATCTTATTTATAATCAGGATATCAAAAATTACATTGGGTAATTTTTTTGGTATTTTTATGATAAAGTTCATTTTTTAATGAATAGTGACAAATACTGCATTTTAAGTTAAAACTATCTTTTCATCTGATTTATTTATATGATTAGATTATTTTTTTAAATGGTTTAATGTGTAATTGTATTATAGTTTTACCATTTAATCATATTTTGTTCAGTTGAAGTAATTTCACATTGAAATTGGACACAAACACTTGTCAATCTTTTTGTAGTTTTAACATCTAAAAAACACGTTTTAGAGCATTGACAAGGGAAATTAATTTTAAATTAATTAATGAATCATATATGTTTCTAATATGGTAAAATATACATTATTATTTTAATTATGAATTTAAAAATTCTATTTTGGTGAATTTTTCATATTTTTGTAAAATGTTGAATTTTTTGATGAATAGTGAAAAACACTACATAGTAGTTAAGAACCGGATTTTTCATTTAAATGAAATTTTACCACTTCTAGGAATTTAATTTCAAAAGCATTACATACATGGATGTAACCATTTAGTAAAAGTTTGTTCAATATTATGAAAATTATTTGTAGTGAATAGTCACTTACGTTTTTTATTTACCGTGGTTATTGGTAAATAGGGTAATTCAAGATTAAAAAAATATTATAATAATTAAAAATTACAATAACAAATGTCCTATCCTTATTGGATGAGTCATGGATGACAAATAAATTTTTTTTGGTGAGAACTTTGTCCTTTGAAAGCCAATTGGGAAAGATAATGACATTAATAACATTTTATTTAAATTAAAAATTAAAATATCAAAAACATGTATTGTTTTATCAAAACAATTTTAATGCACGGTTCAATTATTGATATCTTCGACTATAAAACATAATTAGAAATATCAAAATATTTCCTATATCTTGGTATTTTATTAATAATTTTTTGGCATTTTATAATGAAATTTATTTACAACACAATGATGATGTAATGATTATCTCATTTTCTAATTTTTTTAAATAAATGTGAGTATAAATATTAAAATAAATGAATTTTGATACTTTTTATGACATCCCCGAATTTTAGAAATGTCGGTGAACAGTTATATTTTAATTAATAAAGGTTTTTCGAAACAATCAAGATGGTTTGAATGTTATAAAAAGTCATGATTTGAATATTATACAAATTGGCATAAATGAGTTTTCAAATCAATTGATATTTTATTATATGATAAAATATTCCTAAAAATATATGATTTGTCCAAATGAAATATATGATGTTAAAAATTACATTAATGATCTATTTTGGTTCTCTTGTAATTTTATAGTAAATATATAGACCATATAGTATTAATATACAAGAAGACATGGTAAAAGATAAATATATTAACAATGATTAAATAAAAATGATAAGGATTAAAAAAAATCAAAACCATTCCTATTCTTATTAGATAATTATATTTAGGCATATATTCATCTTATCTTCGAATTTAATTAGTATTGAAATTTATGAAATCGAAAATCATTTTATAATAAAATAATATTTTCAAACGTTCGAAAAGATCCCTCCTCCCTCTTATAAAAGGACATCACATCTATCCCATTACACACACCTCTCAAGCCCCATTAATCATCCAAACTCAGCCCAAATTATATGCCAACATCCATCTCCTTCTCCTTCAAGCCTTCCCATAGGCACAATGATATTAAAGAAATCATTTTGGTTCAAACCAAATTGAGTTACCGGATTTAAAGATAACATCATCTCTCATGTTCATTTATTTTATTTTCCTTCTCTACTCCCTATTCTTTAATTATTATTGGATTATAGAACAACACAAAAATCCTCAATATACTAGGTTTTATTTATGAGAAGGATTCAAACTACACTAAAACACACCAACTTCTAATATATTTTAAATATACTATTTCTATGGACAGCGAATTACTACCACACAAAACAATTATTGTTCAATTATCTCCTTCCGCCACTCATGGTGGCCATTATGACAGAGCTGAATTTTTCTGTGATTAATATTATATTTATATTGTCTCTATTATTCTGTACTTTTAATTTTTATCATACCTTTATGGTTTTTATAATGGTTAAATATTATAATTTAATTTGAGGATGTGCGGACAACCGCCCCCTCAATGTGATATAACTCATTAATGCCAAACATGGAACATATAAATGATAAAGTTAATGAAATTATCAATGATATTATACTGAAATTATAATATACCAATGTATCAGTATATTTTCATGCCTTTAAATATTAAATATAAGTGAATTTATTGTTCATGCATACGTATGGCTTACCGTATCCATGAATGGTGAATTTCATTTCTTATCTCTAAATGTTGTGTACTACTGTAAATACATATATATATATATAATGTATATATATGCTATATATGATACCTAAATCATGATTATCATTTTGTAGATAATGTAATATTAACTACATGGTCAATATGTAATTATAAGAAGTTTATTTTTTTACTGAAGTACCAAATATCAACAAAATGACCGATATTAACTTAAATCATTTTGTAATTTTTGTAACAAGGAAATAAGTGATATAGAAGAAAAAATAAAAATTAAAAAAGGTTATTAAGAAATCATAAATTAACATTATTTATTAGGTAATTAAAGAACAAAAAAGTCATGTTGAATATGAGGTAAGAGAACTTCTTAATGAAATTTCTATTATGTTGGATGATCTTATACTTTTTTATTATGTCATTGTATGATTATGTGAGAATTGAATTTTGATTTCATATCTTTTATTTATATTTTATTTATGTGTGCATATAGTGTATACACATAATAAATGTATTTTATTTGCAAAATAATCATTGTAAAAGTCATAATCTCAATCTCCTTTCATTAAGGTATACATTGATTTATACTAGATATTCTTTTATACACTGTATAATAAACCCCTTTTGAATTTTTCTTTTATTCAAGGGGAATATTTTTTCAATGTAGAATTTTACTAAATAAAACATGGAAATTTTATTTTTAACGTGCATGGTGACAATGACCTTTTCACCGTTGCGAGGGTTATTTTATATTTGGATTCATTTACAAGTCCTAATGTTTTTAAAAGGAAACATAAATACTATATACTCTTTTATGTATTTTGGTTTTGAATTTTTTTTTGATAATGGATTTATTTTTAAAATATATTTAAATTATATATTGTGATTACAACGATGGAATTTTATCTTTCCTTTATGTTTGATATATGTTTTATGATTATGTTATGGTTCCTGGGAATTGTTTATACACACGGGTGGTTTTGTGATATGCCTAGGGCAGGTGATCCTGAGATAGATGTCCAATGAATTAGTTAACATGAAGGTGGTAAACCATAATGTTTATCATATGAGATTTACAGAATATACTATGATGGGTATTCCAAATGTAACTCCCTACATAACTATGAATGCAACAATGTACAAAATGTTATGGATTCCACAAGTTAACTGTATGATTTATGATTTCTATGTGTTATTCATAAATAATATGATTTCATTAGGTGTGTTAATGCGCGTATGTTTTTAATGTATTGAAAAAAAATGATTTATTTTTTTAATGTATAACTTTTACTGAGCTTTTAATTCTCATCCCAGGTTTTTGAAATTTTTTCACAGGCTATAAGGTAGGGTAAGAGAAAAGAAGATTTAAAGAATATTTATATCAAGAAAATAATTCTTGTTTTATCTGAACAATTTTTTATTTTATGAAAAAATTGATACCGAGATGAAGATTATAATTTTTAATATTTGATATAGAATTTAATAGTTGTGTCCTAATTATCTAAATCTCTAATCTTGAAAAGATCCTCTATGTGATCCTTTCACCCTCCCCCTCTAGTCAAAGACTAATTTTTTGTTATATCTTTAAATTACAATTATCCAATGTTGGGATATGTTTCTCTATATCTATATTCATATAAATTTTATTTACATGTGATGAGAGACCTTTCTCTCCCCCAACGACTCATTTTCTAAATTTTTATGCGGCGACGTTAGGCTACCAAATTTTCCTAAGTTAATTTCTAAACTCAATTTCTACTCATTGGGTTTTAAAAGTACATCAATGGTTATATCAGGAAAAGATTATGTATGGAATCACTGTATATTTATTTATGTTGTAATTTCTATTTCCCTTTGTGTGGATATACATTTTTTACACATAATCACCCTGTTGATAAATTCTTTTGTCATTTATTCAATCTTTGTAAGGGACTTCGTCTCATTATCCTTTCATTGAGGAATACTTCTATTTATACATGACTTAATTTTATACATTGTATAAAAACCCCTTTTACCTTTACTTTAATTCAAAGGGAAATTTTTATCAACGTAGCATTTTACTAAACGACAAATGAAATGTTTCTTTTTAACGTACAGAGTGACAATGACCATTCTGCCACCACGTGCGTTATTTGATATTTTGATTCCTTAACAAGCCGTAATATTTTTGAAGGAAAAAATAAAAACCATATACTCTTTTACATATTTTGGTTTTGAAAATGGTTTCGATAATGGATTTATTAACGAATGAGTAAGGAGATTTAACAGTATCATAAGCTATATAGAATGGAAGAATGATAGTGTATGACACTTTCCATCGGGATAAGCATGTTCATTCATGGGAGAAGCCATGTCGAATAGCCATGTGAGGGTGGATAGATGATTTCACGATGAAATGATGGGGATGAGAAGTTCCATGTAGTTAGTGTGGGATTTATATAGTGTTTGAATCGAACAGACAATGAATTCCTTTAAGGACAATGTGGCATGTAATACCTATGCCTATGGGCCTTGTAAGGGTTCTACCTCACCCCTAGAAAGGTGGATTATCAAAATCAATAAAAAATGAAGGCCTTCGGTCCATTGGTGGTATGTGGAAATGTTATCTTTCATCAATGTCTTATTTATGTGGCATGATTATGTTATGGTTGTTGGAAATTGTTTATGCATTCAAGTGGTTCTGTGATAATCCTCGTGTGGGTGATCCTGAGATATCCCACCAATGCATTCGGTAATGTGACAGAGGTAAATGTTAATGTTTCTCCTAAGAGATTCAGAGAATATACTGTAATTGGTATTCCAACGTAACACCCTACATAGTTGTGAAATCTATAATCTATGTATGATATTGATTCCACAAGATAGCTTTATGATTTTCAATTTCTATCAGTTATTCATAAATCATATTATTTCAATGGGTATGTTAATGAAATTATGTTCTATATGTATGGATAAACTAATTTTTTCTTGGTTCATCTTATAACCCTTATAGAGCTTTTTATGCTCATCCCATTCTTTAGATATTTTTTTCAATGGGGGTTAGGAAGAGTAAGGGAAATGAAAAATTAAAAAATATTTAAAACAAGAAATTAATTCATGTTTTCTTTTAAGAATTTTTTTTATGACAAAAATTGATACTGAGTAGGAGTGACTACATTGTAATTTTTTTGATTTAATGTAATAGTTATGGCTTAATACTCTAAAACTATAAACCTAAAAAGATCATCAATGTCAATTATTAACATAATTCAATATTATGTGACATACCAATTTATTATTATGTTTTCATTCAATTAAATAAAAAATTGAAATGAAAGTACTGTTCAAGCATACGTACGACTTAGTGTCTCTATGGATGGTGTGTTTCATTACTTATCTCCAAATGTTATGTAATATTATAAATATATATATATATATTGGATATATATATATATGATATATATGATATCTAAATCATGATTATCATTTTGGAGATAATGGAATTTTGACCACATGGACAATTTGAAATTTTCTCCAGTTCATTTTGACGCAAGTATCAAATATCAAAAAAGAACCCTTATTAAATTAAATGATAATATAATTTCTATAACATTGAAATAAGTGATATAAAAGGAATAATAAACTTGAAATTTTTTATGAAACAAGTATAAATTAACATTATTATATTATTCATGATATTAGAGAATGAACGAGTCAACTCAGACACAAAGTATGGGGTTTTTGTCTCACTTTTTACTCTCATGATATTCATTCTATATTTTCCACTATTTTATTTTGTGTAGTGAATATATCAAAATGATTTTATTCATTGTGTAATATAATATAATTTATGGTTATCTACAACTTCATTTTTTTATCTTTCTTTCTTGTGGTGTGTGTTTCATATGTTTCTAAATTAGTAAGGTAACCTTTCACGCTCCTCTTCTTTTCAAAGACTTATTTTATGTTATCTATATAAATTTAAATTATAAAATTTTAGGATTTTTTATTATATATCCTTGTTGATATAAATTTAATTTCCATGTGATGAGAGACCATTTTCTCTCTCATCAACTCATTTTCTGAATTTTTAAGTGACATCGTTAGGTTGCCGAATTTTTTGAAGGGAACTTCTTAACCCAGTTTCCATTCTTTGGTTTCATCTTCTAATTTTTCATTATGTTGTTCTTGGATTATGTGAGAAATTAATTTTGATGTCCTATATTTTATTTATAATTTCATTATGTGTACTTATTGTGAATACACATAATCAATCTATTTTATTTTTAAAATGATCTTTGTTTGGGTCATCATCTCAATCTCCTTTCATTGAGGCAAATTTGGATTTATACACAAAATTCTTTTATGCAGTGTATAAACACATTTATCTATTTTTTTTACTCAAACAGAATATTTTATCTATCTAGAATTTTACTAAATAAAAAAAATAATATTTCTTTTTAAATTGCGTGGTGACAATGACCTTTCGGCCATAGTGAGCATTATTTGATATTTGGATTTCTCGCAAATGGTAGTGTTTTTTAATGGAAAATAAATTCCATATAATATTTATACTTATTTTCATTTGAAAATAGTTTTGAGAATAATAGTTTTTTTCATTTAAGTTAATAATTCATATTTAAGATCTTTTTAGGTTTATAGTTTTAGAGAATTAAAACATAACTGTTACATTACATCTTGAATATTACAAAGTAGATAGTTCTACTCAGTATCCATTTTTTCTTAAAATGAAAATTATTAAATAAAGACACAAATTATTTTCCTCATAAATTATTCTTTAATTCTTCATCTCTCTTATCCAACCTGATACCATGTGAATGTTTTTTAGAAACATGGGATGAGCATACAAAGCTCAGTAAGGGTTATAAAATAATGAAAAAAATCATTAGTCCATCATTACATACAAAACATAATCTCTTTAACATAACTCATAAAGTCATAAAATTTATTAATAATGCATAGAAATAATAAATAATAAAGGTAAATTATGGAATCAATATCGTACATACATTGTAGATATCCCAGATGTGTGGGGTGTTACGTTTGGAATACCAATCATAGTATATTCCCTAAATATCTTAGGAGAAACATTAATGATTACTTTCATCACATTACCCAATGCATTGGAAAGATATATAGGGATCCCCCACCCAAGGTTTATCATATAACCACACATATACATAAAAAATTAGCAATAACTGTAACAAATTCAAAACAAATAAAACAATAATAAAGGAAAGATAACATTTCACGATATTGAAATATTCAATCCATTTCCAAAACCATTCTAAACTTTTAATAAATATATTCTTGAATATAAGTGTCCCATTAAACATTAAAACTGTTGAAAAAAATTAATATTTTTAAAAAATTGATGTCCATATAATGAAATCATTAAAACCATTCAAAAACATGGACATTAATGAGAAGGGTAAATATTTAAAACATTTAAAATGATGTTTTAGTTTAAGAGTCCTTTATAATTTCATAAACTAATTAAATAATAAAATTAAACAAAACCTTAATATCATGAGAATAAGTAGATTCTAGATATCATATATCAAAGGGCATTATATAAACATTATATGATAATAAATGTTCATGACAATAAGATATGAATCAATGAAAGGATATTGAGACTAAATCCTGTAGAAAGATCCTATGAGTGATGTAAGAATTTATCATTGGGGCGATTAGGTGTACAAATAGAATATCCACATTAATAGAAGATTAAATTACAAAATAAATGAATAAATAGTTATACCACAAATAATCATAGAATGACATAATCCAAAAGTAGAATATTAACACCAAAAATATAAATTTGGTTAAGAAGTTCCCTTAGGAAATTTTGATAGCCAAAGGATGTCACAAAAAAATCATAAAATCAGTTTATGAGATAAAAAATGGTATCTATTCACTTGGAGTTAAAATTTACATCAATAAGGATATATAAAAATATATCCCAACATATGATATTGGAAATTACATGACATACCATAAAAGAAGTCTTTGACTAAAAGTGGTGGTTGAAAGGTTCCCTTACAAAAATCATTTTTTAAATAGAATATATCTATTATATTTATTAAATATTAGTAAAAATAAAGAAATTATAAATATAAGATATTATAAAAACTGTAATTTCACACAAAATCATAGCATGACATCACAATGATTTAGAATAATGACACAAAGAATCGAAATTGGTTTAAGAAGTTCCCTTATCGAATTGGTAACTGATGAACCATACGCCCCATGTAAGAAGGATGATAAAATTAGGATTTAAATTCCCATAAATAAATTTTTATTACAAAAGGAATAAAATAATGGTCAGTACATACACCACACAAAAATTAACTATTAGCAAATATAGCATGAATATTATGAGAATAAAAAGTGAGATGAAAACCCCTTACCTTGTGTCCGACTAGTATTGGATGTTCCTTTTTCTTCCTAAATAATCAAAATAAGAAAATATATACTTTAATAATATAATTTTTAATTTTTATAATTCTTTAATATCACTTATTACATTTCTATAATAATTTGATAATTATTTGAGTTCATATCGGAGATTATGTCGATGTTCGGAACATGAGTCAAAAATAAACTTGACATAATTATAAATTGTCCACGTGGTCAAAATTACATTATCACCTTTAAGGTATTCATGATTTAGATATCATATATATCATATCTTTCTAGTATATATGTATTTATAATATTCCATATCATTTGGATATATGAAAATGAAATGCACCGTTCATGGAGACGGTAAGTCGTACGTACGCATTAAAACTACATTCATCTAATTTTTTTCATTTATGAAAGAATGAAAACCAAATGATACTTAGGTATATTATTATTACAGTATAATATAATATTTTATATACATTACATCTTTTCATTAACATCATCCTCTATACGTTCAACGTATGGCATAAATGAGTAATATCACTTTGAGGGGGCGATAGTTTGTAGTGCCTCAAATAAAATTATCATATCTACCCACTATAAAAACCATAATTGTGTGATATAAGTGAATAATAAAGAATAATAGAGACCATATATATATTATATATATCACACATAAATATAGTTCCATAATAATGGCTCCCAAGAGAGGTGGTAGGAGATTATTGAACAATCATTGCTTCGTCAGGCAGTAGTTCATCATCCACAGAAACAGTATGTTATAAATCAAATAGATGGAGGTGTGTGTAAGTGTATTTGTATTAATTTTAATAAAAAAACACATTATATTTATTATATTCGTTTTTTATTTACACATTGAATAAGAATATAATAGTTAGTGGAGAAGAAAAATAAAGAAAAGAACTTGAGAGAAGATGTTACCTTTAAATCGTGCAACTCCCTTTGGATTGAACCAGGAGGATTTCTTGAATTTCCTTATGCCTAGGGGAAGGCCTCTAAGAAGAATATATGGATGTTATGAGCATATTTGGGTAGTTTTTGGACAATACCTGGGTATTGAGAGGTTTGATTAATGGGTTATAAGTTGTGACCTTTTATTAGAGGGAGGATGTGATCTTTAGAAGAGTTTGAAGGTATTATATTACTACAAATTGATTTTAGGTTTCAAAAGGTCCAAAACTCCAAATAGTATGTTTTTATTTTTAGATGTATTTGAACTACACTTACACACACCTTCATCTAATGGGTAATGATCATATTGTTCCTGTGTACAGCAAATTGCTGCCTCACAAAATGATGATTGTTCAATTTTCCCCGACCACCTTTCATGGTAGCCATTATGATAGATCTATAATTATATATGATATCCATGATATTTATTTTATATCTATGCCTATGTAATTATCATTTAGAACATTACTTTATATTTTTCATGTTGTATAAATACTAAAATTTCATTTGAGGATGGGCATACTATCGCCCCCTCAAAATGATATGACTCCTTCATACCATTCCCGGAACATTTAAAGGATGGTGTTAATGAATTTATTTAATGTATATAAAATATGATATTATAATGGAATAGTAATATACCAATGTATAATTTTGTTTAATTCCATTAAAAATGAAATAATGAAAGCAATGTAGCATTCATGCATATGTACAGCTTACTGTCTCCTTGAATGATGCATTTCATTATCATATATACAAATGATATGGGATATTATAAATAAATATATAATAAATATATATTATAACACCTAATATATTTTATTTTATGATTATATTAAATATATTCTATTCATATCCTTTATTTTATAAAGCACTATGTTCCTTTAAAACAACACTTAGTTATTTAGGAGATAGTCATAACATATCCATTAAACATAAATTTTCTACTTTTATGTTTTGAATTTCAAAAAATGGTCATCTAGAGTTGTGAAAAGTATGTCATTTGGAGTCTGATAGAACCAACATGATTTTTGATGAATAGTAACATACCCTTATGAATAATAATATGAATAGTAATATGACCTTTATGAATATTAAATAATGATAGTATTTTATTTTCATAAGGTAATAAGATAATGAGATCTTAATTAATTTTTCAATGTGATAAAAAATTATTATACATTTAAAATTATTATTTTTCAAATTAACTATAATTTTATTTAAGAAGTAAATTAATAATATTTATAAAATAATTTTAAAATAATGTAGTTCATTTTTTAATTATACACATAGTAGAATGTTTAGGGGTATTTTTTGGATTTTTTCTAAAATAATTTATTTTTTCATGAATCGTAAAAATATTGTTTTGAGTTTTCTATAGTTTAATTGCATTATAATGATGTAATAATAAAAAAAGTTTGGTCAACGTTTTTATAGTGATATATGACATTAGTTGTCTAATGTGGCTAAAACCATATGAAAATACCATGGGAAATCCCATGGTTTTGAAAAACCCATTAATGAGGGGTTCCTTTTAATTAATAAAAAACTCCCTCTCATTTACTGTAAATACCCACTCACCCCATTCGTTTTATTTCCTTAAAAATTAAATATCTCCTATTATCGAGTAGTATAACATCCCTATTAGTCCCCCCAAGGTGTCGTCAAACTCCCACGGTCCCTACCTTCATGTTTTGGGAGTTACTCTACAATGTATGAAAATCAACCACCGTTCTCTTTTCTTAAATATTTCATTTTAGGTTTTCCCTTTTATTTTCAATTGGATTATGTTGGGATATGACATTACATTATATATTATTTAAATGTGATGGGATACCACCTTTATATTATCAATGTATTTTCGGAAATTTTCTGTGACGTCGTTAGACCGCATAATTTTCGAAAGAGATATCTCAATTTTCATCTATTTTGAGTTACTTTCTTTTATAATTCATTACTAATATATATTCATCCAAATTATATTATAATTAGATATCCATATATTAAATTTAATTATATTTTTATAATGGAATATTTAATCATCATATCTCTGTCCCCCTCCTCTTATATTAAAATTGAAAACACCATCTGAGATGTGTTACTTTATCACATTCAAGGACGACGAATTCTCAATTTACATTAATATATTAAATTATGGTAATGTAAGCATTTTTTTGGTTAATACAGATAATAATAAATATTTATATCGTCACATTATTTTCCTTTAATCTTTACACACTCATAATATTAAATAATAATGAAAAACAAGTTCATTATGAAGAAAACCACAAAGTTAATCCAAACATTTAAATTAACTTTTATCTAATAAATCATCATCATGGTATATAATTAAAAATTATTAAAAGATAATTTATATCTGTGTAATTTAATTAATTAGTTATATTAATAATTTTGGATCTATAACCACTTTTTAATCAAAGTAGCATTAATGAATACAAGTAAACGGATCACAAAAACCATGGAACAAATTACTTCCAAAACAATAAAATTGAACCTATTAAACCCATAAAAATGGATAGGAATGAACCTAATAATGTTATAATAAATAAATTACATGTATATTAGTTTATATAATTATTAATTAATGAAGAAAAAATTTGTTATTCAGGTCATTAAAACAAATAAAGAACACACTCGGTCATAAGGTAAGGGGTTTCTTATCTCACTTTTATTTCATTGAGATTTCCATTGTTTGCCAATTATTTCCTGTATGTGGTATATGTGTAAATCCATTTCATATAATAGCATGATTTTTTTTATATTTATGGTATTAATTTTTTTATGGTTATTATGTTCTGTTCATATGATTCTACTGATTACATTATCGTTTGAGACATTGCCTCAACTTCTATTTCATTGTGACTGAATTTGTATTGTGAACCTAATAATCATTATGTGGGGTACGTACAAGAAATTTGAGATAAAATTTAATTTTAAATTATTATTCTTTTAAATATTCATGAATATGTTTGTTTTCTAAACTATATACCATTTTTACATACGGTGCTTATTTGGAATGTTGTTTTAATTGTTGGAAAATTGATGATTCTATATCATATAATCTATATGGATATTGAGATGGAAGATTTTAATTGTATTAAATCTATCTATAAATAATTATTTTTACTTTCATTGGAGGGTGGGTCCTACTATATCCCCTTGATGCATTGACATGTCTCATGCAGCAAATCTGTTGGTGACAAACCCTTTTAGTTTGATTCTAAAAATCAGACAGGTTTAAACCCACAGAACTATACTATGTTAATGGTAATACAGTATCATGTTCCAGAAACATGACATAATATTTATAATAATTCTCTTTATTCATCATTAGTTATTACTATCCATGAGGTTTTCACTATGAAAAAATCTATGGTTGCAGTTTCATTGTCAGTTTAGTAATGGCATGAGTTTTTTTATCTATTCATCATGCCATATTGTCTATGCCAAGTTTTTTATGATTCAGTTATTATTGAGTCACTCTTACACTAATTCTAACCCTTAATTATAATTTTATCTCACCCCTTTCATTTTTTTTACCTTCAATAGGTTTGGAAGTGGAGATCATTTATCGAGTTTCTGTGGATGCAATTTTTTATTTTTGTAATGTATTGTATCTTGTTACCTTTCTCAATTTAATTTAAGTTACATATACGTATATAGATCATCAATAATACTAAACTGATCGTTACATTATGATTTCATTCCTTCTAACACTTCTAATTTAACAAGTAATGCACTGACTCCGATCTAGCGGGGCTGGTGTGTTATAGATGGTATCAGTGAATGTTTAGTTGAAAAAATGGAAACTAAATATGAAATTATAGATTATGGAACTAATACTTAAGGTATTATTTGAGGATAAAAATACAAGATCATTCTAGTATTTTGGTAAGGAATAAATTATGTGGATCATTCTAGAAAATACATCCTTCTTTGGATACAAATATTTAGAGGTGGTTCTAGCACAAAAGTAGCTAGGAGTGAAAACTACAACAAGGGGGTTTGGGCATGACCTGAGGTATCTCGGTACAAGACAATGGGACATTAAGCACACTTGGTATTGTAAATCCCAAGGGATATTCTTAGGATAACTCAAATTTTATTTATAAGCCATTATGAATTATTTTATTGTAAATTTTTCGTCTAAGAATTCATGTTTATGAGATTAGTTGTGCGTAGAATTTCAATATATGTTAGGGATTTACTAATTGAGATTCAAAACCTAATACAGTATATTCCATTATATAAAAATGGATCCTAATGTAAGATGGGGAATCAATACTCATTGTAAATTTAGGGATTTCCCCACAGAGCAAGTCAGCACAGTCAATGATAGGGCAGATCAGATCAGGAACATGTTGGGACAATGTACTAAGGTTGTAACAAATAACTATTCCACATATATGCAATATTGTTTCATGTGGATGATGCCCCTATATTTTAGTTTTACAACTAATCCAGTAGTAACTGTGTAGTGGATCAAATCCCTTGAAATGATATTCTTGGAATTAAGATGCAATTAAAATGAAAAGGTAGTGCTAGTAGTATATTGTCTCAAGGGAAATGACAATAAATGGTGGTCATTGACCCAGAATACCACTGAGGAAGAAGAAATATATGATATATAATGGAGGAACTTTAATTAAATAGTCTTTGAAAAATATTTCCCTCATGAGAAATGAACCGAAATAATGAATAAATTTCCAATCATAAAGAAAAGGGAGGAAGACAATGTTGTAGAGTATGAGGCTACCATCATGACGCTAGCTAGGTATTCCATAGAATATGTACATGACTCAGAAGAAAAGATTGATCATTTCAGTGATGTTCTTTCTCCATGTCTTTGAAGGGCAATGGCTTCTTAAAAATTTTCATCATATGATGAAATTGTTTCATGTGCCATAAAAATAGAGAAGGAATTTTCTAAATCTAATTTGTTCAAGGGAATCCAAGATAAGAAGTGGTACTCTGATATCCAAGTGAAATGTGAAGATCCAATGAAGAACAAGGGAATGAAGAAATTCCCATTATGATAGAACTATAGAAAGAATCTTCTCAGGAAATTCTTAAAAGGCATGTGAGTCTACTATATTTGTGGGGAAAATGGTCATCAATCTAATGAATTCAAAGGGAAGAAACAATTTGATCAGGTTAAATGATAAAATTGTAGAGATATGGGACACTAAGAAAATAAGTATCCTAATCACTAAGGAAACATGACTCAGAAATGGCCAATAGGGCATGTGTGATCTTATGCAGTGATAACCGTGGAGTTTGATGTTTCTAATGATGTTGTGGCAGGTACTTTAGTTGTTTCCTGATACATAACCAATGATTTATTAGATTCTGGATAACCATATTCATTTATATCTTCCCAATTATCCATGAAAATTATACATGTCCAATTTAATTTAATAAAGGAATTTCTAGTCACACATTCTAGGGGATGTATCATTGCGAAAAAGGAATGTCAATTACACCACCTCAAGACAAATAAATGTTCCTTAGATGAAAACCTTATCATCATACCAATGACTGACTTTTTTATGATAATCGATATGAATTGTCTATCAAATTAGGATACAAAGATTTATTGCAAGAATAAGGAAGTTATAGTCATTTAAAATGTTGTAGAATCTCTAATTTTAAGAGCAGAAATCACACAAACTGATTATTATTTAGATCCACCGCTGGTAGCTCTATATAATGAAATTCATGGAGAGGAAGAGAACCTAATGCCTATGGGTGAGGAAATAAATCATCAAATTTAAAATAAACATATAGTGAAATAATACATTGATTTATTTCTAGAGGATTAACCTAGACATCCTCCAGAGAGGGATGTCGAGTTCTCTATAGATTTAATTCCTTGTACAAGACCTATATCAACAAATCCCTATAGAATGGCCACTGTGGAATTAGTAGATCTAAAGAAACAACCAGAGGAATTGGGTGAAAAATGATTTATTTGACCTCGTGTTTCTCCTTGGGGAGACCATGTCCTCATTCCATAGATAAAAGATGTGTCTAGGAGGAAGTGCATTGATTATAGGGAAATCACTTCTAGTACAACAAATAATAAGTATCATCTATGACAAATTGATTATTTATTTGATCATCTTCATGGATCATAATACTTTTCAAAGATTGAAATTCAGTCTGGATATCATCAGCTACGTGTGAATAAGGGGGATATTACAATGACATTATTTTGAACATCGTATCGGCATTACGAGTTTATAGTTATGCCATTTGGATAGACTAATGCACCCTCTATTTTTATGGATATAATAAATAGAGTTTTCAAGGAATATCTTGATAAAATATGTGTGGTATTAATTCATGATATCTATGTATACTCTAAAATCTATGAAGACCATGAGAATCCATTGCTGATTATTCTGACAATTCTTAGAAGAAATATATTATATTGGATTTTTAGTATGTGAGAATTTTGGATTCAACCAATTTCATTTCAATTCCATATTGTTCCTAAATATGGAATCCAATTTTATCCTGTAAAGAAAATGGAAATATAATAAAGGACCAAGCCAATGATCATAATAAAGGAATATAATTTTATTGGATTAGAAGGTTACTATTGGTGTTATATTCATATTTTTTCTTAACTGGATATCCCGCTAACCGAGAACACATGTAATGGAGTTAAGTTTGTGTGGATGAAATAATGTACAGAATTCCTTGATGATTTGAAAATAAGATTGGTCAATTCTCCAATTTTGAATCTTCCATCACTATGTGATGGATTTGTAATATACAGTGATGCATCAAAAAATGGGTTGGGCTGGGTGCTAATACAAAAAGATAATGTTATTTCTTATGCATCAAGGAAATTGAATAATTATGAGAAAAATCATCCAACTCATGAACTTGAGATAGAAGATGTAATCATTGAACTGATAATATGGAGACATTATCATCACAGTGAAAAATATGAGATAAACATATATCACAAGAGCTTAAAATACATTTTCACACAAGAAGAACACAACATGAGGAAAATGAGGTGGCTCGAGTTACTCAATGATTATTATTGTACAATACACTACCAACCAGGAAAGGAAAATAAGGTGGAAGATTCATTAAGTAGGAAAGATCATGTACTTTTGACTCAAATGGGGATTGAGATAGATCATATATTCATGGATATACTAAATAAGTAAATGGGAATTGTTATGGAAGGGGAAACATATTTTATCTTTTAAATTTTTTCTAAACCATATTTACAGGAGAAGGTACAAATCTCTCAATATGATGATGAAAATCTATATAAGGTAATTGAGGCTGTTAAGGATGGCAGATATATTGACATCATGTGTGAAGATGGAATTTTGAAAATTGTGTGGAGGCTTTTTGTCCCTAATATACCTGATCTAAATATGGAATTGTTGTTTTATGGTCATAGATAAAATATCCCTATAAACACTAGTAGCACTAAGATGTATAGAGATTTTAAGGAACATTTTTGGTGGGAAAACGTGAAGAAGGAGATTGTTGATATGTGTCGAGATGTTTGGTTTGTCAACAGGTGAAGGCTAGATGACAACATCAGGTAGGATTCATGTAACACCTTCTTATTCTTATGTGGAAATGGGATGGTATTACAATGGAAATTTTCATGTGACAACCAAAGACTCCAAGAAAGAATGATGTGATATGGGTCATTGTTGACCGTCTTACAAAATCATCACATTTTCTTGCTATAATGGAAGATTTACAACATGAACGTTTATCAACAAAATATATTAATGAATTTTTATGACATCATGCTATACCGTTATCAATTGATTCTGATCGTGATCCCTATTTTACATCAAAATTATCGAAAAGTATCCAAAAGGCTTTGAATAACGAGCTTCGTATGAGTATTAATTATCCCCACTAACTGACAGATAGTCAGAATGGACTATTCAATCTCTGGAATATATTCAACGATCATTATCTTTTTACTTTAAACATATATGGGATCAATAATTTCCTTTGGTATAAGGCCCCTGCCTTAAACCTTACTTAATCTTTAGTTATTACAAAATTACACATTGAGAATCTTTTCAGGTTTAGAGTTTTAGAAAATTAGATCACGAAACTTGAATTGCATTCCACATTTAAGCAAAGTGGTTTCATAAAAGACAGTATTCATTTTTCCCATCAACGAAAACATATTTAAAATAAAACATGGATTCTTTCTTGACACATCTTTGACACTATCATCACATCATGTACCTTTCCCTTGACCTGTGAAAAAATTTTCAAAAAATTGGGATGAGCATAAAAAGCACAGTAAGGGTTAAAAATAATATGGAAAAGAAACATGAGTTCATATATACATAAGAATTAAATCAAACTTTAACCATAAAACATAGGCACTTTAACATACCTCATCAAATCATGAATAAATAATAGAAATCATAAGACATAATTGGTAACTTGAGGAATTCATAACATTCATACATAAGGAGTAACCCTCTTGGTTACGTTTGGAATACCCACCGCAGTATATTTCCTAAATCTCTTCGGAGAAACCTTAACGTTTCACTCCATCGTGTTACCCAATGCATTGGAGAGCTATATTAGTCTAACCTGCCCTTAGTTTATCACAGAACCACCCGTCTTCATAATAATGCCCAAGAACCTCAACATAATCGTATCACATAAAACATGCATAAAGGAAACATATCATTTCCACCATTCAATCACAAGATATCAATACAACACATTGATATAAAAGCATTATGAAAACCATTTTCAATAACAAAATAAAAGAAAAGTAAAACATGGTATTTATTTTTCTTTTAAAAAAATGTATGGCTTGTAAAGGAAGCCGAAACTCAAATAATGGTCACAGCGGCATAGAAGTCGTTGTCGCCGCATACGTATGACAAAAAAATTCCCTTTTTTCATCTATTAAATGCTTCATATAAAAAAATATTCTTTTTGAATTAATGTAATAGTCAATGGGGTTTATACACCGTATAAAAGAAGGTTGTGTATAAAACAAAATATGCCTCAATGAAAGGAGATTGAGACGAAGTCCCATACCACCTTGAAGCTTTTAAAATTTAAAAACATTAATATCCATATAAATAAATCCTTAATACCATTTTGAAAACATGGATATTAATAAGAACAAATAATTAAAACATTTAAAGAGATATTTTGGTTAAAGGGGTTTTACCAAAATTAGAGACACTTGAATACAATAATTGAGGAATAACATTTAGTTAGAACTTTATAATATCAAGAGAATAAATGTATTCATGATATAATATTCCAAAGGACAAAATATACACCATATAAGAGTGAATTTGTGCATAACAACAATGAAGTCTCAATAGAAATGTCAAATGTGATGAAATCCCTTATAAAGAAGGTATCCTTAAATTAAGGATAAATCAATCTCAAAATTATGTGTGATAAATATAAATACACCCAATATAAGTGGATATTAAGTGTACAAAAATAAAAGGTAATTCACACATATTAAAATGATGACATATTCAATAACTACATGTTGAACCCAAAGAAATCGAAATTGGGTCAAAAAGTTCCCTTGTTAAAATTCGACTGCCTAACGGCATCACTTCAAAATTTAGAAAATGAGTTGATGAGAGATAAAAAGGGCATCTCATCACCTGGAAATAAAATTTACATCAATAATGATATAAAATAACAAATCAAAACATAATAGTATGTGAATTAAATGACATAACAAAAGAGGTCTTTTAAAAAGTGTAGGGTGAAATGTCCCCTTACCCAGTTGGGTAACCTTCGAAACGTACACCCCTTGGAAGAAGGGTCATACAATGAATATGTGAATACCCATAAATTAACTTATACTACACAAAGTGTATAATAATGGGCAGTACATACACCACTCAAAGGAAATTGTGGCAAACACAACATAAATCTCACAGGAATAAAAGTGAGATGAAAAATCCCCTACGAAAACTCGGCAGCCTAATGACGCCATTTAAAACTTCCAAAAATGGATTAATGAGATCAAATATGGTCTCTAATCATATTAAAATAATGTTTACAGAAAGGTGAATATTAAGTAACATACCCTAACATAACAAAGAGGAGCTTAAAAGAAGTGACATAAAGGGGAGTACTTAAAAAGAAAGAGAGAGGTTAGATCTCTTACAAAAAATTCGGCAGCCTAACAGCACCACTCAAAACATCCAAAAAGGATTGATGAGAGAGAATAGGGTCTCTCATCATATGAACATAGAAATTACAGTACGAGTAATATAAAATAACATCTCAATCACAAGAAATATGAGCTTAAAAGGAATGACATAAAATAGTGTACTTAAAAAGAAAGAGAGGAGTCAGATCCCTTACCTCATGTCCAACTTGTCATGTTCGTTTCTTTATATTCCTGAATAATAAACTTTGGTCAATTTATAATTTCTTAAGTACCTCCTATAAAGATTATTATTCAGTACATATCACATATTATAATGTTATAATAATTGTTTAATAATGTTAGTTCATATCAGACATTTTTGCCGATGGTTGGTACATGAGTCAAAAATGAAGTTGTTTGAAAATTGATTTTCCATGTAGTTATAAGTAAATAATTTCCAGAATAGTTTTAATGATTAAAATATCATATATATCCATTTCATATTAATTTTATACTATTCCATATCATTTGTAGAAAATAAATAAAAAGCACCGTTCAAGGAGACGGTAGGCTGTACGTACGCATGAACGCCACTTTCATTTTTTCTTTTTCATATTAATGGAATTAAAAATATATGATATATATATATATATTATAATTCCATTATAATATATATGTTATATAGGTCACATATTTTCATTAATTTTATTCTTTATACATTCCATGTATTGCATGTACGAGTCACATCACTTGAGGGGGCGGTAGTCCGCACTTACTCATATGAAATTATCGTATTTACACAACATGAAAAGAATAAAGGTATGGTTTAAATATAAAATACAGAAGCATATAGTAAAAACATAAATACCATATATCATATATATAATACAGTGAAAACATAATGTCCACCTTTAATGGTGTTAAAAGTATATTGAACAATCATCGTTTCGTGAGGCAGAAAATCGCCAACCACAGAAACAGTATGTAATTTAACCATTAGACAAAGGTGTGTGTAAGTGTAGCTCGAATCCTTCTTATAACAACATCATATTATATTTAATATACTTTATTTATTACAAAATAGATGAATAAAAATAGTTTAGGGGGTTGGAGAAGCAAAATAAAACAAAAGGACACAAGTGAAGACATTACCTTAAAATCGGGTAACTCCCATTGGTTTGAGCTCAAAGGCTTCCTTGGGAAGACATCTGACCAAAGTGAGGATTCAAGGAGTTAGAGAGGGATGTGGAGAGACAAAATGGGCAGGGGTTTTCCGATCCAAAGACTTTGGATGTGTGGGTATGGAGGTAGAGGTGGGGGACTTTTATAAGAGGAGGGGAGGGGAACTTTTGGAAAGCAAAGAAATGTTACTTTATTTTTGAATGTGTTTCGGATTTTAATGGTCCCACATTGATGTGTTTCGAGGATAAGGTTATAAGGGTTCTAAATACACACATACAATAGGTTTTGGACATGTATAGGTCTTATATTTTACTTTATCTTTCCATTTTTTAAAATCATTAAATAATGAGGTCATCACTGCATCGTCATGATGTCATAAATAATTTAATTTATTTAATGTCTAAAAATTATAAAAAAAACTTTGATGTAGGAAATATTTATATATTTCAAATTACTATTTATAGTCAAATATCTGACTTATATAACCCCATGTAAAAATTATTTTAGTTAAACATATCATGTTTGGGTCATTTTTACTTTAACATTTAATAAAAAGATATTTTTGTCATTTTCAAACAAAAGTGGCTCCATGGGGTCCCCAAGTTGACCCATGGATTTTATGGGTCGTCCATGACACATCCAATGAGGATAGGACATGTGTCTAGGTCATTTTATTTTATTAAAACATTATTCTTACCTTAAACTACAATAATTACCTCTAATCGCGATAAAAAACTTAATAAGTAACTATTCACCAAAAAATTATTTTAATCCTATTGAACCAAATTTTCCTTCTTAATGACAACCATGTATGTCGGATTTTTGAAATTCAAAACACAAAGATGGAAAATTTTCATTTAAACGGAAAATCAGTTTTTATAAGTATCACTTAGTGGTTTCACTATTCATCAAAAATTGAAGATTTTCAGAAAATTACCAAAATTTCACCCAAAGATATATTTGATATTCCAAATTCAAAATTGATTTCTATTTTACAAAATTCAAAACATATAAGCTGCATTAATTAATTTAATAATTAATTCCCGCTGTCAAAACGAATAGCGTGTTTTTATGACACAAAATGTATTAAAAGATTGACACTAGTTTAAATCCGATTTAAAAGTGAAATTAATTCCAACAACCACTATTGGATTAAATGGTAAAAATATATTCTAATTTCACTTTAAAACCAATTCAAAAGATAATGTAATCATATAAATAAATTAGATTAAAAGAGGTTTTGAATTAAAACACAACATTTTTCACTATTCATTAAAAATTGAACTTTTTCGGAAAAATACCAAAAATTTACACAAAGAAAATTTTGATGTCCCAATTATAAAGAAGAATTTTATTTTTTCAACTATAACTCATAAAATTGTCAAATGCGAATTTAAAAGAGGTTCACCATCAAATGGCAGTTAATCGACCTTTTAAAGAATATTACAATGTTTACGGTTAAAATTAGATTCATTTTCATTTTTAATCCACTAAAATTTATTTTAAAAAGTAAAAATATTTGACAAACATATATAATCATTTTTTAGTTAGTTCTATTCATTCCCTCCATTCCAACGGCTAGACATTAACTACTATTTAAAATAACATTATTTTATTATTAGAGTGCAACGTAAGATTCCCAAGAAACTCATTGTTGTGTGTTGGGTACGCCATTGAGAATAGCATCCCCTTTAAAGTAACATTAATATTTTATTCACAAATATGGATAAATATAAAAATTTCATATTCTTTATTTACCTGGGGTGTTACATCCTTCCCCCCTTTTGGGAATTGCTTCCTCTCAATTTTAAAATTGAGCTTGGAAACATCCTTGAAAGTTCCACATCGGAACAAGAGTCGGTAAAAAATTAACTTTATAATAAAGAAAGATAAGTACAGAGGTCACCCGAGTTAACCAATACTAGGATTCCATGTATGAAAATATGGACATGGAGGAGAAAACATAGGGTTATGTTCTGATGGAGAGTGATAGAAAACATGTTTAGGAGAAAGTTAACCACAAAAAAATCACAAACTTGTGATGGGTTAAACGGTATTTGATTCCCTAGTAGGAAAAGTTAATAGACAAAATTTTTGTTTTAAGTTAATTTTTTATGAGGAATTTATTAATAAGGAAACATAATCACTTATCATGTTGACTTTCAACTTTTATTAGATTCCTTACACAAACTCATATTTTATCCAAAAGATGAGTATTTAGGAAGACTTGTTCACATTAAGAGTACTATAATAAACTTCTAGAGAATCACCTAATCCACAAAATATAACTTTATACTTACCATGTCTTTAGTCTCTAACCAAAACCAAAACCAAAAAGGTTAGTATAAGATCAGATAATCCAGAAAAGTATAACCCTTTATAAAAATAAAATCTATTCTTAATCTCCAAATTTTTTTCCAACAAAACCCAAAGTTCAACGAGGACCATTCGATAAGCAAATTGTCCATAAAATACATCAAAGTAAATCAAAATTATATTGAAACCCAAATATTTGAAGGATTTTGTTCGCATAGTCTTCCAAGGTACAAATTAACACCTATCTCAAAATAACATCAGTTACTCTTAAAGTCTCGTATTGAAAAGTAATTAGCCTAATCACATATCCTCCATGATAGGTTAATAAATTTCCATTGATAACCCAAAATCAGCTTACTCTTAATTCATAAAGTCATCTAACGAAAAAGAATCATTCAAACTAACCAGGGAAATCACGTAGTCCAGGGGTAGGAGATAAATACCAATCGCACTTTGGTTGTGGGTTCGATTCGCGCAGCTTTGTCCGACGCGATGGGTTGTCACATGGTCTGCGTGTTGTCCTTTTTCCAAAACTGTATAATTCTCAAACAATTTCCCAAACCGAGATAAAATCTTCAAAAATAATCATAACATATTTTAACCTCATGTTTATCTCATGCCTTTAATTTTCCATCATAACATATAATAACCGATAATTACCTCAAAAGTAAAGATCATATAAACCCTGATGGTTACCATTATAATTATTACCTGAACTTCCACATCGATTGGTCATCTCGTACATGATGAATTATAGAAAATTCCAGGGTTCAAGTGGTTGATCATGACTCCTTGATAGTTGGTTTAGAACAACCATGAGTTTCCTCATTGAATACCCCATTTCATCCAGTCTCTTAATCAAAGAACAAACACAGTTTCCTTCAAACCTATTGTCACTTTGGTGCCTTCTAGATCCATCCATTCAATAAAAACAAAAATTTCAGTGTGAGTATATGAACAAAACAATCTTGTAATAATGGGGGAGATAACCACTATGATATACTTACTCATTCACTTTATCTAAAACTAGGACTCTTTCTAAAATCCTATCCATTATGGTACTGTCACTTATGCATAGAGAATACCCTAACCTCTAAAGTTATCTAAACCGTCCTTTAATACCAACTATAAGGCCCTAGCCTTAAACCTTAATTAATATTGAGTTATTACAAGATTATACATTGAGGATCTATTCAGGTTTAGAGTTTTAGAGAATTAGATCATGAAACTTGCATTAAATTCCACATTTAAGCAAAGTGGTTTCATAAATGATAGTATTCATTTTTCCCATCAACAGAAACATATTTAAAATAAAACATGGATTCTTTCTTGAAACATCCTTGACACTATCATCATATCATGTACCATTCCCTTGACCTGTGAAAAACATTTCAAAAATTTCGGATGAGCCTAAAAATCTCAGTAAGGGATATAAAAATATTGAAAGGAAACATGAGTACGTGTATACATAAGAATGAAATAATACTTTACCCATAAAACATAGACACATTAACATACCTCATCAAATCATGAATAAATCACAGAAATCATAAGACATAAAAGGTAACTTGAGGCATTCATAACATTATTACATAGGGAGTAACCCTCTTGGTTACGTTTGGAATACCCACCACAGTATATTCCCTAAATCTCTTCATAGAAACCTTAACGTTTCACTACTTCGCGTTACCCAATGCATTGGAGAGCTATATCGGGCTCACCCACCCTTAGTTTATCATGGAACCACCCGTCTTCATAATAATTCCCAAGAACCTCTACATAATCGTATCACATAAAACATGAATAAAGGAAACATAACATTTACACCATTCAATCAAAAGATATCAATATAACACATTGATATAAAAACATTATTAAAACCATTTTCAATACCAAAATAAAAGAAAAGTAAAACATGGTATTTATTTTTCTTTTTAAAAAATGTATGGATTATAGAGGAAGCCGAAACTCAAATAATGGTCAAAGCGGCGGAGAATTCATTTTCACCCCATACATATGACAAAAACATTCCCTTTTGTCTTCTATTAAATGCTTTGTATAAAAAAAATTCTTTTTGAATAAACGTAAAAGTCAAAGGGGTGTATACATCGTATAAAAGAAGGTTGTGTATAAAACAAAATATGCCTCAATGAAAGGAGATTGAGACAAATTTCCCTACCACCTTGAAGATTTAAAAATTTTAATCCATTAATATCCATATAAATAAATCCTTAAAACCATTTATAAAACATGGATATTAATATGAACAAATAATTAAAATATTTAACGTGATATTTTGGTTAAAGGGGTTGTACCAAAATTAGAGACACTTGAATACAATAATTGAGGAATAAAATTTAGTCAGAAATTTATAATATCATGATAATAAATGGATTCATGATATAATATTCCAAAATATAGTATATACACCATATAAGAGTGAATTGGTGCATAACAATAGCGAGTTCTCAATAGAAATGTCAAAAGTGATGAAATCCCTTATAAAGACGGTATCCTTAAATTAAGGATAAATCAATCTCAAAATTATGTGTGACAAATATAAATACATCCAATATAAGTGGATATTAAGTGTAAAACAATAAAAGGTCATTCACACATATTCAAAGGATGACATATTCAATAACTACATGTTGAACCCAAAGAAATCAAAATTGGGTTAAAAAGTTCCCTTGGTAAAATTCGACAGCCAAACGACATCACTTCAAAATTCAAAAAAATGAGTTGATGAGAGATAAAAAGGGAATCTAATTACATGGACATAAAATTTACATCAACAAGGATATAAAAGAACATATACCAACATAATAGTATGTGAATTTAAAGACATAACAAAAGAAGTCTTTTAAAAAGTGGAGGGTGAAAGGTCCCCTTACCGAGTTGGGTAACTTTCGAAACATACACCCCATGGAAGAAGGGTCATAAAATGAAGATATGAATAACCAGAAATTAAATTATCCCACAAAAAGTGTATAATAATGTGCAGTACATAAACCAATCAAAGGAAATTGTTGCAAACGTAGCATAAATCTCACGGGAATAAAAGTGAGATGAAAAATCCCTTACAAAAACTCGGCAGCCTAACGGCGCCACTTAAAACATCCAAAAATGGATTGATGAGATAAAATAGGGTCTCTCATCATATTAACATAAATTTTACAGCATGAGAAATATAAAATAACATCCACCAACATAACAAAGTGGAACTTAAAATAAGTGACATAAAGGAGTGTACTTAAAAAGAAAGTGAGAGGTTAGATCTCTTACAAAAATTCAGCAGCCTAATGGCGCCACTCAAAACATCCAAAATGGATTGAAGATATAGAATAGGGTCTCTCATCATATTAAAATATAAAATACAGTAAGGGTAATATAAAATAACATCCCAATCCCAAGAAAGATGATCTTAAAAGGAATGACATAAAAGAGTGTACTTAAAAAGAAAGAGAGGAGTCGGATCCCTAACCTCAAGTCCAACTTGTTTTGATCATTTCTTTATATTCCTGAATTATAAAATTTGGTCAATTTATAATTGATTAAGGAACTCCTATAAATATTATTATTCAGTTCATGTCACATATTATAATGTTATAATAATGGTTTAATAATGTTAGTTCATATGAGACGTTTTTTCTGATGTTTGGTACATGAGTCAAAAATGAACTTGTTTGAAAAATTATTGTCCATGTAGTTAAAAGAAAATAATTTCAAGAATAGTATTAATGATTAAAATATCATATATATCCAATACATATTCATTTTATACTATTCCATATCATTTGGAGATAAAAAACGAAAAGCATCGTTCAAGGAGACATTAGGCCGTACGTACGCATGAACGCTACTTTCATTTTTTTCTTTTTCATATTAATGGAATTAATAATACATGATATATATATATATATATTATAATTCCAGTATAATATATATGTTATATAGGTCACATATGTTCATTAATTTCATTCTTTATACATTCCATGTATTGCATGTACGAGTCACATCACTTGAGGGTGGCGGTAGTCCGCACTTCCTCATATGAAATTATCCCATTTACACAACATGAAAAGAATAAAGGTATGGTTTAAATATAAAATACAGAAGCATATAGTAAACATTAATACAATATATATCATATATAAAATATAGTGACATCATAATGAACACCTTTAAATGTGTTAAAATAATATTGAACAATCATCATTTCGTGAGGCAGAAAATCGCCAACCACAGAAACAGTATGTTATTTACCCATTAGACGAAGGTGTGTGTATGTGTAGCTCGAATACATATTATAAAAACATCCAAGTATATTTAATATACTGTAGTTGTTAAAATAGGGATTAATAAAAAGATTTTAGGGGGTTGGAGATGCAAAATAAAACAAAAGGACAAAAGTGAAGACATTACCTTAAAATCGTGTACCTCCCTTTGGTTTGAGCTCAAAGGCTTCCTTGGGAAGTCTTCTTCCCAAAGTGAGTCTTCAAGGATTTATAGAGGGTTGTGGAGAGACAATATGGGCAGGGGTTTTCCGAGACAAAGGGATTGTAAGTGTGGGTAAGGAGGTAGAGGTGGGGGCCTTTTATAAGAGGAGGGGAGGGGCACTCTTGGAAAGCAAAGAAATGTTACTTTATTATAGAATGAGTTTCGGATTTTAATTGTCCCACATTTAAGTGTTTGTGGATAAGGTTATAATGGTTAGAAATCCACCCATCAAATAGTTTTTTGACATGTTTAGGACTTAGATTTTACATTATCTTTCCATTTTATTTAAATCGTTAAATAATGAGGTCATCACTGCATCGTGATGATGTCATAAATAATTTAGTTTATATAATTTCTAAAAATTATAAAAAAATACAATGATGTAGGAAATAGTTTTATCTTTCCAATGACTATTTATAGTCAAAAATATGACTTGTATAACCACATGTAAAAATTGTTTTAGTTAAAAATCTCATGTTTGTGTCATTTTTACTTTAACATTAAATAAAAAGATATTTATGTCTTTTTCCAACCAAAGTGGCTCCATGGGGTCCCCAAGTTGACCCATGGATTTTCTTGGTCGGCCATGACACATCCAATGAGGGTATTACATGTTTCTAGGTCATTTTAGTTTATTAAAACATTATTCTTACCTTAAACTACACTAATTACCTCTAATCGCGATTAAAAACATAATAAGTTACTATTCACCAAAAAATTATTTTAATACCATTGAACCACATTTTACTTCTTAATGACAACCATGTATGTCAGATTTTTTAAATTCAAAACACAAATATGGCAAAATTTCATTTAAACGGAGAATCATTTTTTATAAGTACCACTAAGTGGTTTTAGTATTCATCAAAAATTGATGTTTTTCAAAAAATAACGAAAAGTTCACCCTATGCTATATTTGATATTCCGAATTCAAAAATGATGACTATTTTAAAAAATTAAAATCATATAAGTTGCATTAATTAATTTAATAATTAATTCATGTTGTCAAAACAAATAGCGTGTATTTATGAAACAAAATGTATCAAAAGATTGACACTAGTTAAAGTCCGATTTCAATGTGAAATTTATTCCAACGACCACTATTGGATTAAATGGTAAAAATATATTATAATTTCACTTTAAAAACAATTAAAATTATTATCTAATCATATAAATAAATTATATTAATTGAGGTTTTGATTTAAAATACAACATTTTTCACTATTCATTAAAAATTGAACTTTTTTGGAAAAATACCAAAAATTTACACAAAGTAAATTTTGATGTCCCAATTATAAAGAAGAATTTTATTTTTTCAAATATAACAAATAAAATTGTCAAAAAGTGGATTTAAAAGAGGTTCGCCATCAAAATGTGGTTAATCAACCTTTTAAAGAATATAGAATGTTTACGCTTAAAATTGGATTCATTTGCATTTTTAATCCACTAACATTTATTGTAAAAATTAAAAATATTTGACAAACATATATAATCATTTTGTAGTCAGTTCTGTTCATTCCCGCCATTATAACGGCTAGGCGTTTACTACTCTTTAAAATAATATTATTTTATTATTAGAGTGCAACGTAAGATTCCCAAGAAACTCGTTGTTGTGTGTTGGGTACGCCATCGAGCAAAGAATCCCATTTAAAGTAATATTAATATTTTATTCACAAATATGGATAAATATAAAAATGTCATATTCATTATTTACCTGGGGTGTTAAATTTGTTGTAATTTTCCTACAACAATAGTTTACATTATAGTATTGAAATGGAGCCATATGAATCATTATATGGAATGATGTGTCGAAATCCAACTTGTTTGGATGAAGTTGGTGAGATGAAACTTATAGGAACATAACATATTAATGAGGCCACAAAAATGTGAATACAATACAAGACTATGTTAAATATTCCCAATGTAGGAAGAAGAGTTATGCTAACAACTGAAGAAAGGAAATTGAATTCCATGTTGGAGATCATGTCTTTATGAAAGTATATCCAGGGAAAGGTGTCTTAAGGTTCGATAAGAAAGGGAAACTGATCCCCGTGTACAAATTCAGAATTTTAATTCTAGAATGAATCGGTGTTGTAGCTTACCGATTAGAAATGCATCTTTGTCTCTCTAATGTTCATGATGTGTTCCATGTTTCATTGTTGAAGAAATTCATGTCAGACCCAATGCATGTACTCATTTAGGATTAAATAGAAATGGAACCATATTTTTCATACTGTGAAGAGCCTATAGGTATTCCTGACATAATGGAGAAGGTATTGAGAAATAGAACAACTAGTATACTAATGGTTCTTTAGATAAACTATTATATGTAGAAAGAAACATGGTAACTTGAGGATTTTATGAAGCAGAACCACTGATATCTTTTTGGTAAGCTTTATACATAAACTTTCAAGGAAAATATTTCTAAAGGAGGGAATAATACAACACTTCAAGCGTTTTAGAGTATGATTCTCTTAAATATATTTTATTCATATTCTATATTTCATAAATAATTGTGTTCCATTAAAACAACCCTTAGTTATATATGATATAGTCATAACATTGTCATCAAACAAAAATTTTCCACATTTATGTTTTTAACTTCAAAAAATGGTCATCTAGAGTTATGACCAGTAAGTCATTTAGAGTCTAATAGAACTAAAATTAATTTTTGGTTAATATTAATATGAATAGTAATATGACCATTATGAATATTAAATAATGATAATATTTTATTTTCTTAAAGTAACAATATAATGAGAATTTAATTAATTTTTCAATGTGATGTAAAACTAACTAAACCTTTAAAAATTTTATTTTTCTAATGAACAATGATTTTATTTAAAAAAATTAATAATATATAGAAATTTATTTTCAAATAATGGAGTTCAATTTTGAATTCAAAACATCAAAAAATGGTTAGGGTGAATTTTTTGGATTTTTATAAAATACTTGAATTTTCCGATAATAATAAAAATACTATTTTGAGTTTTTGGTAGTTTAATAAATCATAATGATTTAATAGGTAAATTTAAAAGTTTTATATACTTTCTTACAGTAAAATATTACATGAGGTGTCCCATATGGCTAAAACCATAGGAAAATACCATGGGCAAGCCCATGGTTATTCAAAAACCTGTAATGAGGTGACCCTTTTAATTAATAAAAAACACCCCCTCATTTACTATAAATACACACTCACCCACTTCGTTTTCATTCATTCCAAACACATTATCCTAGAATATCTGGTAGTGTTACCTTCCTAGGATTCCTCCCATGGTTTCCTCAAACCCCCATGGTGCCAATCATCATGTTTTAGGGGTTACTATACAAGGTAAGAAAATCAACCACACTTCTCTTCTCATAAAGCTTTCATTTAATGTTTTCTCTTTTATTTTCGATTGGATTATGTAGGGATATGTAATTCCACATTCCCATTTCTTTCTATAATATGAAAAACTGGCGAGATACCACATATCACTTATCATAATATTTAATGAAATTTTATGTGACGTTGTTTGGCTGCCGAATTTTCATAAGAGAGATTTTAATTTACTTCTATTTTGAGTTCCTATATTTTATACTTATTTCCTCGCATATCCTCATAGAAATTCAATGATAATTATGGTACCTTACATAAAATAGAATTATATTATGCTAATGTAATATTTTATCATCGTCTCCTTTATCCCTCCTCTTATATTAAAAATGAAAACACCATCTGAGAAGTGTTAATTCATCACATTCAAGGACAATGGGTTCTCAAATTTCATTAACATATTAAATAATGGTCATAAAACCAATTTTATGGTTGAAATAGATCATAATATATGAATTTCATCTCTTTAATGTTTGGTAATCATTACACACTCACAATGTAAAATAATAATGCAAAACAAGTTCATTATGAACAAAACCGCCAAGTTAATCCAAACATTTATAATTAACTATTAACGAACAAATCATCATCATGTTATATAATAAAAATTAATTATAAAATAATTTATATCTCTATAATTTCATTAATATGACATATTAAAAATTCTGGATGTTTATCCTCATTTCATACGTACTTCCATTCTTGAATACAAGTAAACGAATCATGAAAACCAAGGACGAAAAGGATTTCAAAAAAAAAAAAATTGATCCTCTTAAACCCATAAAAAGGAACTCCAATGTACTTAATATGGTTATACTAGATAAATTACATGTATATGAGGTTCTATACTAATTAATTAATAATAGAAAATTTTATTATTCAGGTCATTAAGATAAATGAATAACACACTCGATTATAAGGTAAGGGGTTTCTAATCTTGCATTTAATACTGTGAGATTTTCATTATTGGCCACATATTTCTTGTATGTGGTATATGTGTACCTCCATTTCATATAATATCATGATTCCTTTTATATTCATGGTATTATGTTAATCAATAGATATTCCTTAATATTTGGTAATATGGTTCGACTAATTACATTGTTGTAAGGAACTTTTCCCCAACTTTCATTTTGTTGTGACTTACTTTGTATTGAGCACCTAATAATCCTTATGTGGTGTACAAACTGTCAATTTAAGATCAATTTTCATTGAAATTATGTTTATATTAAATATCTATATTATTTTGTCACGTATATGATTATTTTCTAAACCATATACCATTTTTACATACGGTGTTTATTTGGAATATTGTTTTAATTGTGGAAATATTGATGATTTTTTATCTTCTAATCTATGCGAATATTGAGAAGGCAGATTGTACATGTATTAAGTATATGTATAAAGAATTATTTTGACTTGAAGTGGCAGGTATGGCACTATATATCCCCTTGATGCATCGACATGTCACAAGAGACAAATTAGTTGGCGACAAACCCTTCGAGTTTGATTTGAAATATTAGATAGATTTATACCAACATAACTAAACTGATTTAATGGTATTGTGGTATCATGTTCTAGATACATAAAATCCATTTAATAATCATTATTGTTTTTTCATTATCAGTTATTACTATCCTTGAGATTTTCACAATGAAAAAATCAACGGATGCAGTTTCATTATCATTTTATTAATAGCGTGAGTTTTTTATTTATTCACCATGCCATATTGAATATGCCAAGTGGTTTATTATTTAGTTATTATTGATTTATGATTCTTCTAATTTTAACCCTTATTGATCATTTGAGATCACCAATTTGATTTATTTACATTCAACATGTTTTGAATAGGGGATAATTAATTAAGTTTTTGTGGATTCATTTTTTATTTTTGGTTAAGTATTTTATTTTGTTAACATTCCCTTTTCAATTTGAGTTACATCTATATATCTAGTTTTTTAAATACTACCAAACCTAATGTTCCTTCATGATTTAATTTCTTTCAACCATGATAATGTAACAAGTAATGAACTGGATCTAATATAGAGCAGTCAGAGTGTTACATATATGATATATGTGATATCTAAATAATTAATATCATTCTGGAGATAATTGATATTTTACCCTGTGGAAAATTAGTGATTATAACAAGTTCATTTTTGACGCATGTTTTGTACATCAAAAAAATGTACGATATGAACCCAAATAATTAAATAATTTTTATATAAAGGTAATAAGTGATATTATAGGAATAATATACATGAAAAAGGTTCTTAAGAAATAATATATTTTCTGAATTTTGTTATTCAAAAAGAACAACGAACATAAAGACTAGTCAGACATTATGTAACAGATTTTCATCTCACTTTTAATTCGTATGATATTAATGAAATATTTTCCACTATTTTCATTTATTTGGTTTTTTTAATACCCATGATTATATTATTTGTGTAATATACATTAATTTATGGTTATTTATATTTTCATTATATGATCCTTCTTTCATGTGTTGTATGTTTCATAATTTACCAAATCGGTAAGGGAACCTTTCACCCTCCTCTTCTAGTCAAAGACCACTTTTATGTTATGTATGTAAATTTAAATTCTGAAATGTTGGGATATGTTCTTATATATCCTTATTTCTATAATTTTTATGTACATGTTATGAGAGTACATTTTTCTCTATCATCAACTCATTTTTTGAATTTTTATGTGACGTCGTTCTGCTGATGAAATTTTTGAAGGGAACTTATTAACCTAATTTCAATTATTTGGGATAAACTTTTAATTCATGATTATGTCATGATATTAATATGTTTGAATGAAATATTATTTTTTTACACTTAATATCCACTTATATTGGGTTTATTTATATTTTTCACACATAATTATGTTATTGATTTATCTTTAATCTAATAGTACAATCGTTGTAAGGGATTACGTCTCAATATAATTTCACTGAGGCATATATTGACATTTCACACCTTTATTATCTAATATGGTTTATATAAAACTATTTTGAAATTTAATATCATGAATTTATATATCATAAGGATATTTATTGTTTTCATTGATGTTATTCTTTAATTCAAGGGTTTCTTAAGCGGTAAATGATTCACTAACCAAAACATCATTTTAAAATTTTTAAATAATTAATATTCCAATTCATTCTCATTCATGTCCATGTTTTAGAAATGATTTTATGAATGTATTTATATATACATGAGTGTTTTAATGTGTAAATTTCATTCAAAATTTTTAGAGAGGTATGGGACAAGTTGATTCAAAACTCCTATTTTGTAATGTTTTAAATGAATTTATTATTTCTATATCATGAAAAGATATATTGTGATTGAAATATGGAAATTTAATCTTTAATTTATGGTAGCATTATTTGTTATTAAAATGTTATTGATCTTGGGAACTATTTATGTAGATGGGTGGTTCTGTGATAACCCTTGGGTGGGTGAGCCTGAGATAACTCTCCAATTCATTAGGTAACATTATGGAGGTAAATGTTAATGTTTCTCCCCTTAGATTTAGGGAATATACAATGATGGGTATTCCATGTCTAACTCTCTATGTAGCTGTGAAAGCTACAATGTAAGTATGTTATGGATTCCACAAGATACTTTTATGATTTAGGAATTCTATGTGATATTCATAATTCTTATGATTTTTTGAGGTATTTCTTTGATTTGTATGTATTCATAGACTAATATTTTCTTTACATAATTTTTATCCCTTTCTGAGATTTTTATGCTCATCCCATACTTTTAAAATGTTTTCTATATGACTTAAAGATTAATAGGATCAAGAATGGGATCAAGGAAAAGTCATGCTCTCTAAATATGGAATTAGACATGTTTTTTATGAAAATATGGATACTCACTAGAAGTGTACTCATATAATATTCATGTTATCATGTATATGTTATGACGAAATTATTTAATGCTATAAACATGAAATGATCATCAAAGTGAATTATTATGATAATTCAATATTATGAAATGTTTAAATGTGAAACATAACATCCACATTCGTATTAAAACTAGCATACTCAATGTTAATACATTAACCTTAAACCATGAATGGTATTAAAACTACACATCCATAGTCAAAAATATCATACATCATTCAATATAATATAGAACATCATATTATATTAAATAAACCTAAATCATTAATAATATTCAGAAATGGATGTTGACAAAGTTTAAAATGATTGGTAAAACTATTTGAGAGAAATATACATTTTTCAAGATATCTTATAAAAGTCTCTCAATTTAGAAAGAAATAAATTTAAAAGACATTTTTTAATCAAAGTGATTCCCCAAATTTTAGTCATCTTAAACAAATTAAAATTTTAAAACAAGAATGTCCACATAAATAGATCCTTAAAACCATTTTGATAACATAGACATTAATGAAAATGATTTAGAAGATTAATCATTTAAACCATTTAAATTGATGGTTTAGTTAAATATTCCCTTAAAAATAATCATTTTGAATAATATTTTATGAAACTTGGGCATATATAATAATTATTTCCCAGTAAATACCTACAAATAATCAATCTCAGATAATAATGAAATTGATGAATTAAACCATACCAATTATGTAAATATGTGAATAAAAATTATTAAAGAATAACATTAAACAATGATTATAATATCATGAGAATAAGAATGTGCCAGATTTAATATTTCAATGGTAAGTATATACACCATATAAATGTTAATTGGTGTATAACAGAAAATAAGTGTCAATGGATTGTAAATTGAGTCAAAGCCCCTTTCGAAGATTACATCATTAGATTAAGGATAAATAAATGAAAAATTATATGAGACAAAAAAAATACACCGAATATAAGTTTATATTATGTGTAAAACAAGAATAGTTCATTCAAATATATTCATAGAATGACATAGTCATGAAGTATATGTTTAACCCAAAAAATTCAAATTGGGTTAAGAAGTTATGTTATAGAAATTCGACATCCTAATAACATCGATTTAAATTTTTGAAAATGAGTTGATGAGAGGGAAAGTGGTCTCTCATCACATGGAAAGAAAATATATAGAAATAAGTATATAAAAGAAAATATCCCAACATAAGTGAATGGAATTAAAATACATTATATAAAATAAGTCTTTGACTAAAAGAGTGCAGTGAATGGTTCCCTTACAGATTTGGTAACTAACATAACATACACCCATTGAACGAAGGATCATACAATGAAGATATAAATACCAATTAATAAAATTATATTACACAAATAATTCAATCATGGGAAGTACATACAATACACAAAATTAAATAGTGGGAAATATAGCATAAATCTCACGAGAATAAAAAGTGAGTGGAATCCAGTTACCTTGTGTCTAACACTACTCAATCGTTATCTAATATCCTCAATGATAAACTAATGTAAATTTATACTTTCTCAATAAAATTTTTCCAAATAATTTTGTTCATTTTATATAGCTTATTACCACATTATAAACATTACATAATTATTTAATTTAATATCGGTCGTTTTGTCGATATTTGGTACTTCAGTCCAAAATGAACTTCTTGTAATTACAAATTGTCCATGTGGTCAAAATTATATTATATCCAAAATGATATTCCTGATTTGGTTATAATATATATCATATATATCTATTGTATATATATATATATATGTATTTATAATAGTAAATAATATTTGGAGATAAGAAATGAAATGCACCGTTCATGAAAACGGTAAGCCATACGTACGCATGAACGCTACTTTCATTTCTATTTAATATTTAATGGAATGAAAAAAATAAAAAATAGGTATATTATAAAAACATTATAATATCATTTTTAATTTTATTAACTCCACCCCTTATAATTTCCACGTATGGCATGAAGGGGTTATATCACTTTGAGAAGGCGGTAGTCTGCACTTCCTCAAATGGAATTATCGCATTCAACCATTATGGAATCCATAAAATAATGATATAAATGGAAAATAACGAAGCATAAATACAATATAAATAAAATATATATCACTCAAATAAATTTGGTTCCATATTAATGGACACCATAAGTGGTGGTAGGAGAAGATTGATCAATCAACATTTCATGAGGTAGTAGTTTGTTGTCCAGAGAAACAATATATTTGTATCCCGTAGATGGAGGTGTGTGGAAGTGTAGATAAAATCATTATCATAACAAATAACAAGTATATTGCTTATAATTATATTGTTTTGTATATAAATAAAAATAATATAATAGGGATTGGATAATGAAAATAAAATAAATGTACTTAAGAGAAGGTGTTACCATTAAATCGGGAAACTCCCATTGGTTTGAACAACAAGACTTTCTTGAATTTGGTTCTACCAATGTGAAGGATTATAGATGTAAGAGTGGTATGTTGGGATATTATTTTGGTAGTGTTTGGATGATACAATGTCATTTAGAGGTGTGTGTAATGGGTTAGAAGTGGTTTATTATTATAAGAAGGAGGAGGGGCACTTTAAGAATGTTTGAATATATTATTTTATTATGAAATGATATTCTATTTAAAAAGGTCCAAAACTCAATGAATTTGAAGCTGAGATGAATATATGTCAAAATAAAATCATCCAATAATCATTTTACATGTTTTTTATTCTTTTATATCATTGCCGTATTTATTTATCCCTTTGTAAACTTATTTATCTTTTACCATGTCTTCTTGAATATTCATACTATATTGTTATTATATTTTCTATAAAATGTCAAGAGACCCAAAATGGATCATTAATTTTATTTTAAACATCATATATGTCATTTGGATGATTCTTAAATTTTTATAACTATTTTATCATTTAATAAAATATTAATAGATTTAAAAACTCATTTTTGTTAATTTTTATATATATTCGCATCATGTATTTTCTAAAAATAAATCCAACAAAATTGTTTCGAAAAATATTCATTAATTTAAGGATAAAAAGTAATCCTTATCTCTAAAATTCTTGGATGGAAAGAAAAAATTCAAAATAAATTTATTTTAATATTTATAATCTCATTATTTAAAACATTCATTAATGAGGTAATGATTACATCATCATTGTTTCATAAATAAATTTATTTATTTGATGTATAAAAATTATAAATAAAATACAATGATGTAAGGATTTTTTTAGCTTTATAATTACTATTTATAATCAAATATATCAATTATTTTACCCCAGATTAAATTTTTTTTGGCAAAACAATACATGTTTTTGATATTTTTAATTTGACATTAAATTAAAAGTTAAATGTCATTATCTTACCCAAGTGGCATTCAAATGACAAAAGTCTCACCCAAGAATTTCATTGGTCATCCATGACTCGTCCAATAATTTTATGACAAGTATTGAGTAATTTAATGTTATTATAATATTATTTTCACCTTAAATTAACCAATTTACATTTTACCACGGTAAATAGAAATCAAAAATTACTATTCACAGAAAATTATTTTCATCCTATTGAACTACATTTTAGTTACCGATGATAACTGTGTATGTCATATTTTTGAAATTCAATTCTCTGATTTGATAAATTTTCATTTAAATGAAAAATTCGATTTTTAACTACTATGCAATGTTTTTCACTATTCATCAAAAATTGAACGTTTCAGAAAAATACCACAAATTCAGCCAAAGATAATTTTGATAGTCCAAATTCAAAAATGATGTCTATTATACCTAATTAAAAACATAGAAGTTTCATTAATTAATTTAAAATTAATTTATGATGTCAAAACTAGAAAGCGTGTTTTTAAAAAGTAGATACTATAAAATGATTCACTTCTGTTTATGTAGAATTTGAAAGTGAAATTACTTCCAAGGACCAAAATTGGATTAAATGGTAAAAATATAATCCATTTACAATATAAAATCATTTAAAAAGATAATCTAACAATATATATAAATCAGATGAAATGATAGTGTTGACTTAAAATGCATTATGTTTCGCTATTCATTAAAAATGAAATATACGATAAATATACAAAAAACAATTTACTCAAAGTAAATATTTATATCCTAATTCAATATATGATGTTTGTTTTGAAAAAAATAAACATATAAATGTTAAAAAACCAGATTGAAAAGGGGTTCTCCCTCAAAAGGCTATAACACTACCTTTTAAAAATTATTAGACAATTTCACGCTTAAAATTAGATTAATTTTAATTTTATGACTCTAAATTTTTTGGATAAATATTAGAACATTTAAAAAACATTTAAAAAAAGTTTATAATAATATTGTAGATAGTTCTATTCATTCCAACTAATACAATGACTTTGTGTTAACTACAATTTAAAATAATAATATTTTATTATTATTATTTTTAGTATGAGAAACATAACAATTCATAGAAACACATTGTTTTGTGTCGTGTACGCCATCAAACATAGAAACCCCTATAATGTATAATTAATATTTAATACACAAATATTAATAAATATGAAAATTTCTTATAATTTATTTTCCAAAAATGTCACATCCTTCCCCCCTTTTGTAAAAATTGCATCCTTGCAATTTTATTCACTTATCAAATATGTGGGGGTATTTATCCATCATAGATGTTTAGGATTCTAATGTTTCCTCTTCAACCATATGGGTTTTCCAAAAAACAATTACTTGATGAATTACCTTATTTTGTAACACTTTCTCTCTTCGGTCAAGAATCTGGGCATGATGTTCCATATATGAAGGATTATCCTCCACAAAACCATTTCCTCTTCAACCATATGGGTTTTCCACAAAACAATTACTTGACAAATTACCTTATTTTGTAACACATTCTCTCTTTGGTCAAGAATTTAGATTTCATTGATTTTCTCCCTCAATAGGTGGTGAAACTTACATTAAAAAATATTAAAGTATTTATGCTTATAATTTGATTAATTATCATTTTATGCGTCTAAAATTTATTCGATAAATGTAAAAACATTTTACAAACATGTTTAATCATAATATGGTTAGTTCTATTCATTCTATACAATAATAATCTGGGTGTTAACATCCTTTTAAAATAATATTATATTATAATTTTTCAGAATGACTCATCCGTTTGTGCCACATATGATTTCAGAGAAACCCATTGTTGTGCGTCGGGTATACCATCGAATATAGCATCCCCTTTAAAGTAAAAATAATATTTAAATCACAAATATAGAGAAATATAAAATTTCCATATTATTTATTTACCTGGGATGTTACATCCTTTCCCCCTTTTGGAAATTTCATCCTCGTAATTTTATTCACTTATTAAATAAGTGTCAGTATTTATCCCTCTTAGAATTTTCAGATTCCCATGTTTCATCTTCATCCATATGGTTTTTCTATAAAACCACTAGCAAATGAATTACTATATTTTGTAACACATGCTCTCTTCAGTCAAAAATATGGACTTCTTATTCCTTATAAGAAATATAATCTTCCTACTAAACTACGTCTTGACTCAACACATGAGATGGATTTGGCATATACATTCTCAATATTGAAACATGGAAAAAATTGTGTAGCTAGGATAAACATAGAGGTAAATCCACTCTTTAGGAAACTAATTCAACATTATCCAGTATTTTATAGGGTCCAATGATCCTCAGACTCAACCTTCCATTCTTACCAAAACACATCACACATTTCCATGGAGGAACATTGAAAAAGGCATGATTTCCTACCTCAAAAGAGAGATCCTTCCTCTAGTTATCCTCATAACATTTTTGCTTTCTTTAAGCTGTTCACATGTGCTTCTAAATCAAGTAAACATTTTCCCCCATCTCATCTACCAATTATATTCCCACAAAACTCCTTTAACCTACTTCATCCCAAAAAGCTGGAGTTCGAAACCTCTTTCAAAATAATTCTTCAAATGGAGCTATCTAGATACTGAAATTAAAACTATTATTATATTAAAACTCAACCAAAGAATGATATTGGTCCCAAAATCCATAGTAATCCATTGAACCACCACATACCATATCCTCCAAGGTATATTATTACTCTAGTATAACACATAGAAATCATAAATCATAAATGTAACTTGTAGTATCCATTTAATACTTACATTGTAGCGTTCACAGCTATGTAGGGAGTTATGTTGGAATACACATCACAGTATATTACCAAAATCTCATTGGAGAAAAATTAACATTTACCTCCATCAAGTAACCCATTAAATTGGAGAGATATCTTGGGCTCACCAGCACTAGTTTTATAATGGATCCACCTGTATGCGTAAACAATTCCCAAGAACCATAATATAATCATAACACATGATCCAACATAAAGAAAATACAATATTTAAACATTGAAATAATATTTAAATATATTGATATAATAAACCGATTATCAAACCCATTTTTATTTCAAAAAATTCATAAAAATGTTATATGGTATATATTTTCCATTTAAAAACACATCAACTTCTAGAGGAATCGAAATATCAAATAATGTTTGTGGAGTCGGAATGGTCGTTGTCACTACGCACATAAAAAAGAACCATTTTTTTATCAATTGGTAAAATTAATTATAGAGAAAAGATTCCATTTTAATGAAATTAAAATTCAATTGGGTTTATAAAATGTATAATGTAAAGTTGTGTATAAATAAAAGTATGTCTCAATGAAAAGAGATAGAGATGACATCCCATACATCATTTCTAACATGAGTCAAAAATTAACTTTTTATAATTACAAGTTGTACATTTGGTAAAAATTCAATTATCTTAATAATTATATTCCTGATTTATATATCATATATATCATATATATGAAGTTTATATATATATATGTGTGGATTTTTAATACTACATTGCATTTGGAGATAAGAAAATAAAAGCACCATACCAGGAGACGATAAGTCGTACATACGCGTGAACGCTGCTTTCATTTCTATTTAATATTTATTTGAATGAATCATAATGATACAAAAGTATATTACAATTCTAGTATAATATCATATATAATTAAATTAAATCTATCCTCCATAATTTACATATATGGCATGAAAAAGTCATATCACTTTGATGGGGCGGTAGTCTGCACTTTCTCAAATGAAATTACCATATTTACCAATTATGGAAACCCTAATGGTATGATATAAATGAAAAAAAGAAGAATAAGTAAAATATAAATTCAATATATATCAAAAATCAAAATTGTTCATTCATAATGGCCACTATGAGAGGAAGTAGAAAATAATTGAACAATTATCATTTTGTGAGGCAGTAGTTTGCCGTTCACCGAAACTGCATGTTCTAAATCCATTAGATTGAGGTGCATGTATGTGTAGTTTTAATCCTTATAAAAAATTTAGTATATTGAGGATACTGGTATTTTTGTGTAAAAATAATAATAAGAGCATATGGAGTGATGAAGTAAAATAAAAGAAGAGAACTTAAGGGACACCATTAAATTTAAATCGGGTAACTCCCTTTAGTTTGAACCAAAATGCTTTATTGAAGTTCCTTCTGCCTATGGTAATGATTCTAGGAAAAAGATAAGGATATTGGGAGATTATTTAATTAGTGTATTGATGAGCCAATGGGATTGAGGGGTCAGAGTAATAGGTTATAGTTCGTTTCCTTTTATAAGAGGGAGGATGTTCTCTTTATGAATGTATGAAAGAATTATTTTATTATAAAATTTTTTTGTATTTCAAAATATCCACAATTCATTTAATCAGTAGATGAAATGATTATAAATCGAAATAAAATCATCAAATAACAATTTAATAGGTTTTTGATAAATTTTTATCCTTATTGTTTTTTATTTAACCATTTGTTAACTTATTTATCTTTTACCATGTCTTCTTGTATATTAATACTATATGGTTAATATATTTTCAATAAAATTACCAGATACCCAAAATAGATCATTAATTACATTTTTAACATCATAAATGTAATTTGGTAGAATCAAATAATTTTATGACTATTTTATCATTTAAAAAATATTTATTGATTTAAAAATATATTTATGTCAATTTTAAACTATTCATATCATGACTTTTTGGAAAATCCCAAAAAACATGATTATTTGAAAAAACCATCCAGAATTCAAATATAACAAGTCATGCTCATCTATGAAATTTTATGATGAAATTAAATGATTCAAAATAAATTTATTTTAATATTTTTAATTGAAATTATTTAAAACATTCATTAATGATTTAATTATAACATCATCAACGTGTAATTAATAAATATAGTTATTTGATGTCTAGAAATTAGAAATAAAATACCATGATATAGGAAATATTATTATATTTCTATTGAACATATATAGTCATAGATATCAATTAAAAAACCCCATATTAAATTTTTTTTTGTAAAACAATACATGGTTATGATATTTTTATTTTTTAATTTAAATAAAATGTTATTAATGTCATTATCTTACCTATGTGGTTTACAAATGACAAAAAACTCACCCAATGATTGTATTGGTTGGTCATGATGCATAAAACATTGTTAGGACAAATATTAAGGTAATTTTATATTATAATATTATTATTTTTACCTTGAATTACTCTATTTACATTTAGCCAACGTAATTAAAAACCAAAAATTACTATTCACTGAAAATTATGTTCATCTTATCGAACCACATTTTAAATACTGATGACAACCATGTATGTATGATTTTTGAAAATGATTTCATATAAGTGTTAAAATTTCATTTAAATGAAAATATCTATTTTAACTACTATGTAGTGTTTTTCAATATTCATAAAAAATTGAAAATTTTTAGAAAAATACCAAAAATTCACATAAAGCAAGTTTTGATATTCCAAATTCCAAAATAATGTATATTTAACTAAATTAAAAACATATATGTTTAATTAATTATGTTAAAATTAATTTTTATTATTAAATTGAGAAATAATGTTTTTAAAAAGTAAAAACTACAAAAATATTGACATGAGTTTAAAAGACATAACATAAAAGAAGACTTTAAATAGAGGAGTAAGGTCAAAGGTTACCTTATTGATATTGAAATTATGAAACACACACCCCATGAAATAATTATCATACAATAAAGATATAAATACCAATAAATTAAATTATTTTACAAAAAGAATACAATCATGGGTAGTTCATACACCATACAAAAGGAAATAGTCACAAATATAACATTAATCCCACAAGAATAAAAAGTGAGATGAAAACCCCTGGCCTCAAGTCTGACTTGCCTTTTATGTTCCTTATTATTCTTGAATAATAACCACAATTTAATTTCAACTTGATTAAGAACCCTTTTCATTTTTATTATTCATTTTACATCACTTATTACCAAATCATAAAAATATATATTATTATTTAAGTTAATATCGGTCGATTTGGTCGATATTTGGTACTTGAGTTGAAAATGAACTTCTTATAACTACAAATTTTCCACATGGTAAAAATTCTATTATCTCCATAATGATATTCATGATTTTGATATCGTATATATCATATATATAATGTATATATATTTATTTATATTATTACATAATATTTGGTGGTAGGAAAAAATGCATTGTTCATAAAGACGATAAGTTGTACATTCGAATGAACGCTACATTCATTTCTATTTAATATTTAGTGGAATGAAGACATAATGATATATGGGTATATTTTTCTTAATGATTAATATAATTTTTTATAAACATTATATAATTTCATTAACACCATCCTTTATACGTTCCACGAACGATATGATCGAGTCATATAACATTGTGGGGGTGGTAGTCTACACTTCCTCAAATTAAATTATCATATTTACCCATTATAGAAACCATAAAGATATGATATAAATAAATAATAAATAATCATAAAGACTATATAAATATGATTTATATCACATATAAATACAGTTCCATCAAAATGACCACCATGAGAGGTGGTAGGAGATAATTAAACAATCATTGTTTCGTGAAGCAGTAGTTCACCATCCACAGAAATAGTATGTTCTAAATCTATTACACTGAGGTGTATGTAAATTTAGACTGAATCCTTATCATAAAAAAATCCCATTATATTTTGGATACTATTATTGTTTTGTAATCAAATAATAAAAATATATTAGGGGGTGGAGAATGAAAATAAAATAAAAAATCTTGAGAGAAGACATTACCTTTAAATTAGGTAACTCCTTTTGATTTGGACCAAAATGATTTCTTGAATTTCATTATTCTTAGAGGAATACTTCTAAGAGGAATATAGGGATGTTGGGGGCTTATTTGAGCAGGGGTTGGGTGAGCCAAGGGGCTTAAGAGGTGTGAGTAAAGGGTTTAGGTGATGGCCTTTTATAAGGTGGGGGAGAATCTCTCTTGGAATGTTTGAAAATATTATTTAATTATAAACTGAATTTTGATTTCCAAAGGACCCAAATTAATTAAATTCGAAGATATTATGCCTATTATTTGAAATCCTATCAACAAATAGGTTTTATAAAAGTTTTGGTTTCATTTTTAATATTATCATTTAACTCTAACCCCTAGTTCACTAATTTATCTTTTACCTTGTTTTCTTTTATATCCATACTATATGGTTAATATAGTTACTAGAAAATGTCAAGAAACCCAGAATGGATCTGTAAGAACCCAGTTCAGGTTCTTGAGGTAAGAGTTTCATATTTGCCTTTTCCTATATTTATTTTGAGAAAATAAGGAAAATGGGGAAAAATACCAAAATTTGTGGGTGCACTCTCTGTACTTTTCCACACGTCATGTACGTTGGCCATGTAGGATGAGTATATAGGGAATGTAGGCTTGTCGGTGATAAAGGGTGTAAAAACTGACTACACGCCATGTAATTAGTCAGTAGGTGAAATGTAAGGTGGTGGGAGTTTTCATGTCTTGAATGGTAGTACATTTCGTGTACTCAGAAATATAGGTCATGTAATTATGTTGATCGATGAACAATGATGTGGTGGAAAGTGGCTGCCGTTGTAACAGTAAAAAAATGGAAAGTACATGCCATGTACTTGAGATTACAAACCATGTAGTTCTGTTTTTTACGTAAAACTGGCAGTAGACTCCTCTTTCGATAGAGGAATCATAGAACGCCCGAGATCCATTGGAGAGAAGGTAGGATAATGGAAGAGATCCTGACCGCACATAGGAACTATGATTCCTTCGATGTCGATCTCATTTGAACCTCTTAGGTGAGTTATTCTCTCTTCCCTATCAGAGGAGATCAGGGTTGGTGGTTTGGAGTTTATTTCAAACTATCATGTAGTTTTTTATACCATTGTGCTACGCAACCTTATTTGGGGTGTCTTATAGATGAGGCCTTGACTGATTAAATAAATAGAATTTCATAGGAAATTATTTGATTTTGTATAAACTGTTGTTTGGGATCACTGCTTTGATCAGGGACACACCATGGGTTCACATCCCTTTTTTATCCATTTGGCTAGGATACCTACGGGTATGTGGTGATTATATAATTCCTTGAGTTTTCTTGAGAGAAATTGTATATAACTTTCTTGATTTTTTGTTGGGCTCGGCCTAGTTACTTTCATAGCCTGAGGGCATTGTTTTTCGTAGCTGGAGTGCAGTGTTTGTTTAGCATGAGGGAAAAGTTTCTTATGCATGAGGGAAATATTTCATACTCCTGAGAGTAATATTTTTTATTCTTGAGGGAAGTTACCTAAGGGTTTCGGTTCTGTTTATCTAGAGGGCAATGTTCTGATTTGCCAGAGGGCAAGGTATTATTTATCCCGAGGGCAATGTTCACAAGAATATTCACTGAGGTGTTTTCTTGTGTTATAACTCTCATGGTAAAGCACATTCTTGGTATTGTTATATCTTTTTTTGTTAGATTGACTATTTTAGTTTTATTGTGGCATTGTACAGAATATTTTCAGCTGAGGCTAGGTCTTGGGAACTTACAATTCAATTATATTGAACTGTTAGATATTAATTAAAATGGAAATGGAACTGGTAGGAGTAGTTTCTCTTGAGTACTTCTTAGTTTAATGTATTACATTATTGCATGCTATTGTTGAACATTCTCACTAAAAGTTGGGCACGTTCCTTCGGTGGTTGACTACAAGGATTTATTTCTAACACCTTGTTTGGGTCATGTCTTGGGCCCAAACAGATTATATTGTTGTAGGTGTTGATAAGGGATATAATCCCTATACAGGTACTTTATTGTTGTAGAGGAGTAAGTGAGCATGGGACCGAGAATAGGGTTGTGATGTTGCTGATTTCTTGCTGCACTATTTTGTTTTTGTTTTCTGTACTTATACATTGTACTGTATTGTTTTAGATTGCAATTTTTTCTGTTTTGGCGGCTTTTTTAGAATTAGAGACATTTTTTAACCATTATATATATGAATGTTTGGTCATCTTTTACATCAGTACGTTTTCCATTTTATCTTGATATTGATTAATATTTCTGCATTGGGTATGTTTATATTTCTCCACTGGGCTACACTGTGATAAAGCAGGGTATAGTTTCTCAACTATCAGACCTAAGCCCTCGCTACTAGTTGGCAGCCTTTGGCGTTTGGGAAAATGTGATTGAGGTCAGGTGACCAACGATGATCAGGGAACCCATTGTGCGGCACCCAGATCTGGAATGTTACATGATCATTAATGAAATTTGTAACATCATATATGTAATTTGGTTGAATCTTACATTTTTATGACTATTTTATCATTTAAAAATATATTTATTGATTCAAAAACACATTTAGGACAATTTTTATACTATTCATATTGTGGTTTTTTACAAAAATCAAATCCAACATGATTATGTCAAAACCCATTCATTAATTCCCTAAAAAAGTCATTCTCATCTCTAAAATTTTTGGATGACATAAAAAGTTCCAAAATAAATTTATTTTAAAATTTATAATCTCATTTATTTAAAAACATTTTTTAAGGAGGTAATTTTTACATCATAATTATGTCATTATTAAATTTATTTATTCAATGTCTAAAAATTATAAATAAAATACCATGATGTAGGAAATATTTTTAACATTATAATTACTCTTTATAGTCAAATATAACAATTATATAACCCCACATTAATTTTTTTTATTTAACAAAATAATACTTGTTTATGATATTTTTATTTTTACTTTAAATGAAATGTTATTAATGCAATTATCTTACCCATGTGGCTTAAAAATGCCTTATGCTACAAACAATGATTGTATTGGTCGGCCATGGCTCATCCAATAAGGTTAGGACAACTGTTAAGGTAATTATGAATTATTTTTAAATTATTTTTACCATGAATTACCCTATTTACCTTTAACCACTGTAAATAAATTTATAACGTTAACATTTACCAAAAAATATGTTCATCCTATTGAAACACCTTTTACATACTAACGACAACCATGTATTTTTTATTTTTGAAATTAAATTCACAGAAGCGGTAAAATTTCATTCATATGAAAAAGTCGGGGTTTTAACTACTATAGAGTGTTTTCCCCTATTTATAAAAAATTGAACATTTTCAAAAAAATACCAAATATTCACACAAATATGACATTGATATTTTTAATTCATAAATAATTTCTATTTTACCAAATAAAATACATTAATGTTCCATTAATTAATTTAAATTTAATTTTCGTTTTCAAAACTGGAAATTGTGTTTTTAAGAAGTAAATATTACAAAAATAATGGCATGTGTTTATGTCCAATTTCAAAGTGAAATAACATTAAATAACCAAAATTGGATTAAAAGGTAAAAATATAATCCCATTACACATTGAAACCATTTAAAATGATAATATAACTATATAAATAAATTATATAGGAAGAAATTTTTGACTTAAAATGCAGTATTTTTCACTATTCATTAAAATAATGAATTTATCAAAAAAATACCAAAAATTTCCCCTCTGTAAATTTTGATATCCCTATTTTAAAGAAGAATTTTATTTTTCAAATGAAACATATAAAAGTGACAAAAAATATATTTAAAATGGGACCCCCATTAAAAGGAGGTAAAACTACCTTTTAAAAATACTTGTGTATTTATGATTATAATTGGATTCATTATAATTTTCAATCTCTAAATTTAATTTTATCTATATAAAAACAATTAATTATATGATTAATCATTATATGGTTAGTTAATTTTATTATCTCCAACAAAATAGTTAGGATTTAAATATAATTTATAATATTATTATTATTTTATATTTTTTTCAGTATGACTCAGCATTGATTGCAACATAAGACTTTGGAAAAACTCATTGTTGTGTGTCAGGTACGCCATCAAACATAGAATCCAATTTAAATGAAAATTAATATTTATTTTAAAATTTTTAATAAATATAAATATTTGACTGACTGACTAACAATTAATTTTTTTATTAAGGAAACACTTTTGTGGAAAATGAGAGTAACCAAAAGGTCCATAAAGACATCCAAACAAACCCAAACAATAACTGGAGAGAGTAGTAACTACCACATACACGCAACAACAACAAACAACATCCCTAAGCTGGACACTCGGTGATCCCATGCAAGCATGGTCCCTCCCGATGTTGCCATCCCTCTAAATAAGCCATATCCCAAATGACCAACAAAGGAAATTGTAGAGTGCTCTAGCCCAATGAGGGATTCCAGACTGCACTTCCCAAATCAGACCGAGGGCAAAGCCTCATAAGAAAAAGAAATGTTACCAAAACATAGCCTTAGCCTATTATTTATTTCTTCCCTATAGAGATTCAAATGCATTAGCCATACCTTAGACTCTGGATCTTCTCCAATAACGTCTTCCAAACGGTTCTCCATTTTTTCCCAAGTGCGGATATATTCTTTTATTTTTATTTTCTTATCGTTGAAGCCTCTCATTAAGATCAAATCTTGCTTGTTGATCCACTTTTCATGTTCGTGGTCGACATCCACTCTTACAGCTCTTCCCATCATATCAGCCTCTTCCTATGGAATGTTAACATACAGAAATTCCTCGACCATATCCTCCTCGGAAGAAAGGATAGGTTCCTTTCTAGTCCTTGCATTCCTAGTAGAACTTCCCATTTCATTGACATTCCCCTTAGTTAAATCCTAAGGATCCTCTTTCACCGCGTTGGGCAGTGACACCGGTAGTTTCTTCCCAGAGCGGGTCTCTAAAACAGGGAGAAGCAAGGAGTTATCTTTTTTCCCCTTCCTCTTTTTATAACTCACACTGTTCTTCTAAGTTGGAACCTCCTCAGTCACCTGATCCAATGCAACCATGTTGACTCCCTCCAGGTCAGCCTTACCACTACCCAGCTTTCCAACAATCATTCCATGGGAATAACCACAGTTTGGTATATCACCTTCATTATGTTGGTGGCAAGGGGTTTGTTCATCTTCCCCAGCATGGGCCATTCTAACATCTGAACTTTCCAGTACATCAAATCGGTTTGCGGTCCACGGTATAGAAACATCCACCCTGACCTTAATCAGACTGGTTGTAGTGTTTTGGATTGAAATCTCGGGCTCACCATAGTCCTGCTGGTGCTCATGTCCCCTGCCCATATATTAGAGATTACAGGCCCAAACTATGTCCCAGCCGTTTCCATTTATTACAGCATCAAGGCTCAGGCAATTAGAGTTACCAATCTCCCAGTTGGCCTTTTTAGAATCTTCTAGAGGGGTAGCCACCATAGCTCCAAACATGGTCTCATTCCTTCTAACCTCATTCACTTTCACCTGTACTCCTATGTATGTACGCAAATTGACAAAATTCTATCTCATATCTTCCAGATTAGTAGTTGACAAAGGATCATATACCTCCCCTGAAGGCACTCCCGGAACCAGCAGATCATTGCCCCCAACTAATTTTGAGGGAACATGACAGTCTTGAGATAGAATATAGACATGGAAGATTAAACTAAATGTCATGTTCGATTGGAGAGTGATAGGAAACAAGATTTGGAGAAATTTAGCAATCTCAAAACCCAAAAATTTGTGATGGGTTAAATGGTCTTTGATTTCCCCAAAGGAAAAGTAAATGGAAAAAAATTTAAGATCCTTTTCTTAAAGTTGGAGAATTTGTTTATGAGATTGACTGATAAAATTAGGAAACATACTTACATGACATGTATACTTTCATCCAATACTAAATTTCAACCACAAACTCATCTTTTCTCTAAATAATGCGTATTCAATATGACATGGTCACATAAAAAGTTCTAGAATAATCCTCTATAGGATCACATAATCCAAAAAAGATGAACTATATATTTCCCCTATTTTTAGATATTAACCAAAACTAAAATGGGTAGTACAAGATCAGATAATCCCCAAAAAGAATAGTTTGTTTCATTTCTTATAGAGGATTGAATAATATCACTGTTAAGAACAAGTATCTGTTGCCTCATATAGATGATTTGTTTTATCAACTCCAGGGAGCTCATTATTTTTTGATGACTGACTTGAGGTCGGGGTACCATCAGTAGAAAGTTAAGGAAGCAGGCATTCTAAAGACCGTGATTCATACTAGATCTGGCCATTATGAATTTGTAGATATGAGATTTGGGTTAAAAAAATGAACTGACTGTATTCATGGATCTTATTAATATAATTTTCCATGAGTTCTTTGATAAGTTTATGGTTGTGTTTATTGTTCATATTTTGGTTTATTCTACAAGTAATGAGGACTATGAATGTCATCTTATGGTTGTATTTAAATCTACAAAATTAAAGAAACTATATGGGAAATTGATAAAATTTTAGTTTTGGTTGAAAAAAATTGCATTCCTTGATCAAATTGTTTCAAAAAAATTCATAATTATAGATCCTAATAAACAAAATTTGTGGTAAAATTCCCAATACCAACAAATATAACTGAGATTCATATTTCTCTAGGTTTAGAATCCTATTAAAAAATATTTTTTGATAATTTTCCATGGTTATCTTTCCCACTAACTAAGTAAACATGAAATGTTTTTAAGTTCAATTGGACAAAAGATTGTGATGATATTTTTCATGAATTGAAATCAATGTTTTTGAATGATCAAATTTGGAAACTGCCTTCTAGAAATTGAAATATTATTATCTATAGTGATGTTTCGTTGATAGGACATGGTTGTGTCCTAATACAGAATGATCTGGTAATTTCTTATGATTCACGTTAGTTGAAATGTCATGAGTAAAATTACCCTACACATTATTTGGAATTTTATTCTGTTTTTTTTCTTTAAAAATTTTGTAGGTATCATATGTTTGGAGTAAAATGTTAAATATATACTGACCACAAATGTTTTATGTATGTATTCAATCTGAAAGAATTGAACATGAGAAATAAGAGATGGCTGGAATTAATCGTGGATTATTATTTCACAATTAAATAACATCTAGAAAGACAAATAAAGCAAGTGATGCTTTGAGTCATAAAATTAATGCCACATTAACCATGATATGTTTGGAACAACATACTTTGATTAATTATTTGATTAACTTTGGCATATAAATTTTTGGTGTAGGAAATTCCACTATTTTGTTTTAGGTGGTAGTGAAATCATCTCTTTTAGAAAGAATTAACCAAGCGCATATGATAAAAAGTGAGTTGTAGAAAATGTTAGAATTAGTTTAGAAGTCTATGTTACCTGCGTCTAATATTGATAAAGATTGTGTTTTGAGGTTTGTATAGAGATTATGTGTGCCTTGTGATTCACAATTTAAGAAAAAGTTCTAATGTGAAACACATAGTTCCTCCTTCTCATTTAATCTTGGTAGTAATAACATGTACAATGATCATCAGGAGTACTACATGTGGGATGAAAAAAAAAGTGATATTGATGAATTTATTGTGAAGTCTTTGACTTGTCAATGGGTTAAAGGAGATAATCATTTACCTAATGGGATGCTTCGGCCTTTACCAGCGCCAGACTATTAATGGGAAAATGTGTCCATGGATTTCATTGTGGCATTACCAATGACATATCAAGGTAACAATTCAATCTGGATTATTGTTGATTGATTAATAAAATCGTTTAATATTAATCTTATTTGAGATTCTATGTCTCAAGATAAACATTATTGATTGTATGTTAAATAGATAGATAGGTTACATTGAGTTTCCCTCTCCATAGTATCTGATCGTTATCTGAGGTTCACTTCTATGTTCTAGAAAGGCCTTCAAAATTCATTGGGAACTAAATTAAATTTTACTATAGCTTTTCATCCTTAATCAGATAGGAAATCATAATGAAAAATAAAAAAATTATATGATATGCTACATTATTTATTAATGGATTACTAGTGAAGTTGGGACCAACATCTTTCTTCGGTTGAATTTTAGTATAATAATAGTTTTCATTATAGTATAAAAATGTTAATGTTTGTGGAATTATATAGAATGTGGTGTCAAACTACATATTTTTGGGGATAAATTAGGTAAAAGGAAGTTGATCGGACCAGTATCGGTAGAAGAGATGGCAGAAAAAGGTCATTTGATTCGTAAGCAGATGAGAACAACTCAGAGTAGGAATAAAAGTAATGCGGAAAACCAGAGGAAGGATATATATTTTGAGGTAGGTGATCATGTCTCTATTAATGTTTCTCCCTAGAAAAGTGTGATGTGTTATGTTAAGAATGGAATGTTGAGTCTGAAGTTAATTGGACCCTATAAAATCTTAGAGAAACATGGATCAATTCCCTATAGAGTGGATATATTTCCTTGTTTATCCTAGGTACTCAATTTTTTACATTTTTAAATGTTGAGAAATTATTTTCTAGATCCATCTAATATTTTTAGTCATGTGGTATATCAGTTAGAAGCTAATCATTCCTATGTTGAACCACTAGTGCAGATTCTTAACTGAAGAGAGAAAGTGTGGTGGAATAAGGTACTTCTTCAGGTAAATGTTTTGGGTAAAAGAAATATGGTTGAAGAGGAATCATAGGAATCTGAAAATTCTATGATGGATAAATACCCCCACTTATTTGATAAGAGAATGAAATTGCAAGGACACAATTTTTAAAAGGGGGGAGGGATATAACCACCCTGGTATAGAAATAATAAGAAAATTTCATATTAAATAATTTTTGAAATTACAATATTTATTTTAATTTAAAGGAGATGCTATGTTCGATGACGTACCAGACACAGAACAATGGGTTTCTTTGAAGTCTTATGTAGCACACAATGATGACTCATACTAAAAATAATTATAATATTATTTTATTTTTATAAAAGGTAGTTAATTCTTAATCATTGTATTGGTGGAAATGAACAGAACTATCTAAAATATGACTATACATGTTTTTTAAATGTTTTTATATTTATCCAAGTAAACATAGAGGCTTAAAATGAGAGTGAATCCAATTTTAAGCATGAAATACTCTAACAATTTTTAAAATGCTGTTTTACTGCCTTTTGATGGAGATCCCCTTTTAAATCTATTTTTTTCAAATTTCTATGTTTTATTTTTCAAAATAACTTTCTTCTTTAGAAGAAGGATATCAATATTTATGTTGGGTAAATATTTTGTATTTTTCTGATAAAGTTCATTTTTTAAAAAATAGTGAAAAATACTTCATTATAAATCAAAACAATCTTTTCATCAGATTTTTTTAATATTGATAGATTATATTTTTAAATGATTTAAAATTTTAAATGGACTATATTTTTACCATTTAATCCAATTTTGGTCATTTGAAGTAATTTAACATTGAAATTGGACAAAAACCCATGCCAATCTTTTTGTAGTTTTTACTTATTAAAAACAAGCATTCTTGTTTTGACAACGGAAAATAAATTAAAATTAATTAAGGAAACTTCAATGTTTTTAATTTCATAAAATAGATATAATTTTTGAATTTGGAATATCAATATTATCATTAGATGAATTTTTGGTATTTTTTAGAAAACGATCAATTTTTGATGAATTGTGAAAAAATATAAAACTATTCAGAAACCCACTTCTTCATTTCAATTAAAATTTACCACTTATGTGAATTTAATTTCAAAAAACTGACATAAATGGTTTTCATTAGTAATTATAATGTTGTTCAACTGGATTAAAATAATGTTAGTCATATAGTAGCTTTGGATTTTTATTTACCGCGTTGAAATATAAATACGGTAATTAAGGGTAAAAATGATACTATATTAATATACAATTACCTTAACAATTATCCTACCATTATTATATGAGTCCTGGCTGACCAATAAAATCCATGGGTTAGTTTTTTGTCATTTTAAAGCCACTTGGGTAAGATAATGACATTAATAACTTTCTATTTAATGTAAAACTAAAAATATCAAAAACATGTATTATTTTTCAGAAATAATTTTAATGCAGGGATAAATAATTAATATCATCCACTATAAAAATTTATTAGAAATAAAAAATGATTTAATACATCATGGTATTTTATTTATAATTTTTATACATCAATTAAATAAATTTATTTATGACACACTGATGATGTAATGATAAACTCATTAATTAATGTTTAAAATAAATGTGATAATAAATATTAAAATAAAATTATTTTGAAACATGTTTTGCCTTAAAAAAATTTAAGATATGATTATGACTTGTTATCTTGGAATTAATGTGGGTTTTTTGATATAGTCATGTTAAATTGGATTTTTTTAAAAGACATGATATTAATAGTATAAATATTGACATAAATTATTTTTTAAATCAATAAATATTTTATTAAATTATATACATGTCCTAAAAATCTAATATTAATCCAAATGACATATATGATGTTAAAATTGTCATTAATGATCCATTTTGGGTCTCTTGACATCTTATTGTAAGGATATTAACCATATAGTATGAATATACAAGAAGACATGGTAAGAGATAAATTGGTTATCTAATGGTTAATGTTAAAGGATAAGATTAAAAATGAAACCAAAATTGATCTAAAACGTGTTGGTTGAAATTATTTCTTATAATAATCATCTTATCTTCAAATTTAATTAGTTTTTGACATTTCAAAATATAAATTCTGTTTATAAGAAAATAAAATTTTCAAACATTCCCAAAGAGCCCCTCCTCCCCCTAATAAAACTCCATAACCTCTAAGCCAATACTCACACCTATCATGTTCATTGGATAATAAAACCACTTCCAAAATAATATCATAACATTCATATATTCCTAATATAAGTATTCCTCTAGGAATAAGGCAATTAAAGAAAGCCTTTGGTTCAAACCAAAGGATGTTACCCGATTTAAAGGCAACATCTTCGCTCAAGTTCTTTTCTTTTATTTTCCTTTTCCACTACCTATTCTCTTATTATCATTTATTTATTTAACAACACAAGTATACTCAATATACTAGGTTCTTTTTATTAGATGGATTCAAGCCACACTAACACACACCTCCATATAATGGATTTAGAATATAATATTTATGTTGATAACAAATTTTTGCCTCACGAAATAATGATTGTTTAATTATCTCCAACAGCCTATCATGGTGGCCATTATGATGGAACTGTATTTATATGGGATATATATTACATATATATATTTTCACTATGATTATTTTTTATTAATTTATATAATACCTTTATGGTTTCCATAATGGGTAAATACGATAATTTCATTTGAGAAAGTGTAGACTATCGTCCCCTCAACGGGATATGAATTGTTCATCACATACATTGAACATATAAAACACAGTGTTAATTAACTTATTTTACATATATAAAATATTATATCATACTGTAATAATAATATACCTATGTATCATTATGATTTCATTTCATTAAATATGAAATAGAAATGAAAGTTGCATTCATGCGTACGTACGACTTACCGTCTCCATGAACCGTATATTTTATTTCATATATAAAAATGTTATGTACTACTATAAATACATATATATTCTGTATATATATGATATATATGATATCTAAATAAGGAATATCTTTCTAGAGATAATGAACTTTTTACCACATGGAGAATTTGTAATTATAACAAATTCATTTTCGACTCAAGTACCCAATATTGACAAAACGACCAATATTAACATAATTAATTTTGTAATTATTATCACTTGGTCATAATTGATATAAAATAATAACAAACATGAAAAATGTCCTTAATCAAGTAAAAAAATAACATATTTTTATTATTCAGGATTAACAAGGACTATACAAGACACGACATACTTGAGGTAAGGGGTTTTCATCTCACTTTTTATTCCCAAGAGATACATGCTATATTTTACACTATTTAATTTTGGGTGTTTTATGTACTACCCAATATTTTATTCTTTGTGTAATTAAATTGAATTTATGGGTATTTAGATCCTCATTGTATTATCCTTCATTCATGGGTTTTATGTTTCGTAAGTTACCAATTCGGCAAGGGATCCATTCATCGTACTCTATTAGTTAAAGACTTATTTTATGTCATGACTTTTGAATTCCCATTTTCTTATTTTGGGATATATTCTCATCTATCCTTGTTGTTGTAAATTTTATGTCCATGTGTCGACAACCCCATTTTTCTATCATTAACTCATTTTCGTAATTTTAAATCGACGCTATTAGGCTGTCGAATTTATGTATGATAATATCTTAACCCATTCTCAATTATTTGGGGTAAAAATCTACATATTTACTATGTTATGATATGAATATGTATGAATTACATATGATTATTTTACACTTAATATCCACTAATATTTTGTTTATTTTTATTTTACAAACATAATTATGTTTTTGATTTATCCTTAATCCAAGGATTCGATCTTTGTAAGTGACTTTGTCTCAATTTACATCACATTGAGACTTATTTGTTTTTATTCACTAATTCACTTTTATAGGGTGTATATACTTCCATTTGACATATTACATCATGATTTTTCTTATTCTCATAAAATTATATGCATTGTTTAATGTAATTCTGTAATTGTTTTTATTCAAGTATTTCCTCAAGTGTTAAGGGACTCTTTAACTAAGACAATATTTTAAATTTTTTAAAGATTTAATATTCTAAATATTTCTCATTAATGACCATGTTTTTATAATGGTATTAATTATTTATTAATATATACATTAATGTTTTAAATGTTAATTCTTTTAAAAGCTTCAATGTGGTATGGGACACATTAATTAAAAAATATATTTATTAACTGTTTTAAATGGTTTGATAAAGCATATATTATTTCAATATAATGAAATGATATATTGTTATTGCAATTTAGAAATGTTATCTTTCCTTTTTTCTTATTTTATGATTTATGAATATATTATGGTTATTGGGAATTTTGTACATATACTAGTGTTTCTTTGATAAACATAGGTCGAGTGTGCCCGAGATAGCTCTCCAATGCATTGGGTAATGTGAAAGATGTAAACATTAATATTTTTCTTAAGATATTTAATGAATATATTGTGATGGGCCTTCCAAAAGTTACTCCCTACATAGTCATGATAGCTAAAATGTAAGTATGGTATAGATAACACGAGTTAACTTTATGATTTATGATTTCTATATTTTATTCATAAATATTTTTATTTCATGAGGCATGTTAAAGAAATTTTGTTTTGTATGTATTGATTAGAAGATGCATTCTTTATTTTATAACCCTTAATGTGTTTTTATGCTCATCCCATATATTTTAAATGATTTTCATAGGGTATAAGGAAGGGTAAGAGAAAATAAGAATTCAAGAAGATTTATATCATGAAAATAATTCTTATTTTCTTTTAAGATTTGTATTCCATAATAATTAAATTAAACCATAAATATTATAAATTATACACTTCTACTCAGTATCCATTTTTTCATAAAATAAAAACACATTTAAATAAAAAAGGAATTATTTTCTTGATATAAATCTTTATGATTTATTTTATTCTCTTTACCTGTAATACACAAAATGAAAAAACATTTCAAAGACATTGTATAAGCATAAAAATATCATTAAGGGTTATAAATTAAAGAAATGATACATTAGTCCGTCAATACATACAAAACAAAATCTCTATAACATACCACATTAAAACATAATATTTAGGAATAAAACATTGAAATCATAAATCATAAAGGTAATTTGTGTAATACATATCAAACATAAATTGTAATTTTCCCTACTACATAGGGAGTTATGTTTGGAATACCCATCACAATATATTCCATAAATCTCATAGTATAAACAGCAATGTTCACCACCATCACTTTACCCAATGCGTTCGAAAGAATTATCGAGCTCACCCACCCACGGTTTATCCTGGAAAAAAAATTATACATAAAAAATTCCCATGAAACATATCATATTCATAACACATAAAACTAGAAAAAAGGAAAGATAATATTTCCACAATGAAATCACAATATATAATTTCAAAATATTCAAATAATTAATTCATTTAAATATTTAAAAATAAGAGTTTTGAATCAAGGTGTCTCATACCACCCTAAAACATTTGAAGGAAATTTACACTTTGGAACACTCATGTACATATAAATAAATTCTTAAAATAAATTCTAAATCATGGACATGAAAGAGAACAATTTTGAAGATTAAATCATTAAAATATTTAAAATGATGTTTTAGTTGAAGAATCCATTACCACATTATAAACTCTTGAATTAAAGAATAACATCAAATAAAACAATAAATATCATGAGAATATAAAAATTCATGACATAAAATGTCAAAATGGTTGTATATAAACCTTATATAATAATATAGGTGCATAATATAATGATATTCCTCAAGGAAAGGATATTGAGACATAGTCCCTTTTAAAGATGGTACCATTATATTAAGATAAATCAATGACATAATTATGTGTGAAAAATATATATACACCCAACATAATTGGATATTATGATTAAAAAAACCAGAGTTCATTCATACATATTTATATCATGCCATAGTCAAGAATAAGAAGATTAACTCAATGATTTGAAATTTGGTACAGAAGATCCCTTACAAAAATTCGGAAGCCTAACGATGTCACATAAAAATCATAAAATGAGTTTATGAGAGAGAAAAGAGTCTCTCATCACATGGTAATAAAATTTAGTACAATAAGGATACAAAAGAACACATCTCAACATTTTTTATTGAAATTTAAATACATAACATAAAAGAAGTCTTTGACTAGAAGAGGAGAGTGAAAGGTTCCCTTACCGATTTGGTAAGTTACGAAACATACACCACATGATTGAAGGATCATAAATTGAAGATGTAAATAACAATAAATTAAATTATATTATTGAAATAATAAAATCATGGGCATAAATTTCACCACACAAAAGGAACTAGTGTAAAATATACAATGAATCTCATGGGAATAAAAAGTGAGATGAAAACCCATTACCTCATGTCCGACTTGTCTTGTATGTTCCTTGTTATTCCTGAATAGTAAAAATAAATTAATTTATACTTTCTTAAGAACATATTTCAATTTTTTTATTCATTTTATATTAGTTATTACCATTATATAAGAATTATTTAATTATTTCAGTTTATATCAGACATTTTTTCGATGTTCGAAACATGAGTCAAAAATGAATATGTCATAATAAAAAATTGTCCATGCTGTCAAAATTCCATTATATCTAGAATGATATTCATGATTTAGATATCACATATATCATATATATACAGAATATATATATATATTTATTTACAATAGTTCAAATTATTTTGATATATGAAAATGAAATGCACCATTCATGCCGATGGTAAGTCGTACATACGCATGAAAACTACTTTCATTTCATTTTATTTATTTTTAAAGAAAAGAAAACAAAACTATTCAAAATTATATTATTATTACATTATAATATCCTATTTTATATACATTAAATAAGTTCATTAACACCATACTTTATACATTCCACGTATATCATGAATGAGTCATATCACTTTGTGGGGGTTCTACTCTGCACTTCCTAGAATAAAATTATTTTATTTACCCATTATGGACACCATAATGTTATGATATAAATGATAGATACAAAAACATAGAAACAATATAAATATAATATATATCATATATAAATTCAGTTCCATCATTATGGACAACATTAGATGTGGTAGGAGATAATTGAACAATTGTCATTTCGTGAGGCAGCAGTTTGTCGTCCACTGAAACACTATGTTCTAAATCCATTAGATAAGTGTCTGTGTAAGTGTGTTTATAATCCATCCAAACAATAACCTAGTGTATTTAGGATACTGGTGTTTTTATATAAACATATATTAAGAAGAGAATTTGGAGTAGAGAAAAATGTTAAAGAAAATAACATAAGAGGAGACGTTGCCTTTAAATTGGGTAACTCCCTTTGGTTTAAACAAAAAGGATTTAACCTCTATCTCAGGATAAATTATTTATGAAATAATATATACTTAAACATTTTTAGTTATTATACATTTCACATATTACTCCATAAAGATGATGTGTCGACTTTTTTAATGAAAAAACAATAATAGATAATTATCAATCACGTGTATGGTAATTTAACACATGAGGTTTACACTGACGTGATACAGAAGACATTAACTTATCATTATACATTAGGACACAACCATTTCCATTCAACAAAGCATCACTATAGATATCTCACCATTTCTGGAAGGAAGTTATAAAAAATGGATCATTCACCAATCTTCATTTCAAATTTTGAAATCAAGCATCACATTATTTTGTCTAGATTAACATAACACCGTTTAGAGTTAACAAAGATAGTGGGATAGAAAAACATTCAAAATTGACAAAAAAAACTTGTGTAATATCCTTATAAAATAAGAAAACTATGAATATCAGTTATATATTTAGGTATTGGTCATTCTTCAAAAAGTATTTTAGCAGGATCAACAATTATTCCATTTTTGAAACAATGTGACCAAGGAATGAAATTTGATGTAACCAAAACTCACACTTGCTAAATTTCCCATACAATTTCTTTTCTTTTATTATTTGTAATAATACCCTAAAATGACATATAGTATCCTATTTACTTAAATAATAATCCAAAATATCATCAATAAACACAACCACAATCTTATCCAAGAACACACGGAAAATTATAGATATAAGATCCTTGAATTCAATAGGTAAATTGGATAACCCAAAAAGAATAAATAAAAATTCATAATTGACAAATCTAGTATGAAATTTGGTATTCTATGTGTCTGATTCCATTACATTCATCTAACTGTACCCCAACCTCAAATCAATCTATGAAAAATACCGAGCTCCCTAGAGATGATCAAACAAATCATCAATTTGAGGAAAAGTATACTTCTTTCTTAATAGTGATGTTATTTAATACTCTATAATCAACGAAAAGTGGCATTGAACCATCTTTATTTTTAAAAAACATGACTAGGGAAACCCCTAGTGATGTGATAGGTCAAATGAAACCAAAATCCAACAACTCTTGCAATTTCTTCTTTAACGCTAAATGTTCAATTTGAGCCATTCGATAAGGGGGTTTTAAAATTGGCTTAGCATCAGGAAATAAGACAACCGTAAATTGAAATACCCAATTAGGTATTATACCAAAAAACTCAATAGAAAAATCATCAATATACTCATTTACAACTGGTACATCATTATTCTAAATAGTTCCTTTGTTTTCTATAATATGTGAAATGTACGATTCATTTCTATCTTTTACTATTTTCTAATCGTCCTAATATATTATCAGAAGTATGGGTTAATTCATGTACAGAAACAAATTTTTTTTTGAAATGAAACCAATATTTCTCTTCAGTAAATATTAGAATGATAATTGGAAAGCTAGTCCATACCGAAAATAACATCAAATTCTACTAGAGGAAAAAAAGATTTGGAGGTAGATTCTTTCCACACATAAGGATTGGAAGGTTATTATAATTTCTTTTTTGGCTCAACATTTACTCCCAGTGTTTTCACCATAAGTTCAGGATACATATCATGATAAGGAATTCCCAATTTAATAGAAAATTTCACAGAAATGAAATAATGTGTAGACCCAGAATCAGACAACACATTGGCATAATCAAAATGGAGTAAAATGTGAAATACATACTTACCACAAATTTTTGAAGTATATATTCACTCAGAAATAATTTTCATGAGATATAATATATTTATTCAATTATTAAAGGATTATAATAACACAATTCATTACCATCTTTGAAATGAAAATTAAATGGTTGATGCTTTGATTCAAAAAAATAATGCTATATTAATCATGTTGCGTTTGTAACAAAATCCATTGATTAAATATTTGTATTTATTTGTCATAGAAGTTATTGGTGAAAGAAATATCACTATTTAGTTTCAGGTGTCAGCAAAATCATCTCTATCAGATAGAAATAAGAAGCATAGAAGATAGATAGTGTGTTGCAGAAAATGGTATAGTATTTTTAGAAGGTTAAGTTTAACGATTTTAACATTGATAATGATTGTTTTTTTAGGTTTAGAAAGATATTATGTGTCCATGTGATTCACAGTTGAAGAAAGAGTTGTTTTTTTAAGATCATTGTTATCTGTTTTTAGTTCATCCTGGCACTACAGAGAAGTTCAAAGAACATCTGAAGTGTTACTAGTTCGATTGAATGAAAATAGATATTCATGAATTTTAGGTGATGTTTTTGACTTGTCAACAGGTTAAATTAGAGCAGGAGTTTTCGAAACAGATGCTTCTACCTTTCCTGATGCCAGATTTGAAATTTTAAAATGTGTGCATGTATTTCATCATGGGATAACGAAATACATCTTGATATAACAATGAAATATGGGTTATTGTTGATCAATTAATTAAATTGGCACATTTTCTTCTTATTCGAGATAATCTATCACTAGAACCAATTTCTTGGTTGTAGGTTAAAGAGACCATCAGGTTTCATGGAGTTCCCCTCTCCATTGTATCAAATCATTATCTGAGGATCATTTCTAACTTTTGGAAAGGCCTTAAAATGTCATTGGGTACTGAATTAAATTTTAGTACTGCTTTGAATCCTCAATCAAATGGGAAGTCAGAACGAAAAATTCATACTTTGGAATATATGATACGTGCTTTCTCAATGTATTACCTGGGATATTGGGACCAACATCATAATTTGGTTGAATTTCCTATAATAGTAGTTATCATTCCAACATACATATGGCTCTGTTTGAGGCATTATATAGAAAGAGTTTTCAAACTACAGATTTTTCAGATGAAGTAGGTGAATGGAAGTTGATGGGACCAGAATTGGTAGAAGAGACGACAAAAAAAATTCAGTAAATTAATAAACACATGATAATAGCTCAGAGAAGTCAAAAACATTATATGGAAAACTGGAGGAAGGATCATTCTTTTGTGGTAGGTGATCATTTTTTCTCAAAGATTCTCCATGGAAATCTATGATTCATTTTGGTAAGAAGATAAAGCTTAGTTGAGGTTCATTGGACCCAATGTAATCCTAGAGAAAGTTGGATCAATTGCCTACACAGTAGATTTACGTCTAAGTTTATCTTAGGTGCACAATTTTTTTCATGGTTTAATGTTTTGAAAGTATATTCCAGATCCTTCTCATGTTTTGAGTCCATAGGTCATTCGGTTGAATGATAATATTTCTTATGAGTAAGAACTATTCCATATTCATGACCATAGATAGGAAGTGTGGATGAATAAGGTAATCCATCAGGTAAACGTTTTTTGGAAAACACATATCATTGAATATTCAACATGGGAATTTGAAAATGTTGTGAGTGATAAATACCCCCATTTATTTGATAAGTGAATAAAAGTACAAGGATGCAATATCCAAAAGGGTGAAGGATGTAACATCCTTGGTAAATAAAGAATATGACATTTTCATATTTATTAATATTTTTGAATTAAATATTTACTTTAGTTTAAAGGGGATGCTATGTTCGATGGAGTACCCAACATGCCACAATGGGTTTCTACGAAGTCTTATATTGCACAAATTGCTATGTAATATTGAAAATAATAATAATATAATATTATTATTTAAAAAGGTAGTTAATGCCTAACTGTTTTATTTGCAGGAATGTACATAACTAACCATATTGTTATTATAAATGTATTCTAAATGTCTTAACCTTTTTACAATATTATTTACAAGCTTAAAATGTGAATGAATCCAATTTTAAACATAAATACTCTAATATTCAATTAAAGGTAAATTTATCGTATTTTGATGGAAAATCCTTTTTAAATCTAGTTTTTATCACTTTTATATGGGTAATTTGACAATATAAACTTATTCTTTAGAAGTTGGACATCAAAATTTACTTTCGGTAAATTTTTGGTATTTTTCTTATAAAGATCATTTTTTAATGATTACTGAAAAATAGTGCATTTCAAGTCAAAATGGTTGTTTCATATGATTCATTTATATGGTTATATTAACATCTTAAATTATTTTAAAGTGTAATGGAATTATATTTTTACCATTTAATCAAAAAAATTTCATTAGATGGTAGTTCACATTGAAATTGTATATAAACACATGTCAATATTTATGTCCTTTTTACTTCTTAAGAATATGCATTCTAGTTTTGACAACGAAAATTAATTTTAAATTATTTAATGAAAATTATATATTTTTAATTTGGAAAATTATATATCATTTTTTAATTAGGAATATCCAAATTAGCTTTGGGTGATTCATTTGTATTTTTCTGAAAACGTTCAATTTTTTTTGAATAGTGAAAACACTACATAGTATTTAAAAACCAACATTTTCATTTTAATGAAATTTTACCATTTCAATGAATTTAATATCTAAAATCTGACATACATGGTAGTCATCAGTAAGTAAAATGTTGTTCAATAGGCTGAAAATAAATTTTTTAAATAGTATTTTTGATTTTTATTTACCACGATTAACGATAAATTGTATAATTCTAGGTAAAAATAATATTAAAATGATATAAAATTACCTGAACACAGGTGCTAACCATCTAGTATGATTCATGGCCGACGAATACAATCCTTAGGTAGACATTTTGGAATTTGAAAGCTATTTGGGTAAGATAATGACATTAGTAACTTTTTATTTAATGTAAAAATAATGATATCATAAACATGTATTGTTTTGCCAAAAACAATTCTAATATGGGGTTAAATAATTGATATCTTCAACTATAAAAAGTTATTATAATGTTAAAAATATTTCCTATGTCATGGTATTTTATTTATAATTTTTATACATCATAAAAATAAATTTATTTAGGACACAATGATGATGTAATGATTACCTCATTTATAACTATTTTAAATAAATGATATTATAAATATAAAAATAAATTTATTTTAATACATTTTATTCCATCCACAGATTTTAATTTTTAGGATGAATTGTAATATTTGAATTAATAAATGGTTTTTGAAAGAATCAAGTTGGCTAGGATTTTTAAAAAAAGTCATGATATGTATAGTATAAATTGACATAAAAGTGTTTTTAAATCAATTAATATTTTATTAATTGATAATATAGTCCTAAAAAAATTACATTAAGACAAATGAAATATGTGATTTTAAAAATTTCATTAATGGTATATTTTGGTTCATTTCACATTTTATAGTAAATATATTAACCATATAGTATGAATATACAAGAAGACATTGTAAAAGTTAAATAAGTTAAAACAATGATAAATAAAAAATATAAGGATAAAAAAATATCCAATACCTACCCAATTCTTATTGAATGATTTCATTTCAACTTATATACATATTATATTATAATTTAATGAGTTTTGGACATTTTTAAACTGAAAATCATATTATAATAAAATAATACTTTAAAATATTCTAAAAGAGCCCCTCCCCCTCTTATAAATGGACACCACCTCTAACCCATTACTCACACCTCTCAAGACCATTGACATATCCAACCTCTGACCAAATATTAACCCAACATTGATCGATTCATCCTAGAATCCATACCTTAGGCATAAGTTACTTCATGAAATCCTCTTGGTTCAAACCAGATGGAGTTACCAGATTTAAAGGTAATGTCTTCCCTCAGGCGATCTTCTATTATTTTACATTTTCATTCACTATGATCCTATTATTAGTTGTTTACATAACAACAACAATATCCGAAATATTCTAGGTTTTTTCTATGATAAGGATTTGGACTACACTTCCACACACCGCTATCTAATTGATACGAACATATTGTTTCTGTGGAGGACGAACTACTGCCTCACGAAACGATGATTGTTCAATTACCTCTTACTGCCTATCAAGGTGGCCGTTATGATGGAACTAAATTTATATGTAATATATATTATATTTATATATTTTATTTTCATCTTTATTTTTCATTTATAACATACATTTATTGTTTCCATAATAGGTAAATACGATAATTTTTTTAGGGAGTGCGGACTACCGCCCCCTCAAAGTGATATAACTCATTCATTCCATATTTTAAACAAATAAAGGATGGAGTGAATTAAATTAGATATGATGATATTATAGATTTATAATATACCTATATATATTTATGTTTTCATTCTATTAAATATGAAATATAAATGAAAGTAGTGTTCATGCTACATTCGGCTTAGAGTCTCAATGAATGGTGGATTTCATTTATTATCACCAAATGTTATGTGCTTTTATAAATACATATATATACTAGATATATATGATCTATATGATATATAAATCATTAATATCATTATAGAGAAAATGTAATTTTTACCACATCAAAAATTTTTAATTATAAGATCATTTTTTACTAAAGTACCAAATATCAACAAAATGACTGATATTAACATAAATAATTATGTGATGTTTATAATGAGGAAATAAGTGATATAAAACGAAAAAATAAACAATAAAACGTTTCTTAAGAACATATAAAGTAACATTAGTTTATTATTCAATAGATTAAAGAATGAACGAGTCAAGTCGGACACATGGTAAGGGAACTTCTTAACCTAATTTCCATTCATTGGGTTGATCATTTACTTTTTTATTAAGTCTTTCTATAATTATGTATGAAATAAATTTTGATGTACTATATTTTATTTTTATATTATTTATGTGTTCTTTTAGTGAATACGCATAATCAATCTATTTTATTTAAAAAATTATCTATGTAAGGGACCTCGTCTCAATCTCTTTTCATTGAGGCATACTTGGATATATAAACGACTATCCATTATATGGTGTATAAAACACATTGACTTTTAATTTAATTCAAATGGAAACTGTTATCTATGAAGCATTTTACTAAATGAGGAAAATAATATTTCTTTTTAATGTACATATTGAAAACAGCCGTTCCACCACAACGAGCATTATTTGATAAGATGTAGTGTTTTTAAAAGGAAAATAAATACCATATACTCTTTTTATGTATTTTATTATTGAAAATGTTTTTTTAATGGATTGAATTTGTCAATATATTGAAATTTTTTGCAATGTTGAAATTTTATCCTTCCATTATTCTTGTTAGTGTGTTATGATTATGTTATGGTTCTTGGGAATTGTGTATATATACGGGTGGTTCCATGATAATCCTAAGGCAGGTGAGCTTGAGATAGCTCTCCAATGCTTTGGGTAACATGTGGGAGGTACTCATAATAGATTTAGGTAAAATATTGTGATGGTTATTAAAAATGTAACTCCCTATGATTTTGTGAATGCTACAACGTATGTATGTTATGGATGCCATAAGTTACCTTTATGATTTATGATTTCCATTTGTAATTCATAAATCTAATTATCTGGTGTAATATGTTAATGATTAAAATGTATGATTTCAGTGGCTATTATGTATTTTTGGAATAATGTTTTCTTTAATTATTTTATAACCCTTACTAAGCTTTTTTGCTCATACCATGTTTTTTAAACGTTTTTCGCAATGTATAAAATAGGTTTAGAGAAAGGAAGGATTCAAGAAGATTAATATCAAGAAAAGAAATCATTTTTTTATGTTAGGAGTTTTTATTTTATAAAAAATACTTACTGAGTATAAGAGTCTACTTCATAATATTTGAGAGGTAATGTAACAGTAATATCCTAATATTCTAAAACTCTATAACTGAAAAGATCATCAATGGGACATATTAACCTAACTAATGATTATATAATGATTAAGGATGAGGCCTTATAGTCAAATTTTAAAATGTAGACAATTCTACTCTCTATCAATTTCTTTCATAAAATGAATCTTTTTAAAAGAAAACAAGAATTTTTTTTTCTTGACATAAATCTTCTTGAGTTATTTATTTCTCTTAACCTGCCTTATACCCCCTGAAAAACATTTCAAAAACATGGGATGAGCATAAAAGGCTCAGTATGGGTTATAAAAAAATGAAATAAATCATTATTCCATCAATACATACAAAACATAATATCATTAACATACCTCATGAAATCGTAGCATTTATTAAGAACACATAGAATTCATAAATCATAAAAGTGAATTGTGGCTTCCATATCATACTAACTTTGTATCTTTACCAACTATGTAGGGAGTTACGATTGGAATACCCATCACAATATATTATCTAAATCTATTAGGAGAAAATTAACGTTTACCTCTGTCATGGTACCAAATGAATGAGAGATCCATCTCAGGCACACCCACCCTATATTTATCATAGAACAACCCGTAAACATAAACAGTGCCCAAGAACCATAACATATTCACAACACATGAAATGAACATAATGTAAAGATAATATTTCTACATTGAAATCACAATATATCATTTAATTATATTGACATAAAAAATCCATAATCAAAACCGTTTTCAATAAAAAAATATGTAAAGGAGTTTATGGTAGTTATTTTCCATTTAAAAACATTATATCTTGTTAACGAATCCAAATATCAAATAATGCTCATTGTGGTAGAAAGGATGTTGTCACCACATGTGTTAGAAAACATTACCTTAGTCATTTAGTAAAACACTACATTGAAAATGATTCCATTTGAAGGGAATGAAAATTCAAAGGGTATTATACACTGTATAAAATAAAGTCGTGTATAAATCAAAATATCCCTCAATGAATGGAGATTGAGATGAAGTCACTTACCTTGGGTCCAACTTGACTTGTTCATTATTTAATCACCTGAATAATAAACTAATCATAATTTCTACTTGCTTAAAAAAAATTAATTTTATTATTCATTTTATATCACTTATTACCTCGTTATAAACAATACATAATCATGTAAGTAAATAACAGTTGTTCTGTCAATATTTGGTATTGGAGTCAAATATGAACATCTTATAATTACAAGTTGTCCACATGGTCAAAATTATATTAACTAAAGAATTATATTCATGATTTAGAAATCACATATATCATATATATATATAGTATATATATGTAATTAAGTTATTATATAAAATATGGAGATATGAAATAAAATGCACTATTCATAGAGACGGTCAGTTTTACGTACACATGAACACTACTTTCATTTCTATTTTATATTTAATGGAATGAACACTTAATGATAAATAGATTTTTTATAATTCCATTATAATATCATATATAATTTCATTAACTCTATCGTTTATACATTCCATGTTGGGCATGAACGTGTAATATAACTTTAAGGGGGTGGTAGTCCTCACTTCCTCAAATGAAATTATTTTATTTACCCATTATAGAAACTATAAATGTATGCTATAAATTAATAATAAATAATCATAGAGAAAATATAAATATAATAAATATTATATATAAATATAGTTCCATCATAATGGATACCACAAGATGCACAAAGATATAATTGAACAATCATCGTTTCACGAGGGAGTAGTTTGTCGTCCACAGAAACAGTATGTTCATATCAATTAGATAGAGGTGTGTGGAAGTGTAGTAAGAATAATTTTCATAAAAAAACATATTATATATAGGAAAATGTTTTTATGCATATAATGAATAAAAAGATCATAGGGAGTGAAGAAGTAAAATAAAAGAAGAGAACTTGAGGGTAGATCTCGCCTTTAAATCGGGTAACTCCCATTGGTTTCAAACATAAGGATTCATTGATGTTTCTTTTGAATATGTTATGGATTAACTAAGGATGATAGGGATTTTGGGAGCTTTTTTGGGAAGATTTTGTATAATCCAAGTGGCTTGAGAGGTGTGAGTAATGGGTTAGAGGTGGTGTCCTTTTATAAGTGGGATTAGAGGTTCTTTATGAATATTTGAATGTATTATTTTATTTTAAATTTATTTTCCACTTAAAAAGGTCCAAAACACATTATATTACAATATAAGATAAATATAAGTCTAAATAAAATTATCCCGTATGAATTGGACTGGTTTGGGTTATTTTTGTATTTTTATCATTTTTTAACCCGTTGTTAACCTTTTTATCTTTTACCATGACTTCTTGTGTATTCATTCTATATGGTTAATATATTTACAATGAAATTCCTAGTGACCCAAAATTGACCATTAATGACATTGTAAACATCATATATGTCATTTGGCCTAATATTTTTTTATAGGACAATTTTATCATTTAATAAAATTTTAATTGATTTAAAAACTCCATTATTTATGGTTTTATAATATTCATATCATGTCTTTTTAAAAATTCCAAAAAACCTGATTATTACAAAAAAACCCACATTAATTAAAACAATACAAGTCATAATCATCATTAATATTATTATATGGCATAAACGGTTTGAAAATAAATTTATTTTTATATTTATTATCTCATTTATTTAAAACATTCATTAATGTGGTAATCATTACATCTTCATTGTGTCATAAATAGATTTATTTATTTGATCTCTAAAAATTATAAATAAAATACCATGATGTATGAAATCGTTATATAATTGATATGAATATTTATAGTTAAATATTTCAATTATATAACCCCGCATTAAAATTGTACTAAAAAAACAATACATTTTTATGATATTTTTATTTTTACATTAAATAAAAAGTTATCAATGTCATTATCTTAACAATGTGGCATTAAAAGGCCATAAATCACACCCAAGGATCATATTTGTCAACCATGACTCATTAAATAATCTTAGGACTATAATTATGTTAATGTTAATTTATTATAAATTTATTTTTACCTAGAATTACCCTATTTACCTTTAACTGTTGTAAATAAAAACCAACAGTTACTATTCACCAAAAATTATATTGATCCTATTGAACCAAATTTTACTTACTCATGAAAATAATTTATTTCATTGTTTTGAAATTCAATTCAGAAAAGAGGTAATGTTTATTTTAAATTAAAATGTCAGGTTTTTAACAACGAAGCAGTGTTTTTCACTATTCCTAAAAAATTGATCATTTTCAGAAAAAAAACATAAAATTATCCTAAAAATATTTTTGATATTCCAAATTCAAAAATTATTTCTATTTTTCCAAATTAAAAACATAAATGTTTCATTAATTAATTAAAAAATAATTTTTGTAGAAAAAACTTGAAAGCCTGTTTTTGAGAACTAAAAACTACAAAACGATTTACATGTGTTTCTGTCAAATTTCAAATGAAATTACATCCAATGACAGAAAATTGTATTATATTTTAAAAATAAAATAAAATTAAACATTAAAACCATTTTAAATGATAATATAAATATTTAAATATATCAGATGAAAATACATTTTTGATATAAATGCTGTATTTTTCAACATTAATTAAAAAATGAACTTTATCATAAAAAACCCAACATTTAACCAATGCAAATTATGATGTCACTCTACTAAAGAAGAAGCTTATTTTTTCAAATTCAACATATTAAAGTGACAAAAACATTATTTTAAAGGGTTTTTTCACCAAAAGGTTGTAAAATAACATTTTAAAAATATTAGAGTATTTAGGCTTAAAATTGGATTAATTTTCATTTTAAGACTATAATTTATTAGATAAATGTAAAAAATTTAAAAATGTGATCAATAATAACATGGTTAGTTCTATTCATTTATTATAATAAAATTTTTGGGCGTTAAGTATCATTTAAACTAATTATATTTTTATTTTTTTAGTTTGACTCATCATTGTGTGAAACATAAGACTTCAGAGAAACCCATTATTGAGTGTCAGGTATGCCATCAGACATTGAATCCCCTTTAAAGTAAAATTAATATTTAATTCAAAAATATTCATAAATATTAAAATTTTATATTCATTATATACCTGGGATGTTCCATCCTTCCCCCTTTTATAAATTGTGTCCTCACAATTTTAAAATTGGGCAAAAAAACATCATTAAATGTCCCACATCGGAATAAGAGTGAATAAAACTATCACATTAAAAGAAATAAAAATAATTATAATGGTATCCTAATATAACCCATACTTGGATTATTTGTAAAAAAACATGGATATGGAAGAAATAAGAACTCTCATAGATTAGTAGAGAATTATAGAGAACATGATAACGAAAGGTTACCCACCACAATACCAAAAATATTTGGTTGGGTAAAATTCTTGATGATAAAATCAAGCATATATAACTTTTTATTAAAGATAATTTTCATAGAGTTGAAGAATTTTATTACTAACTAGATTAATATCATCAAGAAAATTTACATACTTGAATATTAGTGTTTTATCCTTTTATAAGTTTCTACTAAAAACGTATCATTTCTAAAAATGATGAGTATTCAAGATGACATGGTCACACCAGAATAGCTAGAATCAACATCTAGATAATAACTTAATTCAAAAAAGAGTAACTATATATTTCCCCTATCTTAAGAAATTAACCCAAACAAAAATTGTTAGTAAAATATCAGATAATCCACAAAAATTATAATATTTTATTAAAAGAAATATTACCCTTAGTGTCCAAAATTGAACAAACAACACCCAATTCTCAAAAAAGGCCATTAAATACAAAAATTTCCTTAAAATTATTCAAAATAATACAAACTATGTTTAAAAAGAAAAATTCATAATGACTTGATAACAATGTCTTCGACAAAAAATGTTAAAATTTCTCTAAAACTATCCTCAGCTACTCATACAGTCTCGTACTAAAAAGAAATTAAATTAATCATATATTCTCAAAGGTAAGTTAATCATTATAATAACTAACCCAAATCTCTATAATTCCAAAATAAAAACAAAGATTATTCCAAAAAAATATTTCAACCATTACTCCACAAATGAAATCCCAATGTATTCAATTTTTTATAGGCATATTGTGTTCCCAAAAGAGCAAACATCTACCAAAATAAACATTATCACTTAATACACAAATCTTTTTCCAATACAAATTTACTCATTTGATAAAACATAAGATCTCAAATAAACTTATTCTTGAACAATAAAATAACCTAACTAAAAATAATTAGTCACACTAACAAGGTACTTCATGTAGTATAGTGGTAGGTGATAAATCCCAATCACAGTTTGATTGTGGGTTTGATTCCCATATCTTTGATCGACGTGACAAGTTTTCATATGGTCTCCGTGTTGTCCTTTTTAGAAAATATATAATTTTATAACATTCCAAAAAATGAGACAAATTCCTCATAAATAACCAGAACATATTTTATCCTCAATGGTTATATAATACCTTTCTTTTTGTATCCCAAAATTTAATAACTATTTATCACCTCTAAAATAACATTGACTTTTTATAATTTTCTAACAATTATGGTTATTTCACTTATGATTATATGAAATCCAAAACTATAAAGTTATCTAAACCTAACTCTGATACCACCTATAAGTCTCTAGACTTAGAAAATTACTTAACCTTGAGTTAAGTGAATAATTCGCATTGAGGATATTTTCAGGTTTAGAATTTTAGAGAATTGGGCTATAAATATTTCATTACATCTCCAATATTATAAAGTAGACTCTTGTACTTTGTATCCAATTTTTCATAAACTAAAAGCACATTAAAATAAAAAAAGAATCATTTTATTGAAATAAATATTCTTGAATTAATCCATTCTCTTAGATTACCTTACTCCCTGTGAATAACCTTTTCAAAAATAGGGGATGGGACTAAAAATATCAGTAAGGGTTATAAAGTAATGAAAGGAAACATTAGTCCGTCAATTCATAAAAAACATAAGATCGTTAACATACCTCATGAAATTATATGATTTATTAATAACACATATAAATCATAAATCATAATGGTATCTTGTGGAATCTATATCGAACATACAATGTATAATTCACTACTACTAAGGGAGTATCATTTATAATACCCATCATAGTATATTACCAAAATATATTAGGAAAAACATTAACATTCACCTATGTTATGTTACCCATTGCATTGGAGAGCTATCCTGAGCTCACCCACCCTAGGTTTACCACAGAACCACCTGTCAATGAAAAAAATGCCCATGAACCATACAATATTCATAACACATAAAACAATTATAAAGGAAATATGACATTTACACATTTCAATCACAGTATATTATTTCAAGACATTGAAATATTCAATCAATTTCAAGACCATTTAAAACATTTAATAAAGATATTTCTGAATCAAATTTTCCCATACTATATTGAAACATTAAAATAAATTAAAATTTATAAAAAAAATAATGTCCATATAATGAAATCCTTAAAACCATTTTAAGACATTGACATTAAAGAGAATGATAATTTTTTAAAACATTTAAAACAGTGTTTTAGTTGAAGTGTTCTTTACCACTTATGAAAATAATTAGAGAATAACATTAAAAATACTGTAATAATAAGGTAATAACGAGATTCATGATATATTATGACAAAGGGATATGTATACATAATATTGGATAATAAATGTGCATGAAAACAAGATATGTATCAGTAAAAGGAGATTGAAACGAAATCCTTTACACAGATCATATAAATGATGTAAGAATTTATCAAATGGGAAATTATGTGTATAAATCGTATATCCAAAGAAAGGGAAGTGAAAATTACATCATAAATAAATAAGTTGTTATTACACACATACTCATAGCATGACATAATAAAAATCTAGAATATTAACCTAAATAAATGAAATTTGTTTAATAATTTCCCTTAATAAAATTTGACAGCCCAACGGCGTCACTTAAAAATTCCAAAATTGTGTTAATGATAGAGAAAATTTAATATCATCACATGGAAATAAAATTTACAGATATAAGAATATAGAAAATAATATCCCAACATTTTAGAATTGAATTTTAAATACATAACACAATAGAGTTCTTTGACTAAAAGAGGAGGGTGAGATATTCCCTTACCTATTTGGTAAAATATGAAAATACACCACATGAAACAAGGATCATATATTGAAGACATAGATACCCATAAATTAAATTGTATTACAAAAATAAAACAATCATGGGTATTACATACACAACAAATAATGAAATAGTGGAAAATATAGCATGAATCTCACAGGAATAAAAAGTTAGTTGAAAACCCCTTACCTTATGTCTGACTTATCTTGTATGTTCCTTGTTATTACTGAATATTAAACTTAAGATAATTAATAATTCATAAGAAACTTTTAGAATTTTATTATTACCTTTATTTCACTTATTACCTTTCTATAAAAATAAGTTAATTATTTGAGTTCATATCGGGCATTTTGTTGATGATCGGAACTTGAGTTGAAAATGAACTTGTCGTAATTACAAATTGTCCATGAGATCAAAAGTCCGTTATCTCCCAAATGATATTCATGATTTTGATATCGTATATATCATATATATATATATATAGTATATCTTTATTTAGAATAGTAAATATCAATTGGATATATGAAAATGTAATGCACCATTCATGGAGACGGTAAGCCGTACGTACACATGAATGCTACTTTCATTTCATTTTTTTCATTTTTAAAGGAATGAATACACATTGATACATAGGAATATTAGTATTAAGGTATAATATCATATTTTCTATAAATTAAATATGTTTATTAACACCATATATTAAATTTTCTAAACGAGTCATATCACTTTGAGGGGGTGGTAGTTCACACTTCCAAAAATGAAATTATCATATTTAACCATTATGGAAACCATAAAGCTATGTTATAAATGAAAATAATAGAAGAATAGAAACAATAAAAATATAATATATATCACATATGAATTAATTTCTATCATAATGGCCACCATGAGAGACAGTAGGAGATAATTGAACAATCATCGTTTCGTGAGGCAGTAGTTTGTCGTCCACTAAAACAATATGTAATAAATCCACTAGATAGAGGTTCATGTAAGTTTAGTTTGAATAAATATCATAACAACAACCTAGTATATTGAGGATATTGGTGTTGTTATGAAATAAAAAAACCAGATGTTAATTGGGGGTGTAGAAGGAAAATAAAAGCAAAGAACTTTAGAGGAGACGTTACCTTTAAATCAGGAAACTCTTTTTGGTTGGAACCCAAAGTCTTTCGTGAATTGACTTATACATATGAAGGGATTCTAGAATAAAGAGAGGGATTTTGGGAGCATGTTTTTTTAGAGTTTTTATGATAAAAGGGGCTTGATAGGTGTGTATAATTGGTAATATGTGATGGTCTTTTATAGGGGGACGAGGGGCTATTTAGGAGAGTTTGAAAATATTATTTTATTATTAACTACATTGGAATTTAAAAGGACCCGAACTAATTAAATTCGATGATAATATGACTATTATTCTAAATTAGTTCAACCAATAGGTTGTATACATGGTTTGTTTTTATTTTTAACCATATCTTTTAGAATTAACCCTTACATAACTAATTTAACTTTTACCTCGTCTTCTTGTATATTCATACTATATGATTAATATAGTTTCATTAACATGAAAAGTGACCCAAAAAGGATCATTAATTTAATTTGTTACATCATATATATAAGTTTTATGAATATTATATTTTGAGGACTATTTTATCAATTAATTATATATTGATTGATTTATAAACAAATTTATGTCAAATTTTATACAATTTGTATAATGACTTTTTAAAAAATACCAAACAACATTATTATTTGGAAAAACATTCAGTAATTTAAATATAACAAGTCTTCATCATATCAAAAATTCGTGGATGGCATAAAACATTCAAAAATAAATTTATTTGTATATTTATAATCTCATTTATTTAAATCATTCATTAATGGGGTATTTATTACATCATCATTGTTTCATAAATAAAATTATTTATTTTACGTCTAACAATTATAAAAAAAATACCCTGATTTTGGGAATTGTTCTATCTTTATAATTAATATTTATAGTCAAATATATCAATTTTATTACCCCACATTAAAATTGTTTTATAAAAAACAATACATATTTATGATATTTTAAATTTTACTTTAAATAAAAAGTTATTACTTGTCATTATCTTAACTATGTGGAACTCAAATGCCAACAGTCTCACGCATGGATTTTATTGGTTATCAAGGACTCATCCAATAAGTCCAGTACATGTTTTATGCTAATTTTAAATTATTATAATATTATTTTGACATTAAATTTCTCTACTTAACTTTAACTGCGGTAAATATAAATCATGAGTTAATATTCACCAAAAATTATTTTCATCATACTGAACCACATTTTACATACTGACATAAACCATGTTTTTCAGATTTTTTAAATTTAATTCACAAAATGGGTAAAATTTCATTTAAATGAAAAATTCAGTGTTTAACTACGATGAAGTGTTTTTCCTTATTAATAAAAAATATAACGTTTTTAGAAAAATACCAAAATTCACATTAAGATAATTTTTATATTTTGAAAAAAAAATGATATTTATTTTTACCTAATTTAAAATAGAAAATTTTCAATATTTAATTTAAAATTAATTTTTTATCAAACTAGAATACCTATTTTTAAAAAGTAAAAACTATAAAAATATTGACATGTCTTTATGCCCATTTTCAAAGTCAAATTACTTACAATGACCAATATTGGATTAAATTGTAAAAATATAATCCAACTGAACATTATAACCATTTAAAAAGATAATCTAACCATTTAAATAAAACATTTTAAAAGATAGTTTTCACTTATAATGCAGTATTTTTTATTATTCATTAAAAAATCAACATTATCATAAAAATACCAAAAATTTAACCAAAGTAAATATTGATGTCCTTCTTCTAAATTATAATTTTATTTTTTCAAATTCAACATATTAAAGTGAAAAAAATTATTTAAATGGGGTTCATCATCAAAAGGTGGTAAAAACCCCTTTTAAAAATATGAGAGTATTTTTGCTTAAAATTTGAATCATTCTCGTTTTAAGAATCTATATTTTAATGGATAATTGTAAGATCATTTAACAAACCTTTTTAATCCTAATATGGTTATTTTTGTTAATTACCTTCAATAAAAAGGCTTTGTGTTGACTACCATTTGAAATTATTATATTATTATTATTATTTTCAGTATGGCCTTACATTGTGTGAAACATAAGACTTCAGAGGAACCTATTGTTACTTGTCGAGTACACTATCAAACATTGAATCAACATTAATGTAAAATTAATATTTAATTCGAAAATATTAATGAATATGAAAATTTCATATTCATTATTTATGTAGGGTGTTACATACATCCCGCTATTGGAAATTGCATCCTCACAATTTTAAAATTGGACTCAAAAACTACATTAAAAGTCACACATCGGGAAAAGTGTCTATAAAATTATCGCATTAAAATAAATAAAAAGAAGTTCAATGCTCACCCGAGATAACCCATAATAAAAATCCATGTAGGAAAACATGGATATAGAAGAGAAACATACTCTCATGGATTAATATAATTTGATATAGAACTTGATCATGGAATGTTAACCACTCCAATACCATAAATTTGGTGTTGGGTAAAATTCAGATAATTACATAAATCATAAAACATTTTTTTTCATGATTCTTTTCATAGAGTTGAAGAATTTTATTAATACATTGACTATGATAATAAGGGAATATACTTACATTAAAATTAGTGTTTTATCCTTTAATAGTTTTCTACTAAAAACTCATCTATTCTCCAAATGATGGGTATTCGAGATGACTTGTCACACCTGAAGCCCTAGAATCCATTTCTTGATAATCACATAGTCCAAAAAATATTATCTAAATATTTTCCATGTCTTTAGACATTAACCAAAAGAAAAATGGTTAGTAAAATATTAGATAATCCCCAAAATTTAATCATTTATAAAAATAACTATTACTCATAGTCTCCAAAACTGAAAAAATGATACCAAAAGCTCAAAAAAGACCATTCAATACACAATTATCCTTAAAATTATTCAAAATAATCCATAAAATGTTTTAAACCAAAAATTAAGAAGGATTTTATCACAAAGTCTTAAATTAAAAAATGTTAACATTTATTTCCAAATAACATCAGCTACCCTAAAAGTCTAATAATGAAAGTAATTTACTTAATCACTTATTCTCAATGATAAATTAATCATTTTCAAAACTAACCCAAATTTTTATAAGTCCAAAATAAAAACAAAGATTTATCTAAAATAATATTTCAACCATTAATCCACAAAGTAAAACCCAAATTAATCTATTTTCATTAGTCATATAGTTTTCCAAAAGAGAAAATGACTTCCAAAATAACCATTATCACTTAATCACCAATTTTGTTTCATTTACTAAAGATATCCATTTGATAAAATTTAATATCCCAATTCAACTTATTATTGGTCAATAAAATAACTTAATGAAAAATAATTAGACATACTATCTAGTGTGTTCACATATTCTAGTGGTAGGTGATATATCTCAATCGTACGTTGGTTAGGGGTTCGATTCCCACAACATTGTCCACCGTGACAGGTTGACACATATTATGTGTGTTGTACTTTTTAAAAAATTATATTATTTTATAAACTTTCAAAAAATGAGATAAATTACTCATAAATAACTATATCATATTTTATCTTCAAAGGTTATCTAATACGTTTAATTTTGTATCCCAAAATGTAATTACCACTTGTCACCTCTAAAATGACTATAACACATTCAAATTTTCTAATCATTATGTTTATGTCACTTATGATTAATTAACACCCTAACATCTAAAGGTATCTAAACGGACCTCTGATACCAACTATAAGGCCATAGCCTTATAACATTACTTGACCTTGAGTTGAGTGAATAATTCATGTTATGGATCATTTTTGGTTTAGAGTTTTATAGAATAAGACCATATGTATTACATTACATCTCAAATATTACAAAGTAGACAATTCTACTCAGTATCCATTTTCCATAAAATAAAAACTCATAAAATAAATCAAGAATATTTTTCTTGACGTAAATCTTATTGAATTGTTTTATTCTCTTACCCAGCCTTACTCCCATTGAAAAAACATTTCAAATACCTAGGATGTTCATAAAAAATCTCAGTACGGGTTATAATGTAAAGAAATGAAACATTAGTCCATCAATACATACAAAACATAATCACTTTAAAATACCTCATGAAATCATATGATTTATGAACAAAACATAACAATCATATATCATAATGGTAATTTTTGGAATCCATAACAAACAATTATTTTTTCACTCACTACTATGTTGGGAGATACATTTGGAATACTCATTAAAGTATATTCTTGAAATCTCTTTGGAGAAACAATAACATTCACCTCTGTCACGTTATCCAGTGAATTGTAGATCTATCTCAGGCTCACATGCCATAGGATTATCACAGAACCATCCATATATGTAAATAATTCCCACGAACCATAATGTATTCATAACACACAAAAAAACTCATAATGGAAAGATAAAATTTCCACATTTCTATCATAGTATTTCAATTCAAGATATTTAAATTTTCAATCCATTTTGAAAACCATTAAAAAATTAATAAAGATATTTTTGAATCAATTGTCCCATAAAACATTGATATTTTTGACATAAATTATAATTTATAAAACCATAATTTCTATATAAATGAGTGCTTAAATCCATTTGAAATCATAGACATTAGTGAGAAATATAAATCATTAAAACATTAAAAACTATGTTTTTGTTGAATAGTTCACATGAGAAAATAATTAAAGAATAACATTAGAAAAATTTAATATCATGTTAATAAGGATATTAATGATATAATATATAAAAGGGATGTATATATAAATTATAGGATAATAAATGTGCATGAAAACAAGATATGCATCAATTAAAAGATATTGAGACGAAATCCCTTACAATAATCCTATGAATGACGTAATTATTTAACAATTGGGATATTATGTGAATTAATAGTACATACAAAAAAAGGTATCTGGAAATTACCTCATAAATAAATAAATAGTTGTTCCATGCATAAAAATAGAATGACATAATCAATAAGTAGAATATTAACACAAAGAATGGAAATTAAGTTAAGAAGTTCCCTTATGAAAATAAGACAGGCTAACGGTGTCACTAAAATATCCAGAAAATGAATTAATGAGAGGGAAAATGGTATCTCATAACATGGACATAAAATTTACAGAAATAATGATATATATATATAGGAACATATCCCAAAATTTTAGAATTGAAATTTTGTAGAGACACGAATCATGACGTACATGAATATTACATTACTTTTGCGGAATACTTAATACATAAGAAAAAGAAACACACAAGGACCGTAATAGTTTAGTGTCTTTGGAAACTCTAAAGAAAATCTTCTAATCGTGGTGAAATATCATCAACATCTCCCAGTAAAGATCTTCCCTTTTTTTCATACATAAAACCATTATTTATATCCTGGTGAAAAGAAAACATAAAAGGGTGAGCTCAAATTCTCAGTAAGGGTAAGCAAATGAAATATCAATCACATCATATTCATAAGATCACATCTTTTTGGAAATCTTAACCTAAAAAAGAGATCATGATTTCATAACATGGGATAAATCATAGTAGTGAAATTTAATCCCAATAATCCTAACATAAAACATAAAACATTGTGTCATACACACATAATCATAGAGAATCATTTCTTATTATTCAAGACTCATTGCCATGACTATCTTAGTGGACAAAGACCTTTTCTGAACTGATTTCACTCCTCGTTTCAGTCCTGTTTCACTGAACTGGTATAACCTACCGTTCCAGCCATGTCTATCTCATGAGATATAAAATATTTACCCAATGCATTGGAGGGTGATATAGGTGCCACCCATCTCATAATGATACCATTATTATGTGTGCCACAAAATCATAAATCATACATCATTGCATAACCCATGTAATAAAAATGGGAATCTTAAACATCATGACATCATCAAAAAATTCATATAAGATAAAGGAATTCATAAAAATAATTCCATCACAACATAGTCAAATAAATGTAACAATAGGAATATAAATAGAACCCTTTATTATCCTAGATGGAAAATAATATCGATAAAACACTTGAACTGCATTTTTGAGGAAAATATCCATTCTGCTTCAAAAACACTTTTCCTTTCTTAACATGTCGTACAGTTCTAAACTAAAAGAAGTTGATTAAAAATAATCATGAAAACTTTTAAAGGATGATTCTTGGAAATAATGTTTTAAAAATCCATTCATGCCGTATATGTTAAAAAAACATTCTTCTCGTACTTTTGTCAAAAAAGTCAAAAAGTACCTCGAACGAAAAACGACAACAGATTCCTTTCATATCTTTTAATAAAATCTCACCGAAGGCTAAAAATGTATATTAACTATTTTATAAGTATATTAATATCATATATTGAGGAAACATGGATGTGGATGATAAAATACACCCCAGTAAATACCAAAGTACAAACAATCTCGGATAAAAATGAGATTGTAATATTTCCCTTACCTTAGGTCCAATTTTCCTCGTAAGTGTCCAATCCTCCTGTATAATGATTTAAATAATGTTATTGACTTATTACAGAATCATAATTATTGTTATGATATCATATATGGTTAGATTCTTAGTTTCTTGGTAGTAATATTTCATTGCTACTTGTTATTCGGGTGTTTATATCTTTTTGTTCTTATGCGTGTTTTGTCGAATAAATTCTTATTATTCTCTTTAGGTTATAGATAAAACATTTCCAGAATGGTATTAATGTACTATATATCATATTTATTCATTGAATTCATTTATATAATAATTATGCAATGAAGAACATGTAGAACGAATCACATCACATCGTGGAGACAGTATTCCGTACGTACGCACGAGCGATGATAACATTCCCATGATCGTGGAATTGTATTGGAGTGTATGTATACTATTTCAAAATCAATATCACTTAATAATAGTCATATATAGTCATTATTTAAACCATTATACCCATCCAAGTAATGTGGTGGTGGAAAATAGATTATACCACGGCGTGGAGACGGTATTCCGTACGTACGCACGCGCGATGATTTCTTTTTCCATAGGATGGATAGATGGTGAAATAGGGTTGTTTAATACTTATAATAACATATCAGTATATGAGTGATACTGATGATATTACTTCAAAATGAAACAACTAAATAAGAAGAAGTGGAAGATGAAATAAAGATGAAAGAATCGGTAAGAGACAATACCTCTTCTTTGAAGTGCTTCTTTGAGACCTTATTTTAGGGCACTAGAATTGGTCTTTGAAGAAGACCAGGACCTCTAGGATGTCTCTAGGGGAGTGGAGAGGATAATTTGGCAGGGGTTTGACGAGCGGGAAGGCTCAAAGTGGTGTGAGGAAGAGAGGTAGGAGGTGCCCTTTTATAACAGAAGAGAGGGGAACATTTGGAATAACTAAAAATATTATTTTATTATAAAGTCATGTTCGTTATTAAATAGATAAAAATTGATTTATTTAGAGGATAAGGTTGGGATGGGTCGAAATCCTCTCATACAATAGAAGTTAGGCAAGTTTAGTTTCCTATTTTAACCTTATCATGTAGATTTAACATTAAGTTAATTAATTTTACTTTTACCGTGTCTTCTTCTATTCTTGTACTATAGGGTTATTAAACATACTATATCAAGCCAAACTAACCCCAAGTTGTTTATTAATAATATATATAACCTTAGATAAGTTATTTGAAAGATCCTTATATTTTTAGGAAAAAAATAACAACTAATAATATAATATTTGTTTTAAAAACTATTTTATCTCAATTTTGACACTATTTAGTAATTGATTTTTTTAAAACTCATAACAGAATGATAAGTTCGAAAAAAGTTAATTAAATAAATACTAACATGTAATATTAACCTATAAAATTAGTTTAATTCATAAAAAGTATCAAATTATATTTAGTTGGGTATTTATAACATCAATTATGTCAATATTTCATTAATAAGATAATTACTGCATCATCGTTGTGTCATAAATAAATTAAATTATTTAATGTCTACAAATTAAAAATAAAATACCATTATGTAGGAAATCGTTTTAGATATCTAACGAATATTTATAGTCGAATTTAGCTTATGTATAACCCCATATTAAAAATGATTTAGTTATTTAACTTTGATTTTAAATATTTTAACCCTTCTTTAAATAAATTAATAATAAATGTCCTAATCTAATCCAGGTGTCCTAAATGGTCGTATTTTATTCCTAAGATTTTTTTTCTTCGAATTACACTTGTCTAATAGAATTAGGACATGTCTTAGGGTAATAATAATATCATTTTTACCCTTAATTACCCTATTTACTTTTAACCGTGGTAAAAAAACGAAAAATGTTACTATTCACCAAAAATTATTTTTATCTCATTGAACCACATTTTAGTCCATGATATTAACCGTGTCTCTTGGATTTTCGAAATTCCTCTCACAGAAGCGGTAAAATTCAGTTTTATGAAAAATTCAGTTTTTTTAACTACCACTCAGTGGTTTCACTATTCATCAAAAATTGAATGTTTTCAGAAAAATACCAAAAATTAGGCCTAAGGTATATTTGATATTAAGAATTAAAAAATTATGTCTATTTTACCAAATTCAGAAAATATCAGTTTCATTAATTAATTTAAAAATTAGTTCCTGTCGTCAAAACAAATAGCGTGTTTTGAGAGATAATAACTATCAAAAGATTGACACTTGTTTATAACTGCTTTAAATGTGAAATTACATCCAATTACCAACATTGTATTAAATTAAAAAAATAAATTCTAAATATACTTAAAAACCACTCAAATTAATAATTTATCACTATTAATTATTTCTATTAAAAATATTCTTTTAAATTGAAATTTAGTAATTTTCACTATTCATCATAATATGAAAGTTATCCGAAAAGTACCGAAATTTCACCCTAAGCTAATTTGGATATTCCGAATCCAAAAATGAAGTCCATTTTGAAATATAAAATTTACAAAATTTCAAAAAGTGGTTATTACTATTCATAATGGCTAGTTTTAATAATATTTTAATAGCATATCGTTGTTTAGTGAAACTCGGTTTTGCGTACTACACACGCTATCAAAGAAGGTCGCGATTGAATGTAATGAAAGGCAAGTCAATGATGCATGTTGTGCAAGCTCATTTTGGTGTAGCGTAAAACACAAGACATTAATGAAAAGAAATTTTTTCATAAAATCTCCAGTTGTTACATTCTACCCCCATTAAAATGAATTTTGCCCTCGAAATTCGTCGGGGTTATAAATGGTTTACTTCATGAAAGTTTCATTAATAGAAACCCACATCGTAAAAATAAATACCAAAACCATTCTTTAAAAACAATAGTATGAAACTTAATGGTTACCCAAATAAACTAATCACTGGGTTTCCACATAAGTGAAAATATGTATATGGAAGAGAAATCTAACCATCATGTTCTGATGGAGAGTGGAAGGGAACATGGCTATGGAAAAGCCAGAAATCACAAATCCATAAATTTGTGATGATCTAAGGTACCATCTAATTCATCAGATATGTGATCACTAGGACAACATTTTTGGTTTTCAAGATCATTTCCCTAAAGTTGATGAAATTGGAATTAGAAAAAATACTTTCGTGATTTTAGTACTGTGTCACCGTTGGTCATTCTTTGGACAATTTCCACTTCAACTCTTAAAGAAATGAAGTTTGATTTGTCATTTATGAAGTGTTAGCAGATCATGTGATAGAATGATGGGTCATTCCATCTGTCTCAAACAAAAGGTTACAAAAGTTATCAAAAATACATAAGACCATCTATGGTGAAGTTAATCGTATACGATTCCAAAAATGAACTTATACTTCATATATCATACCTCGTAATAAAATAAAACTTGTTTCTACTAACCAGGTACTTCCTGTAGGACAGAGGTAGGCGATAAAGGCCAGTCACACTTCAGCTGTGGGTTAGATTCCCACAGCCTTGTCCGACGCGATGGGCTGTCGCCCGTCCTGCAGGTTGTCCTTTTTCTAAAACTATATTTCTATAACATCCCATCAATAATATCGAAAAAACTTTTATCCTTAAACAATACTAACTTATGTCTAACATAGTCCATTCCAATCTTTATGCTTATCCATAATACTGCTGTCCAATCTCATATTATAGTGAAAATGATTACCAAAGAGTTCATATAACAAGCATGTTAATACCATCGTTGATCCCCATATATCACAAGATATGTCTTGTTGGTCACATTCCAAACATTCAAAGGCCTTAATCATGTATTCTCTTGAAAAATGAATACCCATTGAACCTTAGTGAAAACATTAATGCAGTTAAAAGTTAACACTTTCCATATACCAAAATCCTCAAAATTCTATATACTCAAACCATGATATCACTTAGTCCTTATATCAATCATGAGCTCATGAATACTGTCAAATATTCCATTTTCTCATTTCCCCTTTATTATGCGCATATCAAAAAATTTTTCAAAAATATCTCAATCACTTTCCATTGTTACCGGTATAAAATTATTGAAGACTACAATAGACCAATACATAAATATTCCAATACTCAACATTATTTTGGAATCCCATTACATAAACATTTAATCATTCCACCACATCGTTGTCATATTCAACATCACCAATGGTGATCGCATGTGACTTCCCTTTGTCCTTTTCCTTAAGTGGTTGCTCATGTCAATCATCACTAACCCTTGGATTAGGGCATTTATTGTCATAGTGTCCCATCTCCTTGCACTTGAATCATTGAAGTGTAGTAGGTTCATTCTATGTATCCCTTCCTTTGTTTGCATCATTAGACATCTTCTTCCCATTATTTCATCATTCAAACGCCCGATGACCTTCCTTTCCACATTTGAAACATTTACTTCTCCCTTTAAGACAATCTCCACCATACTTCTTTCCACACTTTGAGCATAAGGAATCATTCATCTTCTTTTCACCATTATTATGAGATTTCTCCTTGAACTCCATATTTCAATTCTTGTCAAAACTACTAGATGGATAAGTAACACCAACTTCCATTTCTACCTTGATATCAAAACGCACAATTTCTTTATAGCTACTGAAGTCTCTTATAGATAATGCCCATCGATGATTTGGATTTAAGAAACTGAAGAATTGATCAACTTTACTTTCAGGTTGGATGATAAAGCCAGATGCATACCTTGAAATCCTTGTAAAATTCGCTCCGTATACACAAACAGATTCATCATCCTTTTGCTTTAGTTCAAGAAACACCTTCTCCATCTTTGTTCGAGGAATACGAGGGAAGTACTTATTGAAAATTAAGTTCTTGAACTCGTCCCATTCCATGGACTCAATTTCATCCCTTTGCCTCGTATTCTTAATAATATTCCACCATTGATCAGAATCACTTTCCAAATGATACACAGCTAAGATGACTTTATGATGTTCAGAACATTGAAGAACTAAAAATATCTTTTCAGTATTACTAATCCATTGTTCAGCAACTAATGGATCAGTAGACCCACTGAAAGAAGGTGGACGTTGCCTCATGAAGGACTCAATAGAATATTGTTCCCTTCTCTGCTCATTTGGAAGTCCAGAATGATTCATAGCTTGTGTAAATATAGTAATAAGATTTTTCACTCCATCTCCCAGAACATTTCTTTGTTCAAGAGGACAATCATTGCATTGTCCATTGCATTGATCAACGCGGTTCCTTTGGGTTCCAGCCATCGTCTAAAACCCAAAAAGAATAGTGTGAGAGGCAAAAATCATTCTAGGGAAAACAACATAATAATGGGGGAGTATCCTAAATATCTAACATATTAGGTTAAATTCTATGATCGTTACCGTAGTTCTAGGGCTGTATCCTATACGTATACTTATACTTAGGGACATCCCTAGACATACCTTAGAAATATCTCTAGGGATCTCACTAATGTTTTCGCAACCTAGTTTCCAAAGGTTGACTAAACCTTTCCTCTGATACCAACTGTAGAGACCCGAAGCGTGACGTACATGAATATTACATTAATTTTGTAGAATACTTAATACATAAGAAAAACAAACACACAAGGACCGTAATAGTTTAGTGTCTTTGGAAACTCGTAATAAAATCTTCTAATCGTGGTGAAAGATATTCAACATCTCCCAATAAAGATCTTCCCTTTTTTTTATTACCTAAAACATTTCATTATATCCTGGGGAAAAGAAAACATAAAAGTTGAGCTCAAATGCTCAGTAATGGTAAAAAAAATAAATATCAATCACATCATATTCATAAGAACATATCTTTTAGAAATATTAACCTGCAAAAGAGATCATGATTTCATAACATGGGATAAATCATAGTAGTGAAATGTAATCCCAATAATCATAAATTAAAACATGAAACTTTTTGGCATACTCACATAATCATAGAGAATCATTTCTTATTAGTCAAGTCTCATTTCCAAGAATATCTTAGTGGACAAAGTCCCTTTAGGAACCGAGTTCACTCCTCGTTTCAGTCCTGTCTCACTGAACCGGTATAACCAACCGTTCCAGACATGTCTATCTCATGAGATATAAAATCTTTACCCAATTCATTGGAGGGAGATATAGGTCCCACCCATCTCATAATGATAACATTCTTATGTGTGCCACAAAATCATAAATCATACATCATTGCATAACCCATGTAATAAAAATGGGAATCTTAAACATCGTGACATCATCAAACAATTCATATAAGATAATGGAATTCATAAAAATAATTCCATCACAACATAATCAAATCAATGTAACAATATGGATAGAAATAGAACCCTTTATTATCCTAGATGGAAAATAATTTTGATAAAACACTTGAACTCCATTTTGGAGGAAAATATCCTTTCTGCTTCAAAAACACTTATCCTTTCTTATCATGTCGTACAGTTCTAAACTAAAAGAAGTTGATTAAAAATAAACATGAAAACTTGTAAATGAAGATTCTTGGAAATAATGTTTTAAAAATCCATTCATGTCGTATAAGTAAAAAAAATCATTCTTCTCGTACTTTTTTCGAAATAGTCAAAAAGTACCTCGTACGAAAAACGACAAAAGATTCCTTTCATATGTTTTACTAAAAACTCACTGAAGGGTAAAATTGGATATTTACTATTGTAGATGTATATTAATATCACATATTTAGGAAACATGGATGTGGATGATAAAATACACCCCAGTAAATACCAAAGTACAAACAATCTTGGATAAAAATGAGATTGTGATATTTTCCTTACCTTAGGTCCGATTTTCCTCGTAAGTGTCCGAACCTCCTGTATAATGATTTAAATAATGTTATTGACTTATTAAAGAATCATAATTATTGTTATGATATCATATATGGTCATATTATTATTTTATTGGTAGTAATATTTCATTGCTACTTGTTATTCGGGTGTTTATAACTTTTTGTTCTTATGCGTGTTTTGTCGAATAAATTATTATTAATCTCATTAGGTTATAGATACATCATTTCCAGAATGGTATTAATGTACTATATATCATATTTATTCATTCAATTCATTTATATAATCATTATGCAATGAAGATCATGTAGAACGAATCGCATAACATCGTGGAGACGGTATTCCGTACGTACGCACGAGTGATGATATCGTTCCCATGATCGTGGAATTGTATTGGAGTGTATGTATACTGTTTCAGATTCAACATCACTTTATAATATTCATATATAGTCATTATTTACACCATTATACCCATCCAAGTAATGTGGTGGTGGAAAATAGATTACACCACGGCATGGAGACATTATTCCGTACGTACGCACGTGCGGTGAATTCTTTTTCCGTAGGATGGATAGATGGTGAAATAGGGTTTTTTCATATTTATAATAACATATCAGTATATTATTGATACTGATGTTATTACTTCATAATGAAACAACTAAAGAAGAAGAATTGGAAGAAGAAATAAAGATGAAAAATCGGTAATGGACATTACCTCTTCTTTGAAGTGATTCTTCGAGACATTCTTTTAGGGCAGTAAAATTGGTCTTTGAAGAATACCAGGACCTCTAGGATGTCCCTAGGTAAGTGGAGAGGAGAATGTGGCTGGGGTTGGTCGAGCATGAAGGCTCAAAGTGGTGTGAGGAAGAGAGGGAGGAGGTGCCCTTTTATAAGGGAGGAGAGGGGCACCTTTGGAATAACTAAATATATTATTTTATTATAAAGTAATGTTAGGTTTTGAAAAGCTCCAAATTGATTTATTTCGAGGCTAAGGTGGGGATGGGTCGAAATCCTCTCATCCAATATAATTTAGACAAGTTTAGGTTCCTATTTTAACCTTATCATGTAGATTTAACATTAAGTTAAATAATTTTACTTTTACCGTGTCTTCTTGTGTTCTTATAATATAAGGTTAATAAACATACTATATCAAGCCAAACGAACCCCAAGTTGTTTTGTATTAATATATATAACCTTATATAAGTCATTTGGCCGAACCATAGATTTTTAGGAATAAAATTAAATTTAATAATATAATATTTGTTTTAAAAACTATTTTATGTCAATTTTGACACTATTTAGTAATTGATTTTTTTGAAAATCATAACAGAATGATATGTTCTAAAACAGTTAATTAAATCAATACTAACATGTCATATTAACCTAGAAAATTAGTTTAATTCATAAAAATTCTCAAATTATATTTATTTGGGTATTTATAACATCAATTATGTCAATATTTCATTAATTAGATAATTACTGCGTCATCGTTGTGTCATAAATAAATTAAATTATTTAATGTCGAAAAATTACAAATAAAATACCATTATGTAGGAAATAGTTTTATCTTTATAATGAATATTTATAATCGAATTTATCTTATGTATAACCCCATATTAAAAATTATTTAGTTATTAAACTTTGATTTTAACTATTTTAACCCTTCTTTAAATAAATTAATAATAAATGTCTTAATCTAATCCACGTGGTCCAAAATGGTCGTATTTAATTCCTAAGTTTGTTTTTGGTCTAATTAAACTTTTTCAATAGAATTAGGACATGTGTTTGGAGAATAATAATATCATTTGTACCCTTAATTACCCTATTTACTTTTAACTGTGGTAAAAAAAGTAAAAAGTTACTATTCACCGAAATTTATTTTCATCTCATTGAACCACATTTTAGTCCTTGATATTAACCGTGTCTCTCGAACTTTAAAAATTCCACTCATAGAAGCAGTTAAATTAAGTTTTATGGAAAATTCAATTTTTTTAACTACCACTAAGTGGTTTCACTATTCATCAAAAATTGAAAGTTTTCAGAAAAATACCAAAAATTAGGCCTAATCTATATTTGATATTAAGAATTAAAAAATGATGTCTATTTTACCAAATTCAGAACATATAAGTTTCATTAATTAATTTAAAAACTAGTTCCCGTCATCAAAACAAATAGCGTGTTTTTAAGAGATAATAACTATCAAAAGATTGACACTTTTTTATAACTGGTTTAAATGTGAAATTACATCCAATGACTAACATTGTATTAAATTGTAAAAATATATTCTTAATATACTTTAAAACCACTCAAATTAATAATTTATCACTGTTAATTATTTCTATTAAAAAAGTTCTTTTTAATTAAAATTTAGTAATTTTCACTATTCATCAGAATATGAAAGTTATCCGAAAAGTACCAAAAATTCACCCTAACCTAATTTCGATATTCCGAAACCAAAAACGAAGTCCATTTTGAAAAATAAAATTTACAAAATTTCAAAAAGTGGTTATTACTATTCATAACGGCTAGTTTTAATAATATTTTAATAGCATATCGTTGTTTAGAGAAACTCGGTATTGCGTACTACACACGCTATCGAGGAAGGTCGCGATTGCATGTAATGCAAGGCAAGTCAATGATGCATGTTGTGAAAGAACCTTTTGGTGTAGCGTACAACACAAGACATTATTGAAAAAAATATTTTTCATAAAATCTCGGGGTGTTACAAATTTAAAGACATAAAATAAATTAATTCTTTGGCTAAAAGAGGAGGTTGAAAGGTTCACTTACCGATTTGGTAACTTATGAAACATACACCACATGAAACAAGGATAATCTAATGAAGATGTAAATACCATAAAATTAAATTATATTAAGAAAATAACATAATCATGGGTATTACATACACTAAACAAAAATAAATAGTGGCAAATATATCATGAATCTCACGGGTTTAAAAAGTTAGTTGAAAACCCCTCACCTCGTGTCCAACTTGTCTTGTATATTCTCTATTCATCATGAATAATAAAATTAAGTTAATTTATAATTTCTGAATAAAATTTTTCAATTTTATTTTTCCATTTATATCATTATTTCCATGCTATAAAAAATAGTTAATTATTTGAGTTCATATATGACATTTTGTCGATGTTCAGAACATGAGTAAAAAATGAACTTCTCTTCATTACAAATTGTCCATGTTGCTAAAATTCCATTATATTCAGAGTGATATTCAAGATTTTGTTATAAAATATAAAAAATATATCTATTATATGTGAATTTATAATATTCCATATCATTTTTATATATGAAAATTAAATGCACCATTCATGGAGACGGTAAGCCGTACGTTCACATGAACGCTACTTTCATTCCATTTTTTCATTTTTAGAGGAATGAAAACAAATGATACATTGGGATATTAGTATTCAAGAATAGTATATAAATCTATATACATTTCATAAGTTCCTTAACAACATCTTTTATACATTCTACATATGGAATAAATGAGTCATATCACATTGAGGGGGCGGTAATTCGGACTTCCTCAAATGGAATTATCGTATTTACCCATTATGTAAACCATAAAGATATGATAAAATGAAAAATATAGAAGAATAGAAATATAAAAATTTAATATATATCATATATAAATGTCATTTCATCATAATGGCCACCATTAGAGACTGTGGGAGATAATTGAACAATCATTGTTTCGTAAGGAAGTAGTGCGCCGTCCATAGAAATAGTATGTTGTAAATTGATTAGATGGAATTGTGTGTAATTTTAGTTTTAAAAATTCTCATAAAAATAACATAGTATATTTAGGATAATACTGTTTTTAAGTTAAAAAAATAAAAATAATAGAATAGGGTGAGGATAAGGAAAATAAAAGAAATGAACTTGAGAAAAGACGTTACCTGTAAATCAGGTAACTCCATTTGGTTTGAACCAAAAGCCTTTATTGAATTGCCTTATCCCTAGGGAAGGATCATAAGACGAATAGAGGGATGTTGGTAGATCATTTTGGCATATTTTGGATGATATTAGTATCTTTATATTTGTGTGTAATGGGTTAGAGGTGATGGCCTTTTATAAGGTCGGGGGAGGGGCTCTTTAAGAGTGTCTAAAAATATTATTTTACTACAAACTAAATATCGACATTCGAGGTAGAGACCCGAAGCTTGACGTACATGGACATTACATTACTTTTGCAGAATACTTAGTACATTACAAAAACACACACACAAGGACCGTAATAGTTTAGTGTCTTTGGAAACTCGGAACATAATCTTCTAATCGTGGTGAAAGATATTCAACATCTCCAATAAAGATATTCCCCTTTTTTCATACCTAAAACCTTTATTTATATCCTGGGGAAAAGAAAACATAAAACGGTGAGCTCAAATTCTAATTAAGGGTAAATAAAAGAAATATCAATCACATCATATTCATAAGAACATAACTTTTGTAAATCATAACCTGCAAAAGAGATCATAATTTCATAACATGGGTTAAATCATAGTAGTGAAATGTAATCACAAAAATCATAACATAAAACATGAAAAATTGTGGCATACACACATAATCATATATAATAATTTCTTGTTATTAATGACTCATTTCCAAGACTATCATAGTGGACAAAGTCCATTTCTGAATCGAGTTCACTCCTCGTTTCAGTCCTGTTTTACTGAACCGGTTTAACCTGTCGTTCCAGCCATGTCTATCTAATGATATATAAAATATTTACCTAATGCAATGGAGGGATATATAGGTCCCACCCATCTCATAATGATACCATTCTTATGTGTGCCACAAAATCAAAAATCATACATCATTATATAACCCATCTAATAAAAAATGGAATCTTAAACGTCATGCCATCATAATTCATATAATATAAAAGGACATCATAAAAATAATTCCATCATAACAAAATAAAATGAATGTGAAAATAGGGATAGAAACAGAACCCTATATTATCTTATATGGAAAATAATTTTGATAAAACACTTAAACGCCATTCTTGAAAAAAATATCCTTTCTGCTTCAAAAACACTTTTCCTTTCTTAACATGTTGTGCAATTATAAACTAAAATAAGTTGATTAAAAATAAACTTGAAAACATGTAAAGGAAGATTCTGGAAAATAATGTTTTAAAAATCCATTCATGCCGTATATGTTAAAAAAACATTCTTCATACTTTTGTCGGAAAAGTCAACAAGTACCTCGTACGAAAAACGACAATAGATTCCTTTCATATCTTTTACTAAAAACTCACCGAAGGGTAAAATTTTATTTAAACAATTGTAGGTGGATGGAAATAATATTACATATTGAGGAAACATGGATGTGGATGATAAAATACACCCCAGTAAATACTAAAGTATAAACAATCTCTGATAATAATGTGATTGTGATATTTTCCCTTACCTTAGGTCCGATTTGCATCGTAAGTGTCCGAACCTCCTGTATAATGATTTAAATAATGTCATTGACTTATTTCAGAATCATACTCATTGTTATGATATTATATATATAGTTCACTTATGACATTATATTACCCGTTGTTTTGTAAATTCCATGTTAAAAAGCATTTTGGGTAAAATTATTTCATTTGTCGTCCGTGTTTTGACTTGTAGTTATTCATATGATTACTTAGATCATGATTACATAATTCCAGAATATAAAACAATATTTATATATAATATATATTCAAAATATACATATATATAATAATTCAGCAAATGGAAAGAAATACACCGTTCATGGAGACTGTAGGTCGTACGTACGCATGAATGCTATTATCGTTTCCTTATTAATTTGAATGGAATTAATTAGATGACATACATATATATACAAATAAATACAGTATCATTATTATGTCATATATTTAATGATTACTTATTATATATACTTTATAATCATTTATGAATGGTTAACGTGGAGAATGAATCTCATCGCGTCATGGGGACGGTAGTTCGTACGTACGCACGAGCGATGATATCGTTCTCATGATCGTGGAATTTTATTGGAGTGTTTGTATACTATTTCAGAATCAATATCACTTTACAATAATCATATATAGTTATTATGTACACCATTATACCCATCCAAGTAAGGTGGCGGTGGAAAATAGATTACACCACAATGTGGAGACGATATTCCGTACGTACGCACACACGATGATTTCATTTTCCGTAGGATGGATAGATGGTGAAATAGGGTTGTTTAATACATATAATAGCATATAAGTATATGAGTGATACTGATGTTATTACTTCATGATGAAACAACCTAAGAAGAAGAAGTAGAAGAATAAATAAAGTTGAAAGAATCGGTAACGGACATTACCACTTCTTTGAAGCGCCTCTTTGAGATCTTCTTTTAGGACACTAAAATTGGTCTTTGAGGAAGACCATAACAACTAGGATGTTTCTAGGGAAGTGGAGAAGAGAATTTTTCAGCGGTTGGCTGATCTTGAAGGCTCAAAGTGGTGTGAGGAAGAGAGGTAGGAGGTTCCCTTTTATAAGGGAGGAGAGGGGCACCTTTTTAATAACTAAAAATATTATTTTATTATAATGAAAAATTCAGTTTTAAATAGCTACAACTTGATTTACTTCTATGATATGGTGGGGATGGGTCTAAATCATCTCATACAATAGAATTTAGACATGTTTAGGTTCATATATTAACCTTATCATTCATATTTAACTTTAAGTTAGATAATTTTACTTTTACCGTGTCTTTTTGTGTTCTTACACTATAAGGTTAATAAACATACTATAACAAGCCAAACGAACCCCAAGTTGTTTATTATTAATATATATAATCTTATCTAAGTAATTTTTCTGAAAATTGGATTTTTATTAATAAAATAACAATTAATAATATAATATTTGTTTTAAAAACTATTTTATGTCAATTTTGACACTATTTAGTAATTGATTTTTGTAAAAATCATAACAGAATGATTAGTTCGAACCAAGTTAATTAAATCAATACTAACATTTAATATTAACCTGTAAAATTAGTTTATTTCACAAAAAGACTCAAATTACATTTATTTGGGTATTTATAAAATCAATTATGTCAATATTTCATTAATAAGATAATTACTTCATCATCTTTGTGTCTTAAATAAATTAAATTATTTAATGTCTAAAAATTACAAATAAAATACCATTATGTAGAAAATATTTTTATATTTCTAAATAATATTTATATTCGAATTTATATTATGTATAACCCTATATTAAAAATGATTTTGTTATTAAACTTTGATTTTAACTATTTTAACCCTTCTTTAAATAAATTAATAATAAATGTCATAATCTAATCCAAGTGGTCCTAAATGGTCATATTTTATTCCTAAGGTTGATTTTGGTCGAATTAAACTTATACAATAGAATTAGGACATGTTTTAGGGTAATAATAATATCATTTTTACCCTTAATTACCCTATTTTCTTTAAACCGTGGTAAAAAAGTTAAAAAATTACTATTCACCAAACATTATTTTCATCTCATTTAACCACATTTTACTTACTGACATCAACCGTGTCTCTCGGTTTTTTGAAATTTCACACACAGAAGTGATAAAATTATGTTTTATGAAAAATTAATTTTTTTTAACTACCACTTAGTGGTTTCACTATTCATCAAAAAATGAAAGTTTCCAGAAAAATACCAAAAATCAGGCCTAAGCTATATTTGATATTACGAATTAAAAAATGATGTCTATTTTACCAAATTCAAAAAATATCAGTTTCATTAAATAATATAAAAATTAATTTCCGTCGTCAAAACAAATAGTGTGTTCTTAAGAGATAATAACTATCAAAAAATTGACAGTTGTTTATGTCTGGATTAAATATGAAATTACATCCAATAACAAACATTGTATTAAATTGTAAAAATATATTCTAAATATACTTTAAACCCACTCAAATTAATAATTTATCACTATTAATTATTTTGATTAAAAAGGTTGTTTTTAATTAAAAGTTAGTAATTTTCACTATTCATCAGAAAATGAAATTTATCCCAAAAGTACCAAAATTTTTCCATAAGCAAATTTTGATATTCCGAATCCAAAAATGAAGTCCATTTTGAAAAAATAAAATTTACAAGATTTCAAAAAGTGCTTATTACTATTCATAATGACTAGTTTTAATAATATTTTCATAGCATATCGTTGTTTAGTGAAGCTTGGTATTGCGTACTACAAACGCTATCTAGGAAGGTCGCGATTGCGTGTAATGAAAGGCAAGTCAATGATGTGTGTTTTGAAATCTTCTTTTGGTGTAGCGTACAACACAAGACATTAATGAAATTAAAAATAATATTTTTCATAAAATCTCGGGGTGTTATATTCTACCCCCCTTAAAATGAATTTCTCCCTCAAAATTCGTCGGGGTTATAAATTGTTTAATAGTTGAATGTTTCATTAATAGAAACGCACATCGTAAAAATGAATATAAAAACAAATATTTAAAAACAAATGTATGAAACATAACGTTACCCAAATAAACTAATCATTGGGTTTCCACATAGGTGAAAATATGGATATGGAAGAGAAACCTAACCATCATGTTCTGATGGAGAGTGGTAAAGAACATGGCTATGGAAAAGACAACAATCACAAAGCCATAAATTTGTGATGATCTATGGTACCATATAATTCATCAGATATAAGAGCACTAGGACAACATTTTTTTGGTTTTCAATATCATTTCCCTAAAGTTGAAGATTTTGAATTAGAATAAATACTTACTTTATTTTGGTACAATCTCACTATTATTCGTGCTTTGAACAATTTCTATTGCATCTCTTATAGAAATGTAGTTGAATTTGTTATTCATCAAGTGTTAATAGATAATGTGATAGAATGATGAGTCATTCCATCTTTTTCAAACAAAATGTTAGCAAAACTTATCAAATATACATAAGTCCATTTATGGTGAGGTTAATCATATACGATTCCAAAAATCATACCGCGTAATAAAATAAAAGTAGTTTCTACTAACCAGGGACTTCCTGTAGGCCAGTGGTAGGCGATAAAGGCCAGTCGCACTTCGGTTGTGGGTTTGATTCCCACAGCCTTGTCCGACGCGATGGGCTGTCTCCCATCCTGCAGGTTGTCCTTTTTCTAATACTATATTACTATAACATCCCATCAATAATATCAAAAAAAGTTTTATCCTAACTTATGTCCAACATAATCCATTCTAATCTTTAGGATTATCTAAAATACTTTGGTCCAAGCTCATATTGAAATGTCACATAACAATCACGTGAATGCCATCATTTATCCCCCATATATCATAAGATATATCTTGTTGGTCAAATTATAAACATGTGAATACCTTAATCATGTATTCTCTTAAAGAATGAATACCCATTGAACTTTAGTGAAAACAAGAATGCAGTCAAAAGTTAACTCTTTCCACATACCAAAATCCGAAAATTCTATATACTCAAAAAATGATATAACCTTCTCCTTATATCAGTCATGAGCTCATGAATATTATCAAACATTTAATTTTCTCCTTATCCCTTCATTATGTGCATATCATCTACATTCCAAAAATATCTGAATAACCTTTCATGGATACTAGTACCATTAAACATACACTTTCAAAACTCAAGGAAAGACAACAGTGTAACAATCCTTTTATGTCTCTTTATTCCATAGTACCATGAGATTATTTATACAACATACACATGATAAACATTTAATCATTCCACTACATTTTTAAACCATTGACCGAGATTTAATAATTCTTTCATCTCACATATCATTTGTAGTATCTTCATCATCATAAACATAAATACTACCCATATGACCATACTGATTCTCTTCATGAGACTTTCCCTTAGGGCATTGGTTTTTATAATTCCTGTACATTCCACATTTAAAACATTTAACCATTGTTGATGTCATAGCAATACCATTATCCTCATCCCTAGTGTTAACAGAACCTTCTCCTTTGCACTTACTGGATTTGTGCCCTTCTTTTCCACACCCAAAGCATCTTCTACTTCCTTTGAAACATTGTCCTTGATGCCTCTTACCACATGATTTACATAGGGGAAATTGAACTTTCTATCCTCTATGAACATCATGAAACTCCATCTTTCTCTTCTTAGCCGAGTCAGGAAACATAACAAATTTTACTTTATTGATCATATTATGATATTGCTGATTCAGCATAATAATGATTTTTGGACTTCCAAATCCCATTTCATTTGGTTTCTCATGAAAAATATCATTCCATTGTCCATCATATCCTCCATTATCGTGAATCATCATGTTTCCACCCATTTTCAAAAACCCAAAAAGAATAGTGTGATAGGTAAAAATCAAAATAAAGGTGGAGTAACATCAATATCTAACATCTTTGGTTTAATCTAATATCGTTACCATAGTTCTAGGACTATATCCTATTCATATACTTATCCTTAGGGACATCCCTAGACATACCTTAGAAATATCTCTAGGGATCCCACTAAAGTTCTCGCATCCTAGTTTACAAAGGTTGACTAAACCTTTCCTCTGATACCAACTGTAGAGACCCGATGCTTGACGTACATGAACATTAAATTAATTTTGCAGAATACATAGTACATTACAAAAACACACACACAAGTTCTGTAATAGTTTAGTGTCTTTGGAAACTCGTAACATAATCTTCTAATCGTGGTGAAAAGATCCTCAACATCTCCCATAAAGATCTTCCCTTTTTTTCTTACCTAAAACCATTCTTTATATCCTGGGGAAAAGAAAACAAAAAACGGTGAGCTCAAATTCTCAATAAAGGTAAATAAAAGAAATATCAATCACATCATATTCATAAGAACATAACTTTTGGAAATCTTAACCTGGAAAAGAGATCATAATTTCATAACATGGGATAAATCATAGTAATGAAATGTAATCACAATAATCATAACATAAAACCTGAAACTTTGTGGCATACATACATAATAATATAGAATCATTTCTTGTTAGTCAAGACTCATTGCCAAGAATATCTTAGTGGACAAAGTCCATTTCAGAACCGAGTTCGCACTTTGTTTCAGTCCTGTTTCACTGAACCGGTTTAACCTGCCATTCTATCCATGACTATCTCATGAGATATAAAATCTTTACCCAATGCATTGGAGGGATATATAGGTCCCAAACATCTCACGATGATACCATTCTTATGTGTTCCACAAAATCAAAAATCATACATCATTGCATAACCCATGTAATAAAAATTGGAATCTTAAACATCATGCCATCATAATCCATATAAGATAAAAGGACATCATAAAGATAATTCCATCATAACATAATAAAATCAATGTAATAATAGGGATAGAAACAGAACCCTATATTATCATATATGGAAAATAATTTTGATAAAACACTTAAACTCCATTCTTGAGGAAAATATCCTTTCTTCTTCAAAAACAGTTTTCCTTTCTTAACATGTCATACAATTCTAAACTAAAAGAAGTTGATTAAAAATAAACTTGAAAACTTGTAAAGGAATATTCTTGGAAATAATGTTTTAAAAATCCATTCATGCCGTATAAGTTAAAAAAAAAATTCTTCGTAATTTTGTCGAAAAAGTCAAAAAGTACCTCGTACAAAAAATGACAAAAGATTCCTTTCATATCTTTTACTAAAAACACACTAAATGGTAAAATTGGATTTAAAAAATTTTAGGTGGATGGAAATAATATTACATATTGATTAAACATGGATGTGGATGATAAAATACACCCTAGTAAATACCAAAGTATAAACAATCTCGGATAAAAATGAGATTGTGATATTTTCCCTTACCTTAGGTCCGATTTTGTTAGTAAGTGTTTGAACCTCCTGTATAATGATATAAATAATGTCATTGACTTATTCCATAATAATACTAATTGTTATGATATTATATATGGTTCACTTATGACTTTATATTACCCGTTCTTTTGTAAATTCCATGTTAAAAAGGGTTTTGGGTAAAATCCTTTCATTTGTCATCCGTGTTTTGACTTGTACTTATTCATATGATTACTTAGATCATGATTACATAATTCCAGAATATAAAAAAAGATTTATATATAATATATATTCAAAATATACATATATATAATAAATCAGCAAATGGAAAGAAATACACAGTTCATGGAGACTCTAGGCCGTACATACACATGAACGTTGTTTTCGTTTCCTTATTGAGTTGAATGGAATTAAGTAGATGACATAAATATATGTACACAAAAATCCAGTATCATTATTATGGCATATATTTAATTATTACTTATTATATATACTTTATAATCATTTATGAATTGTTAACGTGGAAAATGAATCTCATCGCGTCATGGAGATGGTAGTCCGTACGTACGCATGAGCGATGATATCGTTCTCATGATCGTGGAATTGTATTGGAGTGTATGTATACTATTTCAGAATCAATATCACTTTACAATAATCATATATAGTTATTATTTACACCATTATACCCATCCAAGTAAGGTGGTGGTGGAAAATAGATTACACCACGACGTGGAGACGGTATTTCGTACGTACGCACGCGCGATGATTTCATTTTCCGTAGGATGGATAGATGGTGAAATAGGGTTGTTTCATACATATAATAACATATAAGTATATTAGTGATACTTATGTTATTACTTCATAATGAAACAACCTAATAAGAAGAAGTGGAAGGAGAAATAAAGTTGAAAGAATCGGTAACGGACATTTCCTCTTCTTTGAAGCGCCTCTTTGAGATCTCCTTTTAGTGCACTAAAATTGGCCTTTGAGAAATACCAGAACCTCTAAGATGTTTCTAGGGAAGTGGATAAGAGAATTTGGCAGGGTTTGGCCGAGATTGAAGGCTCAACGTGGTGTGAGGAAGAGAGGGAGGAGGTGCCCTTTTATAAGGGAGGAGAGGGGCACCTTTGGAATAACAAAAAATATTATTTTATTATAAAGAAATATTCGGTTTTAAATAGCTCCCAATTGATTTTTTTAGAATCTAAGGTGGGGATGGGTCGAAATACTCTAATCCAGTAGAATTTAGGCAATTTTAGGTTCATATTTTAACCTTATCATTTATATTTAACTTTAAGTTAGATAATTTTACTTTTACCGTGTCTTTTTGTGTTCTTACACTATAAGGTTAATAAACTTACTATAAAAAGCCAAAGGAACCCCAAGTTGTTTATTATTAATATATATAACCTTAGATAATTCATTTTTCCGAATATTAGATTTTTATGAATAAAATAACAATTAATAATATAATATTTGTTTTAAAAACTATTTTATGTCAATTTTGACACTATTTAGTAATTGATTTTTGAAAAAATTATCAGAGAATGATTAGTTCGAACCAAGTTAATTAACGCAATACTAACATGTCATATTAACCTTTAAAATTAGTTTAATTTATAAAAACTCTCAAATTACATTTATTTGGGTATTTATAAAATCAATTATGTCAATATTTCATTAATAAGATAATTACTACATCATCTTTGTGTCTTAAATAAATTAAATTATTTAATGTATAAAAATTTAAAATAAAATACCATTATATATGAAATATTTTTATATTTCTAATTAATATTTATATTCGAATTTATCATATGTATAACCCTTTATTAAAAATTATTTTTTTATTAAACTTTGAATTTAACTATTTTAACCCTTCTTTAAATAAATTAATAATAAATGTCCTAATCTAATCCAAGTGGGCCTAAATGGTCATATTTTATTCCTAAGGTTGTTTTTGGTCGAATTACACTTATCCAATAAAATTATGACATGTGTTAGGGTAATAATAATATCATTTTTACCCTTAATTACCATATTTACTTTTAACCGTGGTAAAAAAAAGTAAAAAGTTACTATTCACCAAAAATTATTTTCATCTCATTGAACCACATTTTTGGTTGCTGACATCAACCGTGTCTCTTAGATTTTTGAAATTCCACTCATAGAAGTGGTAAAATTATGTTTTATGAAAAATTCATTTTATTAACTACCACTTAGTGGTGTCACTATTCATCAAAAAATGAAAATTTCCAAAAAAAATACCATAAAATAGGCCTAAGCTATATTTGATATTATGAATTAAAAAATGATGTCTGTTTTACTAAATTCAAAACATATCAGTTGCATTAATTAATTTAAAAATTAATTCTCGTCGTCAAAACAAATAGCGTGTTCTTAAGAGATAATAACTATCAATAGATTGACAGTTGTTTATTACTGGTTTAAATGTGAAATTACATCCAATAACCAACATTGTATTAAATTGTAAAAATATATTCTAAATATGCTTTAAATCCACTCAAATTAATAATTTATCACTATTAACTATTTCGATTAAAAAGGTTGTTTTTAATTAAAATTTAGTAATTTTCACTATTCATCAGAAAATGAAAGTTATCAAAAAAGTACTAAAATTTCACCGTAAGCTAATTTCGATATTACGAATCCAAAAATGAAGTCCATTTTGAAAAATAAAATGTAAAAAATTTCCAAAATTGGTTATTACTATTCATAACGACTAGTTTTGATAATATTTTAATAGAATATCGTTGTTTAGTGAAACTCGGTATTGCGTACTACACACGCTATCGAGGAAGGTCGCGATTGTGTATAATGAAAGGCAAGTCAAGGATGAGTGTTGTGAAAGCTCCTTTTAGTGTAGCGTACAACACAAGATATTAATGAAATTAAAAAGAATATTTTTCATAAAATCTCAGGGTGTTACATTCGAAAGGTCCCAAACTAATTACATTAGAGGATAAGATTAATATTATTATAAATCTTTTCAACCAATAGGTTTTATGATTCTTTTGGTTTAATTTTTAACATTATCATTTATCTTTAACCCATAGTTAAGTAATTTATCTTTTACGATGTCTTCTTGTATATTCATACTATATGGTTAATATTGTTAATATAAAATTCCATGGGACCCAAAATGGATAATTAATGAAATTTGTAACATAAAATTTTTATGTCATTAGAATATTATATTTTTAGGAATATTTTATCATTTAATAATATATTTATTTATTTAAAAACACATTTATGTCAATTTTTATACTATTTATATAAGTACTTATTAAAAAATCCAATCCGACTTTATTCTTTCACAAATAATTCCTTACTTAAAAAAATATGAATTCGTACTATTTTCTATAATTATTGTATATCTAAAACATTTCAAAATAATTTTATCTTAATATTTATAATATAATTTATTTAAGACATTCATTAATTAGGTAATTATTACATTATCACTATGTCATTCATAAATTTATTTATTTGATTTCTACAAGTTATAAATAAAATATCATGATGTAGGAAATATTTCTAGATTTCTAATGACTATTTATTTACAAATATATCAATTATATAACCCCACATTAGAATTGATATAGAAAAACAATACAGGTTTACGATATTTTTATTTTTTATTTTAAAAAAAGTTATTTGTTTTCATTATCTTATCCAACTGTCTTTCAAAGTTCATAGGACTCTACCAATTATTTCATTGGTCATCCATGGATCATCCAATAATGATAGGAAATTTTTTAAGGTAATTTTATATTATCATAATATTGTTTTTTCCTTGAATTAGCATATTTTCCTTTAACAACGGTAAATAAAAATCAAAAGTTAATATTCACCAAAATTAATTTTCATCCTATTGAAAATTAAATTAATTTATTAATACATCCTTGTATATATAGTTTTTGTAATAAAATTAATATAAGAAGTAAACTTATATTTAAATGAAAAAGTCAGTTTTTAACTACTATATAGTGGTTTTCACTATTCATCACATATTGAACATTTTTAGAAAAATACCAAAAATTTACATAAATATAATTTTGATATTTAAAATTCAAAAATGATGTCTATTTTACCAAATTCAAAAAATATAAGTTTCATTAATTAATTTCTATAGTCAAAACTAGAAATCTTGTTTTTAAAAAGTTAAAAGCACAAAATGATTTGCATATCATTATGTCCTATTTCAAAGGAAATTACGTATAATTACAAACATTTGATTAAATGGTAAAAATTTAATCTAATTACTATTTAAGACTATTTAAAAAGATAATCTATTCATTTAAATGTATCAGATGAAAAGACAATTTTGACATAAAATGTAGTATTTTTCACTATTAATTAAAAATTTATTTTTATTAGAAAAATACTAAAAATTTTACCAAAGTATATTTTGATCTCATGCATCTGAATTAGAAGTTAGTTTATTCAAATTAAACATATTTAAGTGATAAAAAATATATTGAAATGGGGATTTCCATCAAAAGGTGGTAAAACTACCATTATAAAATATATGAGTATTTGTGTTTAAAATTGGATTCATTCACATTTTAAGGCTCTATATTTTATTGGATAAATGGAAAAACATTTAACATACATGTTTAATCATAATATGGGTAGTTCTGTTCATCTATTCCAATAAAATGTCTAGGTGTTAACTACAATTTAAAATAATTATTTTATTGTTTTTTTTAGTATGTCTCTCCATTTTGTGCAACATAAGACTTCAGAGAAACAAATCATTTAATGTCTACTAAACCATCAAACATATCACCCCCTTAATGTAAAATTAATATTTTGTTTAATAATATTAATAAATATGAAAATTTCATATTCCTTATTTACCAGGGATGTTACACTATAAGGCCCCATCCTTAAACATTAAATAATATTGAATTTGATTAATAATTCACGTTTAGGATCTTTACAGGTTTAGATTTTTAGAAATTTAGGCCATAACTATTACATTACATCTCAAATATTATACAGTAGACACTTTAACTCAGTATCTTTTTTTCATAAAATAAAAAACCATAAATGAAAACAAGAATTGTTTTCTTGATAAAATTGATATTGAATTTATCCTTTCTCTTATCCTTCTATATACCCTGTGAAAAAAATCTCAAAAACATGGGATGAGAATAAACAGCTCAGTAAGGGTTATAAAATAAAAAACAAATCATTTTTCCCTCAATACATACAATACATTATCTCTTTATCATAACTCATTAAATCATAATATTTATGAATAACACATAAAAATCAGTAATCATAATGGTTAGATGTGGAATCGATATCATACTTACATTGTAGATTTTACAACTATTTATGGAGTTACGTTTGGAATACCCATCATTTTATGATCCCTAAATCACTTAGGATAAACATTATCATTTTCCTCTTTCATGTTAACCAATTCATTGGAGATCTATCTCAGGCTCACCCACCATAAGATTATCAAGGAATAACCCATATGCGTAAATAATGCCCACGAACCATAACATAATCATAACACATGAACATCAATTAAGGAATGATAACATTTCCACATTGAAATCACAATATTACATTTCATTATATTTACATAATCAATCCATTCTTGAAACAATTTTGAATACCAAAATATATAAAATAAAATTATTTGGTATTTATTATACATTTGAAAAACACTATGGCATGTCTAGGAAGACAAGTATCAAATAATTATTGTAGCAGCGTAAAGGTCATTGTCACCAAATATGTTAAAAAGAAACAATATTTTTATCATTTTGTAAAATTCTTCATAGAAAAAATATTCCTTTTGAATAAAAGAATAAGTCAAAAGGGGTTTATACAATGTATAAAAGAATGTTTTGTATAAATCAAAATATGTCTCAATGATATGAGAATGAGATGAAGTCTCTTAAAAAAATCATTTTATTAATAAAATAGATTGACTATGTGTATTAACTATAATTTCACATAATGAATGTATAAATACAAAATAAGAAATCAATATTAATTTCACACATAATCATATAACTACATTATCAAAAAGTTAAATATCAACCCAAGTAATGGAAATTGTTTTAAGAAGATCGGTTACCTCATGTCCAACTGGACTTGTTCATATACTTGACTAAAAACATTTTTCATGTTTATTTTTCCTTGTATATCACTTGTTACCTTGTTATAAACATTAAATAATTATTTATGTTAATATCAGTCATTTTTTCTATATCTAGTACTTGAGTAAAAAATGAACTTTATATAATTATGTGTTTTCCATGTGGTAAAAATTACACTATATCTAAAATTATATTCATGATTTAGATATCATATTTGTCATATATATTCAGTATACATATTTTGTCATGTATATCATATATATTTTCAGAATTTTGAAACTACATTCCATGTAGTGTGAGTACACGGCGTGTACCCCCTCGTCGGGTATACCCCGTGTTGAAGACTGTGTCCTTGCCATGAGAAATAAATGAGTACATGTCGTGTATCCAATACTACATGTCATGTAGTCCCTCCCCGTGTACGCATTACCTTCAAACCGTGTGGTAACCAGCCAATGGTCATGTGCCGTGTTGGAGCCGTGTCCTTTCTATGTGAAATAAATGAGTACACGCCGTGTAACCAATAATACATGTCGTGTAGTCCCTCCCCACATAGGCATTACCCTCAAACCGTGTGTTGACCAACCAACGGTCGTGTGCCGCGTTGAAGGTCGTGTTGGAAGCCGCATGGTGACCTTATGAAATGGTCAAGTACACAACGTGTACCATAAAGTACACACCGTGTACTTTTGTTTTTCACTCCTAGAATATTAGGGGTCCCCTCCTCCATTGAAATCACTCCTCCCCTCCCCATTCCTCTGAGCAGAGCTCTCCCAAGAGACTTGAAGGCTCCTTTTCTTCCATAACATCTTTTTCCGAGCTCTGATTTACAATCTATCAGCGGCCAAAGGATCGCAATGACGTGGCGGAACATCTGTTCTTGGTTATTTTGATTTTCCTTCGGTCTTTCCATTCCAACTTCCACCCGAGGAGGTTTTTCCGGGATTTGACAGAAGTGACGGACCCCGACAGACATCTTCTAAAGTTGATCTGGGGGAGCATTGTGATCAAAACATGTTGAGGTAGGGATCTTACCTTCATCTCTCTAAATTGCGCATCATGTGGGGTGGGTATCCTCTTGTTTTCAAGGGAAATGCTAGAACCATTAAACGAAGATTATAACTGGTTAAAAACGACGATGGGGATGTTGTTATGTTTATCTTTATATCCGGTGATATTATTTTGTGAATTGAATAGGCTTATGCTTACTGAAAATCACGGTCGTTGGGGTCCATTGCTTGTAAAATTAAATATTTCCGTATCTTTTTAAACCATTTTTGTGAATGGAACTTTGTTGAATGTGGAATTTGGTTAATCATGTAATGTTGGCTGATTAAATGAAAATATGGAACCCTTGTGTGATCACCCCGGTTGAAAAATATGGAATAATTATCATGTGGGTGTTGTCTTTGATATGTGGCATGTGATTTGGGTGTTTTGTGTGTTGTTGTGCATCGGGTGAGCAGAGGGGCTGCGTTTGGCTTGGATGTGGGTTTGTGTGAATGTTATGTTGGTGATGGGCGGCGGGGCTTCCATAAATTGTATTAAGTGATGATGATGTACGGTGTGGTTGTGGTTATCATGGTTTGAAAAGGGGCTACAGGGATGGGCTTGAACGCGAACAAACTCTGGGATGTGAATAATAAATAAAATGTAGAAGAGTTAATGAATGGTGTGACTTAGTAATGGAACAGAAATAATAATCAATGTGGTTTTTTGGTCAATAATAAGGGAATTGTTGTGTCATTTCTGTTTTCCTAAGATGATTTATGGATAGAAAGGATATGTTTTACGAATGATTGATATGGTTGGTTGCGGTTGATTGCCTAGTAGTTAAGGAACTAATAAACTGACTCTGTTTAAACATGAAAACCTAAATGGGGTTGGGGTTATTTGTTGTATGCATGCTTCGTAGTTGCAGTACCGAGGCACGTGATAAGTTCTCTGTTTAGAATCCATAGGTCGGGCTGAGTGTTTGGTAAATATATATATATCTGTATCTTTGTGTTTTGTCGCACCTCACCAATATTGAGAACATAGTTCTAAACACTCCCTTTTCATGGGAGAGGGTGATTTTCCCATAGTTACTAGCTCCGTCCTGCTCCTTCCTCTATTGGGTGTAATGGCTTAAAGTGACCTTACACCCAAGACTCTTTAGGTAGGTTTCGATTGGGGTGGTTTTATCCCAATACTCTTCAGGAAGGTTTTACTGTTTTCCCAAAAATCTTTGGGATGAGGCCAAGGTGTGTGTGGGTGGGAAACGTGGTTGTGAGGCCCAGGTGTGTGCGGGCGGGATACGTGGTTCTTGAGTCCCATGTGTGTGCGGGCCGGAAGAGTGTGGTAGGGTTAGGATGTTCACCGTTAGGAAGTGAAACTAACTAATGGGAAATGATGTGGGGTACCGAATACTCATGTTCTTATATACTACTCCTACCTGTTGTTTGTATTTTTTGTGATTGTGGCTGGTGAGGTTGGGTGGATAGAATTCCTACCTAGGTTTCTTCTATTGTTCTCATGGGACATTATGATGTCTCTCCACTTGTGCACAAGAGCTTTAGGTTTCCCTACTGAGTATACTTGTATGCTCACCCAACGTTTACTTTTAGGTTTCTAGGAGGACTACCAGGGCCATGCAGGACCCTACTAGTCGGGACAGTTCGATTTTTTGCAGTTTCTAAACTCTTTTTTCTTTTGGTATTGTACTTTTGATCTTTATTGTACTTTTACCTTTGTTTGAAAACTATTTAAACAATCATGTGGGACTAGTTTGGGTTTATTTACATGTCTATTCTCTCTTTTTCTTTTGGTGGTAGACACATCCTATATCCTGATATTAAATAATAAAAAGGTTAATGCCTCCCATATTTGTGAAAACTCATACCCTTGGTGCTAAACACCTCCCCGGGGCCTAATGGAGGTGGGACTTATGGGTCATTATCTCCCTTTCACCATTTCCTGATCAGAAGGGGCATCTTTTGTGGGAGGGGGTCGTGACAAAATGGTATCAGAGGTGGTGTTTGAGAGATAGGATGGAGTCTGGAGTTAGGCACAGTGAGGACTGCATGGGATGGAAGGTAAATAGTGTTGGTTAATCTTGGTGCATGACATAGGCCAGGGAAGACTGGCTAGGAAATGGGATTTTAGGGCCCCTCGTGATCTGATGCAAGGACTCTAAGCCTACCGAACAACCAAGTGAGACTACATTGATTGTAGGGTAGATACCCTAGGGAAGTTAAATTCATCATCATGATTGTGTTTTAATTGATTTGGGTTTTCTAGGAAAGAAATTGAATAAAATGATAAAATGAAACCTTGAAAATTCCTTGCTACTTGGGTTTAGGAGATCCTTGTTTACCGTACAACTATGGCACATGGACATCATCCCTGGGTGACTCAGACGGCCGAGGACCAATAGATTCAGGTGGTAAATCAGTTTAGGATTGACCGAGTGGAGGAAGATGACCAGTTACAGAGGACTCTCCATTCTTTCCAGCGACAGACCCTCAAGAAGTGTGAGGGTAATACTTCAGATATAGAGACTGAGGGGTGGCTTGAGGATCTAGGGATCACTTTTACTTTAACCAATTCTCTGAGGGAGTATTGGGTTCCCCTAGCAATCAGTTAGCTGAGAGGAGTGGCACGTTAGTGGTGGAAGCTCTACCTTAGAGAGAGGACAAAGACTTAGGTTTTGGGGCTGAATTTGAGAAGGAATTATGAGAGGAATTCCTATCTTCCATGATCAAGGTGGAGAAGCGGTAGGAGTTACTATCCCATCAACTGGGGAGTATGTCAGTACGAGAGTTGGGGATTGAGTTCAAAGATCTCCTACACATTGATCCAGATCTCTTTCCAGATGGGGAGTCTCAGTTGAGATTTTTGGAGGAGGCGCTTCGTCCTTTTCTCTAGTATGCTGTCACCCCCTTCACCATTCTGATGTACTTGGCAGTACAAAAGAAGGAAAATGTTGTAGAGAGGGTGAACTCACTGGGAGGTGCACCACGAGAGGGGATCCAGCCAGGTTCGTCGAAGGGGAAGGCAGCTAGCAGCATGTCTCCTGTGACGGGACCTTCGAGGTTCAGGCCAGTGGGGAGTAGGCCCCAGCAGTTCCAGTTCAGATCATCAGGTCCTCGTCCCTTTTCATGATCCCAGGACCGAAGTGTTTTTCATATGGAGGTTTTGCACATGTTAAGAGTCGGTGCCCGACCTGAGCTCAGTACGGTGGAGGTGGGAAGGTTCAGCGCCCGCCTCAGCAGCACCAGTTTCCGGTGAGGCCCTTCCAGCAGCAGCAGGACCATGCTCCTCCGAAGGAAGACTTTGCAGGAGGAGGCCGACCATAGTTTACTCTTTAGGGACCTTGACCAGGGCTTGGTCAGGGAGGTTGATGAAATCAGAGAGGCATATGATCTGGGCTTGGATAGTTTCCCGCCAAAGAGATGGCAGCTCCAGTGGGACCAGAGGTGGGGAATGGTACGATTTGTTTGTTCAGCACACTCGTTTCTGCTTTGTTCGATTCAAGAGCCTCACACTCTTTTGTTGTACCTGGCCTATCCCATGCTTTGGAAATAGATGTAGAGATACATTCTGTACCACTGGTGCTGAGTACACCAGTTGGAGGCCAGACCAGCATATCTTGTGTTTTTCGGGGATGTGGGCTACCGTTGGGACCACATCGATCTAGTGGGGACCTTCTTCTGTTACAGATGCAGCCATACGATGTCTTCCAAAGCATCGATTGGTTGTTTTACATTAATTCCATTATCGACTACTTCTGAAGAAGGGTTGTGTTCTCCGACGTGGATGTTCAATGTGTATCTTTTTTTGGCGAGAGGAGCTATCAAGTGGGAAGTCGGCGTGTGGAGCCTCTCCTTTCCTTGTTAGGCGGGTTATCGGTGGTTACAGTTGATGCCCGAAGGTTTTTAGGGAGTTCCTCAATGTTTTTCCCAAGGATGTGGTGACTCTACCACCCCGATGTGACGTTGAGTTCGGGATAGACATACATCCTGGTGCCCGTCTGATTTTGATGGCCCCATATCGGATGGCACCTTCGGAGTTGCAGGAGTTGCGGATTCAGTTTGACGATCTGATGGAGAAGGGTTTTGTTCAACCCAGTGTTTCACTGTGGGGTGCTCTAGTTTTGTTCGTGAATAAGGCAGATGGTGGTCTCAGGTTATGCATAGAATACCGAAGGTTGAATCAGGTAACAGTCATGAACAGTTACCCCCTTCCAAGGATAGATGATCTCTTTGACCAACTGAGGGGAGAAGGTTGGTTTTCTAAGATTGATCTATGATCTGGATATCGTCATCTGAGTTTAACGGAAGTTGACATATCGAATATGGATTTTAGGTGAAGGTATGGGAACTTCGTGTTTGTGGTGATGCCGTTTGGAGTTACGAATGCACCAGCTGTGTTCATGGGACTTATGAACTGTTTCTTTCGAGATTTTCCAGACCGGTTCGTCATTGTTTTTATCGATGAAATCCTGATCTACTGAAGATTAGAGTTAGAGCACATTGAGCATCTCAGGGCAGTCTTAGAAGACCTTCGACACCACCATCTTTACGGGAAATTGTTGATGTGTAAGTTCTTGACACAATAAGTAAACTTCCTTGGGCATGTAGTGTCTCATCAAGGAGTTTCAGTGGACCCGTCAAAGGTGGAGGCAGTTGTTTCTTGGGAAGCACCCAAGAGTGTGGCAGAAGATTGTAGTTTCATGGGGTTAGCAGGTTACTATCAGAGGTTAGTTTCAGACTTCTCTCGAGTTGTTTCTCTATTGACAACTCTGACTAGGATGAACTAGGTCTTCTTATAGAGTGAGTAGTGCCAGAAATCTATCGACTACATGAAAGAGAAGTTGGTCAGTGCTCAAGTACTCAGGTTACCGGAGGAAGGGTTGTTGTAAGAGGTATTTTGTGATGCTTCTGGCCTTGGTCTGGGGTGCATGCTGATGCAGAAGAATGGTGTGAACTGTTATGCGTCTAGGCAGTTGTTCCCTCATGAGTGTAATTATGCCACCTATGACCTGTAGCTTGCAGCATTATTGTTCAAACTGAGGATTTGGTGATATTACCTCTTTGGGGATCACTTTTTTGTCTTCTCAGATCACAAGTTCTTATGTTAGATCTTCTCCCAACGTGACTTGAACTTGCAGAAGTGAAGATGGGTCGAGTTTCTCCAAGACTATGACATTGAGATCTCTTACACTGAAGATAAGGGAAACATTATGTCTGATGCCCTGAGCAGGAAGTCACATAAAGAAGTGGTTCGGGAATCCACTAATTCTTGGAAAGCAATGAGAGAGTTGGCCTCCTTGCACTTGGATGTAAGGGTAGAAGGAGTTAGAGGCTATTTTTTTTAGATGACGTTGCAGTCCTCCTTGTTGCAGCAAGTGGAAGAGTCTCAGTGGGGGGACTCCGAGGCAGAAGTAATGCGGGATCATATCAATCAGGGGAACGCTCTATAAGGATGGTTAGAAGACAGCCGACATTAGATGATTTTTCATGGAAGGTTATTTGTTCTAGAGGCGATGCGTGGGGGGTTCTCTGTGAGTTCCATAGCTCAGCCTGGGCAGTATATCCGAGAGTTTCAAAAATGTACAGAGGCCTGAGGGAACAGTTTTGGTGGCACGGGGTGAAACGGGTAGTGGCGGAGTTTGTGGCTAAGTGCCAAGTGTGCCATCAAGTAAAGGCTGAACACCGTGTTTCCAGTGGTTCTTTTTCATCCATTAGATGTCACTATGTGGAAGTGGGATGACATCTCGATGGAATTCATCACAGGACTACCCAGAGCTCATGGAGGTTATGATTCTATTTGGGTGGTGGTGGATCGTCTGACGAAATCGGCTCATTTATTAGCAGTTAAGGGATCAGGCCCGATGATTACCTTAGAAAAGAGGTATGTAGACGAGTTGGTGTGTTTTCATGAAGATACAATGACTATCGTCTCAGACCGAGATACTCATTTTACCTCACAAGTCTGAAGGGGGATACGTCATGCTTTTGGCACCCAGCTACGCCTTAGCACTGCTTTCCACCCCCAGACCGATGGGCAGACAGAGCGGATTATCCAGATGTTGGAGGACATGATGCGAGCATGCGTTCTGGATTTTAGAGGATCATGGGTACAACACTTTCCTTTAGTAGAGTTTTCCTACAACAACAGCATCCACTCTGCTATTGGTATGGCTCTGTTTGAGGGTTTTTATGGATGGCCATGTCGTTCACCCATTTGCTGGATAGAGGTTGGTGAGACAGGTGCTATTGGGCCAGAGGTAGTGTAGAGCACTACATAGAATGTCCAGTTTGTATGTGAGTGGATGAAAGCAGCTCAGGACTGACAGAAGCCTTATGCTGATCTTCAGAGGAGGCCTTTGGAGTTTGTGGTGGGAGACCATGTGTTCACGAAGGATTCCCCTCGACGGGGGAAACAGAGGATCGAGAAGGGGAGTAATCTCTCCCATAGGTTCATCGGACCTTTCGATGTACTGAGGCGAGTCGTTGAGGTGGAATATCAGCTAGCCCTGCCACCTCAGTTGGAGAAGGTTCATGACATCTTCCAAGTCTCCCAGCTACATCGATACTTACATGAAAACTCTCATGTTATCGACTGGGGAGAGTTAGATATGGGAGATAATGGGAACTTGGAGGAATGACCAGTCAGAATCGAGGATCGTAAAGAGAAGGTGCTTCGTGGATGAACCATTCCCTTGGTTTGTGTGTTGTGGAGGCATGGCCGCCTCCAGGAGAGCAGTTGGGAGCGAGAGGCTCAGATGCACGTTCAGTACCCAGAGTTGTTTTAAATTATGTTTTCTTTGTTCATCTAAGCTTTGTTTTGATGTTATATTATGTACCTTTGATATATGGAATGCTTGGCTTGTCGGTTATGAGACCTTTTGTTTCATTGTTCACTAGAAGTGTGTAACATGTCCGGATGTGTGGGAAAAAGGAAAAAAACCTAATCCTTAATCGAGACGCACTAATGAGGATGCGATTGAACCCGAACGGGCGAGTCAGTGCCCCCTAAAGCAGATAATATCTTAAAATAGGAGAAGGAATTTCCCCAAACCACATGTTCGGGTAGTGTGTTGGTTGTGTGGTGTTGGGGGTAGTGCAAGTTGAAAAAAATCCTATTGTATGAACATGGGAAGACCCAATTCTTAATAGAGACACATTAATGAGGATGTGATTAAACCAGTGTAGGCAAGTCAGTGACACCTAAAGCGGATAATATCTCGACATAGGAGATGGCTTTCCTAACACATATTATTCGGGTTGTTTAATGGGTTCATGTTATAATGTGGGACCTAAGAGGTATCTTGTTGGGTTTATCTGGGTTGGATTTTTAATTCTCGGGGATGAGAATTTTTTAAGAGGTATCTAATGAAATGGCCCGGACCTCTCCAAACCATTCCATTGTCAAAAACAGTGTCGTGAAGTGTTCTGGAGGGTAAAATAAACTTTTCCCACACTTTTCAGAATTTTGAAACTACACGCCGTGTAGTGTGAGTACATGATGTGTACCCCCCTTGCTGGGATACCCCATGTTGAAGACCGTGTACTTGCCGTGTAAAATAAATGAGTACACACCATGTATCCAATACTACACACCGTGTAGTCCCTCCCCGTGTACGCATTACCTTCAAACTGTGTGTTGACCATTCAACAGCCGTGTGCCGTGTTGGAGTTGTGTCCTTACCATGTGAAATAAATGAGTACATGCCGTGTAGGATATACTACACGCCGTTTAGTCCCTCCCCGTGTACGCATTACCCTCAAACCGTGTGTTGACCAGTCAACGGCTGCATGCCGCGTTGAAGGTCGCGTTGGAAGCTGCATGGTGACAGTGTGAAATGGCTGAGTACACGCCATGTACCATAAATTACATGTCGTGTACTTTTGTTTTTCACGCCAATAAAAAGAGGGGTCCCCTTCTCCTTTTCAAATCACTCCTCTCCTCCCCATTCCTCTGAGCAGAGCTCTCCCAAGAGACACGAAGGCTCTTTTTCTTCCATAACTTCTTCGTCCGAACTTCAATTTATGATCTGTAAGTGGCCACAAGATCATAACAGTGAGGCTGAACATCTGAGCTTGGATCCGTTGTCTTTACTTTGGCCTTTCCTTTCCAACTTCCACTGGAGGATGTTTTTCTGGGATTTTACCGAAGTGACGGACGCTGAAGGACATCTTTTAAAGTTGACCCGGGGGAGCATTGTCATCAGAACCTGTTGAAGTAGGGATCTTACCTTCGTCTCTATAAATTGTGCATCATGTGGGGTGGGTATCCAGTTGTTGTCATGAGAAATGACTGAACCATTAAAGGAAGATAATAACTCGTTAAAGAACAGGGATGGAGATGTTGTTATGTTTATCTTTATATCCTGTGATATTATGTTGTGAATTGAATTGGCTTATGCTTACAGAAAATCATGGGTGTTGGGGACCTTTTCATGCGAAATTAAATGTTACCCTATCTTTTTAGATTGTTTTTGTTAATGGAACTTTGTTGAATGTGCAATTTGGTTAATCACATAAATTTGGATGATTAAATGAGAATCTGGAACCCTTGTGTGATCACCCCGGTTGAACAAAATGGATTAATGAACATTTGTGTGTTGTCTTGGATACGTGGCATGTGATAGGGGTGTTTTGTGGGTTTTTGTGGATCGGGTGAGCAGTGTGGCTGCAGTTGGATTGGTTGTGGGTTGGTGTGAATTATATGATGGTGATGGGTAGTGGGGCTATGATAAATTGTATCAACGGATGATGATCTACGGTGTGGTTGTCGTTATGGTGGTTGGCAGCAGGGCTGCAGGAATGGGCTTCAATGCCAACGAACTATGGGTTGTGAATAATAAATAAAAAGTGTAAGAGCTAATGAATGGTGGGTCTTTGTAATGGAATGGAAACAATAATCAATGGGGTTAATTAGTCAATAAGAAGGTACTTGTTGTGTTGTTTTTTTTTTCCTAACTTGATTTGTGGACGGTAGGGATATGTTTTACCAACGATTGATATGGTTGGTTGCAGTTGATTGCCCAGTAGTTTAGGAACTAATAAACTGACTCTGTTGAAACATGAAAACCCAAATGGGGTTGGGGTAGTTTATTGTATGCATGCTTCATTGTAGTAGTTTCAAGGCACATGCTCAGTTCTCTGTTTAGAATCCATAGGTTGGAATGAGTGTTTGGTAAATATATATATATCTATGTATTTTTGTTTTGTCCCACATCACCCATGTTGTGAACTTAGTGTCGAACACTCCCATTTCAGGGGAGAGGGTATTTTTTCCATAGTTACTAGCTCCTTTCTACTCCTTCTTCCATAGGTTGTAATGTCTTGAGGCGACCATACACCCAAGACTCTTCGGGTAGGTTTCGATTGGGGTGGATTTACCCCAAGACTCTTCGGGCAGATTTTTCTATTTTCACAAGATTCTTCGGGATAAGGCCCTGCTGTGTACAGGTGCAATATGTGGTTGTGAGGACCAGGTGTGTGTGGGTGGGATTCGTGGTTGTGAGGCCCAGGTGTGTGCGGGTGGGATACATGGTTTTTGAGGCCCACGTGTGTGAGGGTGGGAATAGTGTGGTAGCGTCAAGACGTTCGCCGTTAGGAAGAGCAGCTAACTAATGGGAAATGGTGCAGGGTACCCACTACTCCTGTACTTATATACTACTACTACCTGTTGTTTGTGATTTTGGAGAGTATGGATGGTGAGGTTGGGTGGATAGAATTCCATGCTAGGTTTCTTCTGTTGTTCTCATGGGACATTAGGATGTATCCCCACATGTGCATGATAGCTTTAGGTTTCACTACTGAGTATACATGTATGCTCACCCTACGTTTGCTTTTAGGTTTCCAGGTGGACTACCTGGGCTGTGAAGGACTCTAATAGTTAGGACAGTTGGAGTTGTAGCAGCTGTTGTACTCTTTTTTCTTTTGGTATTATACTTTTGATCTTTCTTGTACTTGCAGCTTATTTCAGAACTATTTAAACATGCATGTGGGATTGATTTGGGTTTATTTACATGACTTTTCTCTCTTTTTCTTTTTGTGGTTGACTCATCCTATTTCCCGATCTTAAATAATAAAAAGGGTAATGCCTCCCATATTTGTGAAAACTCATACCCTTGGTGATAGTCTCCACCTCGGGGCCTACTAGAGGTAGGGCTTAGGGTTCATTATCTCCCTTTCAACATTGCCAGCTCAGGAGGGGCATCTTTGGTTGGAGGGGGTCATGACAGAATGGTATCATAGATGATGGTTAAGAGATAGGATTGATTATGGAGTTAGGAATAGTGAGGATTGCAACGTATAGTAGGGAAACAGTATTGGTTAATCATGGTGTGTGACATAGGCCAGGGAAGACCGGCTAGGACACGAGATTTTAGGGCCCCCCGTGATTCGATGCAAGAACTCTAATCCTACTGAACGACCAAGTGATACTACATTGATTGCAGGGTAGAGAGACCAGGGAAGGTACATGCATCATCATGATTGTGTTTTACTTGATTTGGGTGTTCTGGGAAAGAAATTAAATAAAATGATATAATGAATCCTTTATAAATTCCTTGCTACTTGGGATTAGGTGATCCTTGTTTACAGTATAGCTATGGCACCTGGACGTCGTCCCCAGGTGAATCAGACTGTCGAGGCCCAGAAGATTTAGGTGTTCGATCAATTACGGATTGACCGAGCAGAGGAAGATGACTAGTGGCAGAGGACTCTCTGTTCATTCCAACGACAGACCTTCAAGATGTACGAGGGTAGTACTTCAGATATGGAACGGAGGGGTGGCTTGAGGAGCTAGGGGTTAATTTTACTTTAATTAGTGCTCTGAGGGAGTACTAGGTTGCCCTAGCAGTCAGTCAGCTGAGAGGAGAGGCACATTAGTGGTGGATGCTCTACCTCAGAGAGAGGACACAGACAGAGGTTCTGTGGGCTGACTATGAGAAGGAATTCCAAGAGGAATTCCTTTATTCCATGATCAAGGTGTAGAAGAGGCAGGATATAGTCTCCCTTTAGTAAGGGAGTATGTCAGTATGAGAGTTGGGGATCATGTTCAGAGATCTCCTATGCTTTTCTCCATATCTCTTTCCGGATGAGGAGTCTCGGGAGAGACGTTTGGAGTAGGCGCTTCGTCCTTCTCTCTAGTATGCTCTCACCCCCTTCAACCATTTGACGTACATGGTAGTACATAATAAGGCAGAGGATGTAGAGAGGATTCACTCCCTAGGAGGTTCACCACAAGAGGTGATCCAGCCAGTTTCGTCGAAGGGGAGGCAGTTAGCAGCAAGTCTCCTGCGACGGGACCTTCCAGGTTCAGGCTCGTGGGGAGTAGGCCCTAGTAGTTCCAGTTTCGATCATCAGGTCCTCATCTCTTTTTCATGAGCCCATGACCATAGTGTTTGTCTTGTGGAGGTTTCAGGAACGTTCAGAGTTGGTGCCAGACCCAAGCTCAGTACGGTTGAGGTGGGCAGGTTCACCGCCCGCCTCAGTATCACTAGTTGTCGGTGAGGCCCTTCCAGTAGCAGTAGGACCCTTCTCCTCCGAGGGTAGACTTTGCAGGAGGAGGCTGACCTCAGGGTGCTCCTCAGGGACCTCGACCAGGGCTTGGTCGGGGAGGTGGATGACATCAGAGAGGAAGAGGAGTTGGGCGTGGATAGTTACACGCAGCAGAGGTGGAAGCTCAAGTGGGACCATAGGTGGTGCGAGGTACGATTTGTTTTTTCAGCACTCTCTTTCCTGCTTTATTTGATTTGGGAGCTTTGCACACCTTTGTTGCACCTCGTCTAGCCTATGCTTTGCGACTAGACTTAGTGAGACTTTCCAAACCACTGGTGCTGAGTACACCAGTTGGAGGACAGACCAGCGTATCTTGTGTTTTCCGGGGATGTGGGTTGACGTTGGGACCACATTGATCTATTGGGGATCTTCTTCTATTATAGATCCAGCCATACGATGTCATCCTAGTCATCAATTGGTTGTTTTCCATTAGTGATATTATTGACTGCTTCCAAAGAAGGGTTGTGTACTATGACATGGATGGGAAACATGTAACTTTTTTTGGCGATAGGAGCTATCAAGTGGGATGTCGGCGTGTGGACCCTGTCCTTTCCTTGTTAAGTGGGATATCAGTGGTTCCAGCTAATATAGATATGGTGGATGTCATGTAGGTTGTTTGGGAGTTCCTCGATGTTTTTCCCAAGGAGTTTGTGACTCTACCCCCCCCCCCCAACATGACGTTGAGTTCGGGATAGACTTACAGCCTGGTGCCCATCCATTTTCGATGGCCCCTTATTGGATGGCACCTTCAGAGTTGCGGGAGTACCAGATTCAGATTTAAGATCTGATGGAGAAGGGTTTTGTTCGACCCAGCGTGTCACCATGGGGTGCTCAAGTTTTGTTCGTGAATAAGGCAGATGGTGGTCTCCGGTTAAGCATAGACTACGGAATGTGGAATCATGTAACGGTCAAGAACCGATACCCCCTTCCAAGGATAGATGATCTCTTTTACTAACTAAGTGGATCAGGTTTGTTTTCAATGATTGATCTACGATCTGGATATCATCAGCTAAGGGTAAAGGACAGTGGCATCTTCAAGACGGCTTACAGGTGCAGGTATGGGCACTTTGAGTTTTTAGTGATGTCGTTTGGTGTTACGAATGCACTAGTTGTGTTCATGGGCCTTATGAACATCATCTTCCGAGAGTTTCTGGACTGGTTCATCTTTGTGTTTATCGATGACATCTTGATCTACTCAACATATGAGGAAGAGCATGTTGAGCATCTCAAGGCAGTCTTATAAGTCCTTCGACACTACCAGATTTACGTGAAATTGTCAAAGTTTAAGTTCTTGACAAAAGAAGTGCACATCCTTGGGCATGTAGTGTCTCAGCATGGAGTGTCAGTGGACCTGTCGAAGGTGGAGGCAGTTGTTTCTTGGGAATCAACCAAGAGGGTGGCAGAAGGTCGTAGTTTCCTGGGGTTAGCAGGTTACTATCAGAGGTTTATTTCGGACATCTCTCGAGTTGCTGCTCTGTTGACAACTTTGAACAAGAAGAACAAGGTATTCTTAAGGAGCGAGTAGTGCCAGAATGCTTTTGACTACATGAAAGAGAAGTTGGTCAGTGCTCCAATACTCAGGTTTCCAGAGGAAGGGTTTTTTTATGAGGTGTTTTGTGATACTTTTGGCCTCAGTCTGGGGTGCGTGCTGATGCAGAAGAAGGGTGTGATCTGTTATGGGTCTAGGAAGTTGCGCCCTCACGAGTGTAACTATGCCACCCATGACCTGGATCTTGCAGCAGTAGTGTTCTCACTGAAGTTGCGGCAACATTACCTCTTTGGGGAGCAATTTTTGGTCTTCTCAGATCATAAGAGCTTATGTTATATCTTCTCCCAACATGACATGAACTTTCGGCAGCAGAGATGGGTCGAGTTTCTTTAGTACAATGACTTCGAGAGCTCTTACACTGAAGTTACTGGAAACATTGTGGCTGATTCCTTGAGTAGGAATTCACATAAGGAAGTGGTTCGGGTATCCACTGATACTTGGAATGCGATGGGAGAGTTGGCCGCATTGCACTTGGATGTAAGGGTAGAAGGTGTTAGAGGTTGTCTGTTTCAGATGAAGGTGTAGTCCTCTTTATTGCAACAAGTGGAAGTGTCTTAGTAGGGGGACTCCGAGGAAGAAGTAATGTGGGATTATATCAATCAAGGGAACGCTCCAGAAGGATGGTCAGAAGACAACTGATATCGGATGATTTTTCATGGAATGTTGTTTGTTCCAGAGGTGATGTGTGAGGGAGTTCTCTGTGAGTTCCATAGCTCACCCTTGGCGGTACATCCGGGAGTTTCAAAAATGTACCGAGGCCTGAGGGAACAGTTTTCTTGGCCCGGGGTGAAATGGGCAGTGGCAGAGATTGTGGCTAAGTGAAAAGTGTGTCAACAAGTAAAGGCTGAACACCGTGTTCCAAGCGGTTTGTTGAATCCATTAGATGTACCTGAGTGGATGTGGGATGACATCTCGATGGACTTCGTCATAGGAGTACCCAGAGCTCAGGGAGGTTATGATGCTATTTGGGTGGTGGTGGATCGTCTAACGAAATCGGATCACTTCTTAGCAGTTAAGGAGTCAGGCCCGGTCAGTACCATAGCTCAGAGGTACGTAAACGAGGTGGTGTGTTTAAATGGAGTTAGAAAGACTATCATCTCAGACCGGGATACTCGGTTTACCTCATGAGTCTGGAGGGGGTTACAACATGCTTTTGGCACCCAACTATGCCTTTGCACTACTTTCCACCCCCAGACCGATGGGCAGATAGAGAGGACTATCTAGACGTTGGAGGTAATGCTGTGAGCATGCATTCTGGATTTCAGAGGATCATTGGTATGACAGTTGCCTTTAGTAAAGTTTGCCTACAAAAAATAGCTTCCACTCTACTATTGGCATGGTACCATTTGAGGCTTTGTATGGAAGTCCATTACGTCCACCCATTTTCTAGGAAGAGGTTAGTGAGATAGGTGCTCTTGGGCCAGCGGTATTGCAAAGCACCATAGAGAATGTCCAGCTTGTACGTGAAAGGATGAAAGCGGATCGGGACTGACATAAGTCTTATGCTGATCGTCAGAGGAGGCCTTTGGAGTTCGAGGTGGGAGACCATGTGTTATTGAAGGTTTCCTCACAACAGGGGCAGCGGAGGTTCGGTAAGGGGAGTAAGATCTCCCCTATGTTCATCGGACCTTTCAAGGTGCTGAGGCAAGTCAGCGAGGTGGCATATCATCTAGCCATGCCACCTCAGTTGGAGATGGTTCATGACGTCTTCCACGTCTCCCAGCTACGTGGATACATACACGATGACACACACGTTATCGACTAGGGAGAGTTAGATATGTGAGAGGACGGCCCATCGAGGAACCACTTGTCAGAAATGAGGATCGTAAAGAGAAGGTGCTCCATGGATGAACCATTCCCTTGGTTCGTGTGTTGTGGAGGCATGGTAGCCTCGAGGAGAGCATTTGGGAGTGAGAGGATCGGATGCACACTCAGTACCCAGAGTTGTTTCGACATAGGTTTGATTTGTTCTTATGAGCTTTTTTTTGATGTTATACTTTGTACCTTTGATATATGGAATGCTTGGCTTGCCAGTTATGAGACCTTTTGTTTCCTTGTTCTATGGATGTGTGTAACATTTACAGATGTGGGGGAAAAAGGAAAAAACAAGATCCTTAATCGAGAGGCATTAATGCGGATGCAATTGAACTCATGTGGGCAATTTAGTGCCACCTAATGCGGATAATATCTCAATATAGGAGAAGGAATTTCCCCAAACCACATGATCGGGAAGTGTGTTGGTTGTGTGGTGTTGGGGGTAGTGCAAGTTGAAAAAAAATACTAATGTATTAAATTAGGAAGACACAATTCTTAATCGAGATGCATTAATGAGGGTGTGATTAAACTCGTGCAGGCGAGTCAGTCCCACCTAAAGCAGATAATATCTCAACAAAGGAGAATGAATTCCTAACACATATGATTAGGGTTTTTGAATGGGTTCCTATCATAACGAGGGACCTAAGAGGTATCTTGTTTGGTTCCTCTGGGTTCGATTTTGAATTCTCGTGGATGATAATGTTTTAAGAGGTATCTGATGTAATGGCCCGGACCTCTTCGGCCCATTCCTTTGTCACAAATAGTGTTGTGAAGTGTTATGGAGAGTAAAATAAACTTTTCCCACACTTTTCAGAATTTTGAAACTACACGCCGTGTAGTAGGAGTACACGCCATGTAACCCCTTGTTGGGTATACCCCGTGTTGATGACTATGTCCTTGCCATGTGAAATAAATGATTACACGCCTGTATCAAATACTACCCACCGTGTAGTCCCTCCCCACGTACGTGTTACCTTCAAACTGTGTGATGTCCAGTCAAAGACCGTATGCCGTGTTGGAGCCGTGTCCTGGCCGTTTCAAATAAATGAGTACACGCCAAGTAGCCAATACTACATGCCGTTTAGTCCCTCCCTCTGTACATGTTACCCTCAAATCATGTGTTGACCATTCAACGGCCGCATGCCATGTTGAAGGCTGTGTTGGAAGCTGTGTGCTGACTGTGTGAAATGGCTGAGTACATGCCATGTACCATAAAGTACACATCATGTACTTTTATTTTTCATGACTATAAAAGGAGGGGTCCCCTCCTCCGTTTCAAATCACTCATCTCCTCCCCATTCCTCTGAGCAGAGCACTTCCAAGAGACTCAAAGCCTCTTTTTCTTCCATAACTTCTTCATCCGAGCTCCGATTTACGATCCGTCATTGGCCACGGGATCGTAATGACGAGGCGGATCTTCTAATCTTGGATCAGTTGTCTTTATTTCATATATTCCTTCCCAACATCCATCCGAGGAGTTTTTTCCGGGATTTGAAAGAAGTGAAGGACGCCGACGGACGTCTTCTAAAGTTGATCTGGGGGAGCAATGTGATCAGAACCTGTTGACGTAGGGATCATACCTTCGTCTCGCTAAATTTTGATTTATGCGGGGTGAGTATCCTCTTGTTTTCATGAGAAACAGCTGAACCATTAAATGAAGATAATAACTGGTTAAAGAATGGGGATAGAGAAGTTGTTATGTTTATCTTTATATCTTATGATATTATGTTGTGAATTGAATAGGATTATGCCTACTGAAAATAATGATCGTTGGGGGTCTTTGCTTGCGCAATTAAATATTGACCTATCTTTTTAGACCATTTTTGTTAATGGAACTTTGTTGAATGTGGAATTTGGTTATTCACGTAAAGATGGATGATTAAATGAAAATATGGAACCCTTGTATGACCACCCCGATTGAACAAAATGTAATAATGACCATGTGGGTGTTGTCTTGGATACTTGGCATGTGATGGGGGTGTTTTGTGGGTTGTTGCGGATCGGGTGAGTAGTGGGGCTGCAGTTGGCTTGGTTATGTGTTGGTGTGAATGCTATGTTGGTGATGGGCAGCGAGGATCCGATAAATTTTATGAAGGGATGATGATGTACGGTGTGGTTGTGGTTATCATTGTAGGCAGCAGGGTTATGGGATGGGCTTCAATGCGAACGAACTATGGGATGTGTATAATAAATAAAAAGTGGAAGAGTAAATGAATGGTGGGAAATGGTAATGGAATAGAAATAATAATCAATGGGGCTGGTTGGTCAATAAGAATGGACTTGTTGTGTTTTTTGTGTTTTCCTAACTTGATTTTTGGATGGTAGGGATTTGTTTTACGAATGATTGATATGGTTGGTTGCGGTTGATTGCCCAGAAGTTAAGAAACGAATATACTGACTCTGTTGAAACAAGAAAACCTAAATGGGGTTGGGGTTGTTTGTTGTATACATGCATCGTAGTAACAGTTTCGAGGCACATGCTAAGTTCTCTATTTAGAAGACATAGTTTGGGCTGAGTGTTTGGTAAATATATATATATCTGTATCTTTGTGTTTTTTCGCACCTCACCCATGTTGAGCACATAGTGTCGAACACTCCCATTTTTTTGGAGAGGGTATTTTTCCCATAGTTACTGGCTTCTTCTTGCTCCTTCTTCTATAGGATGTAATGTCTTGAGGAAACCTTACACCCAAGACTCTTTGGGTAGGTTTCCATTGGGGTGGTTTTAGCCCAAGACTCTTCGAGATGGTTTTACTATTTTCCCAAGAATCTTCGGGATGAGGCCTAGGTGTGTGGAGGCGGGATACATGGTTGTGAGGCCCAGGTGTGTGAGGGTGGGATACGTGGTTGTGATGCCCAGGTGTGTGCGGGCGGGATATGTGGTAGCGAGGCCCAGGTGTGTACAGGCGTGATACATGGTTCTTGAGGCCTAGGTGTGTGCGGGCGGGAAAAGTGTGGTAGCGTCAGGATGTTCGCTGTTAGGAAGAGCAGCTAGCTAATGGGAAATGGTGCGGGGTACCCAATACTCCTATTCTTATATACTAATACTACCTATTTTTTGTGTTTTTGGTGAGTGTGGCTGGTGAGTTTGTGCGGATATAATTCCTTTCTAGGTATCTTTTGTTGTTCTCACGGGACATTAGGAAGTCTCTCCACTTGTACACGAGAGCTTTAGGTTTCCCTACTGAGTATACTTCTATGCTCACCCTACGTTTACTTCCAGGTTTCCAGGAGGAATACCAGGGCCGTGCTGGACCCTACTAGTCAGGAAAGTTGGAGTTGTTGTAGTTTTTGTACTCTTGTGTCTTTTGGTATTGTACTTTTGAGCTTTCTGGTACTTGTACCTTGTTTCAGAACTATTTAAACATGTATGTGGGATTGGTTTCAGTTTATTTACTTGCCTTTCCTCTATTTTTCTTTTGGTGGTTTACTCATCCTATTTCATGATATTAAATTATAAAATGGGTAATGACTCCCATATTTGTGAAAACTCATAACCTTGGTGCTAGTCGCCACCCCAGGGCCTATTGGAGGCAGGACTCGGAGTTCATTATCTCCCTTTCACTATTGTTAGCTCAGGAGGGGCATCTTTGGTGGGAGGCGTTCGTGATAGTATATTAACTATAAGTAAACATAATGAACGTATAAATACAAAATAAGAAATCAATATTAATTTCTCACATAATCATAAAACTACATAATCAAAAAGTAAAAGATCAACCCAAGTAATGGAAATTGTGTTAAGAAGATCTTTTACCTCATGTTCGACTTGACATGTTTATATACATGATTAAAAACATTTTTCATGTTTATTTATCCTTTTATATCACTTATTACCTTGTTATAAACATTAAATAATTATTTACGTTAATATTGGTCATTTTTTCGATATTTGGTACTTGAGTCAAAAATGAACATCATATAATTATATATTGTCCATGTGGTAAAAATTCCACTATATCTAAAATTATATTCATGACTTAGATATCATATATATAATAGATATTAAGTATACATATTTTTTCATGACTCCCTCCCCAAAAAGTGTACCCCTCCTTGGTCTGCAATGTGATAAGGGAGATAATGACCCCCGAGTCCCGCCTTCAGTAGGACCCGGGTAAGCGACTAGCATAGAGGGTATAGTAAACACACAATTGGGAGGCATTACCCTCTATGAGAACAGATGTGGAAGTGAGAGATAAGATAGAAACCAACCTACTCCAACTCAGAACTGAAATATAAAAGAAAACACAAGTGAACATATTTAATGTCATGCAAATGTAGTACAACTAGAAGGGGAAAACTATATGTACAAGAAAGAAAGTAAAATAGAAGCAACCACAAACCCGAACTGCTCTTGCAACCACAAGCTTGTAGTAATAATCCTGGTCTCCAATTGTCTCTAACTTTCCTAAAAAAAATTCATTTTTTATATACATAGGGTGAGTATAATAGTATACCCAGTAGGATCCTCCCTGATACCTCTCGTGAAAAAGTAAAGAAAGCATGTTAAAGCACAGTGAACAACAAGTGAAACTAAACAGTCACCTAAATGGGTATACTATGTTCCTAGCCTCACCATGGATACTCTCACCAGGTAACGCGTACAAGTATATATCATATAATAAATAATATCATGTTTACCCCGCTACAACTTCCCCATGTGTTTTCTGCTTTTCCCCAATGTCACACATCCTGAGCATCTCTCTCCCAAAAGGCTTGCCCACAGGCGCCTGGATGAAGCACCAAAATATGCACCTTGTGCAAGAAAACCACTATATACACACACCAATGTAACCAGGTATTTCAGGTAGAATCCACAGCTCGCATAATGCGTATCATATGTAGGGTATTATACCTCATGCCACTACAGCCCATACACAGAGTAAGGATCCTGAAGTCATCACAACTTATACACATTACACCTATAGTAGTCCATAGGATACATTATCCAGAATATATGTGTCTGAATAACCACAATCCATTACATCCCTCTACACACATATATGGGGAAAACTAACCAATGTGCATGCTAGCACAAGTAACTACCAAGAGAATAGAGCGGGGCCAAAGGGGGTAGTCAGTCATTCATCCTCCCACCGGAATGTTTGGGAAAACACCCCCTAGGACTCAGAATCCCTATGGTGTCGTTTTCCCTTACTGACAGGGTGGAGTAGCGTATAGAAACACAAAAATTACAGGATATACTATATCTCACAACCACACTATGGGAATAACCTAGTTTTATACTAAACATCAGGTTACGTCTCTCAGTATCCAGGCTGCTACATCTAAGACTGGGTATCCTATAAGAACACAACAATTTAAAGATCATTATTAGATTACTTCATTTCTTTTTTATCAGTTCCAAATTACGTTAATTAATTCATTAAACATTAATTAACCATGAAAAATTCCACATTAAAATTCATTAGAATCACACCCAAGTCCATTGTTCCTTTAAAATTACGACCTCATCATTATGTTCTAGCAAACACCAACCCCACGGGTTAACACCATTTATTCAATAATTTGTTATATAATTACTTTCGGACATTCCTAGGCATTCAAAAAAACATTCAATGCTACTAAACACACGGGGGCTCAACAGGATGAATAGATGTACTACACATCGATTCTTTGCTGCTCATATCAAGAGAATATACACATCCTCCATTGAGAAACTAAACACAGAAAGCACATGGCATACCCCGTGTGGCTTTGCCTCTTTCAGAAGAAGGGTATGTAAGACCAGCTGCCTTGAGAAGTGGGGAAAAGTAAAGAAGATAAAAAACCAATCAAAAAAATTATCAAGAATCCAACAATCACATCCATCCCATTTCATCATACCTGGTGTCCTCCCCAACACCCACATGCATAAACCGATGCATCTCGCCACTCTAGGCATCATCTGCTGCCACAACAAAAAGTCCCAATGCCCTCACATGTCACAAAAGCCATCCAGGATCACATCATAGCACAAGAAGTAGGAAAACAACATCACATTAATTGGGATCTTGGACCTTTAATTATATAGTTTAACACAAGACCCTTTAAATAATTATCAATCAATCAGTTCTTTAATCCATATTGAATTAATTGATTTATTATTCTTAGGTTCCAAATTTTGGTAAACCTAATCAGTAAGCTATCACAAATAATTAAACATTCTTACTATTCCGATTTGATTAACATCAACTTTCAACAAGAAATATATTCATTTACATGCCTCTTTATCTTTAGCCAAATAATTATCAAATAATACCAATTTCTGTTCTTTATCGATTTCAATCTAGAATGAACAACTAATAAAAGCAAGCATAGATATCACACTATCTAGAAAAACAAGAGGCAACAACATACGATCAATATCAATTTATTTATTTGGTTAAAATATTTATTATGTCAATTCCATTATCATATAGTGGGATTAAACATGCTAACAATAGAGTTTCATGTAAAATAAGAGAGAATAAATGAATCCCCTTCCTCAAATAGTTACTCACGACTTTTATCCACACAACGGGTCACGATCCTCCTCTCGTGACAGCTGTATCAACACGAGGATGCCACGGTACGACCACACAAACCAAAACCCAAGAAAAACCCCATTAGAAGCATGGAGATTAAATGGTACAATATATAAAGGATAAATATGAGAAGATGATCCCCAATGTAATGACAATAAAACATACCTTATATCAATGATTGATCGATACAACTTGGTTGCATTAAAACAGAGAGGAACCCATCCATGGAGTAATGTTTGATTATGAAAATCCTATGGGAAGGATTGAATGGTTCTAGAGTCTCATAGCCAAGAACAAAGAGGATGAAAAATAGAGGAAGATATCTTGTCCCTTTTGAATATTTAATTGTGTGAAAGTTTACGATACGCTTTATTCCCCATTAAAATTGGATCACATTAAACCACACGGTTTGACCAAGTAAAAACATCTCGAGCCATAGGAATAATTAATATTGGATTTATGGCCTTTGAATCAGCCTTAAGAGTCCTTAAAATATGTATTTAAATGTATTTTACATAAAATAAAATTTAAAAGGATGGAATTTGTAGGAAGATGGAAACATTTTACACCTCCTATTACTATACACCTACCCTTAGAGGAAACCGATAGAGGTTACCGATAGAAGTCAACATTTTGGAAATGTTGTACACCTACCGTTACTGTACACCTACCATTACTATACACCTACCATTACTGTACACCTACCGTTAGAGATTACTGAGAGTGGTTACCAATAGACCTCACCATTCTGGAATCACTGTTCAATAAACCTCAATGATAGAACTATTCACAAAACCTCACCGATTGAACTCTTCGCTGAACCTCACTGATAGAACTGCTCACCGAACCTCACCAATAGAACTATTCAAAGAACCTCAATGATATAACACTTTACAAAACCTCACCGATAGAAATAATCACTGAACCTCACCAGTAGAACTCTTCATAAATACTCACCAATAGAACTATTCACAGAACCTCACCGATAGAACTGTTCACAAAACCTCACCAATAGTAGTGTTCGTAGAACCTCACTGATAGAACTGTTCACTGAACCTCACAGATATAGCTATTTACAAAACCTCACCGATAGAACTGTTCAATGAACCTCACCAATAGAACTGTTCAATGAACCTCACTGATTGAACTGTCCACAGAACCACACCTATAGAACTGTTCAGAGAACCTAACCGATAGAACTGTTCATAGAACCTCACCGATATAACTGTTCACAGAACCTCACCGATAGAACTGGTCAAAGAACCTCGCCAATAGAACTATTCACCGAACCTCACCGATAGAACTGCTCATAGAACCACACCGATATAACTCTTCATAGAAACGCACCTATATAACTTTTCACAAAATTGGAAATTTGGAAAAGTGTTGGGGATAAGTCATCTTGAACTCCTGGAACAACTCAAACATGACATTTTCCCAGAGTAATGGACCAAAGAGGTCCAAGAAATTACATCAGATACCTCTCAGAAAATTCACGTCCTCGAGAATTCAAAACCCACAAAATGAGAAAAGAAAAGAAATGGGGTCTAAACAACCACCCAACGAGAAACCTCTCAAAAGAGAGAAAGCCACAAAAGCAAAAAAACAAAAATCATAATTAAAACATTAAAGGTCAAACCACCAATGGAACATTGTTACATGAATAGAGTTAAACATAAAACAACTCAGGGTACTAAGCATGTATATGTGACTCACATTCCCAGGTACTCTCCTCTATGCCACCAAGTCTCCACAAGACACAAACTAAGGGGATATAATGCATGCACAACACCTTTTCCTTGTAGCCTTGGATCTCCACAGGTCACTCCTAGAAGGTTGCATCATCACCAACATCGATCTCTACCCAATCGATGATGTGAGAGTAATCATGAAGATAATGATAGAGCTGTGATACATGGAAAAAAATCATGTATCTAACTCATCTATAGGGGAAGTGCTACTCGATACACCACATCTCCAACACGAGATAACTCCTCAAAAGGCCCCAAAAACCGGGTTAAATCTTACATCTATGACCAAACCTTCACTTCCCACGACGAGGAGTCACCTTCAGATACACATGGTCCCAACATTAAATTTTAAGGGTTGACTTCTTTGATCAGCATATGATTTCTAACGATATTTCACTATCTTCATCCTCACATGAATCACCTGAACCATCTCTATTGTATTCTGCACAAGTTCTGGTCTGAGAATTGTTGACTCTTTGACCCTAGTCTAGCACAAAAGAGAATAGAATGGTCAACCATAAAATTCTTCAAACGGTTCCATACCATGGGTGGAGAGAAAACTATTTTTGTAAGAAAACTCCACCAAGGGTATATGCCTTACCCATGATCCTCCAAAATCAATAACACAAGAGCGTAGCATGTCTTCAAGAGTCTTGATGGTTCGCTCAGTCTGACCATCCATTGGGGGATGAAAAGTAGTTCTAAGACATTGTTGAGAACGGAAATCATGTTGGAGACCTCTCAAAACCATGGAGTTAAAATGAGGATCTCGATCATAAATGATCATCCTAGGGACTCCATGAAGTCTCACAAACTCCTCTAGATACTGCCTTGACAAAACATTCACTGATCTCAACTCCTTGATCACTATAAAGTGGTGTGATTTAGTTAAACGATCCACTACCACCCAAATAGCATCATGTACTCCCAGATCTCGAGGTAAAATAGTAACAAAGTCCATTGAGATATCCTACCACTTCCACTAAGGAATATCTTATGGAAGTAGAAGACCTCCAGGAACATGTTGTTTGACCTTCACCTTCTGGAAGACTGAACATCGAGACACAAACTTGTTAACTGCAGGCTTCAGCTTAGGACACCATAACTGACTCCACAAGGATCAATACATCTTTGAAAATCCAGGATGTACTGCTAAAGGTGAACTATGGAGCTCTCTGAGAACCTCCTTGCGCATCGTTAAGGGAACAAAAATCCTTCCATTATACATCACTCGTTTTTGTTCATCCACCGACCAACCATCAGGGGCCTCACCACAATCAACTCAGTCTCTCCAGTCCTCCACCAGTAGATCTCCCAACTGGGACTCTTCCACCTTCTGCATTAGGGATTATTGTACCATCATATGAAAAAGACAACCTCTAACCCGAACTTCTTCTAAATCAATATGTAATGCTTACAGTTATTACATTAGTCTATAGGAATCCTCGGATTCATGCACTGCATTACTATGTGACTTTCGACTCAGCGCATCAGCTACAACATTCCCTTTTCTAGGTGTATACAACATTTCAAAGTCGTATTCCCGTAAGAACACCATCCACTGATGCTATATTAAGTTCAAGTCTCATGGGGAGAAAACATACCTCAAGCTCTTATGATTGGTGAAAACCACAAAGAGCTCACCAATGAGGTAATGTCTCTACAAAATTAGAGAAAACACCACAGCTGCCAAATCAAGATCAAGGGTGGAATAGTTTCATTCATGGGGAATCATCTTCTAAGACCCATAAGAAACAACTGACCTCTACTTCTTGAGAACACAACATAACCGCAGATGTGAAGCATCGCAGAAAACAACAAACTGAACTCCCTCGGCAGGAAGGCAAAGGACCGGAGCACTTACTAACTTCTTATTTAGATAATAGAAAGTTGCATGACACTGATCAGTCCATATAAATGCTTTATCCTTCCTGGTCAAAGCTGTCAGTGGAGTCGCAACTTATGATAAATCTGCTACGAACCACATGTAATAGCCTACGAGGCCAAGGAAACATCGCACCTCTGACGCTGTCTTGGGAGATTCCCTAGACACAACTACTTCTATCTTCAATGGATCCATATCTACTCCCTGTTGGGACACAACATTCCCCAAGAAACAGACTTATTGATCCAAAAACTCACACTTCGATAACTTCCCAAATAGCTGATGTTGGCGATGAACTCCCAAAATGGCTTGTAAATGCTCTGCATGATCCTCCTCATATATAGAGTACCCAAGGAAGTCGTCAATGAAAACTACCAAAAACATGTCCATGAACCCACGTAACACAGCATTCATCAATCCCATGAATACAGAATGATCATTCATCACGCCAAATGGCATTACCATGAACTCATAATTCCCAGATGACAAATGAAAGTAGTTTTCGAGATATCCTCATCCTTCACATGGATCTGATGATATCCTGACCCCAAGTCAATCTTTGAGAACAAACATCCACCCTTCAGTTGATCGAATAAAAAATCAATCTGTGGAAGATGATATCGATTCATTATTGCCACATTGTTTAAGAGAGTATAATTGACACACAACTGCACACTGTCGTCGGCCATTTTCATGAAAAAAATTGATGCACCCCACGATGACACACTTGGCCAAACAAAACCACAATGTAACAAACCATCAAGATATATATGTATCTCTCATAACTCATAAGGGAAAATCCTATATGGATACATGGAGATAGGAGACACTCCTAGCTGTAGCTTGATCCCATACTCGATCTCTCGTCGAGGGGGTAATGCTACAACCTCTTCGGGAAAGACATCAGGGTACTCCTCTACGACCCTAGGAAATGCCAACTGCTGAACCTTTAAAGAACTCAGGATCATCTCATCCATTATAGATGATAAGGATGGAATACTCCATTGACGCATCCGAGGATCTCACTCCCCAAAAACACCGTTGGATCTCCATTCGAACTAATGAAGATGACCATATTCCGGAATCAATCCACGATATCCTGCCCCAAATACAACACTCCCATGCTGAGGATGACATCATATGGTTGTATTCATAAACATAGGAAATCTCCCCAACATTAGTGTTTCCCTAACAATATCTCACAGTCTCTATGTACTTCAAACAAGTCAGCTCGACCTCCAACTGGTGTAGTCAACGCCAAGGGAACTAGAAGCCTCTCTACCTCAAGTCACAAAGCATGGACAAGGGTAGGTGATATGATGGAGTGTGTCACTCCTGAATCAAACAAGGAAAACACCAAGGTAGAAAACAAGAACAGGGTACCTCGAATGACGTCTGCGTAGCCTGGAACTGGCAATGCTAGATCATGAAGCGGGCCACAACCTCCTCCACGACCTCTCTGACCCTGATGACGACCACCAACAAGGATGTTCTCTGCTCTCTGAGGATGGGGACCATCTTGGGGTTGTCCTCTATCTTCCCCATCTAGCCTTTACTGATCTAAATCTGGTGCAACTGGCTACTGCTACCTTGTCTGGAAGTGCCTCAAAAGATGAACCTCGAGCATAGCACCTACTGCCCAATCACTGCTCTGAAATGTCGGGCACTCCCGCTGCTGATGACCACAACCACGAAAAGAAAAACAAGAGCATGTTCCCTTTCCATAGACCTAAGAGTAGCTTCCTCTAGAGAAAAGATATGTGAAGGGCTGGGACCTACCCCCAGTTGAACCAAATCTCTTCTGCCCTAAAATCCGGGAACCCTGGACCATAGCTCTACATCACGTGGAATCATTCTGATTCCCCTCTCGGGATGATCTGGTCCGTGAAAATGTACTCTCGACAGCCTCTGTCCCCACTGGTACCTCATGATATGTTTTCATCATAAATGGGGTGACCTTGCACTGTATCTCTGGATGCAATGCCTCCTCTAAATGTATCGTCATTATCTCCTCATCTGGAAAAAGGTCTGAAGCATATCGTAAAAGGTTCCTGAAACGGATTCCAAAATCTTGAACACTAGAGCTCCACTGTCAAAGGGTAAGAAGCTCCTAGAAAATGGATGCCTTCATAGTTGAAGAAAGAATGTTAACTCTAAACTGGTCTCAGAACTCCTCCCATGAGATCGCTAACTCCTCACGATCCCTAAGGAACAAGATCCACCACTACCTCACTGCTCCATGCATCATCATCACAACCAAGGACACCCATTGCTCCTTCCGAGCACGAATCGAACTGAAGACGATATCAACCTCCCCAAACCAGTCTTCTGTGACTCCATATAAAACGGAACCCCCGTTTTTCTACTAAATCTGGCACTGAAACTCTCAAAGTGTCTTCCTCCTCGTGTCATCTTCGTCAAACTCTACCCTACGGTGATCTACTAGAATAGCCTGGTAGAAATTTTCTACACAAACCTAATGAGGACATCGACCTGGAGCCATACCTATAAAATAATAAACCGTTAGAGCTCTTAAACCTAGAATATGGAAGACTCAACATTAATTAATAAAATATTATATGTTTTTTTTATAAATTTTAGATTAACCTATCTCAAGGTCTACCCAATCAAACACATGCACAAAGAAGAATGATGCATGATCCTTTCCTAGGTCTCTACCCTTCAACTACTACCACCTTTTTTGTAGCCATTGTAAACTTAATGGTCTGTACATCAGATCATAGGGGGCCCTAAATTCCTATGTCTCAGCCATTCTCCAGTGTTTAACTCACTTGCTAAACATTAATGACACCATTTCCCTACCAACCCATGAATCCTCACCTGTGCCTAACTCCAATCTACATTATATCCTTCATCTAGACCTCTGATACCACTCTGTCACGACCCCATCCCAACAATGTGTAACCCTCCTACGTCAGTAATGTGAGAAGGGAGATAATGACCCCCGATTCCCGCCTTCATTAGGACTCGGTATGGCGACTAGAACTGGGGGTATATTAAACACACCATTGGAAGGTATTACCCTATAAGGGAACACATGCGGAAGAGAGAGTTAAGATAGACACCAACCAACTCCAACATAGAATTGAAATATGAAATTAAACCCAAGTGAACAAATGTAATTTCATGAAAATGTATTAAAACTATAAGGGGAAAATTGTAAGTACCCAAAAGAAAGTAAACCAGTAGCAACCACAAGCTTGAATAGCTCCTGCAACCACAAGCTAGTAGTAACCGGCCTGATCTCTAACCAACTCCACATTTCTTGAAAAAACATACAGTTTGTACATACATAGGGTGAGTATAACTATATACTCAGTAAGATACTCCCTGAAGCCTCTCGTGAAAAAGTAAATAATGAATGCTAATGCACATTGAACAACAAGTGAAACTAACTCATCACCTAACCTGGTATACTAAGTTCCTAGCCTCACCATGGCTACTCTCTCCATGTAACGGATAAAAGAATATATCATATAATAAATAATATCCACAGTACCCAACAACTACTTCCCCACTGGTTTTCCGCTTTGCCCCAACATCGGACATCCTGAGCTTCTCTCTCTAAAAAGGCTTGCCTACAGACACCTGGGTGAAGCACCACAATATGCACCTCGTGCAACTAAACCACAACATCCACACAACAAAGTGACCAGGTAGTTTTTGAGAGCCACCATAGCTCACATAATGTGTATCATACATCGGGTATTATACCTCATGCCATTATAGCCCATACACAGAGTAAGGATCATCAAGCCATCACAACCTATACACGTTACACCTATAGTAGTCTATAGGATAAAATATCCACAATATATGTGTGTCAATAACCATAAGACATTACAACCCTCTAAACACATATATGGGGAAAACTAACCAATGAGCCTACCAGCACAAGAAACTAACAAGAATAGAGAGTGTGGCCAAAGGTGGTAGTAATCCGTTCATCCTCCAACCAGAATGTTGGGGAAAACACACACTAGGGCTCATAATCCCCAGGGTGTTAGTTTCCCTTACTAATAGGGTGGATTAGTGTAATGAAACACAAAAAGATCATGATATAATATATCTCACAACCACACAATGGTTATAACCTTGTCTTAGACACATCTATATCTAACCTCTCTCAGAATCCAAGCTGCTACTTCTAAGACTCGGTGTCCTATAAACACACAACCATTTAAAGTGATTTATTAGATTACTTCATTCCTTTTTTATCAGTTCCAGATTACATTAATTAATTTATTAAACATTAACTAACCATAAAATATTCCACACTTAAATTCATTAGCATCACACCCAAGTCCATTGTTACTCAAAAATTACAACCTGATCATTTTATTCCAGCAAACTCAAACCTAATGGGTTAACACCATTTATTCAATTATTCGTTACAGAATTACATTCCCACATTCCCAGGCATTCTAAAAAAACATTCTATTCTACTAAACACAAGGGGGATTAACATGGTGAGTAGATGTACTACCTGTCGAGTCTTTTCCGCGTATAACAAGAGCATATACACATCCTCCATTGAGAATCTAAACATGGAAGGAACGTGGCATACCTCGTGTTTCATCTCCTCTTTTAGAAGAAGGGTATGTAACACCAGTTGCCTTCAGCAGTAGGGAAAAGTAAAGTAGATAAATAACCAATCAAAAAAAAATCAGAAAGCATCCCACAATCACATCCATCACATTCCATCATCCATGGTGTCCTCACCGTCACCCACATTCATAAACCGATGCATCTAACAACTCTAGGCGTCATATTCTACCACAACCAAAAGCCACCATGCCCCCACATATCACAAAAGGCATCCAGGTACACTCACAACACAAGCAGTAGGAAAACAATATCACATTAATTAGGCTCATGGCCCTTTAAAAATCAAGAGGGTAACTCAGAACCATTTAAGGAATTTTCAAACAATCAGTTCATTAATCCATCTTGAATTAACAGATTTATTATTCGTAGGTTCCAAATTTGGGACACCTAATATGTAAGGTATCAAAAATAATTATACATTCTTACTGTGCCAATTTGATTAACATGAAATTACAATAAGAACCAGGTTCATTTACATGCCTCATTATTTATAGCCAAACAATTATCAATTAATCCCAATTTAAATTCTTTAATGATTTCCATCAAGAATGAACAACTAATCAAAGCAATCATAGATATCACACTATCTATGAAAACAAGAGGCAATAAAATATGATCAATATCAATTTATTTATCTAGTTAAAATAATTATTATGTCTATTAAATTGTCATCTAGTGGGATTAAACATGATAAACATATAATATCCTGTAAAATAAGAGAGAAGGAACGAATCCCCTACCTAAAATAGTTCCTCACGTTCTTCATCAATGCAATGGTTCACGATCCTCATCTTATGAGAACGGCATCCGCCCGCGGATGCCACGATACAACCGCACCAACCAAACTCCAAGAAAAACCCCATTAGAAACGTGTATATTACATGCTATAATATAGAAATGAGAAACATGAGAAGATGATCCACAAAGGAAAGATGATAAAATGTACCTTAAATTTAAGATTGATTGATACATCTTGGTTGCATCAAAATAGAGCAGAACCCATCCGAGGAGTAATGGTTGCATCAAAATAGAGCGGAACCCATCACCGTTCTAGAAACACTGTACACCTACTGTGATTGTACATCTACCATTACTATACAACTACTATTAGAGGTTACCGATAGAGGTTACTGATTGACCTCAGCATTCTGGAAACTCTGTTCAATGAACCTCACCGATAGAACTGTTCACGGAACCTCGCCAATAGAAAAGTTCAGAGAACCTCACCGATAGAACTTTTCACAAAACCTCACCGATAGAACTATTACATGATCCTCACTGATAGAACTTTTCACTAAACCTCACCGATAGAATTGTTCACAGAATGTCACTGATAGAACTGTTCTCAGAGCCTCACCGATAAAACTGTTCATAAAACCTCACCGATAGAACTGTTTACAGAACATCACCGATAGAAATGTTAATAGATCCTCACAGATAGAAATTTTCACAAAACCTCACTAATAGAACTATTAACAAAACCTGACTAAATGAAGTGTTCGCATAACCTCACTTATAGAACTGTTCATAGAACCTTGCCAATAGAACTGTTCACAAAACCTCACCGATTGAACTGTTCTTAGAACCTCACCGATTGAACAGTTCACAAAACCTCACCGATAGAACTGTTCGTAGAACCTCACCGATAGAACTTTTCAAAGAACCTCACCGGTAGAACTATTCATAGAACCTCACCGATAGAACTTTTCACAGAACCTCCTCGATAGAACTGTTAACAAATCCTCACCGATAGAACTGTTCATAGAATTGGAAATTTGAGAAAGTATTGGGGATAAGTCACCTTGACCTCCTGAAACACCTCAAGAACCAAATTTTCACATTGTAATGGATCAGAGAGGTCCGAGACATTACAAATATATTTATAATAATACATAACATTTGGAGAAAAGAAAAGAAATGCACTGTTCATGGATATGGTAAGTCCTATGTATGAAAGAATGGTATATTCATTTCTATTTCATATTTAATGGAATGAAAACATAATTATACATAGGTATATTATAATTATAGTATAATATCATATATAATTCCATTAATTCCATCCTTTATATGTTCAATGTATGGCATGAGTGAGTCATATCACTTTGAGGGGGTGGTAGTCTGCACTTCCTCCAATGAAATTATCACATTTAGCCATATTAAAAACCATAAAGGTATTATATAAATGAATAATACTAAATCCTAGAGACAATATAAGTATTATATATATCAAATATAAATAAAGTTCTATTTTAATGGCCATCGTAAGATGTGGTAGGAGAATATTGAACGATCAGCGTTTTGTGAGGTAGTAGTTCTTAGTCCACAGAAAAAGGGTGATCATATCCATTAGATGGAGGTGAGTGGAAGTGTAGTTTGAATCCTTATCATAAAAAAAAATAGTATATTGAGGATACTGTTGTTTTTATGTAATCAATGAATATGAATAGAATAGGGTGTGAATAGGTGAAATAAAAGAAGAGAACTTGATGGAAGACGTTACCTTTTAATCAGGTAACTCTCTTTGGATTGAACCAAATAGAATTACAAAGTGCCTCTTACATAAGGTAAGGATAATATGTGGATGATAAAGTTGTATTGAGTTTATTTTGGTTGATTTTGGATGATCAAAGGGTCTTGAGGGGTGTGAGTAATGGGTTAGTGTTTGTGTCCTTTTATAAAAGGGGGGATGGGATCATTTGGAATGTTTGAAATTATTAATTTATTTTAAAAGGGTTTTCAGTTTCAAAAGGTCCACAACTCATTAAATTCAAATATAAGATGAATATAAGATGAAATAAAATCATCCAATAAGAAGTGGATAGGTTTTGGATATTTTATAATCCTTAACTTTTTTATTTGACCCTTTGTTAAATAATTTAAATTTTACCATGTCTTCTTGTATATTCATACTATATGGTTAATATATTTACTATAAAAATGTCACACAACCCAAAATGGATCATTAATGAAATTTTAAACAACATATATGTTAATGGGTTTTTAGAAAAACCATATGGTTGAAGAGGAAACATGGTAATCTATAAATTCTATGAGGAATAAATACCCCCACTTATTTGAGAAGTGTTTAAAATTGCGAGGACACAATTTCCAAAAGGGGGAAGGATGTAACATCACATGTAAATAAAGAATAATAAATTTTCATATTTATTAATATTTGTGAATTAAATTTTAATTTTACATTAAAGGGTATGCTATGTTCGATGGCATACGCGACACAAAATAATGTGTTTCTTTGAAGTCTTATATTGAACACACTACTGAGTCATATTGAAAATAATAATAATAATATAATATTATTTTAAATGGTAGTTAACACCTATCCATTTTATTTCCATTAATTAACAAACTATCCATATTATGATTATACATGTCTGTAAAATGTCTTTACCTTTATCAAATAAAATGATGATTCATAAAATGTGATTAAATTTAATTTTAAGGATGAAATACTCTAATAATCATTAAAAGGTTGTTTTACCAATTTTTGATGGTGAACCCCTTTCAAATCTAGTTTCTTTCACTTTTATATATTTAAATTTATAAAACAAACTTCATCATTAGAAGTGGGATATAAAAATTTGGGTTTGGAAATTTTTATTTTATTTTATTGAGAATGTTCAATTTTTAATGAATAGTGAAAAATATTGCATTTTATGTCAATGTTTTCTTTTCATATGATTTATTTATATGGATAGATTATCTTTATAAATGATTTTAAAGTTTAATTGGATTATATTTTTACCATTTATTCCAATGTTTCTCATTGGAAGTAATTTCACCTTGGAATTACTTATAAACACATGTCAATGATTTTGTAGTTTTTATTTCCAAAAAACATGCATTCAATTTTTGACAATAGTAATTAATTTTAAAATAAATAATAAAAATACTATATTATGAAATTTGGAAAAATAGTAAAAAAACATTAGTTTTGAATATCCAAATCATCTTTAGTTTAAATTTTTACATTTTTCTGAAAATAGGAAATTTTGTTGAATAGTGAAAACACAACATTGTAGTTAAAAATGACTTTTTCATTTAAATGATATTTTACCGCTTTTAGGAATTGAATTTCAAAAATCTAACATACATGGTTTTCATTAGTAAGTAAAATGTGGTTCAATAAGATAAAAATAATTTTTGGTGAATAGTAACTTTTGATTATTATTTACTACGGTAAAAGGTAAATAGGGTAATTCAAGGTAATAAAAGTATTATAATAACATAAAATTAAATTAAAACAAATCCTAACATTATAGGATTATTCATGGCTATCCAATAAAATCCTTGGGTACATCGTTTCTCTTTGATAGCTTTTGGGGTAAGATAATGGCGTTAATAACTTTTTATTTAAAGTAAAAACAAAAACATCATAAACATATATTGTATTTTCAAAAATAATTTTAATATGTGGTTATGTAATTGATATATTCTACAATAAAGAGTCATTAGGAAGATAAAACTATTAACCACATTGTGGTATTTTATTTATAATTTATAAATATTATATAAATAAATTTCATTATGACCAATGATGATGTAATGTTTACCTCATTAATGAATGTTTTAAATAAATGAGATTATAAAAATGAAAATAAATTTATTTTGAAACATTTTATTTCCTACACTTATTTTAGAGATGATTATGACTGGTTATATTTTAATTAATGAAGGTTTAAGAACGAATAATGCTGGTTTTTATTTTTTAAAAAGGCATGATTCGAATCATATAAAAATTAACTGAAATGAGTTATTAATCTAATTAATATTTTATAAAATGATAAAATATTCCTAATAATATAAGATTTGTCCAAATGACATATATAATTTAAAAAATTTCATTAATGATCCATTTTTTGTCTCTTGGAATTTTATTGTAAATATATTAACCATATTGGTTGAATATAAAAAAATATGATGTAAGAGTTAAATAAGATAACAAAGGGTTAAATAATAGAGATAAAAATAAAATAAAATATCCAAAAAAGTACAATAAATTTTTTATGACGTTATTTGGACTTATATTCATCTTATCTTCTAATTTATAAAGTTTTGGTCTTTTTGAATCCAAATATAATCTTATAATAAAACAATACGTTCAAAATTTCATAAAGATCCCCTTCCCCCTCTTATAAAAGGCCATCACTTAATACCCATTACTCACATCTCTCAAGCCTCATGGATCTTCCAACATCTAACCAATTAATCTACCAAAATCACCATATTACTTCTTGGAGCCTTACCCTGGGCAGAAGGAAATTCAAAAGAGCCCTTTACCTCAAATCAAAAGAAGTTACTTGATTTAAAGCTAACGTCTTCTCTCAAATTATTTTCTTTTGCATTCCTTCTCGACACCCTATTATCTTATTATTATTTGATTACCTAACAGCACATGTATCCAAAATATAATAGTTTTTTATGAGAATGATTCTATCTACACTTCCATACCCCTCTATCTAATGGATATGAACATGCTGTTTCTGTTGACGGTGAACTACTAACTCATAAAACGATATGACTCGTTCATGAAATACATGGAATGTATAAGGGACTTAGTTAATTAAATTATATATTATGTTTTAATGTATTTATAATATACCTATGAATAATTATGTATTCCTTCCTTTAAATATAAAATTGAAATGAATGTAATGTTCATGCGTACGTACGGCTTACCGTCTCCATGAACGGTGCATTTCATTTTCTATCTTCAATGGTTCTATACTATTATAAATACATATATATACTGTATATATATGATATATAAATCATGAATATAATTTTGGGGATAATTTACTTTTTAACACATTGACAATTTGTAATTATAAAGAAGTTCATTTTTTACTCAAGTACCAAATATCGTAAAAATAACTGATATTAACTTAAATAATTTTTTAATGTTTATAATGTGGTAATAAGTGATATATTATAAAAAAAATAAACATGAAAAATGTTCTTAATGAAGTACAAATTTACTATGGTTAATTTTTCAGGATATTAGAGAATGAATGAGTCAAGTCGGACATGAGGTAAGGGGCGTTGTCTCAATCTATTTTCATTAAAGCATATTTTGATTTATACATGACTTTATTGTAAAAGGTGTATAAAACTCTTTGAATTTTAATTTTCTTGAAAATGAATCATTTCCCTCTAAACCACTTTAATCAATGAAGAAAATGAATCCTTCTTTTTAATGTATGAAGTGACAACAACCTTTCCGCCACTACGAGTGTTATGTGAATTTGGCATCCTTAACAAGCCGTAATGTATTTTTAAAAAGAAAATAAATATCATATACTCTTTTATGAATTTTTGTATTAAAAATGGTTTTGATGATGGATTGACTATGAAATATATTGAAATGATATATTGCGATTGCAATGTCAAGATGTTATCGTTCAATTATTATTGTGATATATATTATGATTATGTTATGGTTCTTGGGCATTGTCTATGTATATTGGTGGTTCCGTGATAATCCTAGGGTAGGTGAGCCTGAGATAGCTCTTTAATGGATTGGGAAACGTGGTAGAGGTTAACTTTACAGTTTCTCATAAGAGATTTAAGTATTATACCTTGATGGGTATTCCTAACGTAGCTCCCTATATAGAAATGAAAGCTAAAACATAATTATGAAATGGATTCCACAAGTTACCTTTATGATTAATTATTTCTATGTGTTATTCATAAATCTAATGATTTAAAGTGGTGTGTAAAAGAGCATATATTTTTTATTTATTGATATACTAATGGTTTATTTATTTATTTTATAACCCTTATTGAGATTTTTATGCTCATCCAATGTTTTTGAAATGCTTTTTAAAGGGTATAAGGAAGGAAAAATGAAAGGAATAATTCAAGAAGAATTATATCATGAAAACAATTCTTATTTTTTAATGAGTTCTTATTTTATGAAAAAAATGGATACTAAGTAGTAGTGTCTTATTTGTATAATTTTAGATGTAATGTAACATTTTTGGCATAATTCTCAAAAAATATAAACCTAAAAAGATCTTTAACATGAATTGTTAACATAATTCAAGATTATGTAATTTTTATGGCTGGGGCATTGTAGTTGGTAATAACTAATACAAAAAAAATAAAATTTACAATGATCTTATGAAAGTAGAAATTAACATTATTATATTATTAAGGTAACTTGTGGCAACCATATCAAACTTACATTGTATCTTTCACAGATATATAGGTAGTTACATTAGTAATACCCATCGCATTATATTCCCTATGTCTCTTAGGAGAAACATTAACATTTAACTTGACCGTGTTACCCAATGCATCGGAGAGCTATCTCAGGATCACACACCCTAGGATTAACACAAAACCACCCATATAGGAAAACATTGAAAAAGTTCCATAAATAATCATAACACCTGAACATGCATATTGTTAAGATAACATTTCAACATTGCATTCAGAAGATATTAGTTCAAGAGATTGACATAAAAAATTCATTTAAAGCATTCAAAAAGAAATTTTTTCAATCAATATGTCCCATAACACTTTGATAATTTTGTATGAAATCTATAATTTATATTACTCATGTTAATATAAATAAATCATTAAAATCATTCTCAATCGTGGTCATAAAAGATAAGTAATTCAAATATTTAAAAAAAATTTGGTTAACGATTTCTTTTCCACTTGATAAACTCTTTAATTAATGAATAACATCAAATAAAACTATAAATATCATGTGATAATAGATATTCATGATATAAAATGTAAAAATGGTTTTATATACGACTTATAGAATAATAAATGTGCACAAAGTCAAGATATTCCTTAATGAAAGGAGATTGAGATATAGCCCCTTACAAAGATTGTACCATTAGATTATGGAAAAATCAATTACATAATTATGTTTGAAAATTATAAATACACCCAATAAAAGTGGATATTATTTTTAAAAAGGTTCATTCAGAACTATTCATAGCATGATATAATCAATAATCATAAGATTAACCCAATGGATTGAAATCGGGTTAAGAAGATCCCTTAAAAAAATTCGGCAACCTAACGACATCACATAAAAATTCAGAAAATGAGTTGATGAGAGAGAAAAGGGTCCCTCATCACTTGGACATAAAATTTACATGTATAAGGATATAGAAGAATATATCCCTAAATCTAAGAATCTAAATTTAAATACATATCATAAAATAATTCTTTTACTAGAAGATGAGGGTGAAAGGATTCCTTACTGATTTGGTAACTTATGAAACATACACCAAAAGAAATAAGGATCATACAATGAAGATGTAAATACCCATAAATTAAAGTATATTACCCAATGAATTCAATAATGGGAATTAAATACATCTAAAATATTATAAAGTAGACACTTCTTCATAGTATCCATTTTTTCATAAAATGAAAATTATTAAAAGAAAACAAGAATTCTTTTCTTGATATAAATCTTCCTAAATTCTTCACATATCATACCATATCTTATACCATATGAAAAACATTTCAAAAACATGAAATGAGCCTAAAAAGGTCTATAAGTGTTATAAAATAAAAATAAAAATCATTATTCCATCAATACATACCAAAAATAAGCTCATTGACATACCTCATTAAATCATAAGATTTATGAATAACACATATAAATCATAAATCATAAAGGAAAATTGTGGCCTCCATATCAAACTTACGTTGTAGTTTTCACAACTATGTTGTGAGTTACATTTGGAATACCATTCATATTATATTCCCTAAATCTCTTAGGAAAAAAATTAATATTTACCTCCATAACGATACCCAATGCATTAGAGTGAAATCTCAGGCTCACCCGCCAAGGTTTATCATGGAACCACATGTATACGTTATCAATGTCCATAAGCCATAACATATTCACAACACATAAACCAAACATAAATTAAATATAACATTTACACATTTTAATCACAGCATATCATTTAAATATATTGAAATAATTAATCCATTATCAATACCAATTTATTTAAAAGAGTATATGGTATTAATTTTCCTTTTAATAAAATTATTGATTATTAAGGAAGCCAAATATCAAGTAAAGCTCATGGTAGAGGAATGGTCATTTTCACTGCGTACATTAAAAATAATCATTCCCTTTTTAGATTAGTAAAATTCTATGTAGAAAAGTAATTCCTTTTAATTATATTAAAATTAAAAGGGCTTTGTACATGGTATAAAAGAAAGTTGTGTATAATCAAAATATGCCTAAATGAAAGGAGATTGAGAAAAAGTCACTTACCTCATGAAGGACTAGAATCGTTCATTCATTAATCTCCTGAATATTAAACTAAACTTAATTTCATCTAGATTTCGAGTTTTTTATTCCTTTTATATCACTTATTACCACATTATAAACAACACATAATTATTTAAGATAATAACAGTCATTTTGCCGATATTTGGTACTTGATTCAAAAATAAATTTATTATAATTACATGTTTTCCATGTTGTCAAAATTACATAATCCCTAGAATTATATGTCATATTTATTCGGTATATAAATGTATTTATAATAGTACATAACATTTAGAGATAAGAAATGTAATGAACCGTTCTTGGAGACAGTAAGTTGTACATATGGATCAACAGAAAATTCATTTCTATTTCATATTTACTGGGATGGAAACATAATGATACATAAGTATATTATAATTACATTATAATATCATATATAATTTCATTAACACCATCTTTTATATGTTCGGCGCATGGCATGCATGAGTAATTACACATTGAGTGGGTGGTAGTCTGCACTTCCTCAATGAAATTATTGTATTTACCCATTACGGAACCCATAAAGGTATGATATAAATGAAAAATACAGAAGCATATAGAAAGTATAAATGTAACATATATAACATATAAATAGATTTCCATAAAAATGGCCCCCATGTGAGGTGGTAGGAGATAATTTAACAATCATTGTTTTGTAAGGCAGTAGTTTGTCTTCCACAGAAACTGTATGTTCGCATTGATTATATTGAAGTGTGGGGAAGTGTAGTTCAAATACATCTCATAAAAAACCAACTATATTGAGTATAATTGTTTTTTATGTAAATAAATAATAATAATATCATATGGAGTGACGAAGTAAAATAAATGAAGAGAACATGAGGGAAGATGTTACCTTTAAATTGGGTAATTCCCTTTGGTTTAAACTAAAATTATTTCTCGAACTTTCTTCTACCTAGGGGAAGGATTATCAGAGGAAGATTGGGATGTTGAGAGATTATTTGGGCAGTGTTTGGACAAGCCATGGTGCTTGAGAGGTGTGTGCAGTGGATTAAAGGTGATGGTCATTTATAAGGGGGAAGAGGGGCCCATTAGGAACATTTGAAAATATTATTTAATTATAAACATAATTATGATTTTACAAGGATTAAAACTAATTAAATTAAAATATATTACAACTATTATTCTAAATACTCTCAAAAAATAGGTTTTATACATGTTTTGGTATCATTTTTAACCTTAACATTTAGCTTTAACCCTTAGTTAACTAATTTAACATTTACCATGTCTTCATGTATATTTCTACTATACGTTTAATATTTTAACTATAAAATGAAAAGGGACCCATAATGGATCATTAATGAGGTTTTTAAGATCATATATTTAATTTTACCGAATTTATGATTTTTAGGATTATTTTATCATTTAATATAATATTGATGGATTTAAAAATTCAATTATGTCAATTTTTACACTATTCATATCATGACTTTTTGAAAAATCCAAACCAACATGATTATTTCAAATAACCATCATTAATTAAAATATAACAAGTCATCATCATCCATAAAATTTTTGGATGACCTAAAAAGTTTCAAAATAGATTTATTTTAATATTTATAATATCATTTTATTAAAACATTCATTAATTATGTAATTATTACATCATCATTGTGCCATAAATAAATTTATTTATATGATGTCTAAAAATTATAAATAAAATAACATGATTTAGAAAATAATTCTTGCTTTCTAATTATTTTTTATACTCAGATATATCAATTATATACCCCAATATTAAAATTGTTTTGGCAAATGAATACATGTTTAAGATACTTTTATTTTTACTTTAAATAAAAGGTTATTAATATCATTATCTTACCCATGTGGCATTCAAAGGCCAAAAGTCTCATCCAAGGATTTTTTTGGTTATCCATGACTCATCCAATAAGATTAGTATAATTTTTTAGGTAATTTTATATTATTAAAATATTACTTTTACATTGAATTACCATATTTACCTTTAACCACTGTAAATAAAAAACATAAGTTACTATTCACCAAATATTTTATTAATCCCATTGAACAATATTTTCCTTACTAATGACAACTATGTATGGCAGTTTATTGAAATTCAATTCATAGAGGTGGTAATGTTTTATCTAAATGAAAAAGTCAGTTTTTGACTACTATGCGGTATTTTTCACTATTCATAAAAAATTGAACTTTTTCTGAAAACTACCAAAAAATAATATAAAGATAATTTTGATATTACAATGTCAAAAATGATAACTATTTTAAAAAATAAAAAACATTGAAGTTTCATTAATTAATTTAATATTTATTTCTGTTTTCAAATCCAGAAAGCATATTTTTAAGAAGTAATAACAAGAAAAAGATATACATTTGTAGGTCCAATTTCAAAGTGAAATTACATTAAATGACCAAAATTGGATTAAATAGTGAAAATATAATACATTTAAACATTAAAAGTTTTTAAAAAGATTATCTAACCATATTAATAGATCAAATGAAAAGAAATTTTTGACTAGAAATGCCCCATTTTTTAAATATTTATTAAAAAAGGAACTTAATCTGAATAATACCAGAAAATTACCTAAATTTAATTTTGAAATACTAATTCAAAATAATATGTTTATTTTGTCAAATGAAACATATAAAAGTGAAAAAAACTATATTTAAAAGGGGGTTTTCATCAAAAGGTGGTAAAAAATCCTTTAAAAAATGTAAGAATATTTATGCTTAATATTGGATACATTCTCATTTTAAGACTCTAATGATTATTAGATAAATGTACAAACATTTAACAAATATGTTTAATCATAATATGGGTTTTTCTGTTCATTCTCTCAAATAAAATGACTAGGTGTTAACCACCATTTAAAATAATATTGTATTATTATTTTTTAGTATGACTCAGCCTTGTGTGCAACACAAGATTTCAAAGAAAACCATAGTTGTGTGTTTGGAAATCCATCCAAAATAGCATCCATATTAAAGTATAATTAATATTTAATTCATAAATATTAATAAATATGAAAATATCATATTCTCTATTTACCTATGATGTTAAATCCTTCCCCCTTTTGGAAATTATGTCCTTGAAATTTTATTCACTTATAAAATAAGTGGGGGTACTTATCCCTCATAGAATTTTTAAATTCCAATGATGCATCTTCATCCATATGTTTTTTTTACAAAAACATTACCCAATGAATTACCTTATTTCAGAATAGATGCTCTCTTTGTCCAATAATAATTACTTGTTGATCTTCATAAGAAATTTTATCTTTAAAATCAACTACCTATGGACTCAAAAACTAAGATGGATCCGACATATACTTTGTCAACATTGAAATAAGAAAAAAAATTGTGTAACTTGGATAATCATGGAGGTGAAGCCACACTATAGGAAACTGATCCAACATTCTCTAGGATTTCATAGGGTCGAATGAACCATAGACTCAACTTTCCATTCATACCAAAACACATCACACTTTTCCATGGAGAATCTTTTAGAAAGACATAATCACATACATCAAAAGAAAGATCAATTATACAGTTATTCGCATAACATTTCTGCCTTCTCTGAGATGTTCTCATGTGAATCGGAATGAATTCAACCTTTTCTTCCATCTATTCTATGAAATCTGGTCCCATCAACTTCATTTCACCTACTTCATAAAAATGATTGAGTTTTTCACCACATTCCTTATAATTCCTCAAACAGAGGCATTTGTATAATGAAACATAAACAGTTATGATAAGAAAATTCAACCAATGAATGATGTTGTTACCAAATTACATGGTAATCCATTGAGAAAGAATGTAGAATATCTTCCAAACTCTGAATTATTCATTATGAGATCCCATATGATTGGTGATGAAAAGATATAGTGAAATTGAATTCATTACCCAATGAATTCTGAATTTATTTCTAAAAGTTATAAGTGTAAAATCAAACACTTCATAGTAAAGTCAGCAATATCTCTTTTAATTGCATCCCATAGGTAATACTCTCGAATATGTCTATACATTTTAGTACTGCCACGATGAACTGAAAATGAAGAACTATGAGCTTCATAAAACAACTCATTATTCAACATTAAAGTACATAGAAAACCTAATATCATTCCAAACCACAATAAATAGTCTCTATCAATATTAAACTCAAGTAACATACCCTTGTGAACAAATTTTATCTTTTTCTACAACTCATTTTCTTCCTTATGTGTTTTCTTAATTTTGTCTAATAGAGATGATTTCACTGCCACATGAAACAAAATAGAGTAATTTCATACACCAACAACTTCTATATCATTTTTCATCAAAACATTAATCAAAGGATCTTGTTCCAAATGTAAAATGGTTATTGTAGAATTACAATTTCGACTCAAAGCATCATCCACTTTATTTGTCTTTCCTAGATGATAATAAATTTTGTAATCATAATCCATGATTAATTCTATAAATCTCCTCTATCTCATGTTCAATTTTTATGAGTGAATATTTACTTCAAAATTTTGTGGTTAGTATATATTTCACATTTAACTATATAGACATGATGCCTCCAAATTTCTAAAGAAAAAATAATAGTAACTAATTATAAGTCATTTTTAGGTTAATTTAACTCATGAGGTTTCACAAATGTGAAGCATAATCAATTACCTGATCATTCTACATTAGGACACAACCAAGTCCAACCAACGAAGCATCACTGTAGATAAAAAATCACCATATTTAGAAGGTAAATCAATAACTGAAGAATTAATCTATCATTTATTCAATTACTAGAAACAATCTTCACATTCTTTTTTCCAGATTAACATAAAACCTTTTTGAGTTAACATAGTCAGTGTGCTAGATAGCTATGTAAAATTCTCAACAAACATTCTTTAATAGTGTACCATACCAAGTAAACTACGAATCTCGGCTATATTGGTAGGTATTGGACATTCTTCAACAATTATTTTTTAGCAGAATAAATAGTTATGCTATTTATTGATACAATGTGGCCATGGAATTAAATTTTTTGTGACCAAAAATCACACATGATTAATTTTCCATACAATTTCTTTTCTTTTGTCATTATAATGAAAAACCTCAAATAAATTTAATGATCTTATTTTCTTTTATAATAATCTAAAATATTATCAACAAACACAACTATAATCCTATACAAGAACACAAGGAAAATTATATTCATAAGATACAAAAACACAGCTAGTGCATTAGTTAACCCTAAAAGAATAACTACAAATTCATAATGGCCATATCTAGTATGAAACATGGTCTTCATAATATCTATTTCCTTTACTTTCAACTGATGGTACCTCAACCTAGAGTCAATATTCGAAAAATACTGAGCTCCATGGAGCTGATCAAACAATTCATCGATATGAGGTAAAGAATAAATATTCTTAATAGTGATGTTATTCAATGTTGTATAATCAATGAAAAGTCACATTGAACCATATTTACTTTTAACAAAAAATAATGGGGAAACCCATGATGATGTACTAGGTCAAATGAAACCATTATCGAATAACTCTTGCAATTCGTTATTTAACTCTGAAAGTTCATATTGAGCCATTAAATAAAGGGGTTTTGAATTTATATTAACATCAATATCTAAGTCAACATTAATTGAACCTCCTGATCAGGTATTATACCAGGAAACTCATCAAAAAAAACATCAAGATAATCATTTACCACTAGAACATCATTAATCTTATCAGTTACTTTATTTTCCACAATATGTGCAAGGTAACATTCATTTCCATATTTTACTAGTTTCTCAGGTTCCTGATATGTTATCAATTATAAGGGTTTATTCTTGTACACAAACCATTTGTTTTTTTAAATAAATCCAAATTTTCTCTACAGTCAATCTTAGTATGATAAACAGAAAGCCAATCCAATTCAAAAATTATATGAAACTATACTAGAGGGAATACTATAGGTATTATAGGTACATTCATTCCACACACAAGGACCAGAAGGTTCTTATTATTTTTTTGTCTCAACATTTCCTTCGGGTGTTTTTACTATATGTTTCGTATTAATATCTTGAGGTAAAATTTCCCATTTACTTGAAAAATTCACAAAAATGAAAGAATGTGTTGATCATAAATCAAAAAAACACATTGGAATAATTTTAATAAACTACCAGTGTAACTGATACTACTTCATTCTATTTCCCATCATTTACTGAAGAAGTTGGAAATGATTTCACCAACCGTTTCAACTTGTAGTCAAAACTCTTTCCCTCAGTTCAGTTATCCGTTGGACACTGATTTTCATAAAGACCCATTTCATTGTGCATAAAAAATTTTAGTAACTATAAATCATATTTTTACTTACCATTACCCTGAAATTTTATAGTGAAATTATGGGCCTTATGTCCCATTTTACCACATCATTAGCACTTAATATAAATCAAAAGACATTTCCCAGTTGATTTTTACTACAATTTTAACAAACTATAAACGTAAGTTTCATACCATCAAACTCTCCTGAATATTTCTTACTTTTATTCTACCACCTTGACCTCTTATTATTTTGTTTTTTCAAATAACAACTGATCATCAGAAAAATCCATTTCCACCTTATCTCTACATCAGATATGGTTTTTCATAACTTTTAAACTCACAAGAAGATAAATCCCTTAAATACATTATATGTAATCCTTGAAAAAAGGAATGATTTTACTATCAATATGTCATATGATATTTGGAGAATACCTTTCTAGTCGAGTGAACTTTTCATCATAACCATCCACTGAGTCATCCACATAGATTAATTCCAAGAATATTTTCCATCTATAGTCAAAATATCTTATGAAAAAATTTCTCAAGAAATAGACCTTTGAATTCTTCCCACCTAAGGGAATTAATCTCTTAATTATCCATGATATTTTTAACCATTTACCACCACTAATCTATTTCTCCTTAAAAATGATAAATAAAAAGAGTAACCTTTGGATTTTTTTAACAACCCATGACATCGAAAGTCATTTCCAGTGCTTTGATCCACCTTTCAGCTTGAAAAAGGTCAAATGATCCCCTAAATAATGGAAGATTTTGCCTCATGAAATGATCTACTATAGACATTTTCCTCTGGGGTTGAATGATTCATATCATATTATGAGAAGGATTCTAACTATACTTCCCCACACCTCCATCTAATTGATACAAACATATTGTTTTGGTGGATGTCGAACTACTACCTCACGAAACGATTATTGTTTAATCTAATCCTACCACCTCTTATGGTGGACATTATGATAGCACTATATTTATATGTTCTATATATTATATTTATATTTCCTCTATGATTCTGTGTTTTTTGATTTATATTATACCTTTTGGGTTTCCATAATGGGTAAATGCGATAATTTCTTTTGAGGACGTGCGGACCTCTGCCCCCTCAATGTGATTTGAATTGTTTATACCTTATATGGAATGTTTAAAGGATGCAATTAATGTTATTATATTTGAAATTATACTATAATTATAATATATCTATAATTAATTATGTTTTTATTCCTTTAATAATGATATAGAAATGAATGTAGAGTTAATGCATAGGTACGAGTTACCATCTCCATGAATGGGGCATTTAATTTATTATCCAAAAATGTTATATACTATTTTCATAATATATATATATATATTTGAAATATATATGATATATGTGATATCTATATGATAAATATCATTCTGGATATAATGGAATTTTGACCTCATGGAAAATTTTTAATTATAAAATGTTCATTTTTGACTCAAGTACCAAATATCGACAAAACGAACGATATTAGCATAAATAATTATTTAATGTTTATAACAAGGATGTAAGTGATATAAAAGGGAAAATAAACTTGAAAAATGCTCTTAGTCAATTAGAAATTAACATTAGTTTATTATTCATGATATTAATGAATGAATGAGTCAAGTCGGACATAAGGTAAGGGAATTTGTCTTAAACTCCTTTCATTAGAGGATATTTGGATTTATGTAAGAACTTATTAATACAGTGTATAAGTCCATTTTAATTTTCATTTCATTTAATGGGAATCTTTTTCTACATAGATTTTTACCAAATTACAAACGGGAATGTTTCTTTTTAACATACGCAGTGACAGTGACCATTCCCCCACCATGAGCGTTATTTGATATTTGGATTCCTTAACAGGACATAATGTTTCTAAAAGGATAATAAATACCATATACTCTTTTATGTTTTTCGGTATTAAAAATGTTTTAGATAATGGATTGATTATGTTAATATATTGAAATGATATATTGTGATTGCAATGTGGAAATGATATCTTTCCTTTATGCTTGTCTTATATGATATGATTATGTTATGGTTCTTGTGCATTGTCTATGTATATGGGTGCTTCAATGTTCATACTAGGACGAGTGAGCCCAAGATATCTCATTGATGCATTGGGTAACGTGAAAGAGGTAAATCTTAATGTTTCTCCTAAGAGATTTAGGGAATACACTATGATGGGTATTACAAAGGTAACTCTCTACGCAGTTGTGAAAGATATAACGTAAGTATGATATATATGCCATTAGTTACATTTATGATTTATGATTTCTATGTGTTATTCATAAATATTATGATATCATGATGTATGTTAAAGATATTTTGTTTTTAATTTATTGATGGAATAATGACTTCTTTCTTTATTTCTCATACCCTACATTATACCCTATGAAAAATATTATAAAAACATGGGATGATCATAAAAAGAACTATAAGGCCACAACCATAGAATATTACTTAACCTGAGAAATTTGAATAATTCATTTTGGGGATCCCTTCAGGTATAGAGTTTTAGAGAATTTTTCCATAAATATTACATTACATCTCAAATATTAAAAATCATACACTTCAACTCAGTTTCCATTTTTTCATAAAATAAAAACTCATTAAAATAATACAAGAATTCTATTGATGATTAAAGTATTCTTGATTTCATGCATTCTCTTACGCTTCCTTACACCATATGAAAATCATTTAAAAAAAGAGATGATCATAAAATGCTAAGTAAGAGTTTTAAAGTAAAGAGAGTTAACATTATTAGGTCAACACATAAAAAACATAATCTCTTTAACATACCTCATGAAAAATCAATATTTTAGAATAACACATAGAAATCATAAATCATAATGGTATCATGTGGAATCCATATCAAAATATATTTTCGCCTTTATAGCTACATAGGGAGTTATGTTTGAAATACCCATCACATTATATTACCTAAATCTGGTAGGATATAGATTGAAATTCCCATATATAATGTTACCCAATGCATTAGAGAGCTATCTCGGGATCACCCACCCACGGTTTATCACGGAACCACCCATGTATATAAACGATGCCCAATAACCATAATATATTCATAACACATAAAAAATCATAATGAAAAGGTAATATTTCAATATTATAATCTCAATATATAATTTCAAGATGTTGATATAATCAATGCATTATTGAACCATTTTCAAAACCATTGAAAACATTAAATAAAGATATTTTTGTGTCAATGTTTCCCATAACACTTTGAATCATTTAAAGGAATTAAAAATTTAAATCATTAATGTACTTATAAATAAATAATTAAAACTATTTGAAAACATGGACATTAATTAGAAATAAAAATCATTAAAACCATTAAAACAAATGTTTTAGTTGGAGTGTCCTCTACCAATTCATAAAATAATTAAAGAATAAAATTAAACAAAACTTTACAGAATTAGTCCATAACTGCTACATTACATCTCTAATATTTCAATGTATAGGATTCTAATTAGTATCCATTTTTTCATAAAATAAAAAATATTAAAAAGAAAACATGTATTCATTTCTTCATAAAAAACTTCTTGAATGATTCCTTTCTATTACCTTGCCTTATACCCTATCAAAAAATTTTCAAAAACATGGGATAAAAATAAAATGGTCAGTAAGGGTTATAAAATAAATAAAGAAAACATTAGTCCATCAATACATACAAGTCATTGATATAATTCCTTTCAATATATAACATACAACCCAATATCATATGATTTATGAATAACAAATGGAAATAATAAATCATATAGGTTACTTGTCGCATCTTTAAGATACTTCATTGTAGCTTTCACAGGAACTTAATGTTTGGAATACCCATCATTGTATACTTCTTACATATCATAGGAGAAACATTAACATATACGTAAGTCAAATTTATCAATGAATTAGGGAGCTATGTATGGATCACCCTCAATAGGATTACCACGAAACCACTTGTATTCGTAAAAAATTCCCAAGAACCATAACATATTCCTAACACATGAACAAGACTAAAAGAAAGATAACATTTGCACATTGAAATAAAAATATAAAATTTAAATATATTGACATAATAATTACATTCTTAAAACCATTTTCATTACCAAAATTCATAAAAACAGTATATGGTATTTATTTTCCTCTTAAAAAACCTACATGTTGTAGAGGATTCCAAATATCAAATAATACTCATAGTGGCAGAAAGTTCATTATCATCACATACATTTAGAAGAAAAATTATTTTATACATTTATTAAAATGATTTGTAGAGAAAATATTCCTTTTGAATAAAATAAAAAATCATAGGGGTTTATAGACCTTATAAAAGAATGTCATGTATAAATCAAAATATGCCTCAATGAAAAGAGATTGAGACAAAGTTCCTTACAAGGATGTTTCTGTAAATAAAATATATCAATTATGTGTATTTAATATAAGTATACATAAAGAATATATAAATACATTATAGGACATCAAAATTAATTTCACACATAATCATAGAATGATATAATAAAAAATTAGAAGATCAACCCAAATAATGAAACTTGGTTAAAGAAGTTCATTTACCTCGTATTCGACTTGAATCATTCATTCTTTAATCTCGTGAATAATATACTAATGTTAATCTATAATTTATCAAGAACCTTTTTCAAGTTTATTTTTCCTTTTATATCGCATATTACCATGTTTGAAAAATTACATATTTATTTATGGTAATATCGGTCGTTTTGCCAATATTTTGTAGCTGAGTCAAAATTGAAATTCATATAATTACAAATTGTCCATGTGGTCAAAATTACATTATATCCAGAAGAATATTAATTATTTAGATATCATATATTTCATATATATATCCCATATATATAAGTATTTATAATAGTTGATAACATTTGAAGATTTGAAATGAAATGCACCGTTCATGCAGACGTTAAGTCGTATGTACGCATGAACACTACTTTCATTTCAATTTCATTTTTTGTGGAATGGAAAAATAATTATACATAGGTATATTAAATTATATTATAATATCATATTTAGTTCCATTAATTCCATCCTTCATCCATTTCATATACGGCATGAACGATTCTTATCACTATGAGGGTGTGGTAGTCCACACTTCCAACAATGAAATCAGTGCATTTATCCATTATGAAAAACAAAAAGGTATAATATAAATGAAAAATACCAAATAAAGAGACAATATAAGTATAATATATATCTGATATTAATAGATTTCCATCTTAATGGACACTGTGATAGGTGAGAGAAGATAATCAAACAATCATCATCTCGTGAGGCAGTAGTTCATCGTCCAGAGAAACTATATGTTCATATCCATTAGACAGAGGTGTGTGGAAGTGTAGATAGAATAATTATCATTATAAAAAACATATATTTTGAGTATACCAGGGAATTTATGTAAACAAAAAATAATAAGTGGATATTTAGAGGAGAATGAAAATAAAATAGGAGAACTTGAGGGAAGATGTTGCCTTTAAATCTGTTAAGTCCCTTTGTTTGGAACCAAATGGCTTTCTTGATGAATATTATTACTATGGTAATGACTCTAAGAGGAATAGATGGATTTTTGGAGCTTATTTGGGCAGAGGTTGGAGAATACAAGGGGATTGAGATGTGTGAGTAATGGGTTAGAAGTGGTGTCCTCTTATAAGAGGGAGAATGGGCTCTTTAGGAATGTTTGAAAGTATTATTTTTTTATAAAATGTATTTTGTTTTCAAAATATCCAAAACACAATAAATTATAATATAAGATGAATATAAATTGAAATAAAATCATACAATAAGAATTTTATAGGTTTTGGATATTTTTTAATCCTTATATTTTTTATTTAACCCTTTGATAAATTATTTATCTATTACCATGTCTTCTTGTATATTCATACTATACGGTTAAAATATTTAGAATAAAATGCCAAGAGACCCAAAATAGATCATTAATGAAAATTTTAAGAACATATTTATCATTTGGATTAATCATAGATTATTATGACAATTTTATGATTTAATAAAATATTAATTGATTTAAAAACTCAGTTATGGAAATTTTTATACTATTAAAATCAAGTATTTTTAAAAAGATCCTACATTAATTCAAATATAGAAAGTCATAATGATCTATCAAATTCTTGTATGGAATAATTTTTTTCCAAAATATATTTATTATAATATTTATTATGTCATGTATTTAAATCATTCATTAATGAGGTAATGATTACATCATCATTGTGTCACAAATAAATTTATTTATTTGATTTTTAAAAATTATTAATAAAATAACATGACGTATGAAATCATTTTATATTTATAATGACAAGTTATAGTCTAATATATCAAAAATATAATCCATAATTAATTTTTTTTAATAAAACCATACATGTTTATGATATTTTTATTGTTGAATGTTGTTAATGTATTTATCTTACCCAAGGGGCTTGCAAATGAAAAAAAATTACATAAGGATTTAATTGGTTGTAAATAATCAACCAATAACATTAGGACAAGTGTTTAGGTAATTTTATATTATTATAATTTTATTTTTACCTTGAATTACCCTATTTTCCTTTATCCGTCGTAAATAAAAATCAAAATGTATTACTCACCAAATATTATTTTCATCTTATTGAACTAAATTTTACTTACTGATGACAACCATGTATGTCAGATTTTTTAAATTCAATTCACAGAAGTGGTAAAATGTTATTTAGATGAAAAATTCTATTTTTAACTATAATTTAGTGTTTTCAATATTTATAAAAAATTGAATATTTTCAGAAAAATACAAAAAATTCACCTGTTGATTATTTTGATATTTCAAATTAAAAAATGAATTATATTTAACAAAATAAAAATCATATAAGTTTAAATAATTAATTTAAAATTAATTTCTATGGTCAAACTCGAAATCATTTTATTAAGAAGTAAAAACTACAAAATCATTGACATGTTTTTATGTCCAATATCAACGTTAAATTACATACAATGGGAAAAAAAATTAAATAGTAAAAATATAACCCAATAACACTTTAAAACCTTTTAAAAAGATAATCAACCCATATATATAAATCATATGAATAGATAGTGTTGACATAAAATGACTTATTTTTCACTATTCATTAAAAATGATCAATATCAAAAAAATATCAAAATTTCATCCAAAGAAAATTTTTAAATCCTGGTTATAAATAAGAATTTTATTTTGTAAAATATAACATATAATAGTCACAAAAACTATATTTAAAAAGGGTTTTAAGTCAAATGGTAGTAAAACTACCTTTTAAAAATATTAGAGTATTTATGCTTAAAATTTGGATTACTTCTCATTTTATTCCTCAAATTTTTTTAGATAAATTTGAAAATTTTAACAAATATCTATAATCATGTATTAGATAGTTTTGTTCATTTCTGCCAATACAACATCTAGGTTTTAACTACTATTTAAAAAAATATGTTATTATTTTTTAGTATGACTCAGCCTTGTGGCATCCATATCATACATATATTGTAGTTATCACAGCTATATAGAGAGTTATGTTTGGAATACCCATAAAAATATATTCCCTAAATCTCTTAGGAGAATCATTATCATTTACCTCTGTCACATTACACCAGGCATTGGAGAGCTATCTCAGGCTCATCCTCCATGTTTTATCATGGAACCAACCATATATGTAAAAAATGCCCAATAACCATAAAAAATCCATAACCCATAAAACAAGAATAATGGAAAGATAAAATTTCCACATTGAAATCACAGTATATCATTTTATGATATTTACATAATCAATTCTTTACCAAACCATTTTTAAAACCATTTAAAACATTTAATAAAGATATTTTTCAATCAATGTGTCCCACACCACTTCAAATATTTTAAATTAATTTACATTTTAAAAGATTAATTCCCATATAAATAAATCCATAAAAAAATTATGAAAACATGGTCATTAATTAAAAATATTTATAAAAATTAATCATTAAAACATTTAAAACAATTTTTTAGTTAAAGTGTCCCGTACCACTTGAGATAATACTGAAATAAAAATAATTACACAATAACATTAAACAATGCTAATAATATCATGAGAATAAGGAGATTCTTGATATAATATGTCGATCGGTTGTATATACACCATATAAAAGTGAATTGGTGTATAAAAACAGATATATCTCAACGGAATGAATATTGAGAAAGAGTCCCTTACAAAGATTGTATCCTTAGATTATAGTAAATCAATGGCATAATTATGTGTAGAAAATAAACATACACACAATAAAATTGGATATTAAGTGTAAAAAAATCATAGGTCATTCACACATATTCATAGAATGAAATAATCATGAAGTGTATGTTTATCCCAATGAATTGAAATTTTGTTAAGATGTTCTCTTACAGAACATCGACAACTTAACATCATCGCATTAAAATTCAAAAAATGAGTTGGTGAGAAATAATGGGTCTCTCATAATATGGACATAAAATTTATTGAAATAAGGATAAACAATAACATTTACTTGAATAATAAAGTGGAAATTTAAATGAATTAACATAAAATAATTCTTCAACTAAATGAGTATGTTTAAAGGTTCGCATACCGATTTGGTAGTTAACGAAACATACACCGCATGAAAGAAGGATCATAAAATAAAGATGTAAATACCAATTAATTAAATTATATCACACAAATAATAAAATAATGGGTAGTATATACACAACCCAAAATAAAATACTTTCAAATGTAGCATGAATATCACAGGAATAAAAACTGAGATGAAAACCCCTTACCTCATGTCCGACATATCTTGTATGTTCCTTGTTATTTATGAATAATAATCATAAATTAATTTATACATGATTGAGTAATTTTTTCATGTTTATAATTCCTTTTATATCTCTTATTACCATGTTATAATGGTTAAATAATTTTTTATGTTAATATTGGTCAATTTGTCGATATTGGGTACTTGTGTCAAAAATGAACATGCTATAATTAGAAATTGTCCATATGGTAAAAATTCCATTATCTCTAGAATTATATTCATGATTTAGATATCATATATATCACACACATATATATAATGTGTATATATTTATTGAATGTAGTGCATAACATTGTGGGATAAGAAATGAAATGCACCGTTCATGGTGACGGTAAGTTGTACGTACGCATTACCGATACATTCATTAATATTTCATATTTAATGGAATGAAAATATAATGATACAAAAGTGTATTATTATTTAAATATAAAATCCTATTTTATTGATGTTACATAAGTTCATTATCACTATCCTATACATGTTCCACGTATTGAATGAATGAGTCATATCACTTTGAAGGGCGGAAGTCTGCACTTCCCCAAATGAAATTATCATATTTACCCATTATGGAAACCATAAAGTTATTCTATAAATGATTAATACAGAATCATAGAGACTATATAAAAATAATATAGATTGCAGATAAATATCGTTCTATCATAATAGCCACTGTGAGAGGCGATCAGAGATAATTGAACAATCATCGTTTCGTGAGGTAGTAGTTCACCGTCCACAGAAACATTATGTTCTAAATCCATTAGATGGAGGTGTGTGTAAGTGTATTATGAATCCTCCTCATAACAACAACCTAGTATAATGAAGATACTATAGTTGTTATTTAAACAATAAATATGTATAGAATATGGAGTGGATAAAGAAAAATAAAATAAATGAACTTGAGAGAAGATGTTACCTTTAAATCGGGTAACTCCCTTTGGTTTGAACCAAATGGGTTTTTGGAATAGACTTATACCTTGGGGAAGGATTCTAGTGGGAATATATAAATTTTGGGAGCTTAGTTTTTTAGAGTTTGTAAGATCTAAGGGGATTGAGAGGTGTGACCACTGGGGTAGAGGTGTTGGCCTTTTATAATGGGGAAGAGGGGATCTTTATGAATGTTTGATAATATTATTTTATTATAAACTGAATTTAGATTAAAAAAGGTACCAAACTCAGTAAAATATGAAGATAAGATGACTATTATTCTAAATCCGCTCAACCAGTAGGTTTTATTCTTGTTTTAGTTTCATTTTTAATATTATCATCTAGCTTTAACTCTTAGTTAATTAATTTAACTTTTACCACATTTTATAGTATATTCATAATATATGGTTAATATAGTTAATATAAAATTTTAGGAAAACCAAAAAAGGGTCATTAATGACATTTTTAACATTATTTATGTCATTTGGATGAATGTTATATTTTTAGGTCTATTTTATCATTTATTAAAATATGGATTGATTTAAAAACAAATCTATGTAAATTTGTATACTATTTATATCATGACTTTTAAAAAAATAAAAACCATCTATATTCATTCAAAAAACCTTCATTAATTCAAATATAACAGGTCATCCTCATCTCTAAAATTCGTTGATGACATAAAAAGTTTAAAAATAATTTTTTTAATATTTATAATCTCTTTAATTTATAAAATTATTTAATGAATAGAACTAACCATATTATGATTAATCAGGTTTGTTAAATGTGTTTACATTTGGCCAATAATATTTAGAATTTTAAATTGACAATGAAACCAATTTTAATTATAAATACACTAATATTTTTAAAAAGTAGTTTTCCTGCCTTTTGGTGGAGGATCCATTTTTAAATAGTTTTTTTTTTCATTATAATATATTGAATTTAGAAAAATAAACATTATCTATAGAAGAGGGAGATAAGGAATTTCTTTGGTTAATTTTTTGTATTTTTTTGATAATGTTTATTTTTTTATGAATTGTGAAAAATACTGAATTTAATGTTAAAACTGTCTTTTCATCTGATTTATTTAAATGGATAGATTATATTTTTAAAAAGTTTTAAAGTTTAATTGGATTACTTTTTAACCATTTATTCCAATTTTGTTCATTGGAAGTAATTTCACTTTGAAATTGTACATAAACATGTGTCAATATTTTTGTAGTTTTTACTTCATAAAAACAATCTCTCTAGTTTTGACATTTTAAATTAATTTTTAATTAATTAATGAATATTCTATGTTCTGATTTTGTTAAAATAGAAATATTTTTTTGAATTCAGAATATTAAAATTATCTTCAGTTGAATTTTTGGTATTTTTCTTAAAACATACAATTTTTGATAAATATTGAAAAACAATTCTTGGTAGTTAAAAACCATCATTTTCATTTAAATGACATTTTACAGATTCTGTGAATTTAATTTAAAAAATCTGACAAACAATGGTTTCATTAGTACATAAAATGTTGTTCAATAGGATTATAATAATTTTTGGTGAATAGTAACTTTTCATTTTTATTTACCACAGTTAATGGTAAATAGAATAATTCAAGGTAAAATATAATAATATTATAATATAAAATTACCTTAACATTTGTCCTAACCTTATCGGATTAGTCATGGACAACTAATAAAATCCCTGGGGAGAAATTTGGCTTTTCAAATCCACCTGGGTAAGATAATGACATTAGTAACTTTATATTTAAAGTAAAAATTAAAATATCATAAGCATATATTGTTTTTCTAAAACATATAAAAATTGGGGATATATAATTTATATATTTGTTTAACATTGGTTTAACTTCATTTTAACCTCCTTCTATATGTAGTCTGACTTTTTTCTATCATTTTTGTTCTTCATTGTACACTCATTTGAATAATGACCCATTTCATTGCACTTAATTTTTTTACTGATTGTAATTCAGATTTTGTTTTACCATTACCTTGATCTTTTTCAGTGCAATTACGAGACTTATCTCCCATTTTACTACATCAGTAGCACTTACCAAAATTCAAAAGGCATTCCCCAGTGTGCTTTTTACTACAATTTTCAAAAATATTATACTTAAGCTTCTTATAATGATACTATTTTGATGAGTTTTTAAATTTTGTTTTCCACCTTTTCCTCTTACTAAGTTGTTTTTTCAAAGAACATATGATCATCATCAAACTCCATTTGTACTTTCTTGTCACATTGTATTAGTTTTTCACAACTTTTAAACACACTATAAGGTAAATCTCATCAATACATTGGATTTAATCCTCAGTTAAAACTATTGATTTTACTCTCAAGATCTAGTATAAAAATTGGAGCATTCCTTTCCATACAAGTGAACCTTTTTTCATAAGCATCCAATATGTCATCATCACACCTCAATTAAATTATTTTTTTTCCATCCTTAGTCTAATCACCATATGGATATATTTCTCATGAAAGATACCTTTGAATTCGTCCGGACCAAGAGAATAAATCTCCTCACTATCCATGAAATATTTAACCATTGACCACCACTCTTTAGATTCTCCTTCAAAATGATAAATAGTAATACTAATCTTTTGATTGTTTGTATAACCCATGACATCGATAATCATTTTCAGTTCTTTGATATACCCTTCAGCTTGAACATGGTCAGTTAATCCTCTGAATGATTGGGGAAATTGCCTCATTAAATTCTCTACTATAAAAATCATCCTATAGGGTTGATCTTGTTGGTGTCATGAATATATACCACCACCATTTATCACTTGAGTCAATTGAGACATCATTGCAACATAAACATAGTCTTTAACTAAAAGAGTATGTTGAAAAGTTCCCTTACTGATTTCGTAACTTATGAAACATACACCCCATGGATGAAGGATCATAAAATGAAGATGTAAATACCCATAAATTAAATTATATTAGTAAAATAATACAGTCATGGGAAGTACATAAACCACAAAAAAAGGAAATAGTTGCAAATATAGCATGAATCTCAGGGGAATAAAATGTGAGATGAAAACCCCTTTCCTCAAGTACGACATATATTGTATTATCCTCATTATTCTTAAATAATAAACATAAGTATACATATACATGATTAAGACCATTTTTTATTTTTATTATTCGATTTATATCAATTATTACCATTATTTAAAAATTACATAATTATTTATTTTAATTTTGGACATTTTGACGATATTAGGTACTTGAGTCAAAATTAACTTGTTATAATTACAAATTATAAATGTGGTAAAAATTAAATTATCTCCAAAATAATATTAATGATTTAGATATCATGTATATCATATATATAAAGTATATATATGTATTTATAGTAGTACATAGCATTTAGAGATAAGAAATGAAATGCACCGTTCATGGAGACAGGAATCCTTACGTACGCATGAACACTACTTTAATTTCTATTTCATATTTGATGGAATGAAATTATAATGTTATATATGTATATTATTATTCCAGTATAATATCATATTTTATATATGTTGAATATGTTAATTAACACCATCATTTATACGGTCCACGTATGGCATGAATGAGACATATCACATTTAGGGGGAGGTAGTCCACATTCCTCAAATGAAATTATCATATTTACCTGTTATGGAAACCAGAAAGGTTCGCTATAAATTAAGAATACATAATCATAGAGACAATATAAATATAACATATATCACATATTAATAAAGTTCCATCATAATGGCCACCATGAGAGGTTTTAGGAGATAATTGAACAATCAACATCTTGTGAGGCAGTAGTTCACTATCCACAGAAACTGTATATTATAAATACATCAGATGAAGGTGTGTGTATGTTTAGAATGAATAATTATTATATAAACAACCCATTTTATTTAGGATATTTGTTTGGTTATGTTAACAAATTATAATAAGAGAATATGGTGTGGAGAAAGAAAATAAAAGTAAATAACTTGAGAAAAGATGTTACCTTTAAATTGGGAAACTCCATTTGCATTGAACCAAATGGATTTCTAGAATTTCCATACACCTAAGGGAAGTATTATATGATAAATAGAGGTATTTTGGGAGCTTATACAGGAAAAGGTTGTATGATACAATGGTCTTTAGATGTGTGAGTTTTGGGTTAGAGGTGATGCACTTTTATGAGGGGGATGAGGGGCTCATAAAGAATGATTTAAAATATTATTTTATTATCAACGAAATTTCGATTTCAAAATGTCCAAAACTCATTAAATCTGAAGATAAAATGACTATTATTCTAAATCCTCTTGACCAATAGGTTTTAGACATGTTTTGGTTTCATTTTTAATCTTATCATTTAGCAATAACCCTTTGTTAACTAATTTATCTTTTACTATGTCTTCTTGTATATTAATAACATAGGGTGAATATAGATACAATAAAATTTCTAGAAACCCATAATAGATAATTAATGACATTTTTAACATTATATATGTAATTTGGATGAATCTCATATTGTTAGGACTATTTTCTCATTTAATGAAATATTTATTTATTTTGAAACACATTTATGTCAATTTTTATACTTTTGATATCATGAAATTTAAAATAAAACCAAACCAACATGATTATTTCTAAAAACCATCATTAATTAATAGATAAAAAGTCATCCTAATCTATAAAATTCGTTTATGGAATAAAAATTTTAAAAATAAAATTATTTTAATATTTATAAAATAAATTTATTCTAAATAAAATACAATGATGTAGAAAATAATTTTATATTTATAATGTCTATATATAGTCAAAGATTTCAATTATATATCCCAACATTAATTTTTTTTCAAAACAATACATGTTTATAAAATTTTTATTTTTTTCTTTAAATAAAAAGTTTTTAATGTAATTATCTTTCCCAAGAGGCATCCAAAGGAATAATGTTTTACCCAAGGATTTTTTTTGTTGTAAATGACTCATCCAATAATGTTAGGAAAACTATTATGGTAATTTTATAATATTAAAATATTATTTTTACCTTGAGTTACCCAATTTACCTTTAACTGCGGTAAACAAAAATCAAATGTTTTTATTCCGCAAAAAATATGTTCTTCTAATTGAACCACATTTTACTTACTAATGAAAAAAATAAAGGTTGTATTTTGGAAACTCAATTCAAAAACGTGGTAAAATTTCATTTAATTGCAAATGACTATTTTTAACTACTATAATGTGTTTTTCACTATTCATAAAAAATCAACATTTTGAGAAAAATACGAAAAATTCACCCAAAGATAATTTTGAACTTCCATCTTCAAAAATGAAGTTTATTTTACCAAATTAATAACATTGAAGTTTTTTTAAATAATTTAAAATTAATTTCCATCATCTAAACTCGAAAGCCTGTTTTTAAGAAGTAAAAACTACAAAAAGATTGACATCTGTTTATGTCCAATTTCATAGTGAAATTAAATACAATAACGAAATTAGATTAAATGGTAAAAATATAATCCAATTAAATATTAAAACCATTTTAAAATATAATATAATCATATAAATAAATAAGATGAAAAGACATTTTTGACATAAAATACAGTATTTTTCATTATTCATTAAAAAATAAATTTCTCCGAAAAATACCAATAATTTACACAAAGTAAATTTTAATATCTTGATTCTAAATAAGTAGTTTTTTTTCTAATTGAAAATATAAAAGTTAAGAAAAACAATATTTAAAAGGGGCTCACAATCAAAATATTGTAAAACTACTTTTTAAAAAAATTACAGTATTTATGCATAATATTAGATTCAATCTCATTTTAAACCTCATAATTTTACTGGATAAATGTAAAAAATATTTAACAAACATGTTTAATTATAATACTGTTATTCCGTTTCATTCCTGCCAATAAAATACCTAGGTGTTAACTTCCATTTAAAATAATAATATTATATTTTTATTATTTTCAGTATGACTCAACATTGTGTGCAACATAAGACATCGGAGAAACCCATTTTTTCATGTCGGATATGCTATCGAACATAGAAACCCCTTTTAAAGTAAAATTATTATTTAATTCAAAAATATTAAAAAATATGAAACCATCATATTCTTTATTTACCTGGTATTTTACATCCTTCCCCCTTTTATAAATTGCATCCTCACTATTTTAAAATTGGGCATGGACACTTCACTAAAAGTCCCACATCGGAAAAAGAGTCAATAAAACTATCACATTAAAATAAAGGCAATGATGTACAAAGGTCACCTAAGATAACACATATTTGGATTCTATATAGAAAAACATGAATATAGATGATAAACTAAGTGTCAAGTTCTATTGGAGAGTGATAGAAAACATGATTAGGAGAAAAAATCTGTGTTTATATTTTTTTACTTATAGTTCTTTGGCTTAGTGATGAAAATTATTAACTTATCCTGGAAAATATGTGATTATGTAAATTTAAAAGATGTTTGATCTTTTGGGAACACTGTATTCCAAAGGATAATATAATACATTGGGATTTTGTTTGTTGAGTAATGTTTAAAATATTATTTTTAAGAATATATGTTTTTATTTTAAACTTATAGCGATTTGGTTTAGGTATGAAAATGATTAACATACCGTTGAGAATATGTGATTATGTTAATTACATGATAGGATGACAATTTAAGAGTATTTGATGTTATTTGGAGAAAACTGTTATCATTATTTTGTTCAATAATTTTTTATATGATCAATATAAATTTTTGGTTTCAAACATAGATTGGATTATTTTGAAAAATTTCAAGGAAAATTGTTATTGAATTTTATATTTTGAGCTTTGGGTATTATTTGTTCAATTTTGGAGATTAAGTGTAATTATTCTTTTTATATAAGATTATACTTATAAGTGATTATCTGATCTTGTACAACCCATTTTGGTTTTTGGTTAATGTCTAGTGATAGGGGAAATACATAGTTCATATTTTATGGATTATGTGATTCTCTAGAAGTTGATTCTAGAGCATCATTGGTGACCAAGTCATCTTGAATACTCAAATTTTGGATAAAATATAAATTTTTTGTAGAAACTTATTAAATGATGAAACACTACTTTTCATGTAAGAATATAGCCTTTTGATCTTCGTCTAGGTAGTAATAAAATTCTTCAACTCTATGTAAAGGACCATCAAGAAAAAAATTTATATGCTTTCTTTCATCATCAGTCATTTACCCATTCACAGAATTTCTAGTATTGTGGTGGTTGACTATTGGTGATCATGTTCTACATCACTCTATATTAATCTATGAGAGTTAGTTTTTCATCCATAAACATGTTTTCATACATGTTATCCAAGTATGGTTTATCTTGGGTGAATTTTTTACATATTTTTCTTTCTTTTAAAATAATAGTTTTATTGACACTTTTTTCGATGTGATAATTTTAATTATGCTTCCGAGTCCAATTTTAAAAATATGAGGATGAAATTTTCAAAAGGGGAAGGATGTAACATACCAGGTAAATAAAGAATATTGCATTTTCAAATTTGTTAATATTTTTTAATTATATTATTATTTTACTTTAATGGGGATGCTATGTCTGATGGCATATTGGATACACAACAATGGGTTTCTCTGAAATATTTTGTTGCACAGAATTATGAGTGATAATAAAAAATAATAAAATATTTATTTTAAATGGTAATTAAAAAATATCTGTTTTATTGGAGTGAATGAACAGAACTAACCATATTATGATTAATCTTTTTTATAATTTTTTTTTTACATTTTCCAAATAAAATTTAGAAACCTAAAAAGAGAATGAATACAATTTTAGGCATAAATACTCTAATACATTTAAAAGATATTTTTACCACCTTTTATGTAGAACACATTTTAAAAATAGATTTTTTATCTTTAAGATTATAAATATGACAAAATAAAAAACTTCTTTAGAACCAGAATATCAAAATATACTTTGGTTAAATTTTTTGTATTTTCTGATAAAGTATATTTTTTTAATGAATAGTGAAAATGTTACATTTTATGTTAAAACTATCTTTTCATATGATTTATTTATATTGTTATATTATCTTTTTAATTTTGTTTAAAGTGTAATTGGATTATATTTTTTCCGTTTAATCCAATTTTGGTGATTGTATGTAATTTCAAATTGAAATTGAACATAAACACATGTCAACCTTTTTTAGTTTTTTGATCATAAAAACACGATTTCTAGCTTTGACAATGGAAATTATTTTAAAATTAATTAATGAATCATATATGTTTTGAATATGATAAAATATAAATCATCTTTTAATTCGAAATATAAAAATTTTCTTTAGATGAATATTTTGTATTTTTGTGAAAACATTCATTTTTTTATGAATAATGAAATACAATACATAGTAGTTAAAAACCAATTTTTATATTTATATGTAAATTTACCACATCTGTGATTTTAATTTCAAAAATCCTAGATACATGGTTTTCATTAATATGTAAAATTTGGTTCAATATTATGAAAATAAATTTTGGTGAATAACAAAATTGGATTTTTATTTACCGTGGTTAAAGGTAAATTGGGTAATTTAAGGCAAAAATAATATTATAACATTATAAAATTACCTTAACACTTGTCTGATACTTATTTGATGACTCATGGATGACCAATAAAATAATTGGGTGAGGATTTTGGCCATTTATGGCCAATTGGTTAAGATAATGACATTGATAACTTCTTATTTAAAGTAAAAATAAAAATATCATAAACATGTATTGTTTTTCTAAATCTATTTTAATGTTGGGTTATATAATTTATATCATTGAATATAAATATTCATTAGAAATATAAAACTATTTCCTACATCATTTTATTTTATTTATAATTTTTATGCATCAAATAAAAAATTATTTTTGACACTATGATGATGTAATAATTACATCCTTAATGATTGGCTTAAATTAATGAATTATAAATATTAAGATAAATTTATTTTGAAACTTTTTATTCTATAAAAGAATTTTATAAATGACTATGACATTTTTTCATTGAATTATTGAAGGTTTTTTTAATGAATAATGTTGGATTGGATTTTTTAAAAAGTAATGATATGAATATTAATAAAATTGACATAAATGAGTTTTTAAATCAATCAATATTTTATTAAATGATAAAATAGTAATAAAAATATAATATTCGTCAAAATGAAATATATGATGTTAAAAATGTCATTAAAGATCTATTTTGGGTCTCTTGTCATTTTATATTCACTATATTAACCATATAGTATGAACATACAAGAGGACATGGTAAAAGTTAAATTAGTTATCTAAGGGATAATGGTAAATGATAAGGTTAAAAATGAAACTAAAACTTGTATAAAACCCATTGGGTTAGAGGATTTAGAGTAATTGTAATATTATCTTCTAAATTAATTAGTTTTTGATATTTTTAAAATCTCAATTAAATTTACAATAAAATAATATTTTCGAACATTCGTGAAGAGCCCATCCTCCCACTTATATCTTGTCATCACCTCTAACCCATTACACACACCATTCAATCCCCTTGGCTCATCCAAAATATTTAAAAATAATATCCAAACAGACCCCTATTCTTCCTAGAATTGGTTCCTTGTCATAAGGAAATTTAATAATGCTTTTTTAGTCCAAACCAAAGGGGTTTACCCGATTTAATGGTAACATCTCCTCTCAATTACTTTTCTTTTATTTTCCTTCTCCACTCCCTATTATATTATTTTTCATTAATTAAATAACCACACCAGTATCCTAAATATACTATGTTGTTTTTATATGAATTATTCAAATGGCACATACACACAACTCTAACTAATGGATTTAGAACATACCGTTTCTGTGGACAGTGAACTACTGCCTCACGAAAACAATGATTGTTCAATTATCTCCTACCGACTCTAATGATGTCCTTTATAATGGAACATTATTTATATGTGATATATATTATATTTATAATATTTATGTGATTATTTATTTTTCATTTATATTATACATTTATATATTCCATATTGGGTAAATATGCTAATTTCATTTGAACAAGTGTGGCCTACCGCCCCCTCAATGTGATATGACTCGTTCATGTCATACATGGAATGTATAAAAGATGGTGTTAATGAACATAATTTAATTTTTATTAAATATTATACTATACTAGAATAATAATATAACTATGTATAATTTGGGTTTCATTCTTTTAAAAATGAAAAATTTGAAATGAAAGTAGCGTTCATGCGTACGTATGACATACTGTCTCTATAAATAGTGAATTTCATGTTCATATATCCAAATGATATGGAATATCACAAATACATATATAATTTATATATATAATGTATATTATATCTATGTTATTAGTATTATTTGGGAGATAATGGAATTTTTACCACATGAACAATTTGTAATTATGACAAGTTCATTTTTGACTAAATTTCTAAACATTGATAAAATGACCGATATGAACTCAAATAATTAACTAATTGTTAAATCCATGTAATAAGTGATATATAAGGAAAAATAATAAATAAAAAAAATTATTTTTCATGTTTAAATTAACTTAATTTTATTATTTAGGAAGAATAAGGAACATACATGACAATTCAGACACAAGGTAAGGGGTTTTCATCTCACTTTTTATTTCTGTGACATTCATGAAATATTTTACACTATTTCCTTTTATATGGTGTATGTACTTCCAATTATTTTATTAATTATGTAATATAAATTAATATATATGTATTTTCATCTTTATTGTATGATCTTTTGTTCATGGGGTTCATGTTTCGTAAGATACCAAATCTGTAAGGGAGCCTTTCACCGTAATATTTTAATCAAAGACTTCTTTTTATGCAATGTATTTTAATTTCCATTTTATTATGTTTTTATATGTTCATATATGTCATTATTTCTGTACCTTTTTTCCCATGTGATTGAATACCCTTTTCACTCTCATAAAATCATTTTCAGAATTTTAATGTGAAACCATTTAGCTGTCAAATCTCTATAATAAAAAATCATTACCGAATTTCAATTATTTTTGTTAAAAATATACTTATAATTTATCTCTTGATATGAATATGTGTCAATTACCTTTAATTGTATTACAATTAATATCCACTTATATTGGGTATATACTTATTTGTCACACATAATTGTTCCATTGATTTATCCTTGATCTAAGGATATGATCTTTGTATGGGACATTCTCTCAATTTACATTACATTGAGGCTTATTTGATTTTATACACAAATTCAATTTTATATGGTGCATACACTTCCATTTGACATATTATATCCGGAAACTCCTTATTATCATCATATTATAATCATGGTTTAATGTTATTCTATAATTATTTTTATTCAAATAATTTCTAAAGTGGTATGTGAATCATTAACTAAAACATCATTTTAAATGTTTTAAAGATTTATTTTTATAAATATTTATCATTAATGACCATGTTTTCAAAATGGTTTTAAGGATTTATTTAAATTAACATTATTTTTTTAAAATGTTAATTCTTTTAAAAGAATCAAAGTGGTGTGGGAGACTTTGATTCAAAAATATATTTGTTAAATGGTTTACATTGTTTTGAAACTAGTTTTTTAAGACATTGATTATGTTAGTGTAATGAAATGATATATTGTCATGAAATTGTGGAAATGTTATCGTTTCTTTATGCAAGTTTCATATGTTATTAATATGTTATGGTTCCTTGGTATTGTTTACAAATATGCGTGGTCTCGTGATAATCCTATGGTGGGTGGGCCAGAGATAGCTCTCAAATGCATTGGGTAACATGAATGAGGTGAATGATAATGTTTCCCCAAAGATACTTAGGGAATATATTGTGATGAGTATTCCAAACCAAACTTCCTTAGTAGTAGTGAACGCTACAATATATGTTTGATATGGATGCCACAAGTTAACTTTATGATTTTTTATTTCTATGTGTTATTCATAAATATTATGATTTAATGAGGTACGTTAAAGAGATTATTTTTTTCTGTGTTGATGGACTAATGTTTTCCTTCATTACATCATCAAACTTACTGATGTTTTTTATGATCATCCAATGTTTTTGAAATGATGTTTTCACCCGGAGTAAGGTAGGTTATGATAATGGAATAATTAAAGAATATTTATATGATGAGAAGAATTAAGGTTTTATTTTAATGTGTTTTTATTTTATGAAACTATTTATGCGGCGTAGAAGGGTCAACAATGAAATATTTCAGATTTAAGGTAATAGTTATGGCCTAATTATTTGAAACACTAAACCTGAAACGATCCTCAATGTAAATTATTCACTTAACTCCAGGTTAAGTAATATTATATGTTCGGGTACTTATATTAGGGGATTCAACTATCGATGGAATATCGAACACACAATAATGAGTTTCTCTAAAATTTCATGTTTCACAAAAGGTTGAGTCATACAGACATATAATAATATAAAATTATTTTAAATAGTAGTTAACTCATAGTCATTGTAGTTTGGAGAATGAAAAGAACTAATTAAAATATTATTATACAAGTTTTTTAAATATTTTAACATTTATCCAATAAAATTTAGAGGCTTAAAATGAGAATGAATCCAATTTTATACATAAAAACTCTAATATTGTTAAAAGTTAGTTTTACCGCCTGTTGATGGAAAACCTATTTTAAAACTAGTTTTTATCATGTTTATATGTTTATTTTGACTAAATAAACTTTATATTGAGAAGAGGGATATCGAAATTTACCTTAGGAAAATATCATATATTTTTCTAATAAACTTCATTTTTTAATGAATAGTGCAAAATACTGCATTTTATGTCAAACCAGTCTTTTCATATGATTTATTAATATGGTTAGATTATTTTTTTAAAATGGTTTAAAAGTTTAATTGGATTATATTTTTACCATTTAATCTAATTTTTGTCATTTTATGTAATTTAATTTGAAATTGGATATAAACACATGTCAATATTATTGATGTATTAACATCATAAAAACATGTTTCCATGTTTTGACATCGGAAATTAATTTTAAATTAATTAATGAAATTCAAATAATTTGAATTTTAAAAAATAAACATCATTTTTTAATTAGGAATATCAAAAATAAGCTTTGGGTGAGTATTTGGTATTTTTATGAAAATATTCAATTTTTTATGAATTGTGAAAAACACTTCATAGTAGTTAAAAAACCGACTTTTTCATTTAAATGAAATTTTACCTCTTCTCTGAATTGAATTTCAAAAATCTGACATATTTCGTTATTATCAGTTAATAAAATGTGTTTCAATTGGGTGAAAATAATTTTTGTTGAATAGTAACTTTTGTTTTTTATTTACCACGGTTAAAGGTAAATAGGGTAACTTAATGTAAAAATAATATAATTATAATATAAAATTATATTAACTCTTGTCCTAAACATTGTTTATGTATCATGATCGACCAATGAAATCCTTTTGTGTGACTTTTTTCATTTAAAATCCACTTAGGTAAGAAAATGATATTAATAACTTTTTATTTAAAGTAAAAATAAAAATATCATAAACATGTATTATTTTGCTAAATCAATTATATTGTGGGGTTATATAATTGATATCATTGACAATAAATAATCATAAGAAAGATAAAATGATTTCCTAAATCATGGTATTATTTTTATGATTTTTAGATATCATATAAATAAATATATTAATGACATAATGATGATGTAAGGATTACATCATTAATGGATGTTTTAAATAAATGTTATTATAAATATTAATATAAATTTATTTTGATACTTTTTATGTCATCCACTAATTTTAAAGATTATTATGACTTTTTTATCTTTGAATTAATTTTTTCTTTCGAATTGATCATGATGTTATTCATTTTCTTAAAATGTAATGGTATGAATAGAATAAAAATTGACATAAATGAGTATTTAAATCAATTAATATTTTATTAAATGGTAAAATATTCCTAAAAATATAATTATCATCCAAATGTCATAAATGATGTTAAAAATGTAAATAATTATCTATTTTGGGTCTCTTAGAATTTTATAGTAAATATATTATCCATATAGTATGAATATAAAATAATACATGGTAAAATTTAAATATGTCAACAAAGGGTGAAATAAACATGATAAAGATTAAAATAGATCCAAACAACATAAAATTGTTATTGGATTAATTTATTTCAACTTATATTCATATTAACCTCTAATTTAACGAGTTGCAGACCTTTTGAAAATGAATATCGTTTTATAATAATATAATACATTCAAACATTCCTAAAATTCCCCTCCTCACTCTTATAAAAGGACACTACCTTTAACCCATTACTCGCTCCTCTCAAACCCCTTGGTTATTCTAACCTCTACCAAATATGCTCCCAAAATCCTTATCTTCATCTTAGAAACATTACATTATATAGAAGAAACTTCAAGAGAGCATTTTTCTTCAAACCAAAAATAGGTACCCAATATCCACAATATACTGGGTTATTTTTATAAGAAGTATTAGGACTACACTTAGAGACCACCATCTAATGGGTAAAGAGCTTACTATTTCTGTGTACGGTGAACTACTGCCTCACAAAACGATGACTGTTCAATTTTCCCCTACCCTGACTCAGAGAGGCCATTATGATGGAACTATAATTTTATATGACATATATGATATTTATTTTATGTATATTTTTATTAAATTCTCATTTAAAACATAAATTTTTTCTTTTCATGTTGTATAAATATTATAATTTCATTTGAGGATTTGCGGACTACCGCCCCCTCAAAGTGATATGACTCGTTCATACCATATGTGGAACATATAAAGGATGGTGTTAATTACAATATTTAGTGTGTATAAAACAAGATACTTTTCTATAATAATAATATACATTTTTATAATTAGGTTTTCAATTCCATTAAAAATGAAAAAATGAAATGAAAGTAGCGTTAATGCATACGTACGACTTAATGTCTCCATGAATGGTGCATTTCAGTTTAATATATACAAATGAGATGGAATATTATAAATAAATATGTAAGGGATATATTTTATGTATATGATATCTTAATAATTAATATCATTCTTGTGATAATGGACTATTGACCCCATGGAGAGTTTTTAGTTATAACATGTTCATTTATGACACAAGTTCCATATATCGACAAAATGTCCGATATGAACTCAAATAATTTACTATTTGTTATAAAATTTTAATAAGAGATATAAAGGAACCAATAAACTTGAAATTTTTTCTTATTATAGTTTAAATTAACATTTGTTTTTTATTCTAGACGAACAAGGAATTTACATGACATGTCAGACTTGAGGTAAGGGGTTTTCTGCTCACTTTGTATTCCCGTGAGATTCATGATATATTTTCCACTATTTTCTTTTGTGTGGTTTATCTAATACCCATTATTGTATTATTTTTTAATATACTTTAATTTATGGGTATTTATATATTCATTTTATGATTTTTCTTTCATTTGTTTTATGTTTCATATGTTACCAAAAAGGTAAGGGAACCTTTCACCCTCCTCTTCAAGTCAAAGTCTTCTTTTATGTTATGTATTTAAATATAAATTCTCAAATATTGGGATATTTTCTTCTATATAATTATTGATATAAATTTTATGTAAATTTTATTAGAGACCCTATTATCTCTAATCAAATCATTTTCTAAATTTTTAACTGACGTTGTTATACTGTCAAATTTTTGTAAGGGAACTTCTTAACCCAATTTCAATTTTTTGGGTTAATCATCTAATTCTTCATTATGTCATGATATTAATATGAGTAAATGAAATATGATTTTTTACAGCTAATATCCCCTTATATTGGGTGTATTTATATTTGTGACACATAATTATATCATTTATTTATCCTTAATCTAATGGTAAAATCATTGTAAGGGACTACATCTCAATCACTTTTCATTATGGAATATTTGGATAGTGTGCACCATTATTATACAATAAAGGGTATATACAACCATTCATACCTTTTATATCATGATTTTGTATATTCTCATGATATTTATAGTTTTATTTTATGTTATTCTGTAATTCAAGCGTTTCTCATTTTGTAAATGAATCAATAACTAAAACAACATTTTATATGATTTTAAGATTTAATATTATAAATCCTTCTCTTTCATGTCCATATTAAATAATGGATTTTAAGGATTTACTTATATGGAAATGAGTAATTTTAATTGTAATTTTTTTAAAAAAATTTAGAGTGGCATGGGACACTTTGAATCAAAACTCTAATTTTTGAATGTTATAAATGAATTGATTATTTCAATATCTTGAAATGATATATTGTGACTGAAATGTGGAAATTTTATATTTCCTTTATAAAGGTTTTATGTGTTATGAATATGTTATGGATCATGATTTTCATTTTCATATATAGTTTCTTTCATGATAAACCTAGTGTGGGTGAGCCCAAGATAGGTCTCCAATGCATTGTGTAACCTGACAGAAGTAAACTTTAATGTTTCTCTTAAGAGATCTAGGGAATATACTATGTTGGGTATTCCAAGTGTAACTCCCTATGTAGTTGTTAAAGATAAAATGTAAGTATGTAATGGATGCCACAAGTTACATTTATGATTTATGATTTCTATTTATTATTAATAAATATTTTTATTTTTGTGAGGTATGTTAAGGAGATTATGTTTTAATATTGAAAAGTATGATATCTTATATATGTATTTATTCCTGGACTAATGTTTTCTTTCATTATTTTATATCTCTTAATGATAATTTAATTCTCATCCCTAGTTTTTTAAATGTTTTCCACAATATTTAAATTTTTAATAGGGTCCAGGATGGGATCAAGGAAATTTAATGTTGTATAAAACATGCAAGTAGACAAGATAATTTTTAAGAGTTTTTATTTTAAGAAAAAATGGATACTGAATAGAAGTGTATACATTTAATATTCAAGTTTTCATGTATAATTAATGACCTAATTATTTAATTCTATAAAACTAAAAAGATCCTCTATGTGAATTATTAACTTAATTCAATATTATCTAATGTTTAAGGATGGGTCCTTACAGTTGGTATCAATGGTTTGTTTAGTTAAATTTAGAGGTTACGGTGTTATTTACATAATTGACATAACCATAATGGTTATAATAATTGAAAAAAATTTAGTTATATTATATAAATCTAAAGGTTTTAAGATAACCTGAATAATTATATAGCAGTGTGTAACCTCATAACAAGATATTATATGATTATTTCTCTGATCTACTCATATTGACCTTTTTTGTTTTACTAAATATCTAGATCTAGGAGGCACCCAAGTAACAAAGGATGTGAAGAAAACAATAATGGTTTTTATAATAAATAAATGAGTTAAATGGGATCTGCAATGAAAAATCCTATGGTTATTCTAAACAAAATATCTAGAGTCCTGATTGACCACTTTAACATCGGTGATTTTTATAAGGCATCATATATTTAAGAAACCAATCCCTACAGAATTTTAGGTAATAATAAAAATGTAAGTATATTCAAAATAATATGTGTTATGTATGTGGATAGAAATACCTAGTAAAATTCTTCAATGGGGTGAGAAGAAGTTTTTAATGTTGTAATAAAAGTTATAGAGAATTAACCTTCCATGGAAAAAGGAATCATCCAGTTGAGCCCATGAAAGAGAAATAAGTTCTTTCCAAAGGATTAATTGAATTTTTTAATTTTGGTGTGCATTGTAATTATCTAAAAAGATGTTCTATAAATAAGGTTCATGAATGGTATTACCAGAATCATAAAAATACACGTTTACCAATTCATAATGTCATTCTAATTGAATATGATTAAACTGACAATGAACAATGAAATGTATGGATTATTTCTATTAACTAATTTTTTGACATTATTGAATCATATGATATGATTCATGATTTTGTTTGTAAGAAATAAGTTTTACAGAATAAGTTGGAAAAGATAGGTTAATGGATCATGAATGAAGAGTAATGATTAAGAATTCGACATATAAGGGATTAAAGAGATATGGTAGATTTTAGAATGATGTAATGCTTAAAAGTATTAAGGCTCTTTTGAAGATGGTATTTCATTGAAGACTATTTCTAGTATGTGTAACTATGATGTGGGAATGTGAAAATGTTATTTAGGGAATAATTAGATTTTCTTTTGTGGATATAGTTATAATGAACCACATGTGTTTCTTTAATCCTTGAATTTGGTTAAATTACAGGTTAATAGTTTTTTGGGATGAAAATGCGAGGTATGAGATAACATTTGTGGTTAAAATATGTTTTGGTTATTTTTGAAGAATTTATCTCATTTTGGGGAATGATATTAAATTATATAATTTTTTAAAAATGACAACATTCAGACCATTTGGTAACCCATCATGTTCGACAAAGCTATGGGAATCGAACCAAAAAACTGATTGTGATTGAGATTTATCACCTACCACTGGACTAAGTGGTGTCCCTGGTTAGTATGATTAATTCATTTAAGTTAAATGATTTTAACGATCAATAATAAATTGATTTTTGGAACATATGTTTTAAAAAATGGATATTCTTAGTATAGGAAAATTATTTGGTGACTAAGTGATAAAGGTTACTTTGGAAGACATTTTCTTTTTTGGGAATACTTTATGCCTAAAAAAATAGAATACAATGAGATTTTTTTTGAGAAGTAATGGTAGAATTTTATTTTTGAATAATCTATGTTTTTTATTAAAGAAATCTAGATATATGGGATATTTATGAAAAAATATAATCCTATAATAGAGAATATGTGATTAGGTTAATTACTTTTCAATATGAGACTTTTAGAGTACCTAATGTTATTTTGAGAAAAATGTTTAGATTTATCATAGAAGACAAGGTGATCAAATCCATTGGAATTTTTTGGTTTCATTCTTAGTTTGGATTATACTGAAGGATTTTTTGGAAACATTTTTATTGAATGGTATTTTTCAAACTTTGTCTATTTTTTATTAATTTTTCGAGATTAAGAGTAGTTTTTCTTTCATAAAAGATTATCCTTTTGGGGATTATCTGATCTTGTACTAACCATTTTGGTTTTGGTTAATGTCTAAAGATAGTGGAAATAAATAGTTCAACTTTTGTGGAATATGTTATTCTCTATATGCTTAAACTAACAACACTAGTGTGACCATGTCATCATGAATACTCATCGTTTCAAGAAAAGATGAGTTTTTTGTAGAAATTTATTAAACGATGAAACACTTCATGAAAGGTAAGTATATTTCCCTATATTAATAGCCATTATCATAAATATATGTATCCAGATTTATGAACAGTGATCTAAAACAAAAAATATTGTATGTTTTCTTTTCTTACTGGGGAATTGAAGACGGTTTACCCTATCACAAGTTTGCAGTTTTTTGGTGGGTAACATTCTCATGATCATGTTTTACATCACTCTCTATAAAAACATGACACATAGTTTCTATTCAATGTCGATGTTTTCAGGGAATCCTAATATGTTTAATCATGGGTGACCTTTTTACTTCTCTTTATTTTTTTTAATGTGATAGTTTTATTGAAGATTTTTTCGATGTTGGGATTTTAATGTAGCTTCTGATAACAATTTTAAAATTGTGAGGACACAATTTCCAAAATTGGTGAAGGATGTAACAACCCAGGTAAATAAAGAATATTAAATTTTCATATTAATTAATTTCTCTAAATTAAATATTAATTATACATTAAATGGGATGCTATTTTCAATTGTGTACCAGACATTCAACAATGAGTTTCTCTGAAATCTCATGCTGCACCAAAAGCTAATTCTTATTGGAAAATAATGATATAATACTATTTTAAATGGTTGTTAACTTGTAGTCGTTGTACTGGAGGAAATGAACGAAACTAACAATAATATTATTATACATTTTTGTTAAATTTATTTTATGTTTATCCAATAAAATTTAGAGGCTCAAAAAGAGAATGAATCCAATTTTAATCCTAAATACTATAATATTTTTAAAATGTACTTTTATCACCTTTTGATGGAAAACCCCTTTTAAATCTACTATTTTCACTTTTATATGTTCCTTTTGAAAAAATAAACATCTTTTATAAAAGAGAGATATCAAATTTAACGTTGGGTAAATTGTTGGTATTTTTCTAATAAAGTTCATTTTTTAATGAATAATAAAAAATACGATATTTTATGTCAAGATTATCTTTTCATCTTATTTATTTATATGGTTAAATAATCTTCTTAAATGGGTTTAAAGTGTAATTGTATTATATTATTACCATTTAATTTAATTTTGGTCTTTTGAAATAATTTTACTTTGAAACTATACATAAACACATGTCAACCATTTTGTTGTTTTTACTTCTTGAAAACATGTTTTCGAGTTTTGATAATGGAAATTAATTTGAAATTAATTATTAAAAGTTTTATGTTTTTAATATGGTAAAATAGACCACATTTTTAAATTCGGAACATAAAAATTATGAGGTCATGATTAACTCATTAATGAATGTTTTAAATAAACGAGATTGTAAATATTAAATATAATTTATTTTGAATATTTTTATGCCATCCACAAATTCAAAAGATGATTATGACTTTTTATCATTGATTTAATGAAGGGTTTTTTGAAATAATCAAGTTGGTTTGGAATTTCTAAAAATTCATGATATGAATAGTATAAAAAATTACTTAAATGAGTTTTTAAATCAATTAATATTTTATTAAATGATAAAATAGTCCTAATAATCTAATATTTGACCAAGTGACATATATGATGTTAAAAATTTCATTAATGTCCCATTTTGGGTTTCATGGAATTTTATTGTTAATATATTAACTATATTGTATGAATATAAAAGAAGACATGGTAAACATTATGTCACGACCCGTCCCAGTGGGGCCCGAGCCGCAACTCCCCAAGACCACCTCCAATAGGCAAGGGGCTGGTGACTAGCACCGAGTAGGGATGCTACTAACATGGGATGCATTGCCTATAAACATGTACACACACACAAACACACATCTCCAATCCCACAAAGATGAAAATTAAAAACTACTAAGGTGGAAATGGATGCATAAACTAAAAATCTCAACCAATAGAGTATGACAAGAAAGTAAATTGCTAGAAAGTAAAACCCTAGGCCAAATGTAAAAACCCACCAAAAAGAGGGTCTGTACCAAAGTCTAACATATAAGAAAAATGCTGGGACTATAGTCTGTAGTTGTAGGGATGCACCTCGGCCTGTCAGATCTCACTTAGTACCGTCCGGTCCTGGTCCGCCTAGATTCCTGTCAAAGGCTCACTCGTCTGCACAAGACACGACACGTGCGAGCAGTGCCCGTGTAGGTGTGTGTATAACAATACCCAGTAAGACACCCCGATACCAAAACGAAAAATACAATAAGGGAAAAATACAGTCAGCTACACACAGTATATTTCTACAGAACATATATGAAGAAATATTAAGACATACTCATATACAAATGACTATCGTGATACTACCACTAGGATCCAGCTCGAAGATTCAACTAAGTATGCAACCGGGAGAGAACACTCCTATGTCTAAAGAGAGAGAGAGAGAAATACGAAGTACTCATTCTAGGAGAACACACTCCAAATGTACTTGGGAACATGATGCTCAGATGAGGATCACAACCAAAATCCATGGGGTGATTCTGACAACTCAGTTTGAGCTAATCCGCAAAGCAGAGGATCGGAGCCTGGGTAAAGTTGGTCACATCGATACCAAGAACACTACCTAGGGTTCCAAGAATGAATAGAGGATATAGAACTACTTCTCATATAGGGGATTCCAACTACTCTATTCAGGAAGACATACTGAAGGGATCATACTCTCGTATATATGAAATGATACCAAAACCTTCAGGGGAAAAACCATGGGTACGAACCCTAAGAAGCTAGTCCAAGTCACAGAAAACAAGTTGCTCAATCCACGAAGAAAAGGTTACACGAAATGTAGTATAGTTAAATTCCATGTTCCTTGACCCTGGGTACTGCCCGTGTAAATGGATCATGTCATTCGTTCAAGCCATATAAAACCAAACTACTCGGCGTGTAGAAAAGATACACGCCGTGTTCCTTGACCCCAGGTACTGCTCGTGTAAACGACCTGTGTCGTTTGGCTTGTTGGGAAGAAAGAAACTATGTGGTGTGTTGAAGAGGTACACGCTGTGTCCGAGCACTTGGGCTCACTCAGTGTATGCGGGCCATGTGCCAGTACATGGTCTCTGCCTGTGTCTGTGTCGCCTGCCCGTGTACTAGTACACGGGGTATCCTGTGTCTCTGGCCGGGTCTGGCCGGGGAGGGGTATACACGGTGTGTCCTTGGCCGTGTACCCTACCGGTGTCTGTGTACTCACGGAGTACACGTTATGTAATACCACCGACAAACACACGCCATGTAGCCCATACTACATATCGTGTAGTCGGGAAATTTCCAGAAGCGTCGTCTTCCTCCGCACGCCTCAGCTAATCCCCCAGATCTTGATCCAACCATCCAATCATCATGAAACTCCGAATTTGGGGTCGTCCCAACACTAAGAAACTGTTTCCATCAGTTTCGGGCTTCTGATCGGCCCTCAAAATGCATCCCAATCAATCCGCATGAAAACGCTCAAAGAATGGGAACATCTGAACCATGTCTATTTACCCACCGTCATTGTTATCGCACCTCCGTTTGGTCATCCCGATGTTGGATCTTCAACTTCAAATCGTTTTGCCAACAGAAGAACTTGAAATGATCATTTTTACCCAAGAACAAGAAGAACGCGCACAAAAAATGCATTCGAATCGGGAGAGAAAAACAATACAATCGAGAGGGATGAACTTCGATCGATGTTCGTGTCGATCTTGGTTCTTCACCGTTAGAAAGGTTGAAATAAAACCAAAACAACTCAAGAATCAAAATCCCATGATTCTGGAAAATATCCCATCCCGTAAGAATGATCGATCCATGGGATAATCTATTCATGGATTATTCCGCGTTCGTCGTGGAAATAAAAAACAGGGAAGAAAAACCCCAAACAAAATCCTACCTGGATCCGCGGCATTTGTTGGCGATGATCCGGTCGCCGTGTCGTCATCGCCATGTCGGGAGGTTTTCTCCAGATCCTCCAGAGCCACCAAGGGTTTTAGGGTTATGAGCTTTGTAACCCTGGACCCTGCGCAAGCCTTTATTTAAATAGGAAGATATCAGCTGCAATAGTAGAATCTCGCTGCAGAAATAAAATATTATTATTAAATATTTTATTACTCTTATTTTCAAAAACTAGATTTTACCACTGACCTGCACCAGCCGATGTTAGGCCTTTCCTGAGGTAAAAACGATGTTCTGAATGCAATGGTGCCCTCAGATTTCTGATCCGAGCTCCCGTTCAGGAGTTATTCCAATTTTTCAGGAAAACCACACGTGCGTGTTATTTAATCATTAAATTAAATTCAAACATTTGTTCCGGGCTCACCGGGCCTCGGAACCGCACACCACCTTAGAGCCTAGTCTCGAATTAATTCCCATATTATATTAAAATAATACATGGAAAAATTCTGGGACATTACACATTAAATAGGATAACAAAGGGTTAAATAAAAAAATATAAGGATTAAAAAATAACCAAAACATGTCCAATACTTATTGGATGATTCTATTTTGACTTATATTCATCTTATATTTTAATTTTATGTGTTCTGGAACTTTTGAAATAGAAAATAATTATATAATAAAATAATACTTTCAAACTTTCTTAAAAGACTCACCTCCCACTTATAAAAGGAAACGAATTCTAACCAATTACTCACACCACTCAAGCCCCTTGGATCATGTAACCTATACCCAAACAAGCTCCCAGCATCCATATGTTCCTTCTGGAATCCTTACCTTAGGCACAAAAAAATTTAAGAGACCATTTGGCTCAAATCAAAAGAAGTTACACTATTTAAAGGTAATGTCTTCTCCCAAGTTATTTTCGTTTATTTTTCTTCTCCACTCTATAATATATTATTATTTATTTTTTACATAAAAAAATAATAACCTCATTATACTAGATTGTTTTTATAAGAAGGATTCTAACTACACTTCCACACACCTCTAACTAATGGATATAAACATACTATTTCTATGGACGGTGAACTACTTCCTAATGAAATGATGACTGTTCAATATCTTCCTACCACCTATTAATGTGGCTATTAATATTGAACTAAATTTATATGTGATATATATATATTATATATATATTATATATATATATTATATATATATATTATATATATTTCTTTATTTTTCATTTATAACATACCTTTTTGGTTTCCATAATGGGAAAATGGGATAATTTCATTTGAGAAAGTGCGGACTACCACCCCCTAAATGTTATATTACTCATTCATTTAATATATACAATGTATAAAGGATGGAATTAATGAAATGATATATGATATTATACTATATTAATAATATACCTATGTTTCATTATTTTTTCATTCTGTTAATTAGGAAATTGAAATTAAACTAGCATTGATGCGTACGTACGGCTTACAGTCTCCAGGAATGGTGAATGTCATTTCTTATCTCAAAATGTTATACAATATTATTAATACATATATATACACGATATATATGATATATATGATATCTAAATCATGAATACCATTCTGGAGATATTTTAATTTTAACCTCATTGATAATTTTTAATTATAATATGTTTATTTTTGACTCATGTACCAAATATCAACAAAACGACCATTGTTATCTTAAATGATTATTTAATGTTTATAATGTGGTAATAATTGATATAAAACGAATAACAAACATGAAAACGTTTATGAAGCAGGTAAAAATTAGCATTATTTTATTATTCAAGAAATAAAGAATAAACGATTCTATTCAGATATGATGTAAGAGACATCATCTCAATCTCTTTTCCTTGAGCCATATTTGGATTTATAAACAAATTTTTTTATATGGTGTATAATTAGCTTTGACTTTTCATTTAATTAAAAGGGGATAATTCTCTACATAGTGTTTTACTAAATGACAAAGGGAATGTTTCTTTTTAAGGAATGTGGAAACAATGGCCTTTCTGCCACTGCGATCATTATTTTATATTTGGCTTCTTTGACAAGTCATAATGTTTTTAAGAGGAAAATAAATACCATATAATATTTTATGTATTTTGGTATTGAAAATGGTTTTTATAATGGATTGATTATGTCAATAAATTTCAATGATATATTTTTTATTCCAATGTTGAAATGATATATTTCCTTTATGTTTGATATATTGTTTTTGAATATTTTATTGTTATTGTGCATTGATTGCGTATATGAGTGGTTCTGTGATAAACCTTGGGCGGGTGAGCCTGATATATCTCTTGAATGCATTGGATAACATGAAAGTGGTTAACATTAATGTTTATCCTACGAGATTTAGGGAATATATTGGGATGGGTATTCCCAATGTAACTCCCTACATAGATAAGAAAGATAAAATGTAATTATAATATGGATGCCACATGTTACCTTTCTGAATTATGATTTCAATGTTTTATTAATAAATCATATGATTTCATGAGGTATGTTAAAGAACTTTTGTTTTGTATTTACTGGTGGAATAATGATTTATTTACATATTTTAGAATCCTTACTGAGATTTTAATGCCCATACTATGTTTATAAATGTTTTTCATAGGGTATAAGGGTGGGTAAGAGAAAAGAATAATTCCAGAAGTTTTATATCCTGAAAATAATTTTTATTTTCTTTTAAGAATTATTTTTTAATATGAAAATGGATACTTATTAGAAGTGTCTACATTATAATATTTGTGATGTAATGTAATTGTTATGGACTAATTTTCTAAAAATTTAAAATTGAAATGATACTCAATGTGAATTATTAACAGAATTTAATATTATGTAATGTTTAAGGTTGTGTCCTTATAGTTGGTATCAATAGTAGGGTTAAATAACTATAGCAGTTAGTGTATTATTAAATTAATATCCATAAATTATTTTATGGTAAGATTGAAATGATATAGAATTTACAGATTACAATATATCTTCGCCTAATATATTTATGTGTTCATAATGGTATTCCATAGAAGAAACATGGAAAATATGTTGGGAAGGCATACATAAGAGAATAAACTTCAAAATCAACATCCTGAGACACTCATAATTTGATCAAATCAGTTTTTTGTACTGATGGATCCGCTGACTCATGTGATAAATTGTGGTTATGTCTATTGATGAAACTTGGGTTTATTCTAAAAGTAAATAGGATTTTTAAAGTCATTTGAGGGTAGTATTGAAAATATTAAATGAAAAGAAATTAAATGGGAAATTCTGAATGTGTTAGTTTTGGTTACAAGAAATTTCATTCATTGGTCACATTGTTTAAAAAATATGGAACAACTATAGATCCTCCTAAAATAGTAGTTGTTGAAGAATGTCTAATAACTAAAAATATAACTGATATTATTAGTTTTATTGGTTTCACTGGATACTAGAGAAGGTTTATTTAAAAAAAAATTATTGTTATCTAGCCCACTGAATAGGTTAACTAAAAAAGTTATTAAATTCATCTTGACAAAAGGATGTGATAAATGTTATTAGAAATTGAATGGAATATTGGTGAATGATCCAATTTTGGAACTGCATTTAAAAAATGGTTAATTTGTTATCTACAGTGATGCATCGTTGAAAGGCCATGGTTGTGTCCTAATTTAGAATAAGTAGGTAATTCTTTATGCTTCATGTCTGTTGAAACCACATGAGTTAAATTACCCAACACATGATTTGTAATTAGTTTATGTTGTTTTGGATTTAAAAATTTTGATGCATCAATTGTACAGTGTCAAATGTGAAGCATATACTCTCCAACAATGTTTGAAGTATATATTTACTCAGAAATAATTGAACAGGAGACAGAGGAGACGGCTGGAATTAATCAAGGATTATGATTACACAATTTCTTACCTTCCAGGAAAGGAAAATAAATTTGTTGTATCTTTGAGTAAAAAATTAATACAACATTAACCATGTTACATTTAGAAATAGATCCATTTATTACTTATTTGATGAACTTTGGAATAGAAGATTTTGGTGCAGGAAATTCCCCTTTTATGTTTCTCGTGTCTGTGAAATCATCTCTATTAGACATAATTAAGCAATCGTAGAAGGAAGATAGTGTGTTGTAGAAAATGGTAGTGTCAGTTCAGAAGGGTATGATACCTCAGATAAACATTAATTAATTTTTTTTGAGGTTTGGAAAGGAGTTATGTGTGCCTTGAGATTCATTTTTGAAGAAAGATTTTTAAAATAAAGCACAAAGTTCTGCATTTCCAGTTCATCCTAGTAGTAATATGATATAAAAAGATATTCTGGATTATTACTGTTAGGATGAGATGAAAAGGGATATTGGTGAATTTACTATGATGTGTTTGAATTGTCAAAATCTTAATGTAGAGCAGCAGTTACCTAAAGGGATGCATCAGCCTTTATCGGTGCCAGAGTGGAAATAGGAAAAAGTGTCCATCGATTTCATAGTCAGATTACAAAAGACATCTCGAGGTAACAATGAAATCTGGTTTATTGTTGATCGATTAACAAAATCTACTCATTTCATTCCTATTCGAGATAGTCTATATCTAGATCAACCGTCTTGGTTATATGATAATGAGATATTAGGGTTACATAGAGTTCCCCTCTCTATTGTATCTGATCATGATCTGAGGTTCACTTCAATCTTTAGAATAGGAATTCAAAAGACATTGGTTTCTGAATTAAATGTTAGTATAGATTTTCATCTTCAGTAAAATGGGAAATCAGAATGAACAATTCATGCCTTGGAAGATATGATACCTGCTTGGTTAATTGATTACCAGGGAAGATGGGAACAAAATCAATCTTTGGATGAATTTTATAATAATAACAGTTTTCATTCTACTATATAGATAGATCTGTTTGAGGCATTCAATTGAAATTTTTGTCAAACTCCATATTTTTTGGATAAAGCAGGTGAAAGGTAGTTGATGGTACCAGAATTAGTTAAAGAGATGGTAGAAAAAGATAAGCTGATTTAGAAGCAAATTAGATTAGCTTAGAGTAACCAGAAAAGTTATATAGATAACATGGGGAAGGAGATTTCTTTTTTGGTTGGTGATCATGTATTTCTCAATATAAAAGTGTTATGCATTTTGGTGAGAAGGGAAAGCTGACTCCGAGGTTCATTGGACCATATAAAATCATGGATAAAGTTGTATCTGTTTCCTACAGAGTGTATTTACCTCAAATTTCATCCCAGGTACACAATTTTTTTCATGATTCAATGATGAGAAAGTATTTTCTAGAAAAATAAATTTTTTTGGGTCAAGAGGTAGTTCAGTTGGAAGGGAATATGTCCTGTGAGGAACAACTAGTCCAGATTCTTAACCGATGAGAGAAAGTGTTTTAGAATATGGTAACTCCTCAAGTAATGGTTTTGTGGAAAACCATATTCTTGAAGAAGCAACATGGGAATCTGAGAATACTATGAGGGATATTTTCCCCAACTAATTTGATAAGTGAATAAAATTGCGAGGACACAATTTTCAAAAGGGGGGATGGATGTAACATCCCAGGAAAATAGAGAATAAGAAATTTTCATATTTATTAGTATTTTTGAATTAAGTATTAAGTTTACTTTTAACGGGATGATATGTTCGAAGGCATACCCGACACACAGCAACAGCTTTTTCTGAAGTATTATGTTGCAAACAATGTTGAGTCATACTGAAAAAATAATAATATAATATTAGTGTTTGAAATGGTAGTTAACGCCTACCCATTTAACTAGTGGGAATGAATAGAAGTAACCATATTATGATTAAACTTGTTTGTAAAATGTTTTTATATTTATCCAATAAAATTTAGGGGCTTAAAAAGTTAATGAATCCAATTTTAAGCATGAAATACTTTTATAATCATTAAAAGGTTTTTTATGACCTTTTGATGGAGAACAACTTTTAAATCTGGTATTTTTCACTTTTATATGTTGAATTTGAAAAAATAAACATCTTCTTTAGAAGCAGGATTTGAAAATCCACTTATGGTAAATTTTTCGTAATTTGTTGATAAAGATTATATTTAATGAATAGTGAAAAATATTGTATTTAACATCAAGACTTTCATTTCATCTGATTTGTTTATATGGATATATTATCATTTTAAATTGTTTTAAAGTGTAATATGATTATATTTTACGGATTTAATCCAATGTTGGGCATTGGAAGTAATTGCACATTGAAATTGGACATAAACACATGTCAATCATTTTGTAGTTTTTAAATCATAAAAAAATGCTTCTGTGTTTTGGGAATGGAAATTAATTTTAAATTAATTAATGAAATATTTATGTTTTGAATTTGGAAAAATAGACATCATTTTGAACTCATGATATCAAAATTATCTTTTGGGGAATTTTTTTTATTTTTCTAAAACATTCAATTTTTGATTAATAGTGAAAAACATTTCTTAGTTGATAAATACCCAACTTTTCCATATAAATAAATTTTTTCCACTTCTGTGAATTGAAATTCAAAAATAAAACATACATGTTTGTCATTAGTAAGTAAAATTTTATTCAATAATATGAAAATAATTTTTGGTGAATACTAACCCTTCATTTTTATTTACTGCGGCTAAGGTATATAGGGTAATTCAGGGTAAAAATAATATTATAATAATATAAAATTACCTTAACATTTGTCCTAAACATATTGGATGAGGCATGTCCAACCAATAAAATCCTCGTGTGGAACGTTTGGTATTTTAAATCCACTTGGATAAGATAATTACATTAATGACTTTTTATTTAAATTAAAAATAAAAATTTCAAAGACATGTATTGTTTTTTCAAAACAATTTTAAAATGGGGTTATATGATTGATAACTTATACATTAAATAGTCATTAGTAATTTTAAATTATTTTTAATATCAAGGTATTTTATTTATAATTTTTTACATGATATATATAAATTTATTTATGACACAATGATGACGTAATGATTACCTCATTAATGAATGTTTTTAATTAATGAGATTATAAAAATTAAAATAATTTTAGTTTGAAACTTTTTTCCATAAAATAATTTTAGAGAAGACTATGACTATTTATATTTGAATTAATGATGTTTTTTGAAATCAATGAAGTTGATTTGTATTTATATAAAATTCCTGATATAAATAGTATAAAAATTGACATATATGAGATTTTAAATCAATTAATATTTTACTATATGATAAAATAGTCCTAAAAATCTAAGATTCTTCCAAATGACAAATGTGATTTTAAGAATTTATGTAATGATCTATTTGGTTTTTCATGGTATTTATAAGAAATATATTCACTATATAGTAGGAATATACAAGAAGGCATGGAAAAAGTTAAAATAGATAACAAAGGGTTAAATAAAAATAATAAGGATTTAAAAAAATAAAAAACCCATCCAATACTTATTGTATGATTTTATTTCGACCTATATTATTCTTATCTTCGAATATAATGAGTTTTCGACCATTAGAAACATAAAATTATTTTATAATAAAATTATACTTCCAATCATTCTTAAAGAGCCCCTCCACCCTCTTATAAAAGGACAAAACATATAACCTAGTAATAACACCTCTCAAACCCCATGGATCATCCAAAATCTATCCAAATAAGCTCAAAATATCACTATATTACTCCTAGAAGATTTGACCTATGAAGAAGTAAATTAAAGAGATCCCTTTGTCTCAAATCAAAAAAAGATAACCGATTCAAAGGTAACGTCTTCTCTCGAGCTCTTTTATTATTATCCTTCTCAACTCCCTATTTTCTTCTTATTATCTTATTACATAAAAACATTAGTATCCTCAATATACTAGGCGATTGTTATGATAATAATTTTAACTACACTTCCACGCACCTCCATCTAATGGATACAAACATACCATTTCTCTGGATGTTGAACTGCTGCCTCACGAAATAATGATTGTTCCATTTTCTCCTACCACCCCTTATGGTGGCCATTAAAACGGAAATTTATTATTATGTGATATATATATTATATATTTATTTCCTCTATGGTTCAATATTATTCATTTATATTATACCTTTATGGCTTCCATAATGGGTAAATGCGATAATTTAATTTGAGGAAGTGCGGACTATCGCACCCTCAAAGTGATATGACTCGTTCATGCCACAAGTGAAATGTATAAAGGAAGGAATTAATGGAATTATATATGATATTATACTATATTTATAATATACCTATGTATAATTAAGTTTTATTTGCATTAAATATCAAATATAAATGAAATTAGCATTCAAGCGTACGTACGGCCTACCATCTCCATGTACGGTGCATTTCACTTCTCATCTCAAAATGTTGTGTAAAATTATAAATACAAACATATACTGGATATATCTGATATATATGACATCTAAATCTGAAATATCATTAAGGAGATAATTTAATTTTTACCACATGGACAATTTGTAATTATAAGAAGTTCATTTTTGACACAAGTTCCAAATGTCAACAAAATGTATGATATTAGCATAAATAATTATGTAATGTTTATAACAAGGAAATAAGTGATATAAAAGGAAAAATAAACAAGAAAAAATTTATTAATAAATTATAAATGAAATTTAGTTTATTATTTAATAGATTAAAAAATGAACGAGTCAAGTCCGACACGAGGTAAGGGAACTTCTTAACACAATTTAGTATCATTAGGTTGATTTTCTGCATTTTCATTATATAGTTATATGATTATGTGAGAAATGAATTTTGATGTGATATCATTATTTTATGTTTCATTTATGTTCACTTATAGTGAATACACATAATCTATCTATTTTATTTAAAAAATTATCTTTGTGAGGTACTTCGTCTCAATCTCAATTAATTGAAGCATATTTTGATTTATACACTATATTTTTTTATACGGTGTATAAAACCCTCTGACATTCACTTTAATTAAAAAGGAATATCCTTTATACATCATATTTTACTAAATATAAAAATGAATGTTTCTTTTTAATGTATGTGTTGACAACAACATTTCCACTGCCACAAGAATTATTTGATATTTGGCATCCTCTATAAGCCATACTGTTATTAAAATAAAAAAAAAACAAATAAACTTTTTACGTATTTTGATATTGAAAATGGTTTTGAGAATGGATTGATTATCAAAATATATTGAAATGTTATATTGTGAATGCAATGTGGAAATGTTATCTTTCCATTATGTTTATTCATGTGTTATGAATATGTTATGCTTCATGTAAATTGTTTACTCATACATGTGGATCCTTGATAAACCTAGGGCATCTGATACTGAGATAGATCTCTACTGCATTGGTTAATAGAAAAGTGGTAAATGTTAATGTTTCTTCTAAGAGATTTAAGGAATACACTTTGATGGTTCTTCCAAACGTAACTCCATATGTAGCTATGAAAGCTACAACATAAGTATGATATGGATGCCACAATTTATCTTTATAATTTATGATTTCTATATGTTATTAATAAATCGTATGATTACATGAGGTATGATGAAGAGATTATATTTTGTATTTTTTAATGGAATAATGATTTATTTCATTGTTTTATAACTCGTACTAAGATCTTTATGCTCATCCAATGTTTTTGAAATTTTTTCACATATTATATGGTAGGGAAAAAGAAATAAAGAACTCAAGAAGTTTTATATCATGAAAATAATTCTTGTTTCCTTTTTAGAATTTTCATTTTATGAAAAAATGGATTCTTAGAAGAAGTGTCTACTTTGGATTTATTGATGATATTTTGGATTTTTATAAAAATAATGATAAGCATGAAAGTAATTTAAGCATTGTCTTGCAAACCAAAAAAGAAAAGAAACTTTATTGGGAAATTCAGAATGTTGTAGTTTTGGTTACAAAAAATATCATTAAATGGTCACATTTTTTAAAACGATGGAATATCTATTGATCCTTTTAATGAAAAAGTTGTCGAAGAATGGCCAGGACCAACAATTATAACCAGGATCCATAGATATCTTGGTTTAGCACATTATTACTAGTGGTTTATTGAAAATTTTGAAATGTTATCTATACCACTGTCTAAGTTAACACAAAAATGTATTAAGATCAATCAGATAAAAGAATTTGATGATTGTGTTTAGGAATTCAAAATAAGATTGGTGAATTTTCTAGTTTTTGCACTACCTTCTAGAGACGGTGGATTTTTTATCTAGATAGATGCATCGTTGAAAGTACATGTTTGTGTTTTAATGAAGAATTATTAGGTAATTGATGATGCTTTATGTTAGTTAAAACCTCATTTGTTAAATTACCCTACACATGATTTTTAATTTTCTATTGTTCTTTTTTCATTAAAAATTTTGAGGCATCATTTGTGTGGGGTAAAGTGAGAAATATATAATGATCACAATTGTTTTACCTATATACTCACTCAGGTAGAATTGAAAATGAGACATAGGATATTTCTAGAATTAATCAAGGATTTTTATTCCATGAATCATTGCTATCCATAAGGAGAAAATAACGTGGACAATGTTTTCAGTCTAAAAAGTTATGCAACGTTAACAATGTTATGTTTGGAACAAGATCCTTTCATTAATGATTTGTTGAAATTTGGCATTGATGTTTTTAGTGCAAGAAATTTCACTAATTTGTTTCATGTGTTAGTGAAATCATCTCTATCATAGAGAATTAAGAGTGTGAAAAAGGATTATAGTTAGTTGTAGAAAAAGTTAATGTTGGTTGAGAAGGGTTTATTGCCAAATTTTTTCATTGATAATGATTATGTTTTGAGGTTTGGAAAGAGATTATATCTGCATTGTGATTCATTTTTGATGAAAGGGTTGTTATATGAATATCAAATTTCTATATTTTCAGTTCTTCATTAGAAGTGGGACCTCACATTTTTATTGGGTAAATGGTTGGTATTTTTCTAATAAAATTCATTTTTAATTACTCGTGAAAAATACTGCATTTTAAAGGAAAACTATATTTTCATCTGATTTATTTTTATGGTTAGATTAACAATTAAATTGAATTTTAAGTGTAGTTGGATTATATTTTTACCATTTAATCCAATTTTTTCCTTTTGAAGTAATTTCACACTGAAATTGGATATGACCACATGTTAATCTTTTTGTAGTTTTTACTTCATAAAAACATGTTTTCTAGTTTTGACAATGTAAGTTAATTTTAAATGAATTTATGAAACTTATATGTTTTGAATTTATTAAAATAGGCATCATTTTTGAATTAATAATATCAAAATTATTTTTTGGTGAATTTTTGGTATTTTTCTGAAAGCGTTAAATTTTTTATGAATAGTAAAACATATTACTTAGTAGTTAAAAAACATAATTTTCATTTAAATGAAATTTTACCACTTCTGTAAATTAAATTTTAAAAATTGGATATACATGGTTGAAATAAGTAAGTAAAATGTGGTTCAATAAGTTGAAAATAATTTTGGGTGAATAGTACCTTTTGATTTTTTTAGCACGGTTAAATGAAAATAGGGTAATTCAAGGTAAAAATAATATTCTAATAATATAAAATTAGCTTCACACATGTCCTAACCTTATTGGATGAGTCATGGACAACCAATAAAATCCTTGTGTGAGACTTTTGGCCATTGAAATCCACCTGGGAAAGATAATGACATTAATAAGTTTTTATTTAAAGTAAAGTTAAAAATATAAAAAAACTATAATGTTTTAATATAAAAAATTAATGTGGGGTTAAATAATTAAAATATTCGAATATAAATATGCATTATAATGATTGAAAAATTTACTATATCATAGTATTTTATTTATAATTTTTAGACATTATATAAATAAATTTATGAATGACACAATGATGATGTAATGATTTCCTCATTAATGAATATTTTAAATAATTGAGAATATAAATATTAAAATAAAATTATTTTGAAACATTTTATGCTATCCATGAATTTTAGGGATGAGGATTATTTTTTATATTTGAATTAATGAATCTTTTTCGAAACTATCATGTTTTTTTGGACTTTCTCTAAAGTCATGATATGAATAGTTTAAAATTTGACATAAATGTGTTTTTAAATAAATTAATATTTTTTTAAATCATAAAATAGTCCAAAAAATCTAACATTCATCTAAATGACATATATGATGTTAAAATTTTCATTAAATTTCTATTTTGTGTCGCTTGTCATTTTATTGTAACTATATTATCCATACACTACGAATATACAAGAAGACATGGTAAAAGTTAAATTAGTTAACAAAGGATTAATTAATAAAATAAGTATTAAAAAATATCCAAATCCAATCCAATTCTTATTTAATGTTTTTATTTATAATTATATTCATTTTAACATCTAATTTATTTATTTTTAGATACCTTTGAAAATGAAAATAATTGTATAATAAATTAATACTTTCAAACATTACTAAAGTGCCCCTCCTCGGTCTTATAAAATGAAACATCTTATAACCCATTACTCAAACCTATCATGTCCTATGGATCATCCTGCCTCTGGGCAATTAAACACCCAACAGCCCTCTTTTCCTCTTAGAAGCCAAGCCTTAGGGATAAGGCACTTCAAGAAATCATTTTGGTTCAATCCAAAGGGAGTTACAAGATTTAATGGAAATAACATTCCTTAAGTTTGCTTCTTTTATTTTCCTTCTCCACTACATATTCTCTTCTTATTATTATTTTAATAGATTTTAAGATACTTATGTTTTTCTATAAAAATTGAATAATTAGACCATAGGGTGTGAATAAGTAAAATAAAAGAGGAGAAGTTGAGGAAAGACATTATCTCTAAATTGGGTAACTCCTGTTGGTTTGAACAAAAAGGCATTCGTAATCTGCCTTCTATATAAGAATAGGCTTAAAATAGGTATAGATGGATGATGGGAACTTATTTGTATAGAGGTTGGATGATCCAAGGTGCTTAGAGATGTGTGAGTAATGGGTTAGTGGTGTTTTCCTTTTATAAGACGTCTGGGTGTCTCTTTAGGAAAATTTTACTGTATTATTTTATTATAAAATATAATTCAGTTTGAAAAGGTCCAAAACTTATTAAATTAGAAGATAAGATGAATATAATTCGAAATAAATTCATCCAACAAGAACTGGACAAAATAATTTCATGATTTTTTAAGTAATTGATATGAAGATTGTTGAATGCTCAATTTTCAGAACTACCTTCCATAGAGGGTGAAGATGTAATCTACAATGATGATTTATTAAATGGACTTGGTTTTGAACTAATTCACAATGATAATGTAATTTCATATGATTTTAATGAGTTGAAACCACATGAGTTAATTTATAATACACATAATTTGGAATTAGATACTATTGTTTTTTATTTAAATTTTTTGAAGCATAATTGATATGGAGTAAAGTGTGAAATATATTCTGATAAAAAATGATTGAAGTATATATTAACAAATATATAATTAAAATTGGGTCATAAAATTTGGATATAATTAAACAAGAGTTATTATTTCATGATTTATTACAATCCAGGAAATGAAAATAATGTAGAAGTTTCTTTGAGTCGAAAAAGTAATGCTACATTAACCATGTTACGTTTAGAGAAAGATCATTTGATTAATGATTTGATAAACATTGGCATAGAAGTTGTTGGTGCCAGAAATTTCTCTATTTTGTTACAGTTGTTAGTGGAATCATATCTATCAAAGATAATTAAATAAGTGCATAAGGAAGATATTGAGTTGTATAAAAAAGGTTCTGTTGGTTCAGAAGGGTTTGTTTTCTAAACTTATCATTAATAATGATTGAGTTTTGAGGTTTGGAAGGAGATTATGTGGGCCTTTTGATTCACAATTGATATAAATATTTGTTATATGAAGCTTATAGTTCTCGGTTTTTAGGTCATCCTGGTAGTAATAAGATGTATAGGGAACTTCAAGAGTATTACTGGTGAGATGGAATGAAATGAGATATTGTTGACTTGACTGTGAAGTGTTTGACTTCTCAATAGTTTCATGTAGATCATCAGTTACCAAATGGGATGATTTAGCCTTAACTGGGGCCATATTTGAAATGGAAAAAAATTTTCTTGCATTTCATCACTATATTACCATGCACTTCATGATTTAATAAGGAAATTTGGGTTATTGTTGATCGATTGACTAAATATTCTCATTTCATTCTTATTCGAGATACAGTGCCTCTAGATCAACTTTATCTGTTGTATGTTAACGATATTGTTATGTTTCTCAATGTTCCCCTCTCCATTGTATCTGATCATGATCCTAGATTTACATATAACTTTTGGAAAGGCATTCAGAAGTCATTGGCTACTGAATTAAATTCTAGTATGTATTTTCATCCACAATTAGATGGGAAGTCAGAACAAAAAATTCAGACATTAGAAGATATGTTATGTGCCTGATCAATGGATTACCAGTGATGTTGGGACCAACATCATTATTTGATTGAATTTTCTTATAATAATAGTTTTTATTCTAATATAAATATGGCACCATTTGAGGAATTATATGGAAAGCAGTGTCGATCTCCATATTTTTGAGATGAAGTAGGTGATTGATAGTTAATGGGACTAGAACTGGTATAAGAGATGGGAAAAAAAGTTATTTTGATTTAGAAGGACATGAGAATTGCTCAGAGGAGGAAAAACAATTGCGGATAACTAGATTAAGGATCAATCTTTTGAGGTTGGTGATCATGTATTTCTCAATTTTTCTTCATAGAAAAGTGTGATGCATTTTGGTAAGAAGGGAAAGATGAGTCCAAGGTTCACTAGGCCCTATGAAATCATGGAGAAGGTTGGATTAGTTGCCTATAGAGTGGATTCACCTCCAATTTTATAATGAGGTAAGGGACTTTGTATCAACTAATAGGTTTTAGGCATGTTTTTGATTCGTTTGTAATCTTATCATTTTTCTTTAACCCATAATTAAATAATTTAGGTTTTACCATGTCTTCTAGTATATACATACTATATGGTTAAAATAGTAACTATAAAATGTAATGCGACCCAAAATGTATCATTGATGGTCTTTGTAAAATAATATTTTTCATTTGGCCGCATCATAGATTTTTAAGACTATTTTATCATTTAATAAAATGTTGATTAATTCAAAAACTCATTTATGTCAATTTTTATACTACTCATATCATAAATATATAAAAAATCCAAAAAAATTGATTATTTTAGAAAAACCTTTAATAATTCAAGTATAACAAGTCACACTCATCTCTAAAAATATTTTATGGCATAAAAAATTCAAAATACATTTATTTTAGTATTTATAATCTCATTTATTTAAAAGATTCATTAATGAGGTAATTATTACATCACCATTGTGTCCTAAATAAATATATATATTTTGATGTCTAAAAGTTAAAAATAAAATACCATGATATAGAAAATATTTTTAGATTTATAATGTCTTCTTATAGTCAAATATATCATCTATATAACCCCACATTAGTTTTTTTAGTAAAAAAATACATTTTTATGATATTATTATTTTTAGTTTAAATTTTTTTTATTAATGTCATTATCTTACTCAGGTGGCTTTCAAAGGAAAAAACTCTCACGCACGAACTTTATTGGTCAGCCATTACTCATCCAATAATGTTAGGACCAGTGTGATGATAATTTTATATTATTATAATATTATTTTTCCCTTGAATTACACTATTTACCATTAACTACGGTAAGTAAAAATCAAAAGTTACTATTCCCCAAAAATTATTTTCATCATAATCAACCACATTTTACATATTGATGTAAAAAATTTATGTCAAATTTTTGAAATTAAATTCATAGAAGCTGTAGAATTTAATTTAAATGAAAAATTCAGTTTTTAACTACTATGTAGTGTTTTTCAAAATTCATAAAAAATTGAACGTTTTTAAAAAAATACAAAAAAATCCCCGAAATATAATTTTTATATTTTAAATTTAAAAATGATTTCTATTTTACTAAAATAAAAACATTGAAGTTTCATTAAATAATTTTCATTGTTAAAACTAGAAAGCATGTTTTTAAGAATTAAAAACTACAAAAAGATTGACATGTGTTTATGTCTAATATTAAATTGAAATTACATCCAATGACAAAAATTGTATTAAATTGTAAAAATTTATTCCAATTACACTTTATAACCATTTAAAATGATAATCTACCCATTTAAATAAATCATATTAAAAGTCAGTTTTGACTTAAAATGCAGTAATTTTCACTACTAATTAAAAAATGAAATTTATTAGAAAAATATCATAAATTTACCGAAATAAATTTTGATATCCCACTTCTAAATGAGAAGTTTAATTTTTCCAATAAAACATTTAAAAGTAACAAAACCTATATTTAAAAGTCTTTCTCCATCATAATGTGGTAAAACTTCCTATAAAAATAATAGAGTATTTATGCTTTAAATTGTATTCATTCTCTTTTTAAGCCTAGAAATTTTATTGGATAAATGTAAGAACATTTAAAAAACATGTTTAATCCTAATATGGTAAACCTACCTGAAAATATCTTGGTGTTAACTACCATTTAAAATAATTATATTAATTTTTTTTCATTGTGACTCATTATTGTGTGCAACATCTGACTTCATAGAAACCCATTGTTGCGTGTTGGGTACATCATTGTACATAGCATCTGCTTTATATTAATATTAATATTTAATTAAAATTATTAATAAATATAAAAATCTTGTATTATTTATTTACCTGTGATATTACATCCTTCCCGCCTTTTGGAAATTTCATCCTCACAATATTAAAATTGGACTCGGAAACTGCATTAAAAGTCCCACATCAGAGAAAGAGTCAAAAAAACTATCACTTTATAAGAATGAAAAATAAGTGAAATGGATACCCGCGATATCCCATACTAATATTCCATGTAGTAAAAAATTGATATGAAAGAGACACTAACAATCATGGATTAATTGAGTGTAATAGAGAACCTGATCACAAATGTTAACCACCACAATACCTTTGATTTTTGGTTCGGTACAATTTTGATGATAAAATAAATCGTATAACATTTTTTCTTCAAGATCCTTTTCATAGAGTTGAAGAAATTTATTACTACCTATACTAATATCATAAGGATATATACATACATGGAATGTAGTGTTTCATCCTTTAATAAGTTTCTACAAAAAATATCCTTTCTACAAATGATGAGTATTCAAGATGCCTTGGTCACACCAGAAGCCCTAGAATTAAGTTCTAGAGAGTCACATAATCTAAAAAACATGAACTATATATTTCCCCTATCATTAAAATTTACCCAAAAAATGTCTATTACATGATTAGATAATCGCCAAAGAGTATAATGTTTTATGAAAACAAATTTTACTCTTAATCTGCAAAATTAAACTAACAATACATAAAGATCCAAAAAGACCATTCAATACACAATTATCTTTAAAATTATTGAAAATAATCAAAACTCTGTTTGAAACCCATAATTCATAAGGATTTTATCCCAAAGTCTTCTACAAAAAAATGTTAACATTTATCTCCAAATAACATCACCAACTCTAAAAGTCTCAAACTGAAAGGTAATTAACTTAATCACATATTCAAAAAGATATGTTAATAAATTTCAAAAAAAACCCCGATCGAAATAAGTCCAAAATAAAAATATAGATTCATCCAAAATAAAATATCAATCATTACTCCACAAATGAGATCCCATAGTTTTTTATTTTCCTTAAGCATATAGTGTTCCCAAAAGATAAAAGATATTCCAAAAAATAACCTTTATCACTTAATCACTATATTCTTTTCCATTAAAAAGGATATCCATTTGATAAAATATAAGATCCCAAATAAAATTATTCTAGATCAAAATAAATATTTAACTAAAAATAATTAGCCATACTAACCAGGGACTTCACGTAGTCCAGGGGTAGGTGGTAAATCCCAATCACACATTTTTTGTGGGTCCAATTCCCAAATCTTTGTGTGACACGATAGGTTGTCACATGATATGTGTGTTGTTTTTTTTCAAAAACTATATATAATTTTATAACATTTCAAAACATTTGATAAATTCCTAAAAAATAACCACAACATATTTTATCCTCAAAGGTTATGTAATACCATTCATTTTATATCCCAAAATGTTATAATCATTTATCACATCTAAAATAACTATGACTCTTTTTAATATTCTAATCAAAAGGGTTATGTCACTTATTCTAAAATAACATCCTAACATCTACTTTTATCTAAACTGACTTTTGATACCATCTATAAGGCCTCATCCTTAGAATATTATGTATCCTTGAGTTAAGTGAATAATTCAAATTCAGGATCAATCAGGGTTTAGAGTATTAGTGAATTACGCCATAACTATTACATTACATCTCAAATATTATAAAGTAGAAACTTCTACTCAGCTTCCATTTTTTTATAAAATAAAAACTCAATAAAATAAAACAATAATTATTTTCATGATATAAATCTTCATGAATTCTTCAATTCTCTTACCCTAGGTGGAAGGCACTTCAAGAAATCATTTTGGTTCAAAATAAAGGGAGTTACCTGATTTAAAAGAGATTAATGAACACATGAGTCATGTCAGATATGTGGTAAGGGAACATCTTGACACAATTTCTATTCATTGTGTTGATGTAATAATTTTTGATTATTTTGTTCTATGATTTTGTGAGAAATCATTTTTGACGTACGATCATATATTTATAAATTCTTTATGTGTACATTTAGTGAATACACATAAGCATTCTATTTAATCTACAAAATGATCTCTGTAAGGGACATCATCTCAATCTCCTTCTATTGAGGAATATTTTGATTTATACACAACATTATTTTATATGTTGTATAAGCCCCTTTGCCTTTTCATTTCATTCAATGGGAATATTTTTCAACGTAGTGTTTTACTAAACGACATAGGGAATGTTTCTTTTTAACGTATGCATTGAAAACGAATTTCAACCCTCATTAGGGTTATTTGATTTTTGGATTCCATAAAAAGCTGTAATGTTTTAAAAAGGAAAATATTACCATATACTCTTTTATGTATTTTTGTTTTTAAAATGGTTTTGATAATATTTTGATTATGTCAATATATTTGATCTAATATCTTATGATTTCAATGTGGTAATTTTTTTCCTCCTTTATACTTGTTCATGTGTTATGATTATGTTATGGTTCTTGGGATTTGTTTAAATATATGGGTGGTTCCCTGATAAACCTAGGGTAGATGAACCCAAGAAATATCTCCATTGCATTGGAAAATGAGACGAAGGTAAATATTAATATTTCTCTTAATATATTAACAGAATATACAATGATGGGTATTCCAAATGTAACTCCCTACAAAGCTATGAAAGATACAATGTAAGTATGATATTGATGCCACAAGTTACCTTTATGATTTTTGATTTCTATGTGTTATTCATAAATCTTATGATTTCATGAGGTATGTTAAAGATATTATGTTTTGTAGGTATTGATGGACTAATGAATTATTTATTCTATAAACCATAGTTAGTTTTTTATGCCCTTCACAAGGATTTGAAAAAATTTTCATAGGGTATATGGATGGGTAAGAGAAAATAAGAATTCAAGAAGATTTATATTACGAAAAGAATTATTTTTTTCATTTGAGGGTTGTTATTTTATGAAAAAATCGATTCTAATAATAAGTATCTACATTGTAATTTCTGGAATGTAATGTAATAAGTTTGTCATAATTCTCTAAAACTCTAAAACTAAAAGGATCATCAATGTGAATTATTATCTTAATTCTATATTATGTAATTTTTAAGGTCAAGGCCTTATAGTTGGTATCATTGGTCGGTTTAGAAATCTTTAGAAGTTAGTATATTGTAAAATTAATATCCATAAATTATTTTATGGTTAGATTGAAAGGATATAGAATTTACAGATTACTATGTTGCTTCACCTAAGATATGTCTATGTTCAAAATGGTGTTTTGTAGAGGAAATCGGACAACAATGCTCTGATGGAATATAGAAGGATATGACCTTCCAAATCAGGATCCTAAGATAGAAATAATCATAATTGACCGGTTTGTTCCAATGATGGATCAATTGAATCAGGTAATAAATGGTGGATGTGTTTATATATGACAATTTTGTATTTTATAAATTTATATAGGAACAAGAAGGTTATTTAATTGTTGTCATGAAAATCTTAAAAGAAATGAAACTATATGGTAAATTAGGCAAGTGTGAGTTTTGGATAAAAAAAATTTCAATCTTTGGTCACATTATTTCAAAAATGGCATTACTAATGATCTATCTAAATAATCATTTTTTAATAATGGCCAATACCTACAAATATAATGGAGATCTATTGTTTTCATTTTTTGGCAGGCTATTATAGAAGGTTTGTTTGTAATTTTGCAAATATATCTAGCCCACTGACAAAGTTAACTCAAAATTATGTTATTTTTATCTAGACAAAAATTGTGATCATTTTTTGGAATTGAAAAGATGATGGGTGAATTTTCTAGTATTATAATTACCTTCCAGAGATGGTGAACTTTTATTAATAGTGATTCTTCAATGAAAGGACTTGGTTGTTTCTTTAGGTAGAATAACCAGGTAATTGCTTATGATTCCCGTCAGTTGAAACATCTTGAGTTAAATTACCCTACACATGATATGGAATTAGCTGGTATTGTTTTCTCTTTAAAAATTTGGAGGCATCATCTCTATGGTGTAAAATGTGAAATATATACTCACCACAATATATTGAAGTATATATTAACTAAGAAAGAGTTTAACATGACACATAGGAGGCGGCTATATTAATTAAGGATAATGTTTGCACAATTATTTAAGATCCATGAATGGAAAATAAGGTGGTTAATGCTTTGATTTGAAAAAATAATGCTACATTAAACATGATACGTTTGGAATAAGAACCTTTGATAAATGATTTGATAAACTCTAGCATAGAAGTTGTTGGTGCAAGAAATTCCAATGTGTTGTTTATGGTGTTAGTGAAATCATTTCTATCAGACAAAATTAAGAAAGCCAAGAAGGAAGATATTGAGTTGTAGAAAAAGGTAGAGTTGTTTTAGAAGTTTATGTTACCTATGTTTAAAATTCATAAACAATTTTGTTTTGAGGTTTGGAAATAGTTTTTGTGTTCCTTGTGATTCACAGTTGAAGGAAGAGTATTTATGTGAAGCTCATAGTTCTCCATTTTCTGTTTATCCAGGCAGTACAAAGATGTACAATGTTCTTCGACACTATTACTGGTTAGATGGACTGAAAAGAGATATTGTTGAATTTAATGTGAAGTGTTTGACTCTTCAACAGGTTAAAGAAGAGTTGCAGTTTATTAAAGGGATTCTTCAGCCTTTACGAGTGCCTGAGTGGAAATGGGAAAATGTGTCCATGGATTTCATTGTGGGATTACCGAAGACTTCTCGAGGTAATAATGTAAACTGGGTTATTGTTGATTGATTGACTAAAGCATCTCATTTACACCCTCTTCAAGATAATTTGTATCTAGATCAACATTCATGGTTGTATGTTAACGAGATAGTTGGTTTGGATGGATTTCCCCTCAATATTTTATCTGATCGTGATCCTGCGTTTACTTCTATCATCTGGAAAGGCCTTCAGAAGTCATTGGGTATTGAATTAAATTTTATCACACTTTTTCATCCACAATTAGATTGGTAGTAAGAATGAAAAATTTAGACATTGTAATATATGTTATGTGCATTATCAATGGATTACCAGGGATTTTGGGACCATATCTTTCATTGGTTGAATTTTCTTATAATAAAAATTTCCTTCTAATATACAGTTGACGCCATTTGAGGCATTTTTTGGAAGGTAGTGATGCAATCTAGCTTTTTGGGATAAAATAGGTGAAAGAATGTTGATGGGACAAGAATTTGTAGAAGAGATGGAAAAAATGTTCAATTGAATCAAAAGCAAATGAGAACATATTTGACTAACTAGAAAAATTATACATATAACTCAAGGAAGGATCTTTCTTTTGAGGTATTTGATCGTGTCATTTTCAACGTTTTTCCATTGAAAAGTCTGTTGATTTTCACTAAGAATGGAATTATGAGTCTGAGGTTCATTGGACTCTATGAAATACTTGGGAAAGTTGGATCAGTTGCCTAAATAGTGGTTTTACCTCCAAGTTTATCCTCGACACACAATATTTTTTAGGTTTCAATGTTGAGAATGTATATGCTGGATCCATATCATGTTTTGATTCTAGAGGTAGTTCAGTTGGAATTTAATATCTATTATGAGGATCAACCAATCCATATTTTTTACCAAAGAGAGAAAGTGTTGTAGAATTAGGTAATTCCGCAGGTAATGGTTTTGTGGAAAAACATAATGGTTGAAGAGGAAATGTTGTAATCTAAATATTCTATGAGGGATAAATACCCCAACCTATTTGATACGTGAATAAAATTGTGAGGATGAAATTTCCAAAAGGGGGGAAGGTTGTAACATACCCAGTAAATAAAGAATAAGACATTGTCATATTTATTAATATTTATGTATTAAATATTAATTTTACTTTAAAGGGGATTATATATTCAATGTCATACCCAACACACAAAAATGGGTTTTCTGAAATCTCATGTTGCATTCGAGGCTGAGTCATTCTGAAAAATAATAACATAATATTATATTAAATGGCAGTTAATGACTAGTTGTTGCATTTGCAGGAATAAAAAAACAAACTAAAATATTATTATAAATATTCGTTAAATGTTTTTACATTTATCCAATAATAATTTACAGTCTTAAAATGGGAATGAATCTAATTTTTAATAATAAATACTCTAAATTTTTTAAAAGGTAGTTTTAATTGCTTCTGATGGAGAACCCTTTTTAAATCTAGTTTTGGTCACTTTTATATTTTCTATTTGAAAAAAATAAAATTCTTCTATAGAATTGGGAAATAAAAATCTACTTTGGTTTGTATTCGGGTATTTTTCTCATAATGATCATTTTTAAGGATTAATGAAAAATACTACATTTTAATTCAAAACTGTCTTTTCATCTAATTTATTTATATGGTTAGATTATCTTTATAAATGTTTTTAAATTGTAATTGGATTATATTTTTACCATTTTATAAAATTTCTGTTATTGGAAGTAATTTTACTTTGAAATTGGACATAAACACATGTTAATCTTTTTGTAGTTTTTACTTCATAAAAAAACAATATCGATATTGACAATGAAAATTAATTTTAAATTAATTTATGATTCTTATATATTTTTAATTTGATAAAATTTAAATCATTTTATAAATTGTAATATCAAAATTTTCTTTAGGTGAATGTTTTGTATTTTTCAAAAAAATGTTCAATTTTTAATGAATACAGATAACACTACATAGTATTTAAAAACTGGCATTTCATATAAATGAAAATTTTACAATTTTGTGAATTGAATTTCAAAAATATAATATACATGGTTGTCATATGTAAGTAAAATTTGGTTCTATAAGATGAAAATAAGTTTTGGTGAATAGTATCTTTTGATTTTAATTTACAACGATTAATGGTAAATAGGGTAATTCAAGGTAAAAATAATATTATAATAATAACAAATTGCCTTAACACTTGTCCTAAGATTATTGAATGAGTCATGGCATTCCAATAAAATCCATGGGTAGAAACTTTGTCATTTGAGAGCCACATAGGTATGATAATTATGTTAATACATTTTTTTAATTTAAAAATTAAAATATAATAAACATGTATTATTTTCCTAAAACAAATTTAAATTGGGGATATATAATTGATTTCATTAATGAGAAATAGTAAAGAGAAATATAAAAATATTTCCTACGTCATGGTATTTTATTTATAATTTTATACAACAAATAAATAAATTTATTTATGAAATAATGATAAAGTAAGGATTACCTTATTAATGAATGTTTTAAATAAAAGAGATTATAAATATTCAAATAAATTTATTTTATAATTTTTTATGTCGTCCACCAATTTTAGATATTAGTACGACTTGTTATATTTTAATTAATGAAGGTTTTTCGAAACAAACAAGTTGGTTGGGTTTTTTACAATGTTATTGCACAAATAGTATAAAAATTGACATAAATGAGTTTATATAAATTAATATTTTATTATTTAATTAAATAGACTTAAAAATATAATATTCTGCCAAATGCCATATATTATGTTAAAAATGTCATTAATGATCTATTTTGGATAACTTTACATTTTATTATAATTATACTAACCGTATATTATTAATATACAAGAAGACATGATAAAGGATAAATAAGATAACATAGGGATAAATAAAAAAGATAAGGATTAAAAAATATACAAAACCTATGAAATTATTATTGGATGACATTATTTTGACTTATATTCATCTTATCTTCGAATTTAATGACTTTTGGACCTTATGAAACTGAAAATATTATTATAATAAAATAATTCTATCATACTTTCCTAAAAATTCCATCTCCATCTTATAAAAGTACACAACTTTTAAATTATTACACACACCTTTCAAGACCCTTGGCTCATCCAAAACTTCATAAATAAGTTCCCAATATCACTATATTTTTCATAGAAGCATTACTTTATGCCGAAGGCACATCAAGGGAGACAGTTGGCTCATATCAAAAGAATTTACCTAATTTAAGGGTAACATCTTCTCTCAAGTTCATTTCTTTTATATTCCTTCTCCAACCCCCTAAAATCTCTTTATTAAATTATTTTAAAATAGAAATAGTATCTTTAATATACAAGGATTTGTTATGATGAGTATTTGAACTACACAGACACATACCACAATCTAATGGATACAAACATTCTGTTTCTATGGACGATGAACTACTGCCACACGAAACGGTGATTGTTCAATTTTTTCCTACCACATATCATGGTGGCTATTTTGATAGAACTGTAATTATATGTGATATAATTTAAATTTATATTGACTCTATGATTATGTTTTTTTCATTTATATCATGCCTTTATGGTTTCTATAATGGGTAAATATGATAATTTCATTTGAAGAAGTGCGGAGTACCGCCCCCTCAAAGTGATATGAATCATTCATGCCATACGTGGAACACATAAAGGATCAGGTTAATGGAATTATATATTATATTATACTAGAATTATAATGTACCTATGTATATTTTTTTTCATTCCATTAAATACAAAATATAAATGAGAGTAGCATTCATGCGTACATACGACTTATCGTCTACTTGTACGGTGCATTTTATTTATTTTCTCCAAATTTTATGTACTATTATAAATACCTATATATATACCGGATATATATGATATATATGATATCTAAATCATTAATATCATTATGGAGATAATGGAATTTTAACTACATGAACAATTTGTAATTTTACCATTTCCATTTTGATTCAAGTATCAAATTCCGTCAAAACGACTGTTATTAACTTAAATGATTTTGTAATTTTTTTAACATGGTAATAAGTGATATAAAATGAATAAAAAAAATTTCAAATGGTTATGAAGCAAGTATAAATTAACTTCATTCTATTATTCAGGATATTAAATAAGAACGAGTCATGTTGGACACGAGGTTAGGGGTTTTCATCACATTTTTTTCCCATGAGATTCAGGCTATATTTGCCAATTTTTCATTTTGTGTGGTGAATGTTCTTCCCATGATTTTATAAATTTTTTAGTATACATTAATTTATGGGTATTTACATCTTCATTTTATGATAATTATTTCATGTGGTGTATGTTTCATAAGCCACCAAATTGGTAAGGGAACCTATCACCCTTCTCTTCTAATAAAAGACTTCTTTTATGATATGTATTTAAATATAAATTTTTAAATTTTGGGATATATTATTATATATCCTTATGTTTGTAAATTTTATGTCAATGTTATGATAGAACCATTTCACTCTCATCATCTAATTTTATGAATTTTTATGTGACGTTGTTAGGCTACCGAATTTTTGTTATAGAATTTCTTAATCCAATTTCAATTATTTGGTTTAAACTTCAAATTATTGATTATGTCAGGCTATAAATATGTGTGAATGAAATATGATTGTATTAAACATAAAATCCAATTATATCGGGTTTATAAATATTTTTCACATATAATTCTGTCAATCTCCATTCATTGAGGCATATCTTGATATTGTGAAACATTATTATTCTATAAGGTGTATATAAAAACATTTTTACATTCTATATCAAGATTTTCTCTATCCTCGTGATATTTATTGTTTTATTTGATGTTATTATTTAATTCAAGAGTTTCTGAAGTATTGAAGGATTCTTTAACAAAAACAACGTTTTAAATGTTTTAATGATTTAATATTCTAAATAGTTCTCCTTCATGTCGATGATTTAGAAATGATTTTAAGGATCTATTTATATGGACATGATTTTTCCAAGGTTTAAATTTCATTCAAAATTTTCAGATTGGTATGGGACACATTGATTCAAAACTCTTATTTCTGAATTTTTTAAATTAATTGATTATTTCAATATCTTGAAATGATATAATGTTATTGAAATATGGAAATGATATCATTATCTTATGATTCTTTAATGTGTTGTGAATATGTTATGGTTATTGGAAATTTTTTACATATAAGGGTGGTTCTGTGATAATCCTAGTGTGGGTGAGCCCGATATAGCACTTCAATGGAATGGGTAACGTGACAGAGGTAAATGTTAATGTTTCTATTATGATATTACACAAATATATTGTGATGGGTATTCCAAACATAACTCTCTATGTAGCTGTGAATGATATAATGTAATTAGGTTATGGATGCCACAATTTACGTTTATGATTTATTATTTCTATGTGTTATTCATAAATCATATGATTTTGTGTGGTATGTTAAATATTGAGTAGTATTATTTCATTGATCTGTATTTATTGATGGACTAATTTTTTCATTACTTGTTTTATAACCCTGGCATAGATTTGTATGTCAATCCCATGTTTTATAAATTTTTTAACAGGTTACATGGAAGGGTAAGAGAGTGGAATAATTCCTGAATATTAATATCAAGAAAATAACACTTGTTTTAGTTAAGGAGTTTTATTATTGTGAATTGTTTTTGATAGTGTAGAAGTGCCTACTTTGTAATTTTTTCAATGTAATGTAATATTTGCGACCTAATTCTATAAAAATATAAATAAAAAAAGATCCTAAATGTGAATTATTAACATATTTCAAGATTATTTAATGTTTAAGGCTAGTTCCTTAAGGTTGACCCCTAGGTCCCAGGATTGAAACATGGCTCAGATATCATCTATAACGCCATAGACATAGAACATTACTTAACATTATGTTAAGTGAATAATTCACATTGGAGATCATTTTTAGTTTAGAGTTTTAGTGAATTATTTCATAACTATTACATTATATATCAAATATTTCAAGGCAGACACTTATACTTAGAATCCATTTTTTTCATAAAATAAAAACTCATTAAAAAAACAAGAATTCTTTTTATTATAAAAATCTTCTTCAATTATTCCATTCTCTTAACCTTACTGATACCCTGTGAACAAAATTTCAAAAAACATGGTATGAACATAAAAATCTCATTATGGGATATAAAATAATTAAAGAAGTCTTTATCCCAACAATACATACAAATCATAATCTCTTTTACATGCCTCCAAAATTCATTACATTTATGAACAACATATAGAAATCATAAATCATAAAGGTAACTTGTGGCATCCATATCATACTTACATTGTACCTATCCCAGCTATGCAGGGAGTTATTTTTGCAATACCCATCATCGTATATTCCTTAAATCTTATAGGAGAAACATTAACGTTTACCTCCATCATGATACCCAAGGCATTTGAGATCTTTCTCATGCTCACCTGCCCAAGGATTGTCACGGAACCACCCATATACGTAAACAATAACATATTACCATAAAAAATTCATAACATAGAAAACAATCATAATTTTAATATAAAATTTCAACATTGAAATAACAATATATCATTACATGATATTTACATAATCAATTCTTTATCAAAATATTTTCAAAACATTGTAAAACATTTAATAAAGAGATTTTAGAATAAATGTGTCCCATACCACTTTGAAACATCTAAAGGAATTAAAATTTTAAAACATTAATTTCTATATAAATTAATCCTTATAACCAATATGAAAAAATGGTCATTAATGAGAAATATTTATAAGAATGGATCATTAAACCATTTAAAAAATGTTTCAGTTAAAGAGTCCCTTACCACTTTAGAAAATACTTGAATAAAAATAATTTCAGAATAACAATAAAAAGGGAATATAATATCATGATAATAAAGTTGTTCATGATATAATATGTCAAAGGATCTGATATACACCATATAAAAGTGAATTGGTGTATAACAGAAAATAAGTCTCAATGGATTGTTAATTGAGACATAGTCCCTTACAAAGATCATATCCATAGATTAAGGATAAATCAATGACATAATTATGTATGAAAAATAAAAATACACCCAATATAAGTGGATATTATGTGTAAAAAAATCATAGGTAATTTACACATATTAATATCACATAATAATCATGAAGTAGATGACTAACCTAGAGAATTGAAATTTGGTTATGAAGTTCTCATACAAATATTCGACAACCTAACGACGTCGCTGTAAAATTCAGAAAATGAGTTGATGAGAGAAAAAAGGATATCTCATCACATGGACATAAAATCTACAGTAATAAAGAAATATAATAACATATACCAACATAAGAAAATGTATATTTAAATACGTAACATAGAGGAAGTCTTTAGCTGAAAGGGTACAATGAAAGGGTCCCCTGCTGATTTGGTAACATAAGAAACATACACCCCATGAAAGAAGGATCATACCATGAATATATAAATAACTATAAATTAAATTATATTACTCAAAGAATACATTCATTGGTTGTACATACACCAAAAAAAATAGTGTAAAATATTGCATGTATCTCACGAGAATAAAAAGTGAGATGAAAAACCCTTACCTCTAGTCTGACTTGTCATGTATATTCTTTGTTATTCCAGAATAATAAAATTATGTTAATTTAAACATGATTAAGAACATTATTAATGTTTATAATTCTTTTTATATAAATTTTTACCACATTATTGTAATTAAATAATTATTTAAGATAATGTCAGTCTTTTTGTTGTTATTGGGTACTTGAGTCAAAAATGAACATGTTATAACTACATATTGTCCATGTGGTAAAAAGTTAATTATCTCCAGAATGATATTCAAGATTTAGATATAATATTTATCATATATATACAGTATATATATGTATTTATAGTAATACATAACATTTGGAGATAACAAATTAAATGCACCATTCATGGAGATGGTATGTTATACATACGTAGAAACACTACTTTCATTTCTATTTCCTATTTAATGGAACAAAAACATAACAATAAATAGGTATATTATTATTCTAGTATAATATCAAATGTTATATACATTACATATTTTCATTAACAATATCCTATATATTCCCATGTATGGCATTAACGAATCATAACACTTTGAGGTGGTGGTTTTCTGCACTTTCTCAAATGAAATTATTGTATTTACGCATTTTGCAAACCATATTGGTATATTTTAAATGGATAATACAGAATCATAGAGACAATATAAATATAATATATATCAAAAATAGATATAGTGAAATCATAATGGACACCAATATAGGCGGTTGGACATAATTGAACAATCATCGTTTCACAAGGCACTAGTTCGTCGTCCACAGAAACTGTATGTTCTAAATCTATTAGATGTATGTGTCTATAAGTGTAGTTTGAATCCATCTAAAAACAGAAACCACATATATTGAGGATAATATTTTTATTATTTAATCAAATAAAAATAATGTATTAGGTAGCGGAGAAGGAAAATAGAAGAAAATAACTTGAGAGAAGATGTTACCTTTAAATAGGGTAACTCTATTTGGTTTGAACCAAAAGGCTTTATTAAATTTCATTCCACCTAGGGGAAGTCATATAGGAGGAAGATAAATTCTTTGAGTTCTTGTTTGGGCATAGGTTGGACTATAAAAGGGTCTTGAGATGTGTGAGTAAGTGGTTAGTGGTGATGGCCTTTTATACGGGGGAGGAAAGGCTCTATAGGGATGTTTGAAAATAATATTTTATTATAAATTGACTTTCTATTTCAAAAGGTCCCAAACTAATTAAATTATAAGATAAGATTACTATTACTTTAAATACTTTAAAATAATAGGTTTAATACAGATTTTGGTTTCATTTTTAATCTTATCATTAAGCGTTATCCCTCAGTTAACTATTTTATTTTTTACCATGTCTTCACTGATATTCATACTATACGATTAATATAAGTGATTTAAATTGTTAACCGACCCAAAATGGATCATTAATGACATTTGAAACATCATATATGTCATTTCTAAGAGTATTTTATTTTTAGGACTATTTTATCATTTAATAAAATATTGATTTATTTAAAAACTCATTTAGTTCATTTTTTATACTATTCATATCATGACTTTTAAAAAATATTCCAAAACCAACCTTATTATTTTGAAAAAAGTTCATTAATTCAAAGACAACAACTCATATATATCTCTAAAATTCATATATAGTGTAAACATGTTTATGATATTTTTATTTCTACATTAAATATAAATCTGTTAATGTAATTATCTAGCCCAAATGGTTTCCAAAGGCCAAATGTTCAACCCACAGAATTTATTGGTAGGTCATGACTCATTAAATATTGTTAGGTAAACTATTAAGGTAATTTCATATTATTATAATATTATTTTTACCTTGAATTACCCATTTTACCTTTAACTGTAGTAAATAAAATTCAAAAATAATTATTTAGCAAAAATTAATTTCATCCTATTGAGCCACATTTTACATAATGATGACAACCATATATATCAGATTTTTAAAAGTCAATTCAAATAAGTGGTAAAATTCCATTAAAATGAAAATGTTGGTTTTTAACTACTATACAGTGTTTTTAACTATTCATAAAAAATTGATAATTTTTCGAAAAATCCCAAAAATTCACCCAAAAAATATTTTGATATTCCAAATTCCAAAAATGGTGTTTATTTTACCAAATTAAAAACATATAAGATTCATTAATTTATTTAAAAATAATTTCTGTTGTCAAAACATGAAAACCTGTTTTTAAGAAGTTAAAAATACAAAAATATTGACATGTGTTTATGTCCAAATTCAAAGTGAAATTACATAAAATGACCAAAATTGTATTAAATGTTACAAATATAATCCATTTACACATTAATACAATTGAAAAAATAATATAACCATATAAATAAATCAAATTAAAGGAGAGTTATGACTTAAAATGTAGTTTTTTTCCATATTCATATAAAAATGACCATTAAGAGAAAATTACCAAAACATTACAGAAATTAAATTTTGATATCCCACTTATAAAAAGATGTTTAGTTTTCTCAAATTCAATATTTAATAATGACCAAGACTATATTTAAAATGGGTCCCCCATCAAAAGGAAGTAAAACTACCTTTAGAAATATTATGGTTTTTATCCATGAAATTGGACTCATTATTATTTTAAGCCAAAAACTTTTATTGGATAAATGTAAAAACATTCGAAATACACGTTAAATCATAATATAAAATTTTCTTTTCATTCCGCATATAAAATAGCTCGGTGTTAACTACTATTTAAAATAATAGTATACTATTATTATTATTTTCAGTATGACTCTACATTGGGTGCAACATAAGACTTCGTAGAAACCCATTGTTGCGTGTAAGATATGCCATAGAATATATCCTCCCCTTTATGTTAAATTTAATATTCAATTCAAAAATTTTAATAAATATGGAAATGTCATATTATTTATTTACCTGAGTTCTTTCATCCTTCCCCCCTTTTGGAAATTGAGTCCTCGCAATTTTAATATTGGGCTTAGACACTTCATTGAAAGTCGCACCTCAAAAAAAGATTCAATAAAAACTAACATTAAGAGAAAGGAAGAGATGTAAGAAAATCACCTGAGATAACACATACTAGTATTACATGTAGGAAAAAATTTATATGGAAGAGAAAAGTATCAATTTCAGTTGGAGAGTGATAGAAAACATGATTAGTAGAAAGTTAAAAATTTGAAAACCACGAACCTATGATGGGTTAAATGGTATTTGATTAACCAATAGGAAAAGTAAACAGAAAACCTTTTTGTTTTACATTTATTTTCATAATGTTTGAGAATTTATTTATGAGATTGACTATGAAAATAAGGAAGCATACTTACTTGAAATGTAGACATTAATCCTTAACTAAATTTCTACCAAAAACACTTTTTTCCTAAATTTTGAGTCTCTAAGAAGACTTAGTCTCATGAAAAGTGCTATAATAAAATTCTAGAGGATCACATAATCCATAAAACATGAACTATATATTTCTGATGTCTTTAGATATTAACCAAAACCAATATGGATAGTATAGGATCAGATAATCCCAAAAATAATAGTCCTTTGTAAAATGAAATACTACTATTAATCTCCAAAATTAAAAAAACAATATCCAAAGTTCAACAAAGACCATTCAATACACAATTTTCCTCAAAAAAATCCAACTATGATTGAAAACCAAAATTTATAAGGGTTTTATCACATAGTATTCCATAATAATTCATAAAATGTATCTCTAAATAACATTGAATACTCTTAAAGTCTCCTAATGAAAAGTAATTAACTTAATCAAATATACTTCAAGATTGGTTAATAACATAAATCACCATATGTACATAATAAAAACATAGTTTCCTCCAAAATAAAATTCCACAATTACACCCCAAATTAAATCCCATAGTTATCTATTTTCATATGGAATATAGTGTTACCAAAAGATAAAACATTTTCCTCAATAACCAATATCATGTAATCCTTAAATCATATTTATATAATATGGATATCCATTTGATAACACAAAAGATCCCAAATCAACTTATTATTGATCAAAAAAAAATTTCCAAAAAGAATAATTTATACTAATAACGAAATTCACATAGACCAGTGGTAGGGGATGTGACCTTGTCGCCCTTTAGTTGTGGGTTTGTTTTCTGTGGCCTTACCTGACAAGACGGGTTGTCACCCATCTTACGTGTTGTTACTTTTTATTAAAGTCCAAAATATCCCTAACATAATTTGACCTCAATGGTTATCATAAACCTCTGATTTTCATCTCAACGTAAAATGACCTCAATATCCTAATTCTTGAAGTCTTATATATATTGACCCATTTTCATAACTCCATAAAATAACATTATTCCCAAAGAAATAAAAACGTACATTGATCATGGTGTCCACCTCGTTTCATCATCATCTTGTTCACGTCAATAGATGGTCTATTAATTGCAACAATGATTTGTATATCCTTCAAAATCATCTACATCCTTTATCCAAATACTCCTCATAAAAAATGGGTCTATGGGTGTTTACAAGAAATTAGTTTTGGAAAATAATCATGTATGAAATATAATTTCAAAACATATGATAAAACATTATTTTTATAAAACATTCAGACCATGTTTCTGTTGAAACATTATATCAATAGTCCTTTTAAAACACCATAAGTATGTGTTGAAAGACTATAATTTAAAAGAAAATATAAAAAGGTTGTGCACGGGTCTCTTTCTTCAGCACCCTTTTTCAAATTCATAATGTGCATTAAAATAAAATGATAAGGTAAAATATTTAAAAATTCCTTGATATTATTTTCCTTTCTGATAAATATGAGAATATTGAGAAACTAGTATTTCATTAAATACAACACTTGCTCCATGATGGTATCAATGGATATAAGAGGTGTTTGATATCTTAAACAACTTCTTTTATGTGAGTTTTATAATATAAAATTTCTCAGAGTCATCTAAACATTACTTGGCAATAATTATAATAAAAATGTCATCAGGAAGTGATAGGAATGTCATTTTAGATCCTCCTCCTTCCATTTTTATAAGACTTTCCTAGATCAGAAAAAGTTAAAAAACAAGGATTTAACTGAAATTAGAGACGTAGGGAAAAACCATCTGTTTAATAAAAACACATAATTCATAATGTTGTCAAAATCTAACTTTGATAACTACTATGAGGCCCCAAACATAGAACATTAGTTAATCTTGAGTTAAATAAAGAATTAACATTGATGATATTTTCAGGTTCATAGTTTCATAAAATTAAGCCATAACTATTACATTACATCTCATATATTATAAATTATACACTTCTACTTTGTATCCATATTTTCATAAAATAAAAAGTCATAAAAGAAAATAATAATTCATTTCTTGATATAATCCTTCTTGAAATCATCATTTCTCCTACCCTTCCTTATTCCCTGTGAGAAAACATTCAAAAAACCTGGGAAGAGCATAAAAAGCTCAGTAAGGGTTATCAAATAAAGAAGCAAAGAATTTTCCCATCAATACATATAATGCCTAATCTATTTAAGATGCCCCATTAAATCATATGATTCATGATTCAGATATATAAATCATAAATCCAAAATGTTACTTGTTGCATCCATATTATACATATATTGTAGCAATCACAACTTCATAGGGAGTTACATTTGAAATACCCATCACAGTATATTCCCGAAATCTCTTAAGAGAAACATTAAGGTTTACCTATGTCACGTTACCCAATGCGTTAGATAGCAATCTCAGTCTCACCTTCCCAATGTTTACCATAGAACCACTTGTATATGTAAATAATACACAATAACCATAACATATTCATAACATATAAAACAAGAATAAAGTACAGATATCATATCCACAATACAATCAAAATATATCAATTCAAGATATTAACATAATCAATTCATTATCAAACCATTTTCAAAACCATTTAAAACATTTATTAAAGATATTTTTGAATCAAAGTGTAACATTCCACTTTGAATCATTAAAGGAATTATCATTAAAGGAAATTAATTTCTGTATAAATTAATCATTAATACTACTATAAAAAATGGTCATTAATGTGAAATATTTATAATAATAAATAATTAAAGTATTTAAAACAATGTTTTAGTTAAAGAGTACCTAACCACTTGAGAAAATATTTGAAAAAAAATAATTATAGAATAAAATTAATACATTCTTATAATATAATGAGAATAAAGAGATTCATAATAGAATATATAATGCAGTATGTACACCATATAAAAGTATAATGGTGTATAAAAACAAATAAGCCTCAATGAAATGTAAATTGTGACATATTCCCTTACAAATATTATTTCATTAAATAAAGCATAAATCAATGACATAATTATGTGTGAAAAATAATAATACATCCAATATAAAGGGATATTATGTGTAAAACAACCAGAGGTTATTCACACATATTCATAACACAACATAATCAATATGTATAAGCTTAACCCAATGTATTGAAATCGGGTTAAGAAGTTCTCTTACAGAAACTCTACAGCCTAACAAAGTCACATTAGAATTCATAAAATGAGTTGATGTGAGAAAACAACGTCTCTCATAATATGGACAAAATAACATGATGAATGTTCATCAGAAGAAAATAGTATATATGTGAATGCTCCAGTTCTGGCACTACATTCCAGAGATGGGGAATTTTTTATCTACAATGATGCTTCGTTGAAATGAATTGGTTGTGTCCTAATGAAAAATATCCAGGTAATTTCTTATTCTTCACTTCATTTGAAACGTCATGAGTTAAATTACCCTAAAAATTATTTGTAATTAGTTTTTATTTTTTTTTAATTTAAAAATTTGTAGGTATCATCTCTATGGAGTAAAATGTGAAATATATACTGACCACAAATGTATGAAGTATATATAGACTCAGAAAACTTTTATCATTATATAGAGGAGATTCCTGAATTTATCAAGGATTATGATTGCATAATTCATTAACATCTAGGAATGGAAAATATTGTGGCTAATTCTTTGAGTAGAAAAATTAATTGTACATTAAGCATTTAATTTATGGAACAAGATCCTTTGATTAATAATTTAATAAACTTTGGCATCGAAGCTCTGGGTGTAGAAAATACCCCTATTTTGTTTTATGTTTCAGAAAAATCATCTCTATCAGATAAAATTAAGAAAGTTTATATGGAAAATAGTGGTTTGCATAAAAAGTTTGAGTTACTTCATAAAGGTAAGTTACCAAAGCTTAACATTGATAAATATTGTGTTTTGAGTTTTAGAAAGAGGTTATGCGTGCATTGTGATTAACAGTAGAAGAAGTAGTTTTTATGTGAAGCTCATAGTTCTTTGTTTTTAGGTCATAATGGATGTAACATGATGTTCAATTAACTATAGGAGTATTAATGGTGATATGGAATGAATATAGTTATTTTGGACTTTTCTATGAAGTGTTAGATTTTTCAACAAGTTATAACAGAGCAATAGTTACAGAATGGGATGCTTCTTCCTTTATTGATGACATAGTGGAAATGAGAAAATGTTCCCATTGATTTCATTAGGATATTTCCAAAATATTCTTGAGGTAACAATTCATTCTAGGTTACTTTTGATTGATTAAATAAATTTTCTCATTTTTATCAAATTTGAGATACCCTATCTCTTGATCAACTATCTCAGTTTTACATTAGAGAGATATTCAGCTTATAAGGCGTTCCCCTCTACATTGTATTTGATAGTGATTCAAGGTTTACTTCTAACTCTTCGAACGGTCTTTTGAATTCATTGGGTATTAAATTAAATTTTATTAATGCTTTTCATCCCTAATCTGAATGGTAGTCATTCGAATAATTCAGACCTAGGAAAATATGATATGTGTTTGTTCAATGGATTAATAGGGAAGATGGGACCAACATCATTCATTGGTTTATTTTTCTTATAATAACAGTTTTCATTCGAGTATACAAATTGTTTGGTTTCATGAATTATATGGAATGCGGTGTCAAACTCCATCTTTTTGGGATGAAGTAAGTGAAAGAAAGTTGATGGGACATGATTTGGTATAAGAGATGGGAAAAAAAGTTCAGTTGATTTTAAAACATGTGATAATAGCTTAGAGCATCAAAAAAGAGACATGGATAACCAGAGGAAGGAAATTTTTGTTGTTGTAGGTGATCATGTCTTTCGGAAATTTTCTCCTTGGAGAAGTGTGATGTGTTTTGGTAAGAATAAAATGTTTAGTATGAGGTTTATTGGACCCTATGAAATACTAGAGAAATTTGTATTAGGTGCTTATATAATGGCTTTACCACCAGTTTATCCATAGTATAATATGTTTTTCATGATTTAATTTTGAGAAGGTAAATTTCATATCCATCTCTTATTTTGAGTCCAAAGGTAGATCAGTTTGAAGATAATATTTCTGATAAGGAACAACTAGTTAAGATTCATGACTGAAGAGATAATGTTTTATGAAATAAGGTCATTCATCAGGTAATGGTACTATGGAAGAAATTGGATGAAGGGGAAACACATGAATCTGATAATGCTTTGAGGGATAAATACCCCATATTATTTGATAAGTGAATAAAATTGGGAGAATGAAATTTCCAAAATAGGGAAGGATGTGACATCTCAGCTAAATCAAGAAGGAAACATTTTCATATTTTTTTTAGTATATATGATTTAAATATAATTTTTACTTTCAAGGGGATGATATGTTTGATAGAGTACCTGACACACAGTAATGGGCTTCTCTAATGCCTTATGTTACCCACAATGCTGAGTCATGTTGAAAAATAATAATATAATATTATTATTTTAAATGGTAGTTAATTCCTAGTAATTGTATTGGAAGGAATGAACAAAACTAACTACAATATGATTATACATGTTTGTTATATTTTTTAACATTTATCTAAAACAATTTAGATGCTTAAAATGAGAATGAATACTATTTTAAGCATGAAATATTATAATTATCGTTAAAAGCTTCTTTACTTCCTATTGATACCGAACCTCTAATAAATAGTTTTGTTTTTCACTTTTGTATGTCTAATTTGAATATGTAAAATTCCTATTGTGAAGTGGGAAATCTAAATTTACTTTGGTAAAATGTTTGGTATTTTTCTAGAAAAGAACATTTTTAATGAATAGTGAAAAATACTGCATTTTTTGTTACGAATACCTTTCATCTGGTTTATTTATTGGGATAGATTATATTTTTAGATAGTTTTAAAGTTTAATTGAATTAAAATTTTACCTTTTAATATAATTATGGACATTGGATGTAATTCCACATTGAAATCAGACATAAACACATGTCAATATTTTTGTAGTTTTTACATCTTAAAAACATGGTTTCAACTTATGACAACAGAAATTAATTTTAAATTAATTAATAAAACTTTTATGTTTTTAATTTTGTAATATAGAAATAATTTTTGAATTTTTAGTACCAAAATTATATTTGGGTTAATTTTTGGTATTTTTCTGAAAACATTCAATTTTTTTATGAGTAGTGAAAACACGGGTTAGTGGTTAAAAACTGACTTTTTCATTTAATTTAAATTTTATCAATTGTATAAATTGAATTTAAAAAACATATCATACATGGTTGTCAGAATTACCTAAAAGTTTGTTCAATATGATGAAAATAATTTTTGGTGAATATTAACTTTTGATTTTTATTTACAGTGATTAAATGTAAATAAAGTAATTTTAGTGAAAAATAATATTATACTTATATAAAATTACCTTAAGACATTACATAACCTTATATTATGTGTCATGGTAGACCAATAAAATTCTTGTGTGAGACATTTGGCCTTTGAGAGCCACTTGGGTAAGATAATGACATTAATAACTTTTTATTTAGAGTAAAAATTGAAATATCACAAACATGTAAAGTTTTGCTAAAACAATTTTGATGTGGAAATATATAATTGATATCTATGAATATAAATATTATTTATAATTCTAAATATATTTCCTACATCATGGTATTTTATTTATAATATTTAGACATCAAATAAATAAATTTTATTATGACACAACGATGAAGTAATGATTACCTCATTAATGATTGTTGTAAATAAATGAGATTATAAATATTAATATAAATTTATTTTGAAATTTTTTATGCCATATAATAATTTTAATTATGATGATTACTTGTTATATTTTAATTAATGAATGTTTTTATAATGAATTATGTTGGTTGGTATTTTTTAAAAAAGTTGTGAAATGAATTGTATAAGAATTGATATAAATGAGTTTTAAATCAATTAATATTTTATTAAATGATAAAATAGTACGAAAAAGTTATGATTATGCCAAATGAAATATATGATGTTAAAAACGCCATTAATGATCCATTTTTTTGTCAATTTGTATTTTATATATAATATATTACCCTTTTAGTTTGAATATAATAGAAAACAAAGAAAAAGAAAAATAAGTTAACAAAATGTTAAATTAATAAGATAAGTATAAAAAAATATAGAAAGCATATAAAATTTTTATTGGATTAATTTATTTCAACTTATATTCATCTTATATTTTAGTTTAATTATTTTTGGACCTTTTCAATGATAAAATCATTTTACAAGAAAATAATACATTCTACCATTCCTAAAGTGTCCCTCCTCCCTCTTATAAAAGAACACCAGCTCTAACCCATTAATCACATGTCTCAGGCCCCTTGGCTCATCCAAACGCTACCAATATATACTCTGAACATCCCTCTATTACTTCTTGAATCCTTACCCTATACAGAAGTCAGTTCAATAAATCATTTTGGTTCAGACCAAAGGGAGTTACCCGATTTAAAGTAATGTCTTCCCTCAAGAGATCTTCTTTTATTTTCATCATCACTCCCTATATTTTTTTTATTATTTGTTTACATTACAACACTTTTATCCTCAATATAAAAAGTTAATGTTATGAATATTATTTCAACTACACTTCCACACACCTCCATCTAATGGATATGAACATACTGTTTCTGTGGATGTCTAACTACTGCCTCACAAAATGATGATTGTTCAATTATCTCATACCACCTCTCATGGTGGAAATTACGATGGAAATGTATATATATGTGATATTTTATATATATATATTTCCCTAAGATTCTATATTTTTCTTTTATATCATTCCATTATGGTTTCCATAATGAGTAAATATAATAATTTCATTTGAGGAAGTGCAGACTACCTATCCCTCAAAGTGATATGGATCGTTCATTTTATACATGGAACATATAGAGGATAGATTTAATGATTGTATATATGATATTATAATGGAATTATAATATACCTATGTATCATTATGGTTTAATTCTATTAAATCTGAAATACAAATAAAAGTAACATTCATGTGTATGTACGGCTTACTCTCTCCATGAACGATGAATTTCCTTTCATTTCCCCAAATGTTATTTACTATTATAAATAAATATATATAATCAATATATATGATATATATGATATCTCAATAATGACTATCATTTTGGGTATAATTGATTTTATACCACATAGACAAGTTGTAGTTATAAGAAGTTCATTTTTGACTCAAGTATCAAATATCGACCAAATGACCATTATTAAATTAAATGATTATGTAATTCTTATATTGTTGTAACAAGTGATATAAAAGGAATAATAAACATGAAAAAGGTTCTGAAGAAAGTTGAAATTAACATTATTTTATTATTTAAGATATTAAATAACGAACAAGTATTTTCAGACATGACATAAGGTACTTTGTCTCAATCTCCATTTATTGAGGAATATTTAGTTTATACATGACATTATTTTATATGGTGTATAAAACCCTTTGAAATATACATTTATTCGAAAGGAATTATTTTTCTATGAATTTATTTAATAACGGGAAACATAATGGTTCTTTTTAATGTTCGTGTTGATAATGACCTTTCTGTCGACGCAAGCATTATTTCAAATTTGGATTACTTTACAAACTGTAGTGTTTTTAAAAGGAAAATAAAAACTATATACTCTTTTTATGTATTTTGGTATTTAAATTGGTTTTGAGAATGTATTGTTAATTTCAATATATTTAAATGTTTTATTATGATTGAAATGTGGAAATTTTATCTTTACTTTATTCTTGTTTATGCATTATGATTATGTAATGTTTCTTGGGAATTGTTTACATATATGGGTTGTTCTGTGAAAAAAATTGGCCAGGTGAGCCCGAGATAGCTCTCCAATCCATTGGGTAACTTGATGGAGGTAAACATTAATGTTTCTTCTAAGAGATTTAGAGAATATACTATGATGGGTATTCCAATGGTAACTCCCTATGCAGTTGTGAAAACTACAGTGTATGTATGATATGGATGAAAAAGACACTTTTATGAGTTATGATTTATATGTGTTAGAATTAAATATTACGACTTCCTACTACTCTACTTTTTATTACCCTTCCTTATTCAATGTGGATGACATTTCAAAAACTTTGGATGGCCATAAAAATATATGTAAGGGTAATAAAATAAAGAATGAAATCAGTAGTCCATCAATACATAAAAAACATTATCTCTTTAACATACTACATGAAATCATAATATTTATGAATAAAACATATAAATCATAAATCATAAAGGTAACTTGTGGAATCTATATCATAACTATGTTTTAGCTTTCAAATCTAGTAGGGAGTTCCATTTGGAATACCCATTACAATATATTCCCTATATATCACAAGAGAAACCTTAACATTTACCTCTATCATGTTATCCAATGAATTTTGGAGCTAGCTTTGGCTCACCCACCCTAGGATCATCACGGAACCACCCGTATACGTATACCATGACCAAGAACAATAACATAATCATAACACATAAAACAATCATAAAAGAAAAATAAACATCCCCATTGTAATAATAATATATCATTTAAATATATTGATATAATATATCCATTATCAAAACCATTTTCTATATCAAAACATGTAAATTAGTATATGATTTTTATTTTCCTTTTAAAAACATTATGTCCTATTAAGGAATCCAAATATCAAACAATGATTGCATCAGCGGGATGGTATTTTTCACCGCTTACATTAAAAAGAAACATTCCCTTTGTAATTTAGTAAAACACTATATATAAAAAGATTCCTTTTAAATGAAATAAAAATAAAATGGGTTTTATACACTGTATAAAATAATGCCATGTATAAATCAAAATATGCCTCGATGATTAGAGATTGAGATGAAGTACCATACAGTGTGTCCGACTTGAATCGGTCGTTCTTTAATATCCTAAATAATAATCTAATTTTAATTTATAAATTCTTCATAACCCTTTTCATGTTTGTTATTCCTCTTATATCACATATTACAACATTATAAACATTACATAATCATTTATGTTAATAATGGTCGTTTTGTCGATACATTATACCTGAGTCAAAAATGTACTTCTAATAATTACAAGTTGTCTGTGTGGTAAAATGTCAATTATCTACAGAATGATAATCAAAATTTTTATATCATATAGATCCTATATATCTTGAGTATAAATATATATATATATATATATTTAATATTACATAACTTTTAGAGATAAGAAATGAAAAGCACCGTTAATGGAGACAGTATGATGTACGTACGCATGAACACTACTTTTATTTATATTTCTTATTTTATGGAATGAAAACACAATGATACATAGTTATATTATTATTCCAGTAAAATATAATATATAATTTTATTAACTTCATCCTTTATATGTTCCACGTATGGAATGTATTAGTCATATCACTTTGAGTGGGCGGTAGTCCGCACTTCTTAAATGAAATTATCGCATTTATAGATTATGGAAACCATAATGGTATATTATAAATGAAAAATAAAGAAGAATAGAGAAAATATAAATATAACATATATCATATAGAAATACAGTTCCATCTTAATTGACACGATAATAGGTGGTAGGAAAAGATTTAACAATCATCGTTTCTTGAGGCGGTAGTTCGTCGACCATAGAAACAGTATGTTCATATCCTTTAGATGGATGTGTATAGAAATATATTTATACATTTCTCATAAAATCAACTATTTATATTGAGGATAATATTTTTGTTATGTAAAATAATAATAATAATATTAGGGAGTATAATTAAAATAAAAGAATAGATCTTGAGGGAAGAAAATACCTTTAAATTAGGTAACTCCATTTTGTTTGAACAAAAAGGCATTGTTGAAGTCCCTTATGTTTAAATTAAGGATTATAGGAGGAATATAAGGATTTTTTGAGCTTATTTATAGAGATTTTGGATGAGCCAAGGGTCTTGAGAGAAGTGAGTAATGTGTTAGAAGTGTTGTCCTTTTATATGAGGGAGGAGGGGCTCTTTAAGATGGTTTGAAATTGTAATTTTCTAATCAAATTATTTTCAATTTAAAAAAGTTCCAGGACTCGTTAAATTCAATGATAAGCTCAATATATGTCGAAATAAAATAACCCAATAATAATTGAATAGTCTTTTGGATATTTTTTAATCTTTATCTTTTTAATTTAACCCTTTGATAACTTATTTAAATTTTTCCATATCTTCTTTTATATTCATACTATATGGTTATTATATTTAATATAAAATTCCAAGTGACCCAAAATGGATCATTTTTTAATTTTATAACATCATCTATGTAATTTAGTCTAGTCATATATTTTTATGTATATTTTATCATTTAATAATATATTAATTGAATTAAAAACTCATTTATGTCAATTTTTATACTATTCATGTCATGACTTTTTATAAAATCCAATCCATGTTGATTTTTTCAAAAAACCATTATTAATTCAAAAAAAAACAAGTCATTTGTATCTCTAAAATTTTTAAATGTAAAAAAATGTTTCGAAATAAATTTATTTAAATATTTATAATCTCATTTATTAAAAATATTCATTAATGAGATAATCATTATATCATCATTGTTTCATAAAAAAATTTATTTATATGATGTCTAAATATTATAAATAAAATAACATGATGTAGGAAATCTTTTTAAATTGATAATGAATATTTATTTAAATGATATTAATTATATAACCCCATATTAAAATTATCTTATAAAAACAATACATGTTTAAGAAATTTTTCTTTACATTCAATAAAAAGATATTAATGTCATTATCTAACCCATTATCCATAAAAGGACAAAATTCCCAAAAAAAACATTGTATTGGTCTTCCAAGACTTATACAATAATATTAGGACAAGTTTAAATGTAATTTTCTATTATTATAATATTATTTTTACCATGAATAACCCTATTTACCATTAATCATGGTAAATAAAAATCACAAGTTATTATTCAGCAAAAATTATATTTATCCTATTGAACCTCATTCTTATTACTGATGAAAACCATGTATGTAAGAGTATTTAAATTCAATTCACATAAGCGGTAAAATTTTATTTAAATGGAAAAGTTGATTTTTAACTACTATGTAGTGTATTTCACTATTCATAAAAAATTGAACGTTTTCAGAAAAATATCAAAAAATCACCCAAAGATAATTTTGATATTCAAATTTCAAAAAGGATTTATATTTTACCGAATTCAAAACATAGAAATTCCATTAATTAATTTAAAATTAATTTCTATTGCCAAAATTAGAAATCGTTTTTTTAAGAAGTAAAAACTATAAAAAGAATGACATGTTTTTATGTCCAATTCCAAAGTGAAATAACTTCTAATGTCTATAAATGGATTAAATGTTTAAAATATAATCCAACATTACTTTAAAACCATTTAAAAAGACAATCTGACCATACAAATTAATTAGATGAAAAGACAGTTTTGACATAAAATGTAGTGTTTTTGACATTTCATTAAAAAAAGAACATTATCAAAAAAATACCAAAAAAAAACCAAAGTAAATTGGGAAATAAATAATCTAATGAATAATTTTATTTTTTCAAATTCAACATATAAATGTTAAAAAATCAATATTTAAAAGGTTTTCTCCATCAAAATGTGGTGAAACCACCTTTCTAATATTGTTAGAGAATTTCATGATTGAAAATGGATTATTTTTCATTATAAGCCTCTAAATTCTAATGGATAAATTTAAAAATATCTAACCAAACATATATAATAATATTTTAGTTAATTCTGTTAATTCACACCAATTCTTTGGAAATGTGTAAAATATCATTTAAAATAATAATATTATATTATTATTATTTTCATAATGACTGAGAATTGTGTGGAACATAAGACTTCATAGAAACACATTGTTGTGTATTGAGAATTACATTAGACTTGTAATCCACATTAATGTAATATTAATATTTAATTTAAAAATATTAGGAAATATGAAAATGAATTATTCTTTAATTACCTGGGATTTTGTATCCGTTTCAAATCCTGAAAACAGCCATCACAATCTTTTGTTTAATGAATTTAACTCCTTTTTGAGTTAACATTGTGAGTGGGCTAGATAACCGGAGCAAGGATATTTATCATGTGGTAGGTGATCATGTCATTATCCATGTATCTCCATGGAAAAGTATGATGTGTTTTGGTAAGAAATGAAAAAAAGTCTGAGGTTTATTAGAACCTATGAAATCCAAGAGAAAGTTGGATCAGTTTCCTACAGAGTGGATTTACCTCCATGTTTAACCCAGGTAAACAATTTTTTCCATGATTAAATGTTGAGAAATAATTTTCCAGATCCATCTCATGTTTTGAGTCATGAGGTAGTTCATTTTGAAAAGAATCTCCATTATGAGGAACAACCTGTCATGATTCTTGACTAAAGAGAGCAAGTGTCACGAAACATGGTAATCAATTAGGGAGAGGCATTGTGGAAAGACCATATGGTTGAAGAGGAAATGTGGTAATATGATAATTATATGTGGGATGTATTCCCCCATTTATTTGATAAGGGAATAAAATTGTGTGGACAAAATTTTTTTAAGGGGGAAGGATGTAACTTCTCAGGTAACTAAAAACTATTACAATTTCATATTTATTAAAATGTTTGAGTTAAATATTTATTTTAATTTTAATTAGATGTTATTTTCGAGGGCGTTCCCAACACACAACAATGGGTTTCTCTGAAGTCTTATGTTTCCCACAATGTCAAGTCATACTGAAAAATAATAATAATATAATATTGTTATTTTAAATGGTAGGTAAGACGTAGCCATTTTATTGGCAGGAACGAACAAAACATACCATATTATGATTAAAAACGTTTTTTAAATGTTTCTATGTTTATCTAATAAAATTTAGAAGCATAATATTTAAATGAATCCTATTTTTATGCATAAATACTCTAATATTTTTAATAGCTAGTTTTACTACCATTTGATGGCGAAGCCTTTTGAAATATAGTTTTTTCAATTTTATATGTTTAATTTTGATAAATAAAATTATTTTTTTTGTATCGGGACATCAATATTTTCTTTGGATTAAATTTTGGAATTTTTCTGATAATGATCATTTTTTAATTAATAATGAAAAATACTACATTTTATGTAAAACTGTCTTTTCATATGATTTATTTATATTATTAGATTATATTTTTAAATGGTTTTAAAGTTTAATTGTACTATATTTTTTTTCATTTAATCCAATTTTGGTCATTAGAATTAATTTCACATTGAAATTGGACATATACACAAGTAAATATTTTTATAGTTTTTACTTCTTAAAAACATGAATTAATTTTTGCAACGGAAATTAATTTTAAATTATTTAATGAAACTTCTTATGTATTGAATTTGATAAATTAGACATCATTTTTTAATTTTTAATATCAATATTATCTTTAGGTAAATTTTTTTTATTTTTCAGAAAAAGTTCATATTTTTATGATTAGTGAAAAACACAGCATAATAGTTAAAACCCGTATTTTTCATTTAAAGGAATTTTACTGCTTCATTGAATTGAATTTAAAAATTCTATCACACATGGTTTTTATCAGTACATAAAATTTTGTTCAATAAGATGAAAATAAATATTGGTGAATAGTTACTTTTGATTTTTATTTACCGCAGTTAAAGTTTAATATAGTAATTAATTGTAAAACATATATTTTAATAATATAAAATTACCATGAAACATGTTCTAACAATTTTGGATGAGTAATAGCCGACCAAAAAAATCCTTTTGAGAGACGTTTGGCCTTTTAAAGCCACTTGGGTAAGATAATGACATTAATAACATTTTAAGTATGAATAAAAATATCAAAAACATGTGTTGTTTTTTAAACAATTTTACTGTGGGGATATATAATAGATATATTTTAATATAAATAATAATTATAAAGATAATGATATTTAATACATAATTTTATTTTTTTATAATTTTTTGTCATCAAATAAATAAATTTATTTACGACATGATGATAATGAAATAATTTCTTCATTAATGAATGTTTAAAAAAATGAAATTATAAATATTAAAACAAAGGAATTTTGAAACTTTTTATCCCATAAAAGAATTTTAAAGAGTATTATGGGTTTTTATATTTTAATTAATTATGTTTTTTTGAACTAATCATGTTGGTTTGGATTTTTTAAAAATAAATGATATGATTAGTATAAAAATGGACATAAAATGAATTTTTAAATAAATCAACACTTAATTAAAAAGTAAAATAGTCCTAAAAATCCTATATTCGCCCAAATTACATATATGAAGTCAAAAATGACATTAATGAACTATTTTGGGTAACTATTATTTTTATAGTAACTATATTAACAATATAGTATGAATATACAAGAAGACAAGGTAAAAGTAAAATTAGTTAACTAAGGGTTAAAGCTAAATGATAATGTTAAAAATAATACCAAAACATTTCTAAAAGATATTGGATGAGAGAATTTATAATTATAGTCATATTGACTATGATTTTAATGAGTTTTTATCCTTTTAATAACAAAATTTAGTTTATAATGAAATAATATTTTAAAACATTCCTAAATAGTTCATCCTTCCCCTTATAAACAACCATCACCTCTAACCCATTAAACACACCACTCATGCCATATGACTCATCCATCCTATTCCCCAATAATCTCCCAAGGTCCCTCACTTCCTCCTAGATTCCATTCCATAGGCAGAAATAAATTCAAGAAATCCTTTTGGTTCAAACCAACTGATTCAAAGATAATGCCTTCTCCCAAGTTCTTTTCTTTTATTTTTCATCTCCACTCCCTATTCTAATATTATTCATTGTGTACATGAGAACACCAGTATCCAAAATATACTAGTTTGTTTTTATTGGATGTATTCAAACTATACCCACCCTCACCTCCCTCTAATGGATTTAGAACATACTGTTTTTGTGCACGATGAACTATTGCTTCATGAAATGATGATTGTTAAATCTTATCCAACTACCTCTTTTGGGGGCCATTAAGTTAGAAAAATATTTATATTTGATATATATAGAAATAATATATTTATATTTTCTCTATGATTTTTTATTTTTTACTTATTTCATGCCTTTATTATTTTCATAATGTGTAAATACAATAATTTCATGTGAGGATGTGCGGAATACGGCCTCCTCAAAGTGATATGATTCATTCATGCCATACATGGAATGTATAAAGGATAGAGTTAATGAAATTATTCATATTATATTATAAATTAATTATAATACACCTATGTATCATTATTTTTTCATTTCATTATATATGAAATAGAAATAAAAGTAGCATGCATGCGTACGTATGGCTTACCATCTCTATAAATGGTGCATTTAATTTCTTATATATAAATGTAATGTACTATTAAAATTCCTATATATAATGGATATATATTATATAAATTATATCTAAATCATGAATATCATAATGTAAATAATGGACTTTTAACCACATGGACAATTTCAAATTATAAGATGTTCATTTATGACTCAAGTACCAAATATCTAAAAAATAACCTATATTAACATTATTAATTATGTAATGTTTATAATGAAGTATTAAGTGTTATGAAAGGAATAAATAATCATCAAATAGTTTCTTATTCAATTAAAAATTAACTTTAGTTTATTATTCATGATATTAAAGAATGAATGTGTCCAGTCAGACATGAGGTAAGGGACTTCGTCTAAATTTCCATTCATTGAGGCATATATTGATTTATACATGACATTCATTTTTATTTTGTATAACCCCATTTGACATTTACATTTATTAAAAAAGAATTGATTCTCTATGAAGATTTTTATTAAATGACAAAAATAATGTTTCTTTTTAATGTATGTGGCGACAACGACCATTCCACCACCATGAGAATTATTTGATATTTGGAATCCTATACAAGCAGTAGTGTTTTATAAATGAAAATAATACCATATACTATTTTAACATATTTTTGAATTAAAAATGTTTTTGATAATGTATTTATTATGTCAATATATTAAAATGAAATATTTTAAATACAATGTGGAAATGTTATCTCACCATTGTGTTTGATATTTATGTGTTATGATTATGTTATGGATCATGGGCATTGTTTACGCATATGGGTGGTTACATGATAACCAACATGTGGGTGACCCTGAGATAGCTATCCAATGCATTGTGTAATATGACAGATGTAAACATTAATTTTTCTGCTAAGAGATTCAGGGAATATTTTGTGATTTGTTTTTCAACATAACTCCCTATGTAGATGTGAAAGATACTATGTATGTATGATGAGGATTCCAGAAGATTCCTTTATGATTTATGATTTCTATTTCTTATTCATAAATCTAATTATTTCATGAGTTATTTTAGAGATCTTATGTTTTGATTGTATCGATGTACTAATGTTTTCATTCATTATCTTATAACCCTTAGTGAGGTTTTTATGCTCATCCAACGTTATTGAAATGTTTTTCATAGGGTATAAGGAAGGGTAAGAGAAAGGAAGAATTCAAGAAGCTTTATATCAGGAAAATAATTCTTTTTTTCTTTTACAGGGTTTTATTTCATGAATAAAATGGATACTGAGTAGGAATGTCTACGTTGTAATATTTGATATGTAATGTAATAGTAATAGGAAAAGTCCTTAAAATGAACTTCTTATAATTAAAAATTGTCCACATGGTCCAATGTACATTATCTCCATAATTACATTCATGATTTAGATATCATATATATCATATGTATAAATCAAATATTTAAATGTATTTATAATTGTAAAAAACATTTGGATATAAGAAATGAAATGCACTATTCATGGAGACAGTAAGACGTATGTACGCATGAACACTACCTTCATTTATATTTCATATTTAATTGAACGAAAACATAAGTATACATAGGTATATTTTAATTATAGTATGATTTCATTTATAATTTCATTAACTCCATTATTTATACATTCCACGTATGGCATGAATGAGTCCTATTACATAGAGGGGGCGGTAGTCCACATTTCCTCAAATGAAATTATTGTATTTACCCATTATTTAAACCATAAATGTATGATATAAATGGAAAATAAAGAAGCATATAGAAAATATAAATTTAATTTATATCAAATATAAATATAGTTCCATCAAAATGGACACCATGATTGGTGGTAGGAGATAATTAAACAATCATTATTTTGTGAGGTAGTAGTTCGCTGTCCACATAAATAGAATGTTCTAAATCAATTAAATTGAGGTGTGTGAATTTTTAGTTTGAATCCATATATTAAAAAAACCTAGTATATTGAGGATACTAGTGTTGCAGGGTAAAAAAATGAGAAGATAATATGGAATGGAGAAGGAAAATAAAAGAAAATAACTTGAGAGAAGGCGTTACATCTAAGTCGCATAACTCAATTTGGATTGAACCAAAAGGCGTTATTAAATTTCCTTCAACATAGGTGCAGGCTTCAATGATTAATATATGGTTTTGGGGAACTTATTTGGGGTAGAGGTTGGATGACCCAAGGGGCTTGATAGGTGTGTGTAATAAGTTAATGGTAATGAACAATTATAAGGGGGAGGAGGTGCTCTTTAGTAATGTTTGGAAACATTATTTTTTTATAAACATAATATTGGATTCAAAAGGTTCAGAACTCGTTAAATTCTAAAATAAAATTATTATTTTTAAAAATACTCTCAATAAATATGTTTTATATAAGTTTAGGTTTCATTTTTATCCTTATCATTTAGAATTAACCCTTATTTAACTAATTTAACTCTAACCACGTCTTCTTGAATATTCATACTGTATGGTTAATATAGTTACTAAAAAATGACTTGAATCCCAAAATGGATCATAAATTACATTTTAAACATCATATATGTTATTTTCCCAAATATATGATTTTTGGGACTATTTTATCATTCAATAAAATTTGAATTTATATAAAAATTCATTTATAGATATTTTTATACTATTCATCTAATGATTTTTTTTAAAACCCAAACCTACATGATTCTTTCAAAAACCCATTATTAATTAATATATAACAAGTTATCCTTATCTCTAAAATTCGTGGATGTCATAAATCATTTCAAAATTAATTTATTTTAAAAATTATAACTGTATTTATTTAAAACATTCATTAATGAGGTAATTATTCCATCATCATTGTGTCATAAATAAATTTATTTATTTGGTGTCTAAAATTTATAAATAAAATAACATGATGTAGAAAATATTTTTTATATTTTTAATTATTATTTATAGTCAAATATATTAATTATATAACCCCAAATTAATTTTTTTAATGAAAAACAATACATGTTTATGATATTTTTATTTTTACATTAAATAAATAGTAATTAATGTCATTTTCTTACCAATGTAGCTCTCAAAGGCCAAAAGTCTCACCCAAGAATTGCTATGGTTGGAAATGACTAATCCAATAAGGTTAGGATAAGTGTTAATGTAATTTTATTTTATTATAATATTGTTTTTACATTGAATTATAATATTTAACAGTAACTACAGTAAATAAAAATCAAAATTTACTATTCACTGAAATTATTTTCATCCTATTGAACCACAATTTACATACTGATGAGAACAATGTATGTCGGGTTTTGGAAATTTAATTCATAGATGTGGTAAAATTTCTTTTAATGAAAATAGTCAGTTTTTTAAATACTATGCAGTATTATTCACTTTCCATAAAAAAATTGAATGTTTTCAGAAAAATACCAAAAAACACATAAAGCTAATTTTGATATAACAAATTCAAAAATTATTTCAAAACATATAAGTTGTATTAATTACATTATTATTAATTTCTAGTGTTAAAATTAGAATGTTTGTTTATAATAAGTATAAACTACAAAAAGATTGACACATGTTTAGGTTGAATTTGAAAGTGAAATTATATTAAATAAAAAAAATTTGTTTAAATTGTAATAATAAAATCCATTTACATTTTAAATTCTTTTAAAAATATAATCCAACCATATAAATAAATAAAATGAAAAGACAATTTTGATGTAAAATGCAGTATTTTTTACTATTCATTAATAATGAACTTCATAAGAATAACTGAAAAATTTCTCAAAGTAAATTTTGATATTCCACTTCAAAATAATAAGTTTATTTTGTCATTTGGAATATATAAAAGTGAAAAAAATATTTAAAAGGGGTTCTCCCACAAAATGTGGTAAAAATACCATTCAAAAATATTATAGTATTTTTTCTTCAAATCAGATTCGTTCTCATTTTAAGACTATAATGTTTAATGAATCAATTTAAAAACATTATACAAACACATTTAATCATAATATGGTTAGTTATACTCATTATCAACTATAAAATTACTGGGAATTAACTGCCATTTTAAATAATATTGTATTATTATTTTTTAGTATGACTCAGCCTTGTGTGTGACATAAGATCTTGAAGAAACCCATTATTGTGTGTTGGGTACGCCATCAAACATAGAATCCCCTTTAAAGTAAACTTAATATTTAATTCGCAAATATTAATAAATATGAAAATATCATATTATTTATTTTCCTGGGTTGTCACATCCTTCCCCTATTGGAAATTGTGTCCTGAAAATGTTATTCACTTATAAAATAAGTATGGGTATTTATCCTTCATACCATTTTTAGATTCTCATGTTGCTTCTTCAACCATATGGTTTTTTCACAAACCATTAACTAATGATTTACCTTATTTCGTAACACATGGTCTCTTCGGTCAAGAATCAGGACTAGTTTTTCTTCATAAGAAAGATTATCTTCCAACAGATCTACATCTGGACTTAAAACATTAGATGGATTCAGCATTTACAATATCAAAATTGAAACATGAAAAAAATTGTATACATGGGATAAACATACTAGTAAATCCCATCTTTAGCCAACTTAAACAACTTTCTCTAGTATTTCATATGGTCTAATGAACCATAGACTCAATGATCCCTTATTACCATAAACACATCACACATTTCCATGGAGAAACTTTTAGAAATACATTATCTCCATCCTCAAAAGAAAGATCCATCCTTTGGTTACCCACATATCTTTTCCGCCTGCTCTAAACTATTCTCACTTGCTTCTGAATCAACTGAGCATTTTCTCCCATATCATCATCCAATTTAGGCCACATCAACATCCTTTCACCTACTTCATCCCAAAATACTATATTCTAACACCGCTTTCCACATAATGCCTAAAAAGAAGCCCTCGATAAATTTGAAAGAAAACTGTTATTATTAGAAAACACATCTAAAGAAAGATGTTATTCTAATTTCTTACGTAATCCCTTGAGAAAGCATGTAAAAAATAATCCAATGTATGAATTGTTTGTTCAGACTAACCCTCTTATTATGGATGAAAATCTGTAATAAATTTCAATTCCTTACCCAACGAATTCTAATGACCTTTCCTAAAGATAAAAGTGAACCTCAGATCATGACCAAGTAAAATGGAGAGGGAAACTCGAGGTAACCTGACTGTCTCTTTAACATAAAACCATGAAAGTTGATCTAGAGATAGAGTGTCTTTAATAGGAAAGAAATTATCATATTTAGTCAATTGATCAATAATAAACAGGATTTTATTGTTACCCTTAGATGTTTATGTTAATCCCATAACGTAATCCATGGAAACATTTTCCAGTATCCATTCTAGCACCAGTAATGTCTGAAGCATTCCTTTCGGTAACTGCCACTTACATTAACCTGTTGAAAAATCAAACACATCATAGTAAATTCAGTAATATCTCGTTTCATTCCATCCAACCATAAATAATCTATCAGATCGTTGTATATCATAGTACTGTCAATATTAATTGATAACGAAGAACTATGAGCCTCGTATAAAAACTCTTTCTTCAACATTGAATCACTAGGAACACATAATCTCTTTCCAAACCACAAACCAGAGTCTATATAAATATTAAACTCGGTAACTTGACCTTATGAACCAGTTCTACCTTTTTTTGAAACTCATTATCTCCATTTTGTGCTTCCTTGATTCTGCCTAATAGAGATTATTTCACATCCACCTGGAAAAAATAGAGGAAATTCCTTCACTACTTCTAGGTCAATGATCATCAATTCATTAATAAAAGGATCATCTTCCAAATGTAACATGGTTAATGTAGAATCACTTTTCTTTCTCAAAACATCATCCACATTACTTCACTCTTCTTAATGGTAATAAATTGTGCAATCAGAATCCTTGATTAATTCCAGCTATCTATTCTATCTCGTGTTCAATTTTTTCAAAGTGAATATATACACCAAAATTTTGTGGTAAGTATATATTTCATATTTTACTCCATATTGATGATACCTCCAATTTATTTCATTAAGAAACAATAGCAGCTAATTTCAAATCATGTGTTGGGTAATTTAACTCATGAGGTTTCAAATGACTTGTAGCATAAACAATTACCGGATAATTCAGTATTAAGACACAACCATGCCCTTTCATTAAAGCATCATTGTAGAAAAAAAATTCACCATCTCTGGATGTCAAATAAAAAACTGTATCATTCACCTATATTCTATTCAACTCCTGAAAACAATCATCACATTTGTTTCTCTAGAGGAACATAACACCTTTTCGAGTAAACATAGTTTGTGGGCAAGATAACCATGAAAAATTCTTAACAAACCTTTTGTAATATCCATAAAAACAAATAAAACTACAAATATATGTTATATTTGTAGGTATTGGGCAATCTTAAACAACTACTATTTTTGTATGATCAAGAGTAATGCCATATTTTGAAATAATGAAACCCAGGAATGAAATTTTTTGTATCCAAAAACACACACTGGATGAATTTACAATAATGTTTCTTTTCATTTAAAGTAAGAAAGACAAAAAACAAATGAATATCACGATCCTCTTTAATTTTAGAATAAACAAAAATATCATCAATAAACACAACCACAAACTTATCCCAGAACTCACCGAAAATTTTATTCATAAGATCCATAAATATAGAAGATGTATGGGTTAACCCAAAAGGAATAAATACAAATTCATAATGGCCATATCTAGTACATAATGTTGTTTTCAGAATGTATTCTTCAATTAAATTAAATAAATGGTAACCTGAAGTCATGTCAACCATCGAAAAATAATGATCTCCCTAGGGCTAATCAAACAAATCATCGATAGGAGGAAAATTATACTTTTTCTTAATAGTGATTATATTCAATTATCTATAATCAATGAAAATTCTCAGGGAACCATATTTCTTTTTAACAAACTAACCATATTATGATAAAACATTTTTGTTAAATAGTTTCATATTTATCCAATAAAATCTAGAATATTATAATGGGAATCAATCCAATTTTAAGCATAATGTTTATTTTTAATGAATAGTTAAAAATACTACATTTTAAGTAAATACTATCTTTTCATATGATTTATTTATATGGTTAGATTAAATTTTTAAATGGTTTTAATTTGTATTTATGCTAAAAATTTGATTCATTCTCATTTTAAGCCTCTAAATTTTATTGAATAAATCTAATAAAATTTAACAAACATGTTTATTCATAATATGGTTAGTTTTTTAAAAAGAAATATGGTTCAATGAAACTTTTAATTGATTATAGATCATTGAATAACATCACTATTATGAACATGCATCATTTTCCTTATATATATTATTTGTTTTATCAGCTCAAGGGAGATTAGTATTTTATGAGGATTGACTGGATGTAGGTGTACCATTAGTTGAATGTAAAAGAATAAGGCATTATGATAACCGTGTTTCACACTATATATGTCCATTATTAATTTATATATATGCCTTTTGGGTTTACCAATGCAGCTGTAGTATTAATTCATCTTAAGAATAGAATTTTTTGGCAGTTCTTTGATATGTTTGTGGTTGTGTTTATAGATTATATTTTGGTTTATTCTAAATGTAAATAGGAGCATGAAATTAATGTTATGGTTGTCTTGAAAATATTAAAAGGAAACTAATTGTATGTGAAATTCAGTAAGTCTGTATTTTGGTTACAAAAAATTTCATTCCTTGGTCACATTGTTTCAAAACATTGCATAATTGTTGATCCAACTAAAAAAAAGTAGTTTCAGAATGACCAATACTTAAAAATATAACAAATATTTGTGGTTTTATTGGGTTGGAAGGCTATTATAGAAGGTTTTTTGAGAATTTTTCATGGTTATCTAGCCCACTGACAATGTTAAATTGAATCGGTGTTACGTTCATCTAGACAAATGTATGTGATGATTGGTTTTAGGAATTGAAAGAAGATTGGTGAAAGATATAATTTTGAAAATTCCTTCCAGAAATGGTGAGTTTGTTATCTACTATGATGCTTCATTGAAATGACTTGGTATTTTGGTTATGCATAATGATCAGGTAATTTTATATACTTCATGTCAGCTGAAACATCGTGAGTTAAATTACCCAACACATGACTTGGAATTAGGTGTTGCTGTTTTTACCTTAAAAAATTAAAGGAATCATCTGTATAGGGTAATGTGAGTAAAATATACTAACCAAAAATGTTTGAAGTATATATTCCCTTAGAAATAATTAAAAATGAGACAGAGAAGATGGCTTGAATTAATATAGGATTTTGATTCCAAAATTCATTACTATCCAGGAATGGAAAATAAAGAGGTTGATTCTTTGAGTCCAAAAAGTAATGATACATTAGCCATGTAATGTTGGGAACAAAATCCTTTGATTAATGATTTTATGAACATTGGAATTGAAGCTATTGGTGCATGATATTCCTCTGTTTTTTTAGGTGGCAGTGAAATGATCTCTGTTAGATATAATAAAGTATGTGTAAAACAAAGACAATGAGTTTTAGAAAAAAATAGAATTGGTTTATAAGGGTGTGTAACCTGAGTTTAATATTGACAGAGACTATGTTTTATGGTTTGGAAAGAGAATACATATACCTTGTGATTAACAATTGATGAAAGAGCGGTAATGTGAAGCTCATAGTTCTCTATTTTTAGTTCATATTGGCAGTAATAAGATGCATGGAGATCTTTGGAGTATTACTGGTGGGATGGAATGAAAAGAGATATTGGTGACTTTACTATTACGTGTTTCATTTGTCAACTGGTTATAACAGTGTGGTAGTTACCAAAATGGATTCTTCAACCTTTACCGGTGCTAGAGTGGAAATGAGAAACTTTGGCCATGGATTTCTTCGTGGGAATACCGAATACTTCTCAGGTAACAATGCAATCTATGTTATTGTTGATCAATTAACTAAATCTACTCATTTTCTTCCTATTCAAGATAATCTTTATCTAGATCTAATTTCTTGGTTGTATGTTTAAGAGATAGTCTAGTGAAATGGAGTTCCCCTCTCCATTATATCTGATCGTAATCCGAGATTTACTTATAACTTTTGGAAAGGCCTTCAAAATTCAATGGGTATAGAATTAAATTTTAGAACAACATTTCGTCCTCAATCAGATGGTTAGTCATAATTAACAATTAAGACATTGGAATAAATGCTATGTGCTTTCTCAATGTCTTACAAGGGAAGTAGAGACCAACATCATTCTTTGGTTCAATTTTCTTATAATAACATTTTTCATTCCAGTATACAGATGGATCTTTTTTATGAATTATATGGAAATATGTGTCAAACTATATCATTTGGGGATGTAGTAGGTGAAAGGATGTATATTGGAACCGAATTGGTTGAAGATATGGTTTAAAAGTTCTGTTGATTCTAAAGACTGAGAGAATAGCTCAGAGAAGGCAGATAATTTATGTGGATACCTAGTGGAAGGATAAACTTTTTGAGCTATGTGATCATGTCTTTTTCAATGTTTCTCTATGGAAAAGTGTGATGTGTTTTGGTAAGAAATAATTGTTGAGTCATAAGTTAATTAGACCCAATGAAGTCCTGGAGAATGTAAGATCAATTTCCTATATAATGGATTTACCTCCATGTTTATCCTTTTTACATAATATTTTTCATGTTTCAATGTTGAGAAATTATTTTCCTAAACCATATCATTTTTCGAGTACAGAGGTTGTTCAGTTTGAAGCGAATCATACTTTTGAGAAAAAATCAGTCCAAACTTTTGACCGATAAGGGAATGTGTTGCAGAATAAGGTAATTTTTTAGGTACAGGTTTTTTGGAAAACTCATATGTTAGAAGATAAAACATGGGATTCTGATAATTCTATGAGGGATAAATACTGCCACTTTTTTGACAAGTGAATAAAATTGGCAAGATGCAATTTAAAAAAGGTAGAAGGATGTAACATCCTAGTTAAATAAATAATAATACATTTTCAAATTTATTAATATTTATGGATTAAATAATAATTTTACATTAAATGGGATTCTATGATCTATGGCGTACCCGACACGCAATAATGAGTTTCTCCAAAGACTTATATGGCACACAATATTGATTCGTAATGATGATTATAATAATATAATATTATTATTTCAAATGGTGGTTGATGGTTAGCTTTTGTATTAGTTGAAATGAACAAAAATAACTACAATATAATCATAAATTTTTTTTAAATGTATTTTCATTTATCTACTAAAATTTAGAAGCTTAAAATTAGAATGAATCCAATTTTAAGCAAGAAATACTCTAATAATCTTTAAAAGGTTGTTTTACCACCATATTATGAAGAACCCATTTTAAATATTGTTTTTTCACTTTTATATGATGAATTTGACAAAATAGACTTCTTCTTTAGAAAAAGGATATCAAAAATTACTTTGGGAATTTCTTGGTATTTTCCTAAAAAAGTTCAATTTTTAATGAATATTGAAAAATACTACATTTTATGTCAAGACTGTTTTTATCTAATTTATTTATATGGTTATATTATCTTTTAATATGGTTTTAAAGATTAATTATATTACATATTTATTATTTAACCCAATTTTGGTCATTGGATGTAATTTTACTTTGAAATTGGTCATAAAAATATGTCAATCTTTTTGTAGTTTTTACTTCTAAAAAACACACTTTCATGTTTTGACAATGAAAATTAATTATAAAATAATTAATAAAACATTTATTTATTTAATTTTTTAAAATTGAAATTATTCTTTAATTCTAAATATAAAAATTATCTTGGGTTGAATTTTTAGTATTTTTCTAAAAATGTTCAATTTTGAATGAATAGTGAAAAACCTTGCATAGTTGTTAAGAAACTGTTTTTTTATTTAAAAGAAACTTCACCACATCTATGAATTTAATTTATAAAATCTGACATATATGGTTGTCATTAGAAAGTATAATGTTGTTCAATAGGATGAAAATAATATTTGGTAAAGAGAAACTTATGTTTTTTATTTACCGCGGTTATATGTAAATAAGGAAATTAAAGGGAAAAATAATATTATAATAAGATAAAATTACCTTAAAACTTGTCTTAACCTTATTGGATGAGTCATGGATGACCAATAGGATCTATGGCTCAGATTTTTGACCTTTCAAAGCCACTAGGGTAAGATAATAATCTTAATAACTATTATTTATAGTAAAAAATAAAAATATCATAAACATGTATTATTTTTCTAAAAATAAATTAATATGTGGTTATATAATTTATAACTTTGACTATAATTAGTTATTATAAATCTAAAAAAAATTCCAACATCAGGTGATTTTATTAATATTTTTTAGCATAATATAAACAAATATATTTATGACACAAGGGTTATGTAATGATAACCACATTAATGAATGTTTTTAATAAATGAGATTATAATTATTATAATAAATTTAATTTGAAACTTTTTATTCTATTTGAGAATTTAATATATGAGGATTACTTGTAATATTTTATCTAATGGAGGTTTTTTGTAATAATCATGTTGGTTTGTATTTTTTAAAAAGTCATGATATGAATAGTATAAAAATTGACATAAATGAGTTTCCAAATCAATTAATATTTAATAAAATGATAAAATAGTCCCAAAAATAAAATATTCTTCCAAATGACATATATGATGTTAAAAATTTCATTAATGATGCATTTTGGGTCAATTGGTATTTTATTGTAAATATATTAACCATATTTTATTAATATAAAAGAAGACATCGTAAAAGTTAAATAAGTTATCAAAGGGATAAATAAAAATGATAAGGATAAACAAATATCCAATTCTAGTAAAATTTTTATTGGATGATATTATTTCGACATATATTCATCCTATGTTCTAATTTTATGATTTTTGGAACTTTTTTAACCAAAAAACATTTTATAATAAAATAATACATTCAAACTTTCCTAAATAGCCCATCCTTCGTCTTATAAAGGGACACAGCTTATAACCCATTACTCACACCTCTCAACCCCATTGGATCAACCCTACTCTACCCCAATAAGCTCCCAACAACCATCTATTCTACCAATAATCCTTACTATAGACAGAAATAACATCAAGAAATCCTTCTGGTTCAAACCAATGTGAGTTACCTGATTTAAATGTAACGTCTTCCCTCATGTTCTCTTATTTTATTTTACTTCATCACTCCATATAATATTATAATTAATTATTTTCATAACAACACCAGTATAATCAATATACTTGGTTTTTTTATTAGATGTATTCTAACTACACTTCCTGAAACCTCTATCTAATGGATACGAACACACTGTTTCTATGGAAAATGAACTACTGCCTCACGAAATGATGATTGTTCAACTATCTCCTAAAGCATCTCATGGTGGAAATTATGATGGAACGATATATATATGTTATATTTATTATTTTTATATTGTTTATATTCCTCATTATTTTTCATTAATATTATACTGGTATGGTTTCCATAATAGGTAAATGCGATAATTTCATTTGAGGAAGTGCGGGCTACCACCACTATAAGTGATATGACTCACTCAGGCCATACAAGGAACGTATAAAGGATGGAGTTAAATAGATTATATATGATATTATACTTTAAATATAATATAACTATTTATAATTAAGTTTTCATTTGATTAAATACTTAATATAAATGAAACTAGCGTTCATGCGTTCATACGACTTACCGTCTACATGAAAGGTGCATTTCATTTATTATCTCCAAATGTTATGTACTATTATGAATAAATATATAATCAAGATAAATATGATAAATATGATATATAATTCATCAATATCATTTTGGATATAATGGAATTTTTACCACAAGGACAACTTGTAATTATAAGAAGTTTATTTTTGACTCAAGAAACAAATATTGACAAAACGACTGTAATTAACATAAATGAGTATTTAATCATTAAAGCATTGTAATAAGTGATTTAAAAGTAATAATAAACATTAAATTGTGTATGAATCAATTAGAAATTAAATTTAGTTTATTATTCATGAGATTAAAGAATGAACGAGTCATGTTGGGCATGTGGTAAGGGACTTTGTCTCAATCTCCTTTAATTGAGGCATATTTTGATTTATACATGACATTATTTTATAAGGGGTATAAAACATTTGAATATTGATTTGATTAAAATGGAATATTTTTTTATGATGTGTTTTGCTAAATGACAAAAAAGACTAATTCCTTTTAACATATGTGGTGGCAGTGACATTTCCTCCCCCACAAGTATTATTTGATCTTTAGCTTCTTTAACAAGTCGTAGTGTTTTTTTAAAAGAAAAATAAATAACATATACTATTCTACATAGTTTGGTATTGAAAAAGGTTTTCATAATTGATAGATTATGTCAATATATTGAAATGATATATTGTTATTGCAATTTGGGAATGTTATCTTTCCATTATACTTGTGTTATGTGTTATGATTATGTTATGGTACTTGGGAATTGTTTATGCATACGGGTTGTTCTGTAACAAACATACGGTTGTTTTTCCCAAGATATCACTCCAATTCATTAGGTAACGTGATGGAGGTAAACATTAATATTTCCTATAAAATATTTACGGAACATACTATGGTGGGTATTCTAAATGTAACTCCCTATGTAGCTGTGAAAGGTACAATGCAAGTATGATATGGGTTCCACAAGTTACCTTTATGATTTTTGATTTCTATGTGTTATTCATAAAACATATGATTTTATACATTAAGTTAAAGTGCTCCTGTTTTGAATGTATTGACCCTTTTTCCGATATGGGACATTAAATGATGTTTCCTTATAAAATTTTAACATTGTAAGGATCATATTTCCAAAAGGGGAAAGGATGTAACATCTCAGGTAAGTATAAAATAAAAAAAATTATATTTATTAATATTTTTGAATTAAACATTAATTATATTTTAAAGTGCGTTCTATGTTTGATGGTGTACCCGACATGCAACAATTGGTTTCTCAAATGTCTTATGTTGCAAAAAATGCTGAGTCATACTAAAAACATAATAATATAATTATTTTAAATGGTTCTTAATGAATATACATTTTATTAGATGGAATTAACAGAACAAACCATATTATGAAAAAAGTTGTTTGACAAATTTTTTTACAATTATCCAATAAAATTTTGTGTCTTAAAATGAGAATGGATCCAATTTTAATCATAAATAATCTTATATTCTTAAAATGTTATTTTACTACCTTTTGATGGTGAACCTGTTTGATAAATATTTTTTTTCACATTAACATGTTTAATTTGAAAAAATATACTTTTTTACATAGAAGCATAACATAAAAATTTTCTTTAGTTATATTTTTGTTAATTTTCTAATAAAGTTCATTTTTAAATATATTGTGAAAAATAATACATTTAATGTCCAAATTGTCTTTTCATATGATTTATTTAAATGGTTAGATTATCTATTAAAAATGTTTTAAAGTGTAATTGTATTATATTTTACCATTTAATCCAATGTTGGTCATTGGATGTATTTCACATTGAAATTGGACATAAACACATGTCAATCTTTTTTTAGTTTTTAGTTTATAAAAAACGCTTTTTGATTTTGAAAAGGGAAATTAATTTTAAATTAATTAATGAAAATTATATTTTATTAATTTGGAAAAATAGACATCATTTTAAAATTCTTAATATAAGAATTATATTTGGTAAATTTTAGGTATTTTTTGAAAATAATCAATTTTTGATGAATAGTGAAAAACACTACATAGTAGTTAAAAACAGACTTTTTCATATAAATGAAATTTTACTACTTCAGTGAATTGAATTTCAAAATTTAGAAATACATGGTTGTGAAAAGTAACTAAAATTTGGTTCAATAGGATGAAAATAATTTTTTGGAATAATATCATTGGATTTTTATTTATCATTGTTAAAGAAAAATAGGGTAATTCAAGGTAAACATAATATTATAATAATAATAAATTACATTAAAAATGATAATTACCTTATTGGATGGGTCATGGAAAACCATGAAAATCCTTGGTTGAGGTTTTTTTCCTTTGGAAGCCACTTGGGGTAAGGTAATAAGTATAATAACTTTTTATTTAAAGTAAATGAAATATCATAAACATGTATTTTTTTCATAAAACAATTTTAATGTGGGGTTAAATAATTGATATCTTTTACTATAAATAATAAATAGAAATATAAAAAGTTTTTGTACATTATTTATTTTCTTTATAATTTTTAGGCATCAAATAAATAAATATATTAATGACACAATGATGATGTAATAATTACCTCATTAATTAATTTTTTAAATAAATTAGATTGTAAATATTAAAATAAATTTATTTTAAATATTTTTATGCCATATATGAATTTTAAGGATGATTGTGGCTTGTTATCTTGGTATTAATGATGTTTCATCAAATCGATCAAGTTGATATGGATTTATCAAAATATCATGATATGAATAGTATACAAATTGGTATAAGTGAGTTTTTAAATCAATTAAAATTATATTAAAAGATAAAATAGTCCTAAAAATAAAAGTTTCAAAAAAATGAAACATATGAGGTTAAAAATTTCATTAATGAGCCATTTTGGGTCTCAAGGATTTTTATTGTAAATATGTTAAGCATATAGTATGAATATGTAAAAGACATGGTAAAAGTTAAATAAGTTAACAAAGAGTTAAATAAAAAGGATAATGATTAAATATTATCCAAAACATGTAAAATTCTTATTGGATGAATTTATTCTAACTTATATTCAACTTATCTTAAAATTTAATGAGGTGTGGACATTTCAAAATAGAAAATCATTTTATAATAAAATAATACTTTCAAACATTCCTAAAGATTCTGTCCTCCCCATTATAAAAGACCATCACCTATAACCCATTACACACACCAATAATGTCCCTTGTATTATCCATGATCTGACAAAATAAGCTCCCATAATCCCTCTCATCCACTTATAATCCTTCCCTAGGCATAAGGAAATTCAAGAAAGCCTTCAGTTTCAATCCAAAGAGAGTTACCTGATTTAAAGATAATGTCTCCTCTCAAGTTATTTTCATTTATTTTCCTTATCCACTTCCTATTCTCTTCTTATTAATTTTTTACATAAATACAAAAGTATACTTAATATAATAGGTTTTGTTATGATAATTATTCAAACTATACTTACAGACACCTTTATTTAATGGATTTACAACATATTGTTTCTGTGGACGGTGAACTACTGTCTCACGAAACGATGAATTTTTAATTTTCACCGACCTCCTCTAATGGTGGAAATTATGGTGGAACTACATTTATATGTGATATTTTTTATATTTAAACTATTTATATGATTTTTTTGTTTCATTTGTAGAATAGCTTTAGGTTTTCTATAATGGCGATAATTTCATTTGAGGAAGTGCAGACTACGACCCCCTCAATGTGATATGACTCATTCATGCCTTACATGGAATGTATAAAGGATGGTTTTAAAAAAATTATCTAATGTATATAAAATATTATATTATACTATAATAACAATATACCTATGTATCATTTTGTTTTCATTCCTTTAAAATGATAAAAAATAAAATGAAAACAGTGTTCATAGGTACAAATGACTTACCGTCTCCATGAATGGTGTATTTCATTTTAATATATACAAATTATATAAACTATTAAAAATACTATATACTGGATATATATGATATACATGATATCTCAATCATGAATTTCATTCTGGATATAATATAATTTCGACCACATGGACAATTTGTAATTATTAAAAGTTTATTTTTCATTCAAGTTCCTAACATCGACAAAATGTATGATATAAACTCAAATAATTATAAAATTGTTATAGAAAGGTAATAACTTATATAAAAGTAATAATAAAACTGAAAAAGGTTCTTATGCATGTATAAATTTACTTATTTTTATTATTCTGGAAGAACAAGGAACATACAAGAAAATTTAGACATTAGGTAGGAGGTTTTCATCTCACTTTTTATTCCTGTGATATTTTGGCTACATTTTCCAATAATTTCATTTGCGTGGTGTATTTAATTACCATTATTGTATTATTTGTGAAATATACATTAGATTATGGCTATTTTCATTTTCATTGTATGATCCTTCTTCATGGGTAGTATGTTTCGTATGTTACCAAATCTGTTAGGGAACATCTTAACCCAATTTCAATTCTTTGGGTTTTTCTTTAACTTTATGATTATTCATTTTATGATTATTTGTGAAATGAAATTTGATGTCCTATCATATATTTATAATTCCTTATTTTTAATTACATTGAATACACAAAATCAATCTATTTTATTTGCAAAATGATCTTTTTAAGAGACTTCTTCTCAATCTCGTTTCGTTGAGGAATATTTTGATTTATACATGACATTATTTCATATGGTATATAAACCCCTTTGTATTTTTATTTTATTCATAATTAATCTTATTTCTAGGAATCAATTTACTAAACATCAAATATAATGTTTTTTTTAATGTACATGGTAACAACGATCATTTTACCACCGCGAGAATTATTTGATATATGGATTCTTCTACAAGATGCAGTGTTTTTTAAAAGGAAAATAAATAACATATAATATTTTTACATATATTGGAATTGAAAATGGTTTTGGGAATGTATTTATTATTTAATTATATTTAATTGTAAAATTGTGATTTCAATGTGTAAATGTTTTCTTTCCTTTCTGCTTGTTCTTGTGTTAGGGTTATGTTAATGTTCTTGGGCATTGTTTACACATATGGGGTGTTCTGTGATAAATCTAGGGAGGGTGAGCTTGAGATATCTCTCCAATTCATTAGGTTACATAAAAAGGAATAAAATAATTTTTATCATAATATATTTATGGAATATACTGTGATGGGTATTACAAATTTAACACCCTATGTAGGTGTATATGATATAATGTAATATTGATATAAATGCCAAAAGTTACTTTTATGATTTATGATTTCTATTTGTTATTCATAAATCTTATGATTTCATGAGGTATGTCATAGTATGTACCCTCTTAAAGTATTATATGATGATTTTTTTGATATAATCATAGTGAACATTTTTGTTTTATTAAATGAATGGATATAGGAGGCACCAAAGTAATAATGGATGTGATGAAAACTGTGATGGTTTTCAGAGTAAGCAAAAGAATGAAATGGGAGCTGTAATAAGAACTCTTGTGTTTATTCTTAGCCAAATATCAAGAGTCATGATTAACTACCTGAACCTTAGTGATTTCTATAAGGCCTCGTATATGCATGAAACAAATATATATATGGGGGTTCAGGTAATAATCTTAAATGTAAGTAGATTATGAAAACCTATGTGTTAAGGATGTGGAAAGAAACACCTTGGAAATTGATTCAACGAAGCGGGAAGATGTTTCAAATGTGGTAATTATGGTCATAAAGTAAGCACCTATCATAGAAAAAGGAATATTCCAGTTGAATCAATAAAAGGGAAATAATTTCATTCCAATATATCAATTGAATGATTTAAATGTAGTGTGCATTGTCATTATACAAATTGATGTCATACGAAGAAGGTTTATGAAAAGGATCAGCGGGATTGTAAAAATATATGTTTACCAATTTCTAATTCTATTCCAATTGAAGATGAGGAAACTATGAATGACAAATGAAAGGTACGGATTATTTCTTAGCTGATGTTTTTACATGATTGAATCTTAAGATATGATTCATGATTTTCTTTGTAGGAATGATGTATTTCAAAATAAGGATTAGAAGAATAGTTAATTGATCATGGTGAACATATAATGAGTAAGAAGTCTATATATATGTGATTCAAGACATATGGTAGATTTTAGGAAGATGAAATGTTTAAAAATATTAAGGCTCATTTTATGATGGGATTACCTTGTAATACTTTTTCTAGTATGTGTAACTCTGACGTTTTATATGTGAAAATGTTATTCAATGACGAATTATATTTTCTTTTGTGGATATATTTATAAAGAACCATTTTTTATTATGATCCTTGAATTTGTGGAAATTATATGATATCAGTTTTTAGGATAAAAATGAGAGGTATGAGATAAAATTTGTGCTTAAAATATGTCATGGTTCTTTTGGGGAACTTATCGCATTTTATAGAATGTTACAAAAATTTATAATTTTTTAAAAAGTACAACATGTAGACCATGTAACTTTCAAAGGCCAAACGTCATTATCTTACCCAAGTGGATTTCAAAGGCCAAACGTCTCAACCAAGGATTGTATTGGTCGGCCATGACTCATCCAATAAGTTTAGGACTAGTGTTAAGGTAATTTTGTATTATTATAATATTCTTTTTACCTTGAATTACCCTATTTAAATTTAACTGGGTTAAATAAAAATCAAAACTTATTATTCACCAAAAAATAATTTCAACTAATTGAATCTCATTTTACATACTAATAAGGAACATGTCTGTCAGATTTTTGATATTCAATTCCGAGAAGCAGTAAAATTTCATTTAAACGAAAATGTCAGTTTTTAGTTAGTATACAGCGTTTTCACTATTCATCAACAAATTGAAAGTTTTCTGAAAAAAAAACAAAAAAGTCACCCCAATATAATTTTCATATTCCAAAATAATAAATGATGTCTTTTTTTCCAAATTAATTTCATAGAAGTTTCATTAATTAATTTGATATTAATTTCGATTTTCAAAATTTGAAAGTATGTTTTTAAGAAGTAAAAACTACAAACAGATTTACTTTTGTTTATACCCAATTTGATTCTGAAATTATTTCCAATGACCAACATTGGAATAAATGGTAAAAATAAAATCAAATTATACATTAAACACATTTAATAAAATAATATGACCATATAAATAAATTAGAAGTAAAGATAGTTTTGACTTAAAATGCAGTATTTATCACAATTCATAAAAAACAACATTATCATAAAAATACCAAAAATTTTCCAAAAGTAAATTTTGATATAAAATTTCAAAAAAGAAGATTATATTGTCAAATTTAATATATAAAAGTGAAAAAACTATATTTAAAAGGGTTTCACCAATAAAAAGCTGGTAAATCCACCTTTAAAAGAATAATAGGGTATTTATGATTAAAATTAGATTCATTCACATATTAAGCCTCTAAATTTTATTGGATAAAGGTAATGAAATTTAGAAAACGTGTATAATAATAATATAGTTATTATTATACATTACTTCCAATAAAATATCTAGGCGTTAACTACCATTTTAAATAATAATATTATATTATTATTTTTTCAATGTGTCTCACCATTGTGTGCAACATTAGACTCTAGAGAAAACCATTATTGTGTGTCGGGTACACCATTGAACATAGCCTCTCCATTAAAGTAAAATTAATAATTAATTTTAAAATATTAATAAATATGAAAATTAATTAGTCATTATTTTCCTGGGACATTACAACCTTCCCCCTTTTAGAAATTGTGACCTCAAAACATTATTCACTAATCAAATATGTGGGGGTATTTATCCTTCATTTCATTCTCATATTTCCATGTTTTCTCTTCAACCATATGGTTTTTCAAAAAAACATTTACTTAATGAATTACCTTATTCTGCAATAGTTACTCTCATCAGTCAAGAAATTGGACTGGTTGTTCCTCATAAGAAAATATTTTCTTCCAAATGAACTACCTCTAGACATAAAACATGAGATGGATCCGTAAAATAATTTTTCAATATGGAAACATGAAAATCCTTGTGTACCTGGGATAAACATGTTGGAAACCCGTTCTGTAAAAATCTTATCGAAATTTATCTATGATTCAAAGGTTCCAATAAACCTTAGACTAATCTTTCAATTCTTACCAAAACACATCACACTTTTCCATAATGAATATTTGTGAAAGACATTATCACCTACCTCAAAAGAAAGATCCTTCTTATAGTTATCTTTAAAACTTTTCATTCTACTTTGAGTTGATCTCATGTGCTTATGAATCAACAGATCTTTTTCTACAATATCTTCTACTAATTCTGGTCCTATCACATTCATTTCACCTACTTTATCCCAAAAATATGAAGTTCAACACAGATTTCAATATAATGACTCAAACAGAGCTATCTGTATACTAGAATGAAAACTAATATTGTAGAAAAATTTAACCAAAGAAAGTTGTTGGTCCCAACATCCCTGGTAATCTATTGAGCAAGCACGAAGCATATCTTCCAATGTCTAAATTGTTCATTATGACATCCCATCTGATTGAGGACGAAAAGATATATTAAAATTTAATTCAATACCTAATGACTTATGAAGTTATTTCTAAAAGATAAAAGTGAAACTAAGATCATGATCAGATTAAATGGAGATGTGATCTCCTTGTAGCCTAACTATCACTTTAACCAACAACCGAGATTGTTGATCTAGAAATTGAGTATCTCGAATATGGATAAAATGAGAATATTTAGTTAATAGATCAATAATATCCTATATTGAATTCTTACCTCGAGATGTATTTTGTAATCTAATGATGAAATTCATGGACACATTTACCCATTTCTACTCTGGAACTAGTAAAGGCTGAAGCATCCCTTTCAGTAATTGGCACTCTACTTTAACTTGTTAACTAATCAATCAGTTTCTTGTAAATTTTTCAAAATCATTTTTCATTTCATCCCACAAGTTATACTACTCAAGATCTTTGTGCATTATATTACTGTCAGGAGGAACTGAAAATGGAGAACTATGAACTGCACATAACAATAATTTCTACAACTGGGAATCACAAGAGACACATAATCTCTTTCCAAACCATAAAAAATAGTCTCTATCAATGTTAAATTCAGGCAACTTTCCCTTCTCAACCAACTCAACCTTTTTCTACAACTCATTATTTACCTTCTAGGGTTGTCTAATTCTGTTTGATAAATAGAATTTCTCTATCTCCTGAAACAAAATAGTTTAATTTCGTACACTAAAAATTTTTATTCCAAAGTTAAAAAAAATTAATCAAAGGATCTTGTTACAAACGTATTATGGTTAATGTAGTATTAGTTTTACAACTCAACACATATTCCAGTATATTTTCCTTTCCTGGATGGTAATGAATCATGCCATCATAATCCATTATTAATTCTAGATATCTCTACTATCTTATGTTTTATTCTTTTTGAGTGAATATATACTTTAAAATTTTGTGATTAATATATATTTCACACTTTACTCCATAAAAATAATGTCACAAAATATTTAATGAAAAAACACAGCAGCTACCTCCAAATCATGTGTAGGGTAATTTAACTCATGAGGTTTCAACTGACGTGAAACATAAGAAATTACCTAATCATTTTTCATTAGGAAAAAACCATGTCCTTTCAATGAAGCATCACTATTGATAACTAATTCACCATCTCATGAAGGATGTTCCAAAAGTGGATCATTCACCAATCTTATTTTCATTTCATAAAATCAATCATTACATTCTTTTGTCTAAATTAACTTAAAACATTTTAAAGATAACTTAGTTAGAGGGATTTATAACCATGAAAAATTTTCAATGAACCTCTTGAAATAACATGATAAACCATGAAAATTAAGGATCTCAGATATATTTTTGGGGACTTGGTAATTCTTAAAAAACATCTTTTTTTTATGGATCAACAATTATGTCATTTTTTTGAAATAGTGTGACCATGTACTGAAATTTATTGTAATGAAAACTCACACAAGATAAATTCACCATATAGTTTATTTTCCTTTATAGTTTGAAATAAAACCCTTAAATGACATTCATGTTCCCATTTACTTTAGGATTAATCCAAATATCATCAATAAATGAAACCAAAAACATATACTAGAAATCATGAAAAATTATATTAATAAGATCCATGAATATAACAGGTGAACTGGTTAACCAAAATGGAATAAATGATAATTCATAATAGCTATAACTTGTATGAAACACAATATTCATAATGTATTTTTTCTTTTACATTCAATATTTGACACCCTAAACTCAATTCAATCGTCAAAAAATACTGAGCTCCTGGGAGCTGATCAAACAAATCATCGATATGAGGAAAAGGATACTTGTTCTTAAGGGTGATGTAATTCATCGCCCTATAATCAATGAAATGTCGCATAAAACAATCTTTAATTTTAACAATCAAGACTGGATCACCCAATGGTGATGTGCTAGGACAAATGAATCCTTTACCTAATAACACTTGTAATTACTTCTTTAACTCTAAAAGGTCATTTGAGACAATTGATAAGGGGGTTTCAAAATTGTCTTAGCATCAAGAACTAAGTCAAAAGTAAATTCAACTTCCCCGATTAGGTACTATATGAAGAAACAAATTTGGAAAAACTTCAAGATACTCATTTACCAATGGAACATCATTAACGTGAATAGTTACATTGTTTTCAACAATATGTGCGAGGTAAAATTAATTTCCTTATTTTACTATTATTTCACCTTTCTGATTTGTTATCAAATGTAAGGTTTCATTCTTGTACATGAACTAAAATTTTCACTAAAAATAAACCAACTTAGCTCCGCAGTCAACTTATCATGATAAATGGAAATCCAATACATACCCAAAATAACATCAAACTCTACTAGAGGAAAAACAATAATGATTTCAGGTAGATTCTCTCCACTCATAAGGATAAGATGGTTCTTATAATTTATATTTGTCTCAACATTTCATCCGGGTGTTTTTACCATAAGTTTAGGATTCATATCTTGAGATTGAATTCCAAATTTAGAATAAAATTCCCAATAAATGAAAGAATACATAGACCCTGAATCAAAAAACACATTAGAATAATTTGAATAAACAAACAGTGTACCTAATATTACTTCATTCTATTTCCCAACATCTGCTGAAGTAGTTGAAAGAGATTTCATCACCCCTTTCTACTTGTAGTCTGACTACTTTCCCTTATTTGAGTTCTTTATTGGACACTTATTTTCATAATGACATATTTTATAACACTTTAATCATTTTACTAATTTTAAATTAGATTTTTTCATACATTACCCGAATCTTTTTTAGTGAAATTAGAAGACTTATGTCCCATTTTACCACATCGGTAGCACTCACCAGAATTCTAAAGAAATTCCATAATGTACTTTTTACAACAATTTTAATAAACTGTAAACATATGTTCCTTACCATATGAATTTTTTGAAGAGTTCATACCTTTCTTTTACCACCTCGACCACTTATTGTATTTTTTGAAAATAAAACTTGATCATTAGAAAACTCATTTTTCACCTTCTCCGCACATTGAATTAGTTTTTTATAACTTTTGAACTCACAAGAAGCTAAAGCCCTTTAATACTTTTGCTTTAATCCTATGTAAAAATGGCTGAATTTACTATCAATATCCCTTTTGATATTTGGAGCATACCTTTCCAATCGAGGATTCAATTTCCAAATGGGGGAAGGATGTAACATCTCAGATAAAAAATAATATGACATTTTTATATTAATTAATATTATTGAATTAAACATTAATTATAAATTAAAATCGATGATATGTTCTATGGAATACATAACACGCAAAAATGGGTCTCTTCGAAGACTTATGTTGCACACAATGCAGGGACATATTGAAAATAATAATAATATAATAATAATATTTTAAATAGTAGTTAACACCTAGTCATTTTATTGGCGATAATGTATAGAACTATCCATATTATGATTATAAATTTTTGTTAAATTTCTTTAACTTTATCCAATAATTTTATAGGGATAATGTTGGAATGAATCCAATTTTAAGCATAAATAATCTAATATTCTTTAAAAGGACGATTTACCGCCTTTTGTTGGAAACTCTATTTAAATATATATTTTGTCAATAATATTTGTAACATTTGACAAAATTAACTTCTTCTTTAGAAACATGAGATCAAAATTTACTTTGGGTTATTTTTTGGTATGTTTGTGATAATGTTCATTTATTAATGAATAGTGAAAATACTGAATTTTAAGTCAAAATCGGCTTTTCATCTGGTTTATTTATAAAGATATATTATATTTTTAAATGGTTTTAATGTTTAATTATATTATATTTTTACCGTTTAATCCCATGTTGTTCATTGGAAGTAATTTCACTTTGAATATGGATATAAACACATGTCAATCTTTTTTTAGTTTTTACTTCTTAAAAACATGCTTTCTAGTTTTGACAACGAGAATTAATTTTGAATGAATTTATGAAACATATATGATTTGGTTTTGGTATAATATTCATCATTTTTGAATTCATAATATCTATGTTTTCTTTGGGTGAATTTTATTTATTTTTATGAAAACATTCAATTTTTTAGGAATATTGATAATACCAAAATAGTATTTAAAAAATGAATTCTTCATTTAAATGAAATTTTACCACTTCTGTGAATTGAAATTCAAAAATCTTACATACATGGATTTCAACAGTAATTTAAATGAGGTTTAATAGGATGAAAATTATTTTGGGGAATATAAACTTCTGATTTTTATTTACCGAGGTTAAAGGGAAATGGAGTAATTCAGGGTAAAAATAATATTATAATAATAAATAATTACCTTAACACATGTCCTAATATTATAGGATTATTCGTGGTCGACCAATAAATTATTTTGGTAGAAATTTTGGACTCTGAAATCTATTTGGGTAAGATAATGATATTAATAACTTGTTATTTAAAGTAAAAATAAAAATATCATAAACATGTAATATTTTACCGAAACAATTTTAACACGGGGTTATATAATTGATATCTTAGACAATGAATATTAATTAATAATCTAAACAAGTTTCATGCATTCTGGTATTTTTTTATAATATTTAGACATCTTAAAAATAAATTTATTTATTACATAATAATGATATTCTGATTTCCACATTAATGAATGTCTCAAATTAATAAGATTATAAATATTAAAATAAATTTATTTTGAAACATTTAATTATATTCCTAATTTTTAGAGAATTGGATGACTTGTTTTATTTGAATTAATGTTTTTTTACAAAGAATCATGTTGAATTGGATTTTTGTTAAAAAGTCATTATATGAGTTGTATAAATTTTGACCAAAATGAGTCATTAAGTCAATTAATATTTTATTAAATGATAAAATATTCCTAAATATATATGATTTGGAAAAATTACAGTTATGATGATAAAAATGTCATTAATGATCCATTTTCGGTATCTTGTAATTTTATTGTAAATATGTTAACCATACTATATGAATACAAAAGAAGACATGATAAAAGTTAAATAAGATAACAAATGGCTAAAAAATTGATAAGGATTTAAAAATATCCAAAACCTATCCAATTATTATGGGATGATTTTTTATATTTTTATACATCTTTTCTTAGAATTTAATGAGTTTTTGACCTTTTTAAACTGAAAATCATTTTATTATAAAATACGACTTTCAAACATTCCTAAAGAGCCCCCTCCCTCTTATAAAAGTATTCCACTTCTAACTCATTACTCACACCTATCGAGCCCGATGTCTAGTTCATCCATATCACAAATAAGTTCCCAAAATCCCTATTATCCCCATAGAAGATTTCCCCAAGGAATATTGGAAATTTGAGAGATCCCTTTTGCTCAAATCAAATGATGTTACCCGATATAAAGGTAACATCTTCTCTCACGTTCATTTCTTTTATTAACCTTCTCCACTCCATATTATCTTTTTATTTATTATTTAAAAAAATAGTATCCTTAATATACTATTTTTTTGTTATTATATGTATTTTATCTATACTTACACAAACCTCCGTCTAATGGATATGAACATACTCTTTCTATTGACAATGAACTACTGCCTCACGAAACGATGATTATTCAATCTTCTCATGCCCGCTATTATGGTGGACATTAAGATGGAAATATTTTTATATGTGATATATATTAAATTTATATAATCATTATGATTCTTTATTTTTTATTTATATCAAACCATTACGGTTTCCATAATAGGTAAATACGATAATTTTATTTGAGGAAGTGCAGACTACCGACCCTCAAAGTGATATGACTCGTTCATGACATATGTAGAATATATAAATGATGGAGTTAATGAATTTATATATGATATTATACTAGACTTATAATATAAATATTTATCATTTTTATACATTCCATTAAATATGAAATATAAAGGAAATTAGCGTTCATGCGTACGTACGGCTTACCATCTCCATGAATGATGCATTTCATTAATTATCTCAATATGTAATGTACTATTATATATATATATATAATTGATATATATTATCTATATGATATATATATTTATCATGAATATTATTCTGTATATAATGGTCTTTTTACCATATATAGAATTTTTAATTATAAGAAGATCATTTTTACTAAAGTACCAAATATCTACAAAACATCTGATATTAACTTAAATAATAATTTAATATGTATAAAAAAGTAATAAGTGATATAAATGGGAAAAAATAAACTTAAGAATGTTTCATAAGAATTTATAAATTAACTTTAGTTTAATATTCAATAGACTAAATATTGAACGAGTCAAGTCGGACATGAGGTAAGGGATCGTCTTAACCAAATTTCCATTCATTATGTTGATCTTTTACTTTTTTATTATGTTATACTATAATTATGTGTGAAATGAAATTCGATGTTCTGTGTTTTATTTTTACATTCTTTTTTCATTATTGTATTGAATACATATAATTGATCTATTTTATTTACAAAATAATCTTTTTAAGGGACATCGTCGCAATATTCTTTCATTGATACATATTTTGATTTATAGCTGAATTTCTTTTATATGGTGTATAAACCCCTTTGACTATTACATTTATTCAAAAGTAATCTTTTCATTATGAAGTGTTTTACTAATCAAAAAATAATAATTTTTCTTTTTAATGTATGTGGTGACAATGACCTTTCCAGCGCCGCATGTATTATTTTATATTTTTCTTCCCCTACAAGACGTAGTGATTTTTTATAAGGAAAATAAATACAATATACCATTTTTATGTATTTTGTTATTGAAAATGGTTTTTATAATGAATTTATTATGTTAATATATTTAAATTTTATATTGTGATTACAATGTGGAAATGTAATATTTACCTTTTACTGGTTCATGTGTTGTGATAATGTTATTGTTATTGGGAATTGTTTATGCATACGGGTGGTTCCATGATAAACCTAGGGTAGGTGAGCCTGGGATATCTCTCCAATTCTTGGGTAACGTGATAGAGGAAAACATTAATTTATCCCCAATGAGAATTATGGAATATTCTATGATTGGTATTCAAAACGTAACTCCCTACATAGCTGTGAATGCTACAATGTCAGTATGATATGGATGCCACAAGTTACATTTATGTTTGTTGATTTCTATTTTTTATTAATAAATCTTTTGATCTCATTAGGTATGTTAAAGAGAAAATGTTTTGTAAGTATTGATGGACTAATTATTTATTTTTTTATTTTATAGCCCTTATTTATCTTTTTCTGCTCATCCAATGTTTTGGAAATGTTTTTCACAGTTCATAAGGAAGGGTAAGAGAAATGAATAATTCAAAAATATTTATATCAAGAAAATACTTCATTTTTTATTGTAGGAATTTCTATTTCATGGAAAAAATGGATACTATGTAGAAGTGTATACTATGTAATATTTGATATGTAATTTAATAATTATAGACTAATTTTCTAAAACTCTAAACCTAAGAAGATCCTCAATGTTATATATTATCTTAATTCAAGATTAAGTAATTTTTAAGGCTAGGGCCTTAATAATTATTATTTCACTATAAGGCCCCATCCCTAAACATTATATAATAATGAATTATGTTTCTAATTAACATTGAGGATCTCTTCATGTTTATTGTTTTAGATAGTTAGGCTATAACTATTATAATACATCTCAAATATTACAAAGTAGTCACTTCTACTCAGTATCCATTTTATCATAAAATTAAAACCCTTAAAATAAAACAAGAATTATTTTCTTGATATAAATATTCTTTAAATATTCCTTTCTCTAAACCTTTTTTATAACTAGTTAAAAAAATTCAAAAACATTGGATCAGCATAAAAATCTCAGTAAGAGTTATTAAATAAAGGAACAAATCATTAGTCCATCAATGCATAAAAACAGAAGCTCATTACATACCTCATGATATCATAAGATCCATGAATAACACATTGAAATAATAATTCATAAAAGATACTTGTGGCATCCATATCATACTTATGTAGTAGCTTTCAGAGCTATGTAGGGAGTTACGTTTGGAAAATCCATTACATTATATTCCCTAAATCTCTTAGGAGAAATATTAACGTTTACCTCTGTCATCTTACCCAATGCATTGGGGATCTATCTCAAGCACACCAACCCTAGGTTTATCACTGAACTACATGTATATGTAATCAATGACCAATAACCATAACGTAATCCTGACACATGAACCGGATAAAAGGAAGGATAACAATTTCACATTGTAATCACAAGATATCTGTTCAAATATATTGACACAATCAATCCATTTTCAAAACCATTATCAATACCAAAATATGTAAAGGTGTATATGGTATTTATTTTACTTTTAAAAAAATTACAGGTTGTTAAGGAATCCATATATTAAATAATTCCCGTGGAGGCAGAAAGGTCATTGTCACTACGTACGTTAAAAATAAATATTACCTTTGTTGTTTATTGAAACGCTTTGTAGAGAAAAATTACTTTTGAATAAAATTAAATTTTAAAGGGGTTTATACACCATATAAAATAAAGTCATGTATAAATCAAAATATTCCTCAATGAAAAGATATCGAGACAACGTTTCTTACAAAGATAATTTAGTAAATTAAATAGATCGATTATATGTATTCACTTTAATTACACATAATGAATGTATAAATATAATATAGGACATCTAAAATCATTTCTCACATAATCATAGAACGACATAATCAAAGAAGTTGAAGTTCAACCCAAAGAAAGAAAACTGGGTTATGAAGTTCCCTTAACTAGTGTCTGACCTGACTCATTTGTTATTTAATCTATAGAATAATAAACTAAAATTAATTTTTACTTTGTTATGAACCTTTTTCAAGTTTATTTTTCCATTAATATTTCTTATTACCTGGTTAAAAATATTAAATCATTATTTAAGATAATATCGCTCATTTTGCCGATATTTGGTACATGAGTCAAAAATAAAGTTTTTATAATTATAAATTGTCCATTTCATCAAAACTCAATTATCTTTATAAAGATATTCATGATTTAGTTATCATATATATCATATATTTCCAGAATATATATATGTATTTATAATAGTACATAACATTTGGATATATGAAATGAAATGCACCGTTCATAGAGACCGAAAACTGTACATACGCATTAAGGCTACTTTCATTTATATTTAATATTTAATGGAATGAAAATATAATGATACATGGATATATTATAAATCCAGTATAATATCAAATATAGTTTTATTAATTCCATCTTTTATATGTTCCTTTTATTGTATGAACAAGTCATATCACTTTGAGGGCTGGTAGTCTGCACTTCTTAAATGAAATTATAGCATTTATGCATTATGGAAACTATAAAGTTATGTTATAAATCAAAAATAAATAATCATAGAGACAATATAAATATAATTTATAACACATATAAATACATTTCATTCTTAATGGATACCATAAGTGGTGGTAGGTGGAGATTGAACAATCATCGTTTCACGAGACATTAGTATGTCGTCCATAGAAATAGTATGTTAGTATCCATTAGATGGAGGTGTGTGGAAGTATATTTTGAATAATTAGCATAAAAACAACCTATTTTTTTGATAATTGTGTTGTTATGTAAAAAATAATAAGAAGAGAATTGTGAGTGCAGAATGAAAATAAAAGAAGAGAATTGGAGGGAAGAGGTTGCCTTTAAATCAGGAAACTCCCTTTGGTTTGAATGAAAAGGCTTTGTTGAAATGTATTCTTCCTATGTTAGGGATTATAGGAGGAATATATGCTATTATGGAGCTTATTTGGGTAGTTTTTGGGCAAGCTCAGGGGCTTTAGATGTGTGTGTAATGGGTTAGAAGTGGAATCCTTTTATAAGAGGGAGGAGGGGATCTTTTGAAATGTCTGAAAGTGTTATCTTATTATAAAGTTATTTTCAGTTTCAAAAGGTCCAAAACTCATTAAATTAGAATATAAGATGAATATATGTTCAAATAAAATCATCCAATTATAATTGGGTAGGTTTAAGTTATTTTTTAATCCTTATCTTTTTTATTTAACCCATTGTTTACTTATTTATATTTTACCATGTCTTCTTGTATATTCATTCTATATGGTAAAAATTTTTACTATAAAATTACAGGAGAACCATAATGGATCATTAATTACATTTTTAAAATCATATATGTCATTTGAACGAATATTAGATTTTTATGACTACCTTATCATATAATAAAATATTAAGTGATTTAAAAACTGATTTATGACAATTTTTATACGATTCATATCTTGACTATTTTGAAAACAAAAAAAACATGATTATTTAAAAAAAAACCATAATTAATTTAAATATAAAAAGTCATACACATCTCTAAAATTCGTGAATTGCATAAAAAGATTGAAAATTAATTTATTTTTATATATATAATCTAATTTATCTAAAACATTGATTAATGAGGTAATCATTACATCATCATTGTGTCATAAATAAATTTATTTAAAAAATATAAAAAAATAATATATAGAATACCATGATGAATGAAATATTTTAATATTTCTAATTACTATTTATATTCAAATATATCAATTATATTACCCCACATTAATATTGATTTAGCCGAATAATAAATGTTTATGATGTTTTTATTTTTTCATTAAATAAAAAGTTACTATTTTCATTGTCTTACCCAATTGGTTTTCAATGTCCTGAAGTTATATCCAAGGATTTTATTGGTTGTCCATGACCCGTCCAATATGTTTTGGACAGGTGTTATGGTAATTTTATATTATTGTAATATTTTTTTACATTGAATTAACCTATTTACCTTTAACTGTGGTAAATAAAAATCAAAACTTAATATTCACGATTTTTTTTTTCATCTTGTTGAAAAACATTTTAAATATTGATGACAACCATGTATTTCAGATTTTTTAAATTCATTTCATATAAGTCGTAAAATTTCATTTAAATGAAGAAGTTGTTTTTAACTACTATGTAGTGTTTGTCACTATTCCTATGAAATTAAATGTTTTCAAAAAAATACCAAAAATTCACCCAAAGATAATTTTGATATTACAAAATAAAAAATTAAGATTATTTTTTCAAAATTCAAAACATAGAAGTTTCATTAGTTAATTTAAAATTAATTTCCATTTTGAAAACTAGAAAGCAGGTTTTTAAGAAGTAAAAACTACAAAAAGATTGACATGTGTTTATGTCCAATTCCAAAGTGAAATTATTTCAAATTACCAAAATTAGATTAAATGGTAAAAATATAATACATTTACACTTTTAACCCATTAAAAATTATTATATAAAAATATAAATAAATAAAATTAAAGACAGTTTTGACATGTAATGCAGTATTTTTAACTATTCATTAAAAATTGTTCTTTATCAGAAAAAACTCCAAACATTTACCCCAAGAACATTTTAAAGACCCTATTCAAAATAAGAAGTTTATTTTGTTAAATTCAACATATAAAAGTGTCAAAAAATATATTTAAAAAGAGTTCTCCATCAAAAGGTGGTGAATTGACCTTTTAATGAATATTAGAGTATTTATACTTAAAATTGGATTCATTTAGATTTTAGGAATCTGACATTTATTGGATAAAGTAAAATACATTTAACAAACATGTATAATCAAAATATTGTTAGTTATTTACATTCCCACCAATAAAATGGATTGCAATTAACTAAAATTTAAAATAATAAAATAATAAAATTATTTTTTCAAAATGACTCAGCATTATGTGCACCATAAGACTTTGGAGAAACCCTTTGTTGCATGATATGTATGCCTTAGAACATAGAATCCCCTTTGATGTATAATTTATATTTAACTCACAAATATTAATAAATATGAAAATGTCTTAATCTTTATTTACCTATAGATTTACATCCTTCCCGCTTTTGCAAAGTCTGTCCTAAAATTTTTATTCACTTATCATATAAGTGGTGGTATTTATCTCTCATAAAATTTTTATATTCACACATTTCCTCTTTAACCATATGGTTTTTCGACAAAACCATTTCCTGATGAATTACCTTATTCCGCAATGTGTTCTATCTTCAGTCAAGAATATGGACTGGTTGTTACTTATAAGAGATATTCTCTTCCAACTGAACTACCTCTGGATTCAAAACATGAGATGGATCTGGCATAAAATTTCTTAAAATTTAAACATGAAGAAAATTGTGTACTTGGGATAAATTTAGAGGTTAACCCACTCTGTAGAAAACTGATCCATCTTTTTCTAGGATTTCATAGGGTCCAATGAACCTCAGATTCATCTTCCCCTTATTACAAAAACTCATGACACATTTCCATAGAGAAATATTGAGAATGATATGATCACCTAACTCAATAGAATGATCCTTCCCCTAGAAATTGACATAACTTTTCTGCCTGCTCTGAGCGATTCCCATGTGCTTGTGAACCAATGGATCTATTTTTCCATCTCCTCTACAAATTCTATTCCCATCCACTTCCTTTCACCTATTTCATCCCAAAAATCTTGAGTTCGACACCACTTTTCATATAATGCCTAAAATGGTTCCATTTGTATACTGGAATGGAAACTATTATTATAAAAAAATTCAACCAAAGAAAGATGTTGGTCCCAACATCCCGAGTAATCCATTGAGAAAGAAATTACCATATCTTCTAATATTTGAATTGTTTATTCTAACTTCCCATCTGGTTGTGCATCAAAAGTTGTACTAAAATTTAATTAAGTACCCAATGGCTTCTGAAGGCCTTTCCAAAGTTAGTAAGAATCTTGGGATCACGATTTGATATAGTGTAGAGGGGAACTCTATGCAAGCTGACTATCTATTTAACCTACAACTGAGAAAGTTGATCTTGAGAAAAATTAACTCTAATAGGAAGGAAATGATCAGATTTAGAAAATTGATCAACAATAAGTCATATTTCATTATTAAATCGGGATCTCTTTGGAAATACCATGATGAAATCCAAGAAAATATATTCCCACATCCACTCTAACGCCGATAAAGGCTGAAGCATAACTTTTGGTAACAACTACTCTGTATTTACCTATTGAGAAGTAAAACACTTCACGTTAATGTTAGAAAAATCTCTTTTTATTATTTCCCACCTGTAATACTGTCAATGATCTATGTACATCATTATACTTCCAGGATTAACTGAAAATGGAGAACTATGATCTTTACATAACAACACTTTTATCCACGGTGAATCACAAGGCACACAAAATATCTTTCCAAACCTCAAAACATAGTCATTATCAATGTTAAAATCAAGAAATTTACCTTTCTAAACCACCTCTACCTTTTTATATGACTATTTCATTGGATGATGAACTACTACATCATGAAAGGATGATTGTTCGATTTTAACCTACCACCTCTCGTAATGGAAACTATGATGACACTGTATTTATATGTGATATATATTATATTTATTTTGGCTTTATGATTCTGTATTATTAATTTTTATCATAACTTTATGGTTTCTATAATGGGTAAATATGATAATTTTATTTGAGTAAGAGCGGACTACCGCTCACTCAAAGTGATATAACACATTCATGCGATATGTGGAAGGTATAAAGGATGGGGTTAATAAACATATGTAATTCATATAAAATATTATATTAATCCGGAATAATAATGTACATATGTATCATTATGTCTTATTTCCATTAAATATGAAATAGAAACGAAGGTAGCATTCATGCGTATGTACTGCTTACCATCTCTATAAACTGTACATTTAATTTATTACCTATAAATGTTATGTAAAAATATAAATACATATATATATTGTATATATTTTATATATATGATATACTAATCATGAAAATCATTCTATAGATAATCCACTTTTAACCACGTGAACAATTTGTAATTATAACAAGTTAATTTTTTACACAAGTACCCAATATCGACAAAACGACCCAAATTCACTTAAATAATTTTTTAATTATTATAATGTTGTAATAAGTGATAAAATAAATAAAAAAAATGAAAAAATTTCTTAATCATGTTGAAATTAATTATGTTTATTATTCAGGGATAATAAGGATCATACAAGACATCTGAGACATGAGGTAAGTGGTTTTCATCTCACTTTTTATTCCCATGAGATTCATGCTACATTTTCCACTATTTCATTTTGTGTGGTGTATGTACTGACCATTATTGTATTCATTGTGTAATATATATTAATTTATGGGTATTTACATCATCATTGTATGATCCCTCATTCATGAGGTTTATGTTTCATAAGTTACAAAATTGGTAAGGGAACCTTTCACCGTACTCTTTCAGTAAAAGTCTTCATTATGTCATGTATTTTAATTTCCATTTCCGTATGTTGGTATATTTTCTTCAATATCCCTTTTTCTAGAAATTTTATATCCATGTGATGAGATAACATTTTCTCTCTCATCAACTCCTTTTCTGAATATTAAAGAGAAATCGTTAGGGTGTCGAATTTCAATAAGAGAACTTCTTAACACAATTTCAATTCATAGGGGTAAAATTCTACTTCTTGATTATGTTGTCCTATATATGTGTGTGAATAAACTCTGACTGTGTTACTCATAATATCCACGTATATTGGGAATATAAATATTTTTCACACATAATTATTTTATTATTTTATCCTTAATCTAAGGATATAATCATTGTTAGGGACTTCGTCTCAATCTCCGTTCATTGAGGAATATTTTTATTTATACACAACTTTTTTATACAATTTATAAACCCCAATTACATTTCATTTCATTGAAATGAAATCTTTTTCTGCATAGCGTTTTACTAAACAACAGAGGGAATGTTTCTTTTTAACCTGTGTGGTGACATTGACCTTTCTACCAGTGCAAGAATGTTTTTATGCTTGGATTCCTTAACAGGTCTTAATATTATTAAAAGGAAAAAATTTCTATGAAACATATCTGGTTTCATGTTTTAGAAAACATGAATTTTTCTTGATACATCCCTTGACCCTATTCATCATTAAGTCCTTTGGAAAACATTTAAAAAACATGGGATGAGCATAAAAAGCCTGGTAAAATATATAGAATAAGTAACGAAAACATTATTCCATTTATATATACAAATAAAATATATCATAATTTCCAATCATAAAAAATAATCTCTTTAACATACCACAAAAAATCAATGAATTTACAAATAACACATAGAAATCTTAAATCATACAGGTAACATGGGGCATTCATATAATATTTATGTTGTAGCTTTCACAGTTACACATGGAGTTACATTTGGAATACCCCTCATGGTATATTCTTTAATTATCCTCAAATAAACATAGACATTTATCTCCATAATGTTACCCAATTCATTAGAGAGCATTCTCAGGCTCACCCGCCCTAGGTTTATCAAGGAATCACCTGTAAATGTAAATAATTCCAAAAAACTATAACATATTCATAACACAGAAAAAAGAATAAAAAATATAAAACATTTCCACCTTGTAGTCACAATATATTATTTCAAGATATTGAAACAATCAATTCTTTATCAAACCATTTTCAAAACCATTTAGAACATTTAATAAAGAGGTTTTTGAATCAATGTGTCCCATACCACATTGAAGCTTTGGAAAGAAATTTTAATTTCAAAAAATTCATATACATATAAATAAGTCCATAAAACAATTTTTAGAACCTTAAAATTATTTAAAAATATGTATAAGAACCTATCATTATAACATTTAAAATTATATTTTAGTTAAAGTGTTCCTAACCAAATGAGAGAGGCTTGAATACAAATAATTGAGGAAAAATAACAATCAAATCTTATAATATCATGAGAATAAATAGATTCACGATATGTTATGTAAAAGGGTAGTATATACACCATATAAAAGTGAATTGGAGTATAAAAACAAGTTAGTCTCAATAGACAGAAAATTGAGACAAAGTCCCTTGCAATGATCATATCCTTATATTATGGACAATTCAATGACATAATTATGTGTGAAAAATAATAATACCCCCAATATAACTGGATATTTACATTAAAACAATAATTGGTCATTCAAACATATTAATAACATGACATAATCATGAAGTTTAATTTTAACCCAAAGAATTGAAATTTGGTTAAGAAGTTCTCTTACCGAAGTTTGACAGCCTAACGGTGTTGCTTTAAAAACTCTGAGAATTAGTTGATCATAGAGAAAATGGTCTCTCATCCCATAGACATAAAATTTACATTAATAAGGATATAGAAGAAAATATCCCAACATAAAAAATGTAAATTTAAAAGTCATAACATAAAATTGTTCTTTAACTAAAAGATATGTGTCAAAAGTTCCCTTATAATGATCATATTAATGATGTTAGAATTTATCAATTGGGAGATTTTGTGTATACACATTATATCCACTCAAATAGTGGTCTAAATGAAAACATTAATAAATAAATAGTTATTCCACACATAATCATATCAAGATATAATTAAAAATTTGGATATTAACACAAAGAATATAAATTGGGTAAAAAATTCCCTTTCATATTTGGAAACTTATGAAATAGACACACCATGAAATAAGGATACTAGAATGAAGATGTAAATAACCATAAATTAAAGTATATAAAAATTAATATATTCGTGGGAATTACCTTCACCACACCAAAGAAACTGTGAAAAATATAGAATAAATCACATGGGAATAAAATGTGATAGGAAAATTCCTTACCTTTTGTCCGAATTTTCTTGTATATTCATTGATCTTTCTTTAAATCGGGTAACTCCAATTTGATTGAACCAAAATGTTTCCTTCTAGTGACTTCTACAAATGGTAAGTCTTCTAGGAGTAAGGGAGGGAATTTGGGAGCTTATTTAGGAAGAGTTTGGTAGATCCAAGGGGATTGAGAGGTGTGAGTAATGATTTAGAGGTTGTGTCCTTTTATAAGATGGATGAGGGGATATTTAAGAATGTTTGAAATTTTTTATTTTATTATACAATTATTTTCAGTTTAAAAAGTTCCAAAACTCATTAAATTTCAAGATCAAATGCATATAAGTCGATATAATTTCATCCAATAAGAAATGGACATGTTTTGGTTCTTTTTTAATCCTTATATTTTTTATTTTACACTTTGTCAAATAATTTATCTTTTACGATTTCTTATTGTAAATTCATACTATATGGTTATCATATTTACTATAAAATTATAAGAGACCAAAAATAGATCATTAAGGACATTTTTAACATCATATATTTCAATTGGCTGAATATTATTTTTTAGGACAATTTTATAATTTAATAAAATATTAATTGATAAACAAACTCATTTATGTCAATTTTTATACTATTCAAATCACAACTTTTTAAAAATCCAAAAAAATTGTTCAATTTAAAAAAACATCATTATTTCGAATATAACAAGTCATAATAATCTATAATATTCGTGGATGGCATAAAAAGTTTCAAAATAAATATATATTAATATTTAGAATCTCATTTATTTAAAACATTCATTAATGTGTTAATCATTACATCATCATTGTTTCATAAATAAATTTATTTTTTTGATGCTTAAAATTATAAATAAATTAACATTTTTTAGGAAAAAGTTTTATCATTCTAATGTATATTTATAGTCATGGATATCAATTATATAACCCCACATTAAATTTTTTTTTATCAAAACAATATATGTGTATCATATTTTTATTTTTTCTTCGAATAAAAATTTATTAATGTCATAATCTTAACCAAGTGGATTTCAAAGGCCGAAAGTCCCATACAAGGATTTTCTTGCTCGACTATGACGCATTCCTATAATTTTATGACATGTGTTAATGTAATTTTATATTGCTTTAAAATTATTTTTCCCTTGAATTACCATTTTTACCTTTAATCATGGTAAATAAAAATCAAAAATTACTATTCACCAAAAATTATTTTCATCCTATTGAACCACATAATACTTATTGATGAAAACTATTTGTTTCCGATTTTAGAAATTCAATTCATAGAAGTGGTAAATTTTCATTAAAATGAAAATGTTGGGTTTTTAAATACTATGCAATGTTTTTCACTATTAATAAAAAATTGATTTTTTCCAGAAAAATACCAAAAAAAACATCCAAAAGTAATTTATTTACTCTAAATAAAAAACGATAACTATTTTTCCAAATTCAAATAATATATATTTTGTAAATTAATTTAAAATTAATTTCTATTGTCAAAAATTCATAAGCGTGTTTTTAAGAAGGAAAAAATTCAAAAAGAACGACATGTGTTTATGTCAAATTTCATAGTGGAATTACCACTAATGGACAAAATTGGATAAAATAGTAAAAATATAATCCAATTACACTTTAAAACCATTTATAAATATAAAATAACCATATAAATAAATCATATAAAAATATAGGTTTGAATTAAAATGCAGTATATTTCATTATTCATTCAAAAATGAACGTTATCAGAAAAATACCAAAAATATACCCAAGGTAAATTCTGATATTCCAGTTCAAAAGAATTAGTTTATTTTGTGAAATTATAATATAAATGTTGAAAAAACTGTATTTAAAATGGGTTCTCCATAAAAAGGCATTAGAACTACCTTTTAGAAATATTAGAGTATTAATGATTAAAATTGGGTTCATTCTAATTTTAAGACTCTAAATTTTGTTTGATAAATGTAAAAACATTTAACAAACATGTATAATAATATTTTAGTTAGTAATATTCATTACTAATTAAAAAAAGATTATAGTTTAACTACATTTAAAATAATATTGCATAATTAATCTTTAGAATGACTTAACATTTTGTGCAACATGAGATTTTGGAGAAACACATTGTTGTGTGTCAGGTATGCCATTGAACATATAAACCCCTTTAATGTAGATTTAATATTTAATTGCAACATATTAATAAACATTAAAATTTCATATTCTTTATTTACATGGGATTTTACATCCTTCCCCCCGTTTGGAAATTGCTTCTTCGTAATTTTAAAATTAGGCAAGGAAACTTAATTGAAAGCCCGACATCAAAAAAAGAGTCAATAAAACAACAACTTTAAAAAAATGACAAGTCAAAAGTTCAACTTTGATAAAAAAAACTAGGATTCCATGCAAACATGGATATGGAGGAGAAGCTATGTGTCATGTTCTGATAGAGAGAGACTAAAAACATGATCAGGAGAAATTTAACCAACAGAAAACCAGAAACATGTTATAGGTTAAATAGTCTTTGATTCCCCAGCACGAAAAGTAAACAGAGAACCTTTTTTGTTTTAGTTTCCATTTCATAATGTTAGAAAAAATATTTATGATATTGAATAATTATTGAAGGGAATATACTTACCATTCATGTAGAGTTTCATCCTTTAGAAAATTTCTACCAAAAATTCATCTTTTATCGAAATGATGAGTGTTCACGATCACATGGTCACACCTAAAGTGCTAAAATCAACATCTAGAGAATCACATAATCTAAATAAATGAACTATATATTTCCCCTTTCTTTAAAAATTTAAAAAATTCAAAATGTTTAGTACAATATAAGATAATCTCCCAAAAGGATAATATTTTATAAAATGAAATACAACTTTTAATCTTAAAAATTGAAAAAATAATATAAAAATTTCAACAAAGACAATTCAATAAAAAAATTTCCTTAAAATCTTTTAATATAATCTAATATAATATTGAAACCCTAAATTTAATAAGGATTTGATCGCCAAGTATTCAATGATAAATCATAACCTTTATCTCCAAATAAAATCAGGTACTCTTAAAGTCTCTAATTGAAAATAATTAACCTAATCACATATTCTCTAGGATAGGTTAATCATTCCATAAATAAACCAAATTGATAAATTTCCAAAATAAAAAAACATATATTCTTCAAAAATAAGTTTACACCATTACCCCTCAAATGAAATCTCATAATACTCTATTTTCCTTAGGCATATACTATTCCCAAAAGAGAAACGTCTTCCAAAGTAGCCTTTATAACTTTATCACAATATAATTTTCATATAATAAAGATATCCATTTGATAATCCATAAGTTCACGAAGTCAACTAATTATTGATCCATAAAATCATTTATCTAGACATAATTAGTCATACTAACTAGAGATATCACATAGTCCAGTGGTTGGTGATAAATCTCAATCGCACTTTGGTTGTCGGTTTGATTCATGCATCTTTTTCTGACGTGATGGATTGTCATGCGGTCTGAGTGTTGTTCTTTTTAAAAAATTATATTATTTTATGACATTCCCAGAATGTATATAAATTCCTCAAAAATAACCATATCAAATTTTAACAAGAAATGTTACCTCATACCTCACATTTTCATATATAAAACTAATAACTCGTAATTGCCTCAAATTCAAGGATCATATAAACCCAAATTGTTCTTTATAACTATATCCGAAAAAAGAAAAGATAATGCTTCCATCAATAACATTTTCACATATCAAACATCATAGTTACACATTCTAGAAAAATTATTACAAAGTAATTACATCATCAAAAAAGCCATAATATATTTAAGTATTTAATTATCCTAAGATCTACCATAACTATTGAATACATTAAATGTAGAATTCATACTCATTTAATGTTATACAGGATCCATTATCCATTATTTAAAACTTACTCCGTAATGATTATTTCATACAAACAAAATCATGAATCATATCCTATGATTATATAATGTAAATAGAACATATAAGAAATAATCTAAACCTTTCATTGGTTATTGTGAGTTTATTCATATTAAATTGGAATGGCATTAGGAATTGGTAAACAATATATTATAGGTAAAACCAAAATTTTAATTTAAATTAAAATTTTCTACATCTCTGAATTGAATTTTATAAATACAACATACATGTTTGTTTTCAATAAGTAAAATGTTGTTAAATGAGATTAATAGAATTTTGGTCAATAGTAACTTTTGATTTTTAAATACCACGATTAAAGGTAAATAGGTTAATTCAAGTTATAAATAATAATATAATAATATAAAATTACCTCAAAACTTGACCTAACCATATTGGATGAGTCATGGCCTACCAATACAATCCTTGGGTGAGTTTTTTGGCCTCTTAATGCAACTTGGGTAAGATAATGTCATTAATATATTTTTATTTAATTTAAAAATAAAAATATGAAAAACATGTAATGTTTTTCCAAACCAATTTTCATGCGCTGGTAAATAATTGTTATATTCAACTATAAATAGTCATTATAAATATAAAAACATTTCCTAAATCATGATATTTTAATTATAATTTTTAGTCATCAAATAAATAAATTTATTTATGACACAATGTAATGTAATGTTTACGCCATTAATGAATTTTTTAAATAAATTAGATAAAAAATAATAAAATAAATTTATATTGAATCTTTTTCTGCCATATAATAATTTTAAGGATGTAGATGAATTTTTATATTTAAATTAATGAATTTTATTTGAAACAATCAAGTTGGATTGGATTTTTTAAATAGTAATAATATGAATTGTATAAAAATGGAAAAAAATTAGTTTTTAAATCAATCAATATTTTATTAAATTATAAAATAGTCGAAAAATTATATATTTGACCATATGACATATATGATATTTCAAATTTCATTACTGATACATTTTGGGTCTCTTAGAATTTTATAGTAACTATATTAACCATCTAGTATGAATATAAAAGAAGTCATGGTAAAAGTTGAATTAGTTAACTTTGGGTTAAAGAAAAATGATAATGTTAAAAATGAAACCAAAACTGGTCTACAACATATTTTGTGAGAGGATTTCGAATAATAGTTATCTTATCTTCGATTTTAATGAGTTTGGAACATTTTGAAATCAAAATTCTGTTTATAATAAAATAATATTTTCATACATTCATAAATAGTCCCTCCTCAGCCATATAAATAGAAATCTCCTATAATCCATTACAGAAACCTCTAAATCGCATTGTCTCATCCAACCTCAGCCATAATAAGATCCATAAATCCCTATTTTTCTCATAAAAGACATATCATAGGAAGAAAGAACTTCAAGGAACCCTTTTGGTTCAAACCAAAGGGATTTAACCGATTTAAAGGTAACATCTTACCTCAAGTTCCCTTCTTTTATTTTCCTTCTCCACTCCATATTATCATTATAATATTTTTATACATAACAACAATGATATCCTCAATATACTAGGTTTTTGATATGAGAATTATTATAACTACACTTCCACAAACCTTTATTTAATGGATAATAACATTCTTTTTCTGTGGACGGCGAACTACGGCCTCACGAAATGATGATTGTTCAATCTTATTTTTCCACATCTTATGGTGGCCATTAATATGTCATTATATTAATATCTGATATATATTATATTTATATTTTCAATATTCTTATGTATTTTTCATTTATATCATACCATTATAGTTTTAATAATGGTTAATTGTGATAATTTCATTTGAAGAAGTGCAGACTACTTCCCCCTCATAGAGATTTGACAAGGTATGGTATAAATAAAAAATACATAAGCATAGATACAATAGAAATATAATATATATCACAAATAGATATAGTTCCATGTTAATGGCCACCGAAATAGGTGGTTGGATTACATTGAAAAATCATTATTTCATGAGGTAGTAGTTCGTCGTCCAGAGAAATAGTATGTTGATATCCAATAAATTGAGGTATGTGGAAGTGTAGTTCAAATCATTATTATGAAAACAACCATGTACATTGAGGATACTGGTGTTTTTATGTAAAAAAATAATAAGAAGATACTAGTGTAGCATCCAATATAAATAAAGAATAATAAATTTTCATAATTATTAATATGTTCGAATTATATATTAATTTTAATTTAAAGGGGTTTATAGGTTCTATATTATACCCGATACGTAATAATAACTTTTCGTGAAATCATACATTGCACACAAGGTTGAGTCATACTAAAATAATAATAATATTATATTATTTAAAATGGTACTTAACGACCAACTGTTGCAATGACATAAACGAACAGAACTAACTTCAGTACGATTATACATGTTTGTTAAATGTTTTTACATTTTTCCCATAAATGATAGAGGCTTAAAATGTGAATTAATATAATTTTAGGTATAAATACTCTAATATTCCATAAAAGGTCTATTTACTACCTTTTAATGGAGAACCCTCCTTAGATATAGTTTTGTTCACTTTTATATGTTCTATTTGACAAAATAAAATTTTTATTCAGAATCCAGACATCAAATTTTTGTTTGGGTAAATTTTTTGTATTTTTTTGATAAAAATCATTTTTTAACAAATAGTTAAAAATACTATATTTATATTGAAAATTTCCTTTTAATCTAATTTATTTATATGGATAGATTATCTTTTTAATTGGTTTTAAATTGTAATTATATTATATATTTACCATTTCATCCATTTATTTTCATTGTAAGTAATTTCACATTGAAATTTGATAAAAACAAGTGTCAATTTTTTGATAGTTATTATTTCTTAAAAACACGCTTTTTGTTTCAACAATAAGAATTAATTTTAAATTAATTAATGAATATTAAATGTATTAAATTTGTTAAAATATATATATATTTTTAATTCATAATATTAAATATATCTTTGGCTAATTTTTTGATATTTTTTTGAAAAACATCAATTTTTAATGAAAAGTGAATACACTGAGTAGTAGTTAAAAAGATGACGTTTTATTTTAAATTAAATTTTACCACTTCTATGAATTGAGTTATAAAAATCCAACATACATGGTTTTTATTAGTATGTAAAATTTGGTTTAGTATGTTTAAATATATTTTAGTGAATACTAATTTTTGACTTTTATTTATTGCGATTAAAGGTAAAATGGGTAATTAAAGGTAAAAAAATATTATAATAATATAAAATTAGCTAAACAATTTTCTAAACCTTATTTCACGTGTAATGACAGACCAAGAAAGTCCTTGGGTGAGACATTTGGCCTTTGAATGCCACTTGGGGTATGATAATGATATTAATAACTTTATATTAAAAGTAAAAATAAAAATATCATAAACATGTATTGTTTTAACAAAAAAAAATAATGTGTTGTTATATAATTGATATATTTGATTATAAATATTCATTAGAAAGATAAAAATATTTCTTACATTGTATTATTTATTATAAATCCTAGACATCAAATAAATTAAAATCTTTATGACACAATAATGAGGTAGTGTTTACCACATTAATAAATGATTTAAATAAATATGATTATAAAGATTAATATTACATCCAAAACCTATCCAATTATTATTGGATGATTTTATTTCCACCATGAGTCATATTATCATAGGCATTAATATGACTTTGACATTTATAAATTGAAAATCGTTATATAAGAAAATAATATTTTCACACTTTCCTAAACAGCCCCTCCTCCCACTTATAAAAAGTCATCACCTCTATCCCATTACATACACCTATCAAGAACCTTCTCTCGTACATAATCTACCCAAATAAGCTCTAAAGATCCCAATATTCCTCCTAGAAACCATAAATTAGGCAGAAGATACTTCAAGAAACCCTTTTGGTTCAAATGAAAGGGAGTTTCCCAATTAAAAGGAAATGTATTCTCTTAAGTTATTTTGTTTTATTTTACATAACCACCCCCCTAAACTCTTTTTAATCAATTATTAAATAACAAAACCACTATCCTAAATATAATAGGTTGGTTTTATGAGAATTATTTTAACTAACCTTACACACACCTCTATCTAATGGGTAAAAATATATTGTTTCTGTGGATGACAAACTAACGCCTCATGAAACTATGATTGTTCTATTTTCTCATTCCTCCTTTTATGGTTTCCATTATGATGACATTTTATTTATATATGAATTATATTATATTTATATTTTTTATATGATTTTTTATTTTTAATTTATAGAATACCATTATGGATTCCATAGTAGGTAAATACGATAATCTCATTTGAGAATGTGCGTCTACCGCCCCCTCCAAGTGATATGACTCATTCATTCCATGTGTGGAACTTATAAAAGATGGATTTATAAAGATTATATATATTATATTATAATGGAATTATAATATCCCTATGTATCATTATGTTTTCATTACTGTAAATATGAAATACAAATGAAAGTAGCGTTAATGCGTACGTACAGATTACCATCTCCATGAACGGTGCATTTCATTTCATACATCTAAATGTTATGTACTATTATAAATACATGTATATAGTAGATATATATGACATATATGATATCTAAATCATGAATATCATTCTCTATATAATGAACATTTGACAACATTAACAACTTGTAATTATAAGAAGTCCATTTTTTACTCAACAGAGACTTTTAGTGTCCTTAGTGCAAGGTGATTTGGGGTCGGATTACATGGATTATCATCTTTCTAGAAGGAAGAATTTCTTGGAGGATTCAGATGGCTCTTTTAAGAAAGTGATCTTGTCCGCGAAATAGAGCATGCATGAAGACGGTCTTTTGGGGCATCTTAGTCATTCCAAGGACAAGGAAAAAGGTATCCATGCACCCACCATCTCAACATTCTCTATTGATTCGTATAAAAAGGCCCTTAAGGGATTACTATAATGGTCTCTCTTATTATCTGGAATGCATGAAACATGGGTGCTCAAGCCAAGCATGAGTTTTTGGCATCTGAGGAATGGAAGTGTAAGGTTTCTTTAGTGGTAGTTTTGGAACCAAAACATGATCCATGCAAGTGGGAATGGATTGGTAATAAGATGGGGTTTCTGAACACCATGCATGGAGGATCTCTTAACACACAGATCTATATTGGTTAGAAAAATAGCATTTTAGTGGTGGTGGTGAATATTTTCCCTTGTGTATTGACACCAGAATTGATGTTGGGGGACTTCATATGTTATTTTCATTCATATATGCAAGCATGGTGGGTGGAGGAAGAATGTATCTATGGAACCACATTAAAGCAACTCAATCTGGATCCCTCCCATAGTTTGAGAGAGGCGATTTTAACACCATTGTGGATCCATCAGAAAAAAGAGGTAGCTCGAGGTTTAGTCAGGAGGTATGCTCTATTTCTAGGAGTGCATGGTTTATGTTGTTCTTATGGATTTGGGCCTCACGGGAACTAAATTCACATGGTGAAAAAATCTAAAAGGTTCAAGTCACATATGGAGTTAGCTGGACAGATTCCTCACCAATATTCAAGGTTTGGATCTTTTTTTTAAAAACATTGGTCACACACCTCACTCATATTTTGTCAGATCACGCTCCCCTTTTGATTGAGATTAGGCATGAAGTGGTGTTGGGAAGTTCATTCCACTATCCGGGTGAGTGGCACTGTGACCCAGTGTTTATGCAATCGTTGAAACTGTCTTGGCATAAGGAGGAGAGAGAGCTATCTTGGGGAGGACTGGTGAATCGTCTCCAATGACATAAACAAGATATCATAGGATGCATGATTAAGCAACAAGATTCCTCTAACAGGGCAGTTTTCATGAAAGATGAGATTGATAGATTTGAGGGTGATATTCAGTTGGAATGGGAAGAGAACAAATTTATTATCATTTTTGATAAGAAGTTTTCCCTTGCCGAAAAACTTTTGGAGATGGGGAGATCCAACAAAGGGATGTCTCGGGTGAGAAGGCATAGAGAACGCAATCAGAATAATTCCTTCTTTCAGGATTGCATTAAGGAGAATTGTATCTTTAATATTAATATTAAAATGGAGGATGGGACTTTCACCTCAAATGTGAATATTGTTGGAATTATGATATTGAAGCACTTAAAGGACTTCTGGTCGGGGATTCCACATCAGGTTTTGAGAGGAATGATAATTATAGTATTTATTTCTAAAGTTTCCTTCCTCTTTTAGTGAATGAAACAGATAATGAGTGTATGTATTCTACACCCCAGGAGGAGGAGATCAGGGATTCTTTAATGAGGATTCTGAAGGCGAGTGCACATGGCCCAAACGATTTTATTTCTTCTTTTAATAGTGATGATTGGGAAATTTTTGGTCCAGTTGTATTAGATGCCATTCAAGATTTCTTTAGTGGGGGAACCATGAACAGTGGTGTGCCTTCTTCTATGGTCGACCTTGTTCCAAAAATCAAAGACCATAGCCTCATTAGCCACTTCTAGCCTATTTTTCATTGTAATGTCTCTTATAATATGTTGGCCACAGTTATTGGTAGGGGGAATTCATAAATTATTCCCATTGTAATATCATCAGAGCAGTATGGTTTCATTCATGGTCGAAGTATCTAGGGAGCAGTTGACATTGTTAGTGAGTTGGTCCATGACATAAACAAATGCATAGTGGGGTCCAATGTCATTATTCAAGTTGATATGAATAAGTCTTATTATAGAATGGAATGTAGCTTTATCATTCGGGACATGAGGGTGTTTGGGTTCTACGAATAGTTTTGTGATATTTTTTTCTGGTGTTATTCATCGATGTGGGTCTCGGATTCCATGATGGGGAAGTGTTTTGACTTTTTTAAAACTGTTCGTGGTGTGATACATGGTGATCCTCTCTCTCCAACTATGTTTTTTCTTGTGTAGGACTCTCTATCCAGGAACCTAAATAGAAGCTTATTAGAGGGAAATGTGAAACTGTATTGTGGCAGAAAGAATTTGGGGAACATCTCACAATTGATGTTTACTGATGATATTTTGCTTTTCAGGAATGGCAGGTGCATGTCTTCAATTCATTTCAGAAACATCATGTACATATATAGCAATCTTAGTGGAAAAACTATCAACCCATCAAAGAGTCATGTTTTTATTTCTGATAAATGTTCATGAAAGGAGATCTGGGTTTATTTAGAGAACTATTGGTTTCAAGCCAATGAATCCACCCATTTTTTACATGGGGGTACCAATATCTTGTGGCCGGATTATGAAACAATACTTTAGTGGGATCATTGATAATCTTCTAAGGATATTTTTCAACTGGAAGATTAAGCTGTTATCGTTTGGAGGATTCTTCATGCTCATTAATAGTGTGCTATTGTCTATTCCCATGCACATATTCTCTATTATTAGTCCTATGAAGGGTACTGTGGTGAAAATAGAGTGCATCATCACATCATTTCATTGGGATGCTAAGGCAGAAGTGAGGTGCCACTGGGCTTCTTGGAGGTGGCTAACACGACCAACTGATGATGGAGGCATTGTCCTTCGTGACATACACGACACCATCATTGGTTAGCATTCTCATTTAGAATGGGTAATAATTATCAGGGAGACACTGAGGAAAAATTATTCAGAGGGCGCTACAGATGGGATGAGGATATTATCATGCAGGGTGTGACAGGTCTGGCCAAATGTATGTTTTCCCTGATGGAAGAGTTGTCTGGCTACACGAGATGGATTGTTGGCCATGGGAGAATATATTTCTAGAACAATATCTAGGTAGGTGAATAACTTTCCTAATCAGCTTGTCTATCCCCTAGTATTTTTTCAGGGATGTAATTGAGAGGTATGAGTTCATTCATGCATCATTAAACACCACCCATATGATCTTTTTGAAAACATTGTGATGAATGATGACCCTGACGTGTGCTGCTTCCTAGAGGCAAGTTTTGGAAGGTATAATGCCAATGATTAGAGGAAAATTATTTTAAGGGAGAGTAACATAGAAGAAGGGGGACTGATCACTTGGTGTAATGAAATACGGATGAGGATGAATTTCTTAGTGTGGAGAATTATAAATAGGGCATTACCAATGGAGGAAAATATTCAGAAAAAATGGGTCTACATGGTGTCACGGTGATACTGTTGTGAGTGTCATAATACAAAGACAACGGTTCATCTCATATTCCAAGGAAAATGGGCCTCATTGCTTTGGTCATTGTTTAATAACCCTCCTTTTCTCGAAGGAGAGCCCTGGACCTATCAATATTTTGTGTCAACATTGTTATCTGGGACTGAAAAAAGAGCTATGGATCAGATGATTAGGACCATCATTGTGGTGGCTATTTGCTGGACCATTTGGGAGGCACCAAATTAGTTTAGGTTAGGTTCCAAAAGATCTCCTTTAGCCCTTTGGATTCGGCTTAATTCACTCATTGTGGAATTTTCTTCACTGGTTAAAGGGGGGATGGCAACAGTTACTCTTTTCAATTTTCTTAAGAGACCATGCATGCTACAAAAGAGGGCTGGATTTAGGGTGAAGTGGCAGCCACAAAACGACATGTTGAAACAGAATAACAGTGGGTCGTTCTTGGAGGAGTGTTGAGGGGCAGAGGATTACTTCCTGACTATTAGGGCTTTGTGCATGTTTCCTTTAGTGTGTTTTATGGTCCAGGTAATTCACTAGGTGTGGAGCTTCAAGCTCTTATTTCCAGCATGATGGTTTGTAGGAGTAGGGGCTTCCAGGTGGCGAAGGTGGAATCAGATTTGTAGGTTCTGGTCATGGATTTTCAAGGAAGTTATGAGATAACTTGGGGTTTGATCTATATTATTCGAAGGTGCAAGGCAGAAACAAATCATGGAAGTTTAATCCACCATAGCTGGAGGGAATCCAACTTTTCTGCTGATTCACTTGCTCAATTGGGCAGCCAGTAGGACACTCATTGGGTTTACAATAGTCTTCATTCTCTTCCCCTTGAGTTCTTTTGTGTGGTTCATGGGGATGCCATTGGAATGCATCATTTTTCCCCCCTTGAAGGGAAATTTTTTGTTTTTCTTGTTGTCCATTGAAATGATAATAATAAAAAAAACATTCAGACCAGTAACATGGTAATACATGATTTAAAAGGAATTAAAAAATTCAAAAAGGTTATTAATCAAATATAAATTAAAATCAGTTTATTATTCATGAGATTAAAGAATGAACGGGTCATGTCAGACTTGAAGTAAGGGACTATGTCTCAATCTCCTTTCATAGAGGCATATTTGGATTTATACAAAACATTCTTTTATATGTCGTATAAAAACATTTTTCATTTCATTTCATTCAATGGGAATTTTTTTCTACGAGGCATTTTACGAAAAAAAAAAAATTCATTTAACCTAAGTGTTGTCAATGAACGTTTTTACTTCCACGAGTATTATTTGATCTTTTGGCTTCCTTAACAAGCTATAATGTTTTTAAAAAGAAAATAAATAACATATACTTTGTTACATATTTTGGTATTGAAAATTGTTTTGATAATTTATTTAATATGTCTGTATATTTAAATGATACATTATGACTGAAATGTAGAAATGTTATCTTTTCATTATGTTTGTTTTATGTGATATGAATATTTTATGGTTCTTGGGAATTGTTTACATATACGGGTGGTTCTATTATAAACCTATGACAGGTGAGCCCAAGATATCTCTTCAATGCATTGGGTTACATAATGGAGGTAAATATGAATGTTTCTCCTAAGAGATTTAGGGAATATACTATGATGGTGATTCCAAATGTATCTCCCTATGTAGTTGTGAAATCTACAACTTAAGTAAATTATGGATTGCACAAGTTAACTTTATGATTTCTAATTACTATGTAAGTACTATGATTTTATGAGGTACGTTAAATAGATTATGTAATGTATGTATTGGTGAAATAATGTTTTCATTCATTGTTTAATAACCTTTTATGAGATTTTTTAGCTCATCCCATGTTTTGAAATGTTTTCCACAGGAATTAAAGATAAATAGGGACATGGATGGGATCACATAAAATTCCGAATATCTATAACATGGGACTACACATGACTCTGTTTTTTGAGATTTTTTATTTTATGAAAAAAATGGAAACTGGGAAGAAGTGTCTACCTTATAATTTCTATGATGTAATATAATAGTTATGGCATAATTCTATAAAACACTAAACTTGAAAAGATCCTCAATGTGAATTAATCATTTAATTCAAGATTACATAATGTTTAAGGTTGGGTCCTTATTGTTGGTATCAAAGGTTGGTTTAGATAACTATAGACATTTGGATATTGATAAATTAATTCCCTTAAATTAATTTATTGTAATATTGAACTGAAATAGAATTTACAGATTACCATGTAGCTTCGCCTAAGATATTTTTGTGTTTAGAATGGTTTTTCGCAGAGTAATCGTGGTAGCTATAATGGGACGTCATCAAGAAGAAGAAAACCTACCTAATAAGAAACATGAGATGGTTGGAATTGGAATTGAATATTTTTTTGCAGTGATGGAACAATTGACTCTGGAAATAAATGGTTGTGGAATCCATGCACGAGATCCGACTGATCAACCGTAGAGGAACATGTCCGTAGTAGAGTATTTCGTGTGGGAAAATCCCCCAAATTTCAGAGGTTCATTTGACCCTGTTCTAGCAGAATGGTGGATTAAAGAACTGGAGATTATTTTTTATGAAATGGGTTGTTTAGGACATCAAAAAGTTAGTCTATTTGTTTACAGTTTTGTAGGTGAAGCTTATCTATGGTGGACGATGGGGAAAAATATCCGGGATAATGAAGAGGTTGATTTTCTTGATTAGGATGAATTCAATGGTATGTTTCTTGAGAAATATTTTCATATGGTGGTTCATCATAGCATGGAGAAACAATTCCTAGAATTGAGGCAGGAGGATGACTTCGTGTCAGCTTACGAAGAACAATTCACTCGACTGGCTAGGTATCCTCCAAAATTTATACGATATCTTGATATTAAAATCAACCATTTTTAATCAGGATTAAATCCAATGTATCAAATGGATTTATCTTCTTATTAGTTCAAAAGATATGAAAAACTTGATCATGGAGAGAATATGGTGCTATTGGGGTTTGTCGATGATCAGGTCTTCTTTGAAAAAACAACAGAATAAGAGGTTGAGGTGGAATATGAATAGGAAGAACTCATCGATGAAGTCGGATGGTATGAATCTTAAGATTATAGTTTTTGAAAATAGTAGTAAAAATAATATAGGAGAATGTCATTTGAATTCTACTAAGTGCTACCTATGTGGTAAAATTGGACATAAAGCTCTAAATTTCACTGAAAAAGATCAGGGTAATGGTAGGACAAAATCTGATTTACAATCATTAAAATGTTTTATGTGCAATGAAATGGTCATTATGGAAATGAGTGTCCAATAAAGAACAAAACTGAGGGAATGAAACCAAACTACATGTATAATGGGGCGGCGAAGCCTTTTTCAACTACATCAGCAGATGTTGGGCTATCAAATGATGTAGTATCATGTAAACAATTTGTTTGTTCAAATTAAGCCAATGTGTTTTTTTCTTCAGGGTCTACACATTCATTCATTTTTGAGAAGTTTTCTTGTATATTTGGAATTCCATATGAAGATATGAATCCTGATCTTATGGTAAAAACTCGAGGGGTAAATGTTGAGACAAAAATAAATTATAAGAACCTTCATGTCCTTGTGTGCGGAATGAATCAACCTGCAACCTTATTTTTTGCCTCTAATAGAGTATGATGACATCCAGGGTATGGATTAGCTTTTTTTTATAATGATATGACTGACTAAAGAGTTAATAAGGGCTCTCTTTAGAAATATTTTCAGATTGTGTACAATAATGAACATTTAATTTGATAACATATCAGGAAGCAGAGAATATAGTAAAAGATGGAAATGGATGTTACCATGCACATATTGTAGAAAATAAAGATCTGTTCAAAATAATGATGCGCCAGTGGTAAATGAGTATGTTAATGTTTTTCCTGATTAGTTTCCTTGTATTATACCTAATCAGGATGATGAATTTACTATTGTCTTTGTTCCTGGTGCTAAACCAATTACAAAACCCCCTTATCAAATTGATGAAATTGAACGTTTAGAGTTAAAAAAGTAATTTAAAGAGTTATTAGATAAAGGTTTCATTCTACCTATCACAACATCACAGGGTTCTTATGTATTATTTGATAGAAAAAGATGGATCAATGAGACTTTTAATAGATTATAGAGTATTTAATAACATCACTATTAAGGAAAAGTATCATTTTCCTCATATCGATGATTTGTTTGATCAGCTCCAAGGAGCTCAGTATTTTTTGATGATTGGCTTGAGGTCAGGGTTCCATCAGTAGAAAGTAAAGGAAGAAGACATTTTGAAGACCATGTTTCATGCTAGATATTGAAATTATTAATTTGTAGTTTTGCCTTTTGGGTTAACCAATGCACTTGTTGTATTACAGGATCTTATGAATAGAATTTCCCATGTGTTTTTGGATACGTTTGTGGTTGTGTATTTTAATGATATTTTGGTTTATTCTAAAAGTAAAGAGGAGCATTAATGACTTTTAAGGGTTGTATTTTATAACGAAAATTAAAAGAAATTGTATGGGAAATTTAGAAAGTGTGAGTTTTGGTTACAATAAAATTCATTCCTTGGTTACATTGTTTCAAGAAGTTTCATCACTATTGATCCTGATAAAATAAGAATTGTTAAAGAATGGGTAAGACCTGAAAATATAACTAAGATCCATAGTTTTATTTGTTTAGCATGGTTATTACAAGATGTTTTTTGAGAATGTTTCACGGTTATCTAGTAAAATTACTAAGTTAACTCGAAAAGGTGGTATGTTCATTTAGACAAAAGAATGTGATGATTGTTTTCGAGAATTGAACAGATGATTGGTGAATGATCTAGTTTTGGCCCTACCTTATTGAAATGGAAATTTTGTTATCTAAAGTGATTCTTCGTTGAAATTACATGGTTGTGTCCTTATATAGAATGAATAGGTAATTTCATATACTCCACGTTAGTTGAAACCTCATGAGTTAAATTACATTACACATGATTTGGAATTAGCTGTAATTTGTTTTCTCTAAAAATTTGAAGGCATAATCTCTATGGAGTAAAAAATGTGAAATATATACTGACCAGAAATTTTTTATGTATATATTCATCTAGAATGAATTGAACATGGGACAATGTAGATGACAATAATTTATCCTGGATTATTATTTCACAATCCTTTACCATATGTGAAATGCAAATTAAGAGGCAGAAGCATTGAGTAGAAAATGAATTGATACATTAATCATGATACATTTTAAACGAGATAATTTTGTTTTTGATTTGATGAACATTGGCATAGAAGTTTTTGGTGTAGGAAATTTTTCTGTTTTGTTTCAGGTGTTAGTGAAATCATCTCAATCAGATAGAATAAAGAAAGCAGAGAAAAAGACAATGAGTTATAGAAAAAGGTATAGTTGGTTCAGAATGGTAGGTTTCCTAATTTTAACTTTGATAATGATTGTATTTTGAGATTTGGGAAGAGATTATACATGCCTTATGATTCACAGTTGAATAATGGGTTGTTATGTGAAGCACATAGTTCTGAGTTTCTAGTTAATCCTTGCAATACTAAGATGTATAAAGATCTTTAGGAGTATTACTAGGGGGATGGAATGAAAGGAGAAAATGCTGATTTTACTATGAGTTGTTTGACTTGTCAGTAGGTTAAAGAAGAGCGTCAGTTTCTAAAAGGGACGTTTCAGTATTTACCAGTGCTAGAGTAGAAATGGGAAAATCTATCCATGGACTTCATTGTAGAATTACTAAAGACAACTTGAGGTAATATTGAAATTTGGGTTACTGTTGATCAGTTGACCAAATCTGGTCATTTTCTTCCTATTCAAGATACTTGGTCTCTAGAATAAATTTCTTGGTTGTATGTTAAACAAATAGGCAGGTTGCATGTAGTTACCCTCTCTATTGTATCTAATTGTGATCCTAGGTTTACTTCTATGTTTTGGAAAGGACATACAAAGTTGTGGGGTACTGAATTAAATTTTAGTACAATTTTTCATCGTCAATCAGATGGGAAATCAGAAAAAGAAATTCAAATCATGGAGGATTTTTTATGTGATTGTTCACTATATTACCAGGGAAGATGGGACCAACATTTTCCTGTGGTTTAATTTTTATATAATAACCGTTTTCATTACAATATATAGATGGCTAAATTTGAGTAATTATATGTGAATCTGTGTTGAACTCTAGCATTTTGGGATGAAGTAGGTGAAAAGAAGTTGATGGGACCTGAATTGGTAGAAGAGGTGGTAGAAAAAGATCAGTTGATTCAAGAAGCCCATGAGAACAGCTCTGAGTAGGTAGAAAGGTTATATGGATACATGGAGGAAGGATATTTCTTTTGAGGAAGTTGATAATGTATTTCTTAATGTTTCTAGATGTAATAGTGTGATACGTTTTGGTAAGAAGAGAAATTTGAGTACAATGTTCATTGAACCTTATGAAATCCTAGAGAACGTGTGATCAGTTGTGTACTGATAGGGTTTACCTCCATGTTTAACCCTGGTACACAATTTTTTTTTCATATTTCAATGGTGAGAATGTATGTGCCAGATCCATCTCTTGTTTTTAGCCTAGAGGTAGTTCAGTTGGAAGAAAATATCTCTAATGAGGAACATCCAGTCCAGATTATAGACTGAAGAGAGGAAATATTGCAGAATAATGTTATTCACCAGTTAAAGGTTTTATCGAAATACCATATGGCTGAAGAAGAAACATGAGAATCTAAAAATTATATGAGGGATAAATAACCCAACTTATTTTACATGTTAATAAACATTGCAAGGACGCAATTTCAAAAGGGGTGAAAGATGTAACATCCCATGTAAATAAAGAATAATACATTTTCATAATTATTAATATTTTGTTAATTAAATATTAATTTATTTAATGGTGTTACTATGTTCGATTGAGTAACCGATATGCAACAACGAGTTTCTTGGAAATCATACATTTCATACATGGTTGAGTCATACTATAATAATAATAATATATTATTATTATTTTATATGGTAGTTCACTCCTTACCGTTGTAATGGAAAGAATGACATTAACTAACTAAAATATGATTATACATGTTTGTTAAATGTTTTTACATTTATCCAATAAATGATGGAGTCTTATTATCTGAATTAATTAAATATTAAGCATAAATACTCTAATATTCTTCAAAAGGTCGATTAACTGTCTTTTAATGGGGAACAATATTTAAATATATTTTTGGAACTTTTATATGTTCTATTTGATAAAATAAATTTTTTCATTATAATTGGGACACCAAATATTACTTTCGGTAAAATTTTGGAATTTTTCTGAAAAAATTCATTTTTAATAAGTTGTGAAAATACTGTATTTTAATTAAAAACTACCATCTAATATAATATATATAGATGGATATAGTATATTTTTAATTGGTTTTAAAGTGTAATTATATTATATTTTTACCATTTCATTCAGTTTTGGTCATTAGAAGTAATTTCACTTTGAAATTCGACATAAACAAGTGTCAATCTTTTGATAGTTATTATTTCTTAAGAAGACTCTTTTTTGTTTTGACAGTGAGTATTAATTTTTTAATAATTATTGAAAATTTTATGTATATAATTTGGAAAAATAGATATATTTTTTAATTTGTAATATCAAATATATTCTATGTGGAATTTTTCTTATTTTTCTGAAAAACATCATTTTTTGATAAATAGTGAAAACGCTGAGTTGTAGTCAAAAAGCTAAAATATTCATTTAAATAAAAATTTACCACTTCTATGAATTTAATTTTGAAAATCCAACATACATGTTCTTTATTATTAAGTAAAATTTGGTCCAATGACATTAAAATATTTTTTGGGGAATAGTAACTTTTGACTTTTATTTTCCACGGTTAAAGGTAAATAGTGTAATTCAAGGTAAAAACAATATTATAATAATATAAAATTACATAAATACATGTCTTATCATTATTTTATGAGTAATGTACGACTAATACAATCCTTGGGTGAGACTTTTGGCCTTTGAAATCCACTTGGGAATGTTAATGACATTAATAATTTTTTATTTAAAGTAAAATTAAAAATATCAAAAACATATATTATTTTCTAAAAATAATTTAATGTGGGGTTATATAATTGATAAATTTGACTATAAATATTTATTATAAATTTAAAAATATTTTCTACATTATATTATATTTTTTATAATTTTTATACATCTAATAAATTAATTTATTAATGACACAATAATGATGAAGGGTTTACCAAATTACAAAATTATTTAAAAAATATAAGATTATAAAGATTAATATAATATCCAAAACCTATCTAATTCTCTTTTTATGATTTTATTTTGACTATGAGTCATCTTAACTTCAACATTAATAAGTTTTGGACATTTAGAAACAAAAAAAGCATTATATAATAAAATAATATTTTCACACATTCCTAAAGAGACCCTCCTACCCCTTATAAAACTTCATCACCTCTACCCCATTACACACAACTCTCTAGCCCCTTGGTTCATCCAAACACTACCCAACTATCCTCTAAATATATCTATATTCCTTCTAAAATCCTTACCTTAGGTAGAAGGCACTTCAAGAAACCATTTTGGTTCAAACCAAAGGGAGTTACCTGATATTAAAGTAACGTCTTCTCTTAAGTTCTTTTGTTTTATTTCCTATCTCCAAACACATAAACTCTAGTTATTACGTTATTTTATAAAATAAACCATTTCCTAAATATACGAGGTTGTTTTTACCAGAATAATTTGAACTATAATTACACACACCTCCATCAAATTGGTAAAGAACATACTCTTTCTGTGGATGGAAAACTAACGCCTCACCGAACGACGATTGTTCAATCTTCATTTACCACCTCTTATGGTGGCCATTATGATGGAACTATATTTATATATGATATATATGATATTTATAATATTTTTATTCTTTGGTATTTTTCATTTATATAATACCTTTATGGATTCCATAGTAGGAAAATACAATAATCTCATTTGAGGAACTACGGACTACCGCCCCCACAAAGTGATATAACTCATTCATTCCGTACGTGGAATGTATCACTGATAGAGTTAATTAGATTATATATGTGATATTATACTAGAATTATAATATACCTATGTATCATTTTCTTCATTCCATTAAATATTAAAAATAAATGAAAGCATCGTTCATGTGTATGTACGACTTACCGTCTCCACGAAGGTTGCATTTCATATCTTACCTATAAATGTTATGTAGTATTATAAATACATGTATATACAGGATATATATGATATCTAAATCATGAATATAATTATGGATATAAATTACTTATGACCACATGAACAACTTGTAATTATAAGCAGTCCATTTTTAACTCTAGTACCAAATTTCGACAAAACAACCATTATTAACATAAATGATTACATAACATTTATAACATGGTAATAAGTGATTTAAACAGAATGATAAACATGAAAACGGTTCAGAATTAAGTAGAAATTAACATTAGTTTTTTTCAGAAGATTAAGGAACAAACTGGTCAAGTTGGACATGAGGTAAGGGAATTCGTCTCCATATCCATTCATTGAGAAATATTTTGTTTTATACACAACATTCTTTTATATATAGTATAATCACCATTGACACTTAATTTAATTCATATGGAATATTTTTGTATGAGGTGTTTTACTAAATGGAATAAATAATGTTTCTTTTAACGTATATAGTGACCTTGTCCTTTTCCACCACCGTGAGTATTATTCAATCTTTAGGATTCCTTAACAAGCCATAATGTTTTTAAAAGAAAAATAAATACCAAATATTATATTATCTATTTTGGGATTGAAAATGGGTTTGGTATTGTATTTGTTATATTGGTATATTTAATTGATATATTGGGATTGAAATGTGGAAATTTTATCATTCCTTTATGTTTGTTTTATGTGCTATAAATATGTTATTGTTATTGGGAATTGTTTACATCTATAGGGGGTTACATGATAAACCTAGTGTGGGTGATCTAGAGAGAGCTCTCAAATACATTGGGTAATGTGACAGAGGTAACCGTGTATGTTTCACCTAATAGTTTTAGGTAATATACTATGATAGGTAATCCAAATTTAACTCCCTATGTAGTAGTGAACGCTACAATGTAAGTATGTTATGGATGCCACAAGTTACCATTATGATTATTTTACAATGTAAATATTATGATTTTATTATGTATGTTAAAGAGAATATGTTATTAATGTATTAACGAACAAATGATTCATTCGTTCTTTTATAAACTTTATTGAACTTTTTATGCTCATCCCATGTTTTGAAATGTTTTTCACAGGACATAAAAATGAATAGGGTCAAGGATGGGATCACAAAAATGCCATAATGTCTAAAACAAGGGACTAGACATGAATCATTTTTTCCAGAGTTTTTATTTTATGAAAAAAATGGAAACTGAATAGAAGTGTCTACATTGTAGTTTTTGATTTGTAATGTAATAGTTATGGTCAAATTCTCTAAAACTCTAAACCTAAAAAATCCCCAATGTGAATTATTCATTTTTTCATCATTATGTAATCTTTAAGGTCGGGTCCTTATAAATAGGGAGTGGAGAAGGAAAATAAAAGAAGATAACATGAGGGAAGACATTGCCTTTAAAATGGGTAACTCAATTTGGTTTGAACCAAAAAGCAGTATTAAAGTGCCTCCTACCAATGTTAAGGCTATTGGAGGAATAGAGACGTGTTGGAAGCTTATTTGGAAAGAGTTCGGACAAGCAATGGTTCTTTAGAGGTGTGAGTAATGGGTTTGTAGTGGTGTCCATTTATAAGATGGAGGAGGGGATCTTTAGGAATGTTTGAAAGTATCATTTTATCATAAATTGGTTTTCAAATTCAAAAGGTCCAAAAATAATTAAATTTGAATATAATATGAATATAAGTCAAAATAAAATCATCCAATAAGAACTGTATTGGGTTTACATAATTTTTAATCCTTATATTTTTTTAACCCTTTGTTAACATATTTATATTTTACCATGTCTTCATGTATTTTAATAATATATGGTTTATATATTTACAAAAAAATTCCAATTGACCCAAAATGGAACATTAATTTAATTTTTAATATAATAAATGTCATTTTGAAAAATATAATTTTTTAAGACTAGTTTATCAATTAATAAAATATTATTTGATTTAAAACTCATTTATGTCAATTTTTTACTCTTCATATAATGACTTTTTAAAAAAACAAAGAAGACTCGATAGTTTTGAAAAACTTTAATTAATTCAAAGATAACAATTAATCCTCATATTTAAAATTTGTGGATGGCCTCAAAAGTTTGAAAAAAAAATTATTTTATTATTTGTAATCTGATTTATTTAAAACATTCATTATTGAGGAAATCATTACATCTTCATTGTTTCATAAATAAATTTATTTATTTGATGTCTGAAATATATAAATAAAATACCATGATGTTGGAAATATTCTTATATTTTTAATTACTATTTATAGTCAAAGAGATCAATTATATATCCCCACATAAAAATTGTTTTAGCAAAACAACACATGTTTATAATTTTTGGCATTAAATAGAAAGTTATTAATGTCATTATCATACCCAAGTGGATTCCAAAGGCCAAAAGACTCACCCAAAGATTTTATAGGTCCTAGATGACACATAAAATAAGGTTAAGACAATTTTTATGGTAAATTTATATTATTATAATATATTTTTACATTGAATTAACATATTTACCTTTAACTGCGGTAAATACAAATCAAAAGTTACTATTCATCAAAAATTATTTTCAACATATTGAACAAAATTTTACTCACTAATGACAACCATGTATGTTGGATTTTTTATATTTAGTTAACAGAAGTGGTAAAATTTTATTTAAGTGGAAAAATGGGTTTTTAACTACTATTTAGTGTTTTCACGATTCAAAAACAATAGTACGTTTTTAGAAAAATACCAAATAATAAACCCAAGATAATTTTGAAATTATGAAATAATTTTTTTTTCTATTTTACCAAATGAAAAACATATATGATTCATTAATTTATTTAAAATTAATTTATGTTGTCAAAACGTGAAAGTGTGTTTTAAAGAAGTAAAAACTACAAAAAGATTGACATGTGTTTGCGTCCAATTTCAAAGTTAAATTACATCAAATAACCAAAATTGGATTAGATGGTAAAAATAAAATCCAATTCCACTTTGTAACAATTTAAAAAGATAATCTAACCGTATAAATAAATCAGATGAAAAGAAAGTATTGACTTAAAATACACTATTTTTAACTATTAATTAAAAAATGAACATTATCAAAAAAAATATCAAAAATATTCCCAATGTAAATTTTCATATCCCTATTCTAAAGAAGAAGTTTATTTTTACAAATTCACAATATAAAATTTACAAAAACTAGATTTAAAATGGGATCGCTATCCAAAGGTGGTAAAACATTCTTATAAATCTTATGAGAGTAATTAATGCTTAAAATTGGATTCATTCTCATTTTAAGACTCTAAATATTATTGGATAAATGTAAACAAAATTAATTAAACATTTATATTAATATTTTAGTATCTCCTACCCAACCTTATACAATATAAAAACCACTTCGAATACATGGATGAGGAAAAAATGCTCAGTAAGGGATATAAAATAAAGACAGAAACCATTACTCCAGGAATAAATAAATATCATAGAAATAATTACATTCAATATTAAAAAAAATATCCTTAAAATAACTCAAAAAATAATTATATTTATGAATAACACAAAGAAATCATAAATCATAACTGTAACTTATGGAATCCAAAACATACTTACGTTGTAGCATTCATAGCTACATAGGGAGTTACAATTGCAATACACATCACACTATATTCCATATACATCTTAGGAGAAACATTATTGTTTACCTACTTCTAGTTATACATTGAATTGGAGATATATATCAGGCTCAGATGGCTTGTGTTTATCATGTAACAACCCATATACTTAATCAATTCTCAAGTATCACAACCAAATCATAACACATGAACAATAATTATGGAAAGATAACATTTCCAAATTTCAATAAACATATAACATTTCATTATATTTACATATTCAATCCATTAATAAAACCATTTTCAATACCAAAATATTTAAAAAGAGCATATAGTTTTTAAATTCCTTTTAAAAACATTATTGCTTGTTAAGGAATCTAAATATCAAATAATACACACAGCGGTAGAAAGGTCATTGTCACCCCATATGTTAAAAAGAATCATTACATTTTTCATTTAGTAAAATGATTAATAGAAAAAAGAATCACTTTTAATTAAATTAAAAGTCAAAGGGTTTTATTATACAACATATAAAACAATGTCGTGTATAAATCAAAGAATGCCACAATGAAAGGAAATTGAGACAAAGTCCATTACAAATATCGTATAAATGACATAAGAATTTATCAATGGTGTGATTATATGTAACAACAACATATCCACACAAAGGGAAGTAGAAATTATATCATAATTAAATAAATAGTGAATCCACACATAATCTTGGCATTATATAATCAACGACGAATGCGTAAAACCGAATGAGTGAAAATTGAGTTTAGAAATTACGATATGAAAATTTAGTAGCCTAATGATGTCACATAAAAATTTAGGAAATTAGTTGACAAGGGATAAAGGGTATATGATGAAATGGACATTAAATTTACCAAAATAAGGATATAGAAGAACATATCCCACCATTTGAGAATTTAAATTTATATACATAACCTAAAAGAAGTCTTTGACAAGAAGAGGCTGGTGAAAAGTTCCCTTACCGATATAGTAACATATGAATCATACACCATATTAAAAGAAAAACCATATAATGAAGATATAAATACCCATAAATTAATTGATATTACATAATTAATACAATAATGGGAATTACATACACCACCCAAATGGAAAAAGTGTCAAATATAGCATTAATCTCATGGGAATAAAAAGTGAGATTAAAACCCCATACATCAAGTCCAACATGTCTTGTATGTTCCTTGTTCTTCCTGAATAATAAAAATAAGTTAATTTATACTTCATTAAAAAATCAATTTTATTATTCCTTTCATATCACTTATTACCCTTCTATAACAATTAGTAAATTATTTGACATCATATCGGACAATTTGTCAATGTTTGGAAATTACGTCAAAAATGAACTTGTTATAAATACAAATTGTCCATGGGGTCAAAAGTACATTATCTCGAGAATTATATTAATTATTTATATATAATATATATAATATATATTCAATATATATTTCTTTATAATATTCCATATCATTTGGATAAATGAAAATGAAATGCACTATTTATGGAGATCGTAATCCGTATGTACGCATGAATGCTATTATCATTTAAATTTTTTTTCATTTTTAAAGGAATGAAAATCAAATGATACACTGATATATTAATATTCCTGTATAATTTAATATTTTATGTACATTACATAAGTTAATTATCACCATAATTAATATGTTAGATGTATGGAATGAACGAGTCATACCACTTTGAGGGGGAGGTATTCCACACTTCCCCATACGAAATTATCATATTTATACAACATGAGAATCATAAAGGTATGTTATAAATGATAAATAAATAATAATATATATAAAATAAATATCTTAGATATCATATATAATTACAATTCCATCATAATGGCCACCATGAGAGGTTGTGGATATAATTCATCAATCATCGTTTCGTGAGGCAATAGTTCGTCGTCCACAGATACAGTATGTTCGTATCCATTAGATGGAGGTGTGTGGATGTTCAGTTTGAATTATTTTAATAAAAACAACCAAGTATATTTATGATAATTATAATGTTATGTAAAATAAGTATAATGCTAGAATAGTGGGCGAAGAAGTAAAATAAAAGAATAGAACTTAACGGAAGACGTTTCCTTTAAATCAGGTAACTCCCTTTGGAATTAACTAAAAGGCTTTCTTGAAGTTCTTTATTCCTAAGGTATGGTTTCTAGGAGGACGAGAGGGATTTTGGAAGATTATTTTGGAATAAGTTGTATAATCCAAGGGACTTGAGTGATCTGGCTAATGGGTTTGAGTAGGTGTCCTTTTATAAGAGGGGGAGGGGCACTTTAGGAATGATAGAAAGTATTAATTTAATATAAAATGATTTTTAGTTTTAAAAGGTCCTAAACTCATTAAATTATAAGATAAGATGAATATAAGTCGAAATGAAATCATTAAATAAGAATTGGATAGGTTTTAAATATTTTTTTATCCTTACCTTTTTTATTTAACCCTTAGTTACCTTATTATACTTTGACCATTTCTTCTAGTATATTCATACTATATTGTTAATATAATTAGTATAAAAAGACAAGAGACCCAATATAGGTAATTATTGAAATTTTTAATATCATATATTTCATTTGGATGAATCCAAGATTTTTTGGACTATTTTATCATTACACAAAATACTAATTGATTTAAAAACTCATTATTGCCAATTATTATATAGTACATGAAATTTGGCCTATACCCACATTTCAATTAACTATGGATAGTATTGGCATGGCTATATTCCTTGGCCAAAAGAAATTGTATTTAAACTGCGGCTAATACCACTATAGCCACGTTATGAATCATGGGTATAGGGATTTTTTCACAGTTTAAACTGTGTCTATAGGGATTTTGCCATGGTTTGAATCTAGGGATAAATTCCTACCCATTTCATTTAAAAAAACCTCGCATGCCCCAATGAACAACCACCACCCTCTTGTAGTATCCCACCACTCCCCATCCTGGATGCCCCCCCCACTCACCTTATAGCAGTCCCCCACCCCCTTGTAGGAGCCCAACACTACCCCTCCTAGACAGGCCCCCACCCCACCTTGTCGCATCCCCGACCCCCTTATAGCATCCCACCACTCCCCTTACTAGACACCCCCCACACCCCATGCAGTATCCCCCACCCACTTGCAGAATCCCACCACTCCCCTTCCTAGATATATCCCACCCCCATTACATCAACCCCCACCCCATTGAAGTGGCCCCCCCTAGACCCCCACCCCCCCAAACACCCCCCTAACCCCCCCCCCACCGGACACTGCACATGGACCCTTCAGACCCCCCTGGAGCCCCCCACCCCCAGACACCCCCTGGATACCCCCAACTAGACCCCCACCACCAGACACCCCTTAGACACCCATTACTGCACCCCTCCTAGACACCCCTCCCCCCTGGACACCCCTGCACCCCCTCCCCCAGACACATCCTCTAACCCAGAACACCCCATGGACACCCCTCAATGGACCCCCCACCCCCCAGACTCCCCCATTGGACACCACTGGACCCCCTAGACACCCCTGGGTCTCCCCTACTGCCCCCAGACCCCCTTGTCACCACCTAGACCGCCCCCAGACACCCCCCCTGAACACTACACTTCAGTGACCTATTAAACAACAATCTAATGTTGATGATCCTAACTACTGCTATAACCAGACTCGATAAGATTCATATGCTAGGATAACACCTTACAGAATCATTAAACTAGACTAACCGATATTTTGAATACATACTCAACTATATATCACAAGTATCTACATGTTGTAAATAAAAAAATAATCAATAGAACATTCTTTATGAAGGACTATACTCTACTGGGTAATGATCTTACTCAAATTCTAATGGATATACCCTAAATTATATTATGGGAATATAATTATCATATAATGGAATTTGATGATTTTTTCCCACCATTGGGGAGAACCATCATGTTTACCTCCTAGAAGTATCAATTTTCTTGTGTATGCTCAATAGATACCCATTGATTGAGTGTTACTTCATACCTAATTCTCACATAGAGGAAAACTATGTTTCTCCCTCGAGAAAGCTCTCACATGCACCATTAAAAATACAAAATTTTATACATTTGATACACCATCATCAAAGGTAAGATAAAATTAAAAATACATGAGAAGTTAGATAAAAATATCTCAACCTTTGATCCACTAACCATAGATTGGGATATCACTCACCACTACAATTTTCATTACCATGTTCACAAAACTCGAAATCACTTCACTATTCTTTCAGAAGCTATTCAATATTTATTAATGGTTATACCGCTAGGTCTCATCACCATGGAATGTTAATACCATAAAAAATATCATCCTTAACAAAGATCAAACGTACATCATCATTCACCATTACCTTAAGAATTTTATATTCACGTCAATCATGATTGCATGGCGGGGAGGAAAATCAATTTCATCGGTTATGTTTGGTTGATGGTTCTCTAAATAGGATGCATCCCTATCTTTCATACCAATAAAATTCATCAATGTCAACAAAATATTGAAAAGTAAAATCAATTAAGAAGCAAAAATTATGTAAATTACTTTGACATAACTGTTTGAATCGATTAAGCATTTTTCATCCATGGAGAGAAATTTTTCCTGTGACACCTCCACCATGTCGGAGTGTAAATTCAAGTTGCTTCCCAGTAGTAAAACATTACCTATCACAAATCACAAGATAGTTATTAAAATGAAAAAATAGTATCATTTTCACCATATGAAATACCAGACCAAATTGATAGTGGTATATTTACATGCATTGTATTTGAGATTAATATAAAATGTTTGATCAATGGAAAATTCAAGAATACAATAATGGTTAATAAGGTGGAAAACTACCACATCTAATGTTAGGAAAAGATATCGTCAAAAACAAATTTATCATGCAATTAACAATATATTGCAATTTAGAAGAGAAATTAATATCCCTAGAAATTGATAAAATGGCAGAGGATGGGTTTAAATATGGCTAAGAGACCCCCATGGGCACCCCACTAGCACCCCAACTAGACACCCATCCCCCCCCAAGACACCCCCCTCCCCCTTGGACCCATGCACCCATGCACCACCACGCCCCTTCCCCCTCCTTGTCTCCTGACCCCTTCACCCCCTCCTGGAAAGACACCCTCCCCAGCACCCCCATTCCCCCTCCACCTTTACCCCCACACGCCCTACACACATTCCCCCTTACCCATTCACGCATGTAGACCCCATTACACCCATCCTGGATAACCCCCTCCTGGACAACCCCCACCCCCTGACCACCCCAGCCCCACCTTCACACCCCCCTCCTCATACAGACCCCATTTCACCCCCTAGACAACCCCTCCCTCCTGGACAACCCCCCTACTGGATAGCCCCACTAGACCCCCCCAAATCCTGAAATATACCAAAATCATAAACGAATGAAATGATGTAACCAAAACATTATGGTAAAAAAGAAGGACCAAAACTATATCATTACTTTGAATAGTAATAATATACATCTCTTTTGATTGAAAATTCGGTGTTCACATGCATTAATTTGTGATTTCTAGTCAAACACAAAGAACAACTTGTAAAGAAACTCTTTTTAAAAGCATAATAGACAAATAATTTAACCATTTAATATTAAAATCACCATTAAGAAAATATTTATATTACCAATCTACCCTAATTAATGAATATTTAACATATTTTCAACAAACAGATCATGAATTTCACAATAAATATCATCATACATTAAAACACATCTCTCAGCATGTTTAACCATAAGAAAGAATATTTTCAATAACCACCATAAATAGATTCAAGAAAGAAAACATAAAATGTTTTCAACACTTTAACAACAAACACTCAACATGCATAACATCCTAAAATCATGAATTTAAAATGTGCTCCGATAATTTTTTGCATGAATGAATTGTTCTAAACAAGTAAATACCAAATTAAGTACTCCCTTATAATGATATGATGTTGTTTCATTCTTTTCATTTAGCCAACTATCGTCTTATATTTTTTACTCAACCTAGATATTCTCATTGAATTATATAAAAAGATACAAAATCAACTTCAGATTCAATCATTTATGTTAAATAAAATAAAATAATGCCTACAGTGAGAATGGAGTGTCCATGATGCTCCTACTCAAAGAAGTTTGTTATTGTTCACTATGGTGAGAATGGAGTGTCCATGAAAAAAGATATTTCAATTTAATCATTACAACTAAATTGAAATTGGAAATATAATTTTTTATCCAGAGTTACATTTTTCATTTAATGGGAGGCCACTTATAGAAAGGCATAGATGTTTGAATGGTAAAGAAGAGAGTTAACCAATCCAACATTGATTCTTATGCCACATACAATGTCCAGTCCTGCAAAAAGTTAACTAACTCTAATCAGAAAGCAGTAGGATTCAAAATCAAAACCAATCACGTGGGATGAGAAAATAGAAAATAACAAGTCAAGCAGAGCACTAATTGTGCGGGATGATGCAGGAACCATGGTTATTGTATGGAAAATGAAGGATCAATGTACAGATTATTTGACTTGAAGTCCCTACAATACTTTAAACATAATCCATACAAATGAGAACACATTTAATTAAAGAAAACATTCAATGTTTATATGGTGATTTATATAATATCATTATGTTACTGATATAATACTCTGATAAACATAATGAAAACAATTGGAAAAACATATAATTAATAAAAACATTGAAATATTATTATGTATGAAGATTACAGAACATAAAATTGATGAAAAATAATAAGTATGTTTAGAATATAGAGTAATAATAAGTGTCTTATGTTCTAAATGGAATAAAATAATATTGGGAGAGTAATCAATATTGGAGATGGTTAAAATATTAAATCATATTTATTTAATTATTTTATTATTCTATATGTCAATTTGTGTATGGATTTCATGGAAGGAGGAAATTATTATAATTCCTAAAAATAAATGAGAAAATAGTCCATATAAGGGACCTCTATATGTTATTGGATGAATATATAATGTTTATTCATGAATTTATTCATTATTAACTTATTCCACACCCCTTGAACCTCTTGCCACACCCCTTCCCCACTTGCACCCCAACTACACACTCCCCACTGCCCTGTAGACCCCCATGCCCCTCCCCACTACACCCTGCCCCTTGCCAGTTTTCTCCCCCCCCACTTCCTCTTTGCACCCCCTTCCCCACTGCCCCACCAACTTGAACCCCCTACCCCACTGCCCCATCCACTTTCTCATATTCCATGCATACCTCGCTGCAGAACACCACCCTCTACCCCTTGCATTCCACATGTACCCTCCCCCTGCCCTACAGACCCCCTACAGACCACCCCTGACATGTAGACCACCCCTTCCCCCAAGCCCCTACCCCCTAACCCTTCCCACATCCCCCAACACCTATCCCCCTCCCCCTCCCCTTCCATGTAGACCTCCCTACATACCACCACATTGGACCCCCCAACCCCACCCCTCCCCCTTGCACCCCAACCCCACCCCTCCCCGTTGCACCCCACCTGCACCCCCTATACTTCCCAACAAACCCCCTGCCCCTGCCCCCTACACCCCGTGCTAGTTTTCCCTCCCCACACTGCCCTATTGCACCTCTTTCCCCACACCCTTGGACCCCCTTCCCTGCAAACCCCCCAACAGACCACCACCATCTCCCCCCATGCATCCCACCTCCACCCTCCCCCTCTCACATCCCTGCAAACCCCCCTACAGACCACTTTTTAATACATCCCCCTCCCCCTGCCTTCCCCATGACAATTTTACCTCCCCCTGTAGAGCCCCCCTCCACCCTCCCCCTGCCCCAGCAAGCTCCCCCTGCACCCCCCTCTTGCAACCCACCTGATGAGAAAAACGTATTCAATATGAAATTATAATTACATGAGGTTAAACATAATAATATAGAAGTAAGTAAAAGGTTGAGTTTTTTGTGCATTTGAATATTTTTTGTACCACACATTATTCATAGGGAGACTCTTAGGAAAAATGATCTACAACTGGTTGTAAAAAACTGCCCCTAATATGGAGGACCCCCACTTTAAGTATTTGGGGTGTTGTTAAACTCCTAGAAAGAATATATAGGATGTTAATCCTATAATTAAAATGTTTTTATGTTAGTATACAACTCTGCATAGAATTATGTGGAAGCATTCCCGGTCACTAGCATATATCTTATGGAGTACTTAACCATGTGCCAACTCTGATTAAGTTGTCTGAAAAAAGTAGACTCATTTGTAGGGAAAATAATATAGAAAACTATATAATTCATCATAAAAATTATTTTATGTATAATATGACCATAAAATCAACTATACATATAAAATTACTCTGAATATAGTATTTAATTCTCTGATTCTAACACATAGGTGAGAAGAAATGTGAAACATATGATGTCACATAGTATATTGAATGTACATTTTATAACATGGTTTGTGAGTCCCTGTAAAAGGCAGGGCATGATATTTATTTCATATATCCATGTTGAGTTAAATATACAGTCTATATCAATAGGGTACATGACATATGGGACTAATGAATTACTTTTACGTCTACCGCCAGAATACATGGAGCCAATCTAACCTAACCTAAATGTCTTGTTTCTCTTTTAAACATAGTGTGTGAATAATTGGGGATAATAGGTGTGTCCTCCTATGATGCTTATGTCATCTTATCGATATCATAAATGGAATATACCCTAGAACACACAACATTTGTGTTTGGGTGTGAAATCAGGGTTTTTACGCCTATACATGCCACGTTTTGTGGTTCGAAAAACATAGTATGTGTCCCCGAGGTACAAACCATTTCATATAGAAAAACTATTCCTTCAAGAATGATTAGTATAAATTTATTTGAAATATATAAATAGTACAATAAATTAGAACAAAAGATTTACTTTTATTTGGTCCCTTTAGGGCCTATGTTCATGGGAAAACCCCTCCCAAAATAAACCTATTTTATTATGGTCAAATATAATGTTAAAAGTAAAAATCAAACCGTATGAACAATATGAAAATAAAAGGATAAAAATATTGTATTATCAATAACTAAAAAAGAAGAATCAGAGTGCTTACAATACAAATAGGGTGCCTCAAAAATAGTTCTAGTCCCTTCATTATGTAGAAACACCTCTAGATATGATTGGTCATAGTTCTTTGGGAACTTTTTGATCAACCAAATAACCAAACTTATTATTTATGAAGGTATATCATCAAAACTCCTCAATGTTATCTCTAATATAATGTAGCATAATTTATATATGTCTGAATTTACCATGAAAAACTATATATCTGTACAAATATAAATATTATAGACTACAACCATAAACTAATATTACAAAATTGAATAAATTCATCTTAGAAACCATACCCTTTAACCATAAAGACTAATAGATACCCTCAATCAGGGGAATATACTCTTTTTATATAGTTAAAAGTGAAACCACTAATTACATGTTCCATTCCCATGATATGGTTCCACCACATGTGGTGAATACATATCTAGTATGTGACCTCTTAGTATCTATATTACCATTGTAATCAGCATCAGCATATCAAGCAATTAGTTCATCTATATTTAAATTTCTCGAAAAACAAAAATATAGGATTGTAGTATGTGAAACAAATCTATGTTCCCATTTTAACCCCTACTAATGATGTTTCCCTGGATTTTTTGTGAATCTTTTGAGAATAAATATAAAAAAACTATGTCCATCTTGGTGAAAATCATATAATACATTAGGCTACCAAAAAAAATTAGAATAGGGGTTATAACATATGTTATGATTCTATAGTAGAAGTACAAACACGTGTCAATGATATATTGAAGTGTTTTTAAAAGGGATCATTAATTGTATTTATGGTCTAAAAAATACCTCGTCAATAAGTTAAAGATATAATATTTTGGGACAAATATAACATTTTATTAGGTCTCACCATTTTATTTTATTAATTAATATCTATTTTTTCCCTACTAAATCATGCATCTTAAATTTTTTATCAATTGATACATTAAATAATTAATGGGAATCATATTATTGCACATAACAAATATATAATCCAAATAATGTAGTAGGTAAAGAATTTATATTTTACCCAATTAAAGTAAGCACATGCATCCTACTAGATCTAGTTAATTTGGAAATCTATTTTAAAAGAGTAAAATTTCCTATAAGATTATCAAGACACCAGTATTAAACCATACAAGGATTTATTTAAAAGACAAACTTGGTTAGTTTTAAAAACCTTTTGGTAACAATAATGTGGTTTCATGTATAATTTCCTATTAATATCACCGTATAAGAAAGCAGTTTTTTAATCTATTTATTCTTTGTGAAAGTCATTAAAATATAAAAAACAAGAAGCAGCCATATAGAATAATTTCTAAAAAATGGTGAAAATATAATAACATATTCATTGACCTCTCTTTAAAGGAAACCCTTTTCCACTAATATATCCACGATTTTAATTTTCCTTTCATTAGTGTTATATTTATTACTCTTATAAATCCATTTACACCCAATATCCATGGCATTGGGAGGTCTTGAAAAAATAGACAATGTATTGTTTTTTCTCAAGGTTTCCATTTCTTCATGTATGTTAGAGATTCAATATTTGTAATCTTCAATATTTAATAATTTATTATATATATTAAGATCATCGTCAATGGACTCCTTTTGGAAATCACCTTTATGATCTGGAGGGGGGGGGGGGTCTCATCAACATCATATAACATTGATTGAGAATAAGGATCAATAGTCTCACTAAGGGTGGTATCATCACTATCATGTGTGATAGATTAGGATTTATGGGAACTAAATTCATGAAATAAAACATCTATAATGATCTTAAAAAAATTATCTATGTTTTTCAACCCACAACATATATCCCTTGACACCATTAGGTTATCCCTTGAAAAAATACATTAGAGATCCTGGTTATAACTTAACAGTTTTAATGTGGTTGATGGTTGCACACACAAAGACAATATGGTGGTCATTAAAATGTGGTCTACCATAGAAATGTTTATCTGTGGGTTTGAACTAATTATAAAAATAGGGGAACCTATTAAACATGTACACTATCGTAGTCACAACATCTTCCCAAAATAATTTTGGTAATCTCGTGTATAAAACCATTCCTCAAATACCCTCAATAATGGTTTTACTCATGTTATTAATAATTTCATTATTTTTGGGGTCTTTCTAATAATATTATTTCATTTAATGCCCTAAAATATATTGAATTGGACAATATCAGTAGATAAGTAATCTAAATAATTATGAATTATCATTACTTTTATTATACTTCCAATCTATATTTCAATAATGTTTGTTTACTTTCTTAAATGTTTCAAAAGATTTATATATTTTTTGGTATGTAAACACATGATTTTATATAATAGTCATGAATAAAGGTAAAATAATAGGAACCTTCATCATGGGACGTGGTTCTGGAAGTTCGCCTTAAATCAAAATGGATATAAACATGACTTCTAAAAAAACATCATATAATGAGGAAAATGTGTCACCGTATAATCCATAAAGTGCATCAAAACTCCATACAGAAAATCCTATTACAACATCCACTTTTTCAGTTCTTTTATAATTAGAGGAGTTTCACTTAATCAACAAAAAATACTTCATATTCATCTTGGACCAACCTAAAAATCATGTAAATAGGCACTGTCCAACCCTCATTCAATGTTAATCAAATTTAGATTCAACTTAGCATGGTTATATGAGACATAAATTTCATTCATTATATCATATAGGCATTAACATATAGTCATCAATAAGAATATCCATAAACAATATAATGATTCCAAAAGGATGATCAATGTACTACATTTAAAACACCAGTGATTTATAATTAAATAGGTAGATCTTCTTAATACCTCAAATCATGATTGCCACTAATTTTCAACTCCAATCTAGAAATGTAACACAATAGAAAATTAAAAATACTAAATTTTATTCTGAAAATAGATAGGGAACCACAAGTGCATAGATGGATATAATCCTTAACTATCCTCACTCATACACTAATATAACACTATTAGTTTTGAAATAATGAAATAATGAAGGAGAGAAACCACAAGTTCATGTAGTAAATAAAATTAAAGTGAAAAATGATGAATATAATGATAGGTGTCTATATATAATTCTCTCATTAATTATATAATAATCAATTATAAGATAAACTAACCACATAAATAATGCACTAGAATTACCCAAGATCTTAATAAATTCACTATCTCTTTCGTGTGTTAGGTTTGTTAGTGAAATAAATGATTTTTGATAAAATACTTTTCCCAAGTTCCTCTGGTTGGATTTCAACATTCCCTAAAGAATTAAATCATTATCCATATCTAATTATTCTGTTTCTAATGTTGGTTATTATGTTTTTTTCTCTGATTTTTAAGACTATAATGGTCTTAGAATCAAAGGTTTAGATTTTAAAATAGTTTTCCCACTATTAGTAATAGTCAAAACATTGAGTTATTCATGAGTTGTTTGTGTGTATGAAGATTTTTATAAGATATTGAGGAAGGGTAAACCTGAGTTGGAATGGGTTCCATTACAATTTAAATGTTTTATATATCTAATCTCAATGATGAAAAATAATAATTCATTTTAAAAAAAATTTAAAAAAAAATAATCTAATAATTTATATAGAAAATATTGGATTCGATGATGATATGGTTGGGATTGAAATTGGTCATGGGTAGGAAATGTTACCATATGGTTAGGATTTTGACCATGCATTTGATTGGGTAATTGATTATCCAACCAATTGACATTACTATCTTCAATGTTCAAGTGATGAAAATTGTTTTATTCATAAATCTCATGAGTATTAAGATAATTTTTTCCCATTAATGGTATCCCTATAAGAACATCCTTAATTTATGTAATTGTTGGGAAATTATCGGTCACTCAAGATGACCCTTTTATTGAAAAAACATGAAATTTTGGTATCTAATATGGTGAATACTATGAGTTTCACAACTAAAAATAATTTCATAGTCATGTGGAAGATCCCTTATAATATGATAGATAATACGAATCTCATAAGGTATCTCTTCACTAGATAGATTTTATGCAGAGAAGTTCCCCTCCATCCAAGTATAAATGGCATTAGTTCCATGATCAATAGGGGGACTAAACATCCTAATATTATAAACTAAACACCAAGGAGAACTTGCATAGTTATGTTGGAATTTTAAATGAATCTTGGAGTTCTACTCAACCATACAAATATAGAGGTTATCTATCCTCAAAATTTAATGGTGACTGAGTTAATATATTCTCTCCATTGAGATAGAATAACCTAAAAAATAAAAGGAACTATATTTGATAACTATTGATCCCTATGAGTCATGAACAATTCCTCTTCATAACTCCCTATTTACAGGACCCATTCACATAATATTTTCACCCAACATTGGTGTTTATCAACTTGATCCACCACCCTATAGGATCCCTATCATTTGTAATCAAAAACCTTGGGAGGAACCCCTTACTATTAGCAATTATCTTTTCAATAGGAATAAAAAATCCCATTTTGTCCATGATAGAGAGCACATTAACAATAATGAATAGGGGGAGTTATTCTTGACTTCACGACCCTTGTTCCTTGTCTTTTATATCACCAAAAACACAACTGAAAAAACAATTACATTAAGTTTAACCATATATAAATATTTCTAAACACTTTTAAATAATATTTAGAAAAAGTCAGAGATGTATCCCCCTATAATTGAAATCCAATATGTTTACCATTAAGGACCCAAGCAATTCAGGACCATTCAACATCCAAAAAATATGTTCTAGACTAACTCATATTTTAGCATCTCACAACACATACATGGTGAGGGTATCTAAATTAATTTTCTATGGATATTAATTTCTATAGATATGATTTCATTTTATAAACTCCATAAATGTATGTTAAACTTAACTGTGATTTATTTAGAAAAGACGTTGCTCACCCACTCATCTTGGTCCAGGTTGGATCACAATAAAATGTGAAACTCCAAAGCCATAAATTCCCTTAAGGTAAACTTTGATAATTCGCACATAACCGGTTCACCGAGCTTATAAATCCTATTCTAAAAAACATATGATCCCCATTGAGGGTTTCTGATAAAAATACATGGTTTATTCTCAAATTCCAATATTAGATGTGATAGATTTGGAATTCAGGGATGAAGTGAAAAAGTACCAACTGGTTTTCTATCTAGTAATTGGTGTCACCCCACCCGCATACCAACACACCTAGTCTGGGATCCTCTCTGAAATTTTTTGGAATAGCATGAATCAGAATTGATTTTAGGATGTCTGTTCCAATTTTTGGGTACTCTAGATTTTAATCCCCACTATCAACCATACCTTGAATCTTTTATATGTGTGGGATAAAACCTGGATAGGGTACAAATGAAATCAACACTAGATAAATGTACCTAATTCAAGGATCCATCACATATATGATGAGGATACTGGGAGGTGGGGTACCCACGTCAAATTAGGAGGATCCCAGGAGTTGGGGTGGCTATTTCAGAACCACACTGGAGCCGTGTTTGAACTGGTTCAGAGGTGCGTCATAGAAGGACGGTCGCGTGAAGGTGGGATGTTCATGCCGGAGAAGTCAAGATCGGAAGATCGTGGGGGGGGGGTGGCCACATCCTAATCCTTCCAAATCCACGTCAAAACCTTTCCAGAGCTATGTCTGAGAAGGAGGGTCGCGAGGAAGTTGTGTGGCCAAGTTAGAGACGTTAGGATTAGAGGAGGATCACATGAGGGAGGAATATCATGGGGTATGGGATGGGAAACTCGTTGGGGGGGGGAGTGGTCGCATTGGGGGGCTAGGTCAATGGAAATTAAAAGATAGATTCGGTATAAGGGACCTATATACATGGTTTTTATTTTCTCGGCCTATAGATCTATGGATATAGTTCTAAATTCTAGTACTGACACTATTCATATCATGTCTTCTTTAAAAATAAAAATCAACTTGATTATTTATAAAAAACATCATTAATTCTAAGATAATAAGTTTTCATCATAATTAAAAATCATGGATGGAATAAAAAATTTCAAAATAATGTTTTTTCATATTTATAATCTCATTTATTTAAAATATTAATAAATGAGGTAATCATCTCATCATCATTGTGTCATAAGTAAATTTATTTATTTGATGTCTAAAAATAAGAATTAAATTACCATGTGGTATGAAATATTTTTATCATTATAATGACTATTTATTGTCAACAATATCAATTATATATCCCCACATTAACTTTTTTTAGCAAAATAATACACGTTTATGATATTTTTATTTTTACATTAAATAAATACATATTAATTTCATTATCTTACCCAAGTGGCATTAAAAGGACAAAAGTCTCACCCAAGGATTCTATTGGTCTGCCCTAACACATCGAATAAGCATAGGACATGTTTTAATGTAATTTTATATTATTATAATATTATTTTTACCTTGAATTTCTCTATTTACCTTTAACCATGATAAATAAAAATCAAAAGTTACCATTCTCCAAAAGTAATTTTCATGTTATTGAACCACATTTTACTTAATTATGACAACCATGTATGTCAGGATATTGAAATTCAATTCGTATAAGCCATGAAAATTAGTTTAAATGAAAAATTCGGTTTTATAACTACTAAGTAGTGTTTTTACTATTCATAAAATATTGAATCTTTTTAGAGAAAATCCTAAAATTCACTATAAGATAACATTGATATTCATAATTCAAAAATGTTTCCTTTTTTACCAAATTCAAAACATAAATGTTTTATTAATTAATTTAAAATTAATTTTCTTTGTCAAACCTAGAAAGCGTGTTTTAATGAAGTTAAAACTACAAAAAGAGTGCCTTGTGTCTATGTCCAATTTCAATTTGAAATTACATACAATGAAAAACATTGGATTAAATGGTTAAAATATACACCAATTATACTTTGAAACCATTTAAAAAGATAATATAACCATATAAATAAATCAGATGAAAAGATAGTCTTGACATAAAATGCAGTATATTTCATAATTCAATAAAAATTGAACATTATTAGAAAAATACCAAAAAATTTCCAAAAGTAAATTTTTATATCCTACATCTAAAGAAAAAGGTTATTTGTGAAAATTCAACAAATAAATTTTAAAAAACTATATTTAATTGGGGTTCTCTATCAATAGGTAGTAAAACAACCTTTTAATGATTATTAGATTATTTCACGCTTAAAATTAGATTTGTTCTCATTTTATGCTTCTCAATATTTTTATATAAATGTAAAAAAATTTAAAAAACATGTATATTGATATTATAGTTAGTTCTTTTCATTCCCACTAATACAACAGCTTGTTGTTAAGTACTATTTTAAATAATAATATTATATTTTTTTCAGTATGACTCAAAATTGTGTGCATCACAAGACTTCAGAGAAACCCATTGTTGGGTGTCATTTATGCTACTGAACATAGAATACCATTTAAAGTTAAATTAATATTTAATTCAAAAATATTAATAAATATGATAATGTCTTATTTATTATTTACCTATTATGTTACATATTTCCCCCCTTTTAAAATTGTTTCCTCACAATTTAATTCATTTATCAAATAAGTGTGGGTATTTATCTTTCATAGAATTATCATATTATCATGTTGCATCTTCATCTGTAAGGTTCTTCCACGAAATAATTACCTAATGAATTACCTTTTTTCATAACACTTTCTCTCTTCGGTCAAGAATCTAGATTGGTTGTTCCTCATAAGAAATATTATCTTCCAAATGATCCACTTACAGAATCAAAAAATGAGATTTATGTAACATGTACATTCTCAACATGGAAACTTTGAAAACAATTTGTGTACCTGGGATAAAATTAGAGGTAAAGACACTCTGTAGGAAGCTGATCCAAGTTGCTGAAGAACCTCATAGGGTGCAATGAACCTCAGACTCAACATTCCCTACTTACCAAAACGCATCACACATTTCAATGGAGAAACATTGAGAATGACATGATCACCGAACTCAAAAGAAAAATAATTCCTCCAGTTATCATAAGATAACTCATCCGATGAATTTTGTTTGTCCCAACATCCCTAATAATCTATTAAACCAGCATGTAGCATATCATCCAAGGTCTGAATTTTTCATTTTGACTAGTCATTTAATTTTTTTTTGAAAATCTCTACTAAAATTTAATTTTATACCCAATGTATTTTAAAGACATTTACAAAAGTTAGATGTGAACCTCGTATCACAATAAATTATAATGGAGAGGGGAACTCCATATAACCTGATTATCTAGTTTACATAAAACTGGGAAATTTGACCTTGAGAAAGAGTATCTTGAATATGAAGAAAATTAGAAGATTTAGTTAATCGATCAACAATAATCCAAATTTCATTGTTACCTCGAGAAGTCATTGGTAATCCCTTGAAGAAATACATGGACACATTTTCCAATTTCTACTCTGGAACTGGTAATGGTTTAAGAATCCCTTTCGGTAACTACCACACTTCTTTAACCTGTTAACAAATCAAAAAATTCACAGTAAAGTCAAAAATATCTATTTTCATTCCATCCCACCAGTAATAATTCTTAAGATCTATGTATATCATAGTACTACTTGGATGAACTTAAAACAAATAACTATGAGATTCACATAAAAAATCATTCTTCAAATTTTATTTACAAGGCAAACATAACCTCTTTCCAAACATTAGAACACAATCTATATCAATGTTAAACTCAGGTAACAAACCCTTTTGACCCAACTGTACCTTTTTCTACAACTCAATATCTTCCTTCTGCGCTTTCTTAATTCCCTCTAATAAAGATGATTTCATGAAAACATGAAACAAAATAGATGAATTTCCACCACCATCAAAATCTATGCCAATGTTCATCAAATTGTTATTCAATGGATCTTGTTCCAAAAATAAAAAGGTTAATGTAACTCTACTTTTTCGACTCATAGCATCAGCCACATTATTTTTTTTCCTGGATGGTATGGAATTGTGCAATCATAATCCTTGATTATTTATAGCCATCCCCTCTATATCTTTTTCAACTCTTTCTGAGTGAATATATAAATCAAACTTCTGTGGTCAATATACATTTCACATTTCACTCCTTATAAGTGATGCATCAACATTTTTAAAGGAAAAACAACAACAACTAATTCCAAATCACCTGTATGTTAATTAAACTCATGATATTTCAACTAAGATGATGAATACGCAATTAATATATTATTCTGCATTAGGACACAACCAATTCCCCTCAATGGAACATCACTGTAGAAAATAAATGCACCATTTTTGGAAGGCAGTGCCAATTAATGAAAATTCATTTTTTTTATTTTCAAAAACACTTTTCGACTAAGTGAGAACCAAACAAGATCAAAAAAGATGTGGAAACTAGTTCAAGGTGATACCCCATTGCAGAAACTATCTATACAAAACCAAATAAAAATGAAAAAAAAAGAACACATCAGGAAGAAGATGATCATCAAAGGAGCCTTATAAGAAGGATTAACAATCGTGAGGGCCTCATCGATAGAACACAAGAATGAGGGACCATTACTATTGAGAGACCCTGGGCAATGCAACCAAAAAGAAGAACCTAAAAAGTTCCACCTTCAAATCCACCCACAAAAACAATCAAGGTGGAGGAACAATGAAAATATATGTCACCACAACCTGATCCAGGTCGAACAACCATCATTCATGTATGCGCTTGCGAGCAATCAATACTGAAGCTTCCCATGAATGAAAGGTGTCTATCATATGATATAAAAGACTCTGAAATGTTACCGAAACAAAAAAGGCGGTATATCAAGCCAAAGTGGGGGTTCCAAAGAAAATATGAGAGAGAGATGGGGGCATCTGGTAGGGAATCGCCGACAGAGAGTGAGAGGCCACATGGATGCTTCTTTCTGGTAACTTCGACCAATTCGTTGAGTGGAGTTGTCAGAATATTGGAGGGAAACTCGTGTGGCGGGGTTCAGGAGGGCGATGCGGCGTCGAACCCGAGAGGGAAACTCACATTGGTAGGATCTAGGATGTCTTCCGAAACCGGAGGGGTGCCACACGTCTGTGGGATCCAGGAGGGAGACATGACTTCAGATCTAAGAGGGTGATATGCAGCAGAATGGAGTTTCACGATGGCAGATCTGGAAGCTCAATGGTCGTTCCACTAACTAGATTCATATTGTCAGAGAGGAGCAAGAATTGGAGGCGGCGTTGGGGAAGATGGAAACGCTAGGGTGGGAGGTGGAAACCCTATGTCGTGGCTCCCAAGCACTACATCGAGCTACCCATTTAGGAAGGTAGTGCCAAAAATGGGGAATTCCGCAATTTTCATTTCAATTCCTAAAAAACCTTCATCACATTCTTTTTTCCAGATGAACTTAACACCATTTCGAGTTAACTTAGTTAGTGGGTTAGATAAACATGAAATATTCTCAAAAAACCTTCTGTAATAGCCTATCAAACCAAGAAAACACCAAATTTCAATTATATTCGTAGGTATATGTCATTTTTCAAAAAACATTTGTTTTAGTAGGACAAAAAATTATGACATTTCTTTTGAAACAATGAGACCTATTAATGTAATTTTCTGCAACCAAATTCACAATTACAAAATATCCCATAGAATTTCCTTTATTTTAACGCTTCCAAGACAACTCTAAAATTACATTCATGATTCTATTTACATTTTGAATAAACCAAAATGTCGTCAATAAACACAACCACCATTTATCACCTGAGAAAATATATCCATCAATGGAATAAAATTGTTTAGTTCTAATTCTGACTATCTTAGGATGCTGATTTGGAAGGTTATTCTCCTCTATATGGATTCCCAACATTGATGCCATGATTCCTCTATAGAAGTCAATTATAAAAATAGAAATATCTTAGACAAAGCAACATGATAATCTATAAATTCTATATCATTTCAATATTACCATAAATTAATATGTGGATATTAATTTAACAATTCCCTAACGCTAAAGGATATATAAACCAACCTCTGATACAAACTATAATGCACTAGCTTAATTATTACATACACATGAATTAAGTTAATAAATCAAATTGAGGATCATTTCATGTTGATATTTTAGAGAATTAGGCCATAAATATTAAATTAAACATAAAATATTACAATATAGACAATTTTCTCACTATCATTTTTTTAATATAACAGAAATTTTGAAAAAACAATAATTCGTTTCTGGATATAAATATTCTTGAATTCATCATTTCTCATAACCTGACTTATACCCTTTGAAAAACATTTCAATAACATGGGATGAGTATAAAAAGATTAGTAAGAGATATAATATAAGAAATAAAACATTAGTCCATTAATACATTCAAAACAGAATCTATTTTAAAAACATCATGCAGTCATAAGATTAATGAATAAAACATAGAAATCATAAATCATAAATATACCTTGTGGAATCCATACCATACATACATTATAGTTTTCATACCTATATATGGAGTTACATTGGAATACCCATCAAACTATATTCCATGAATATCATTGGAGAAACATTAATCATTACCATTATCATGTTACCCAATGCATAATAGAGATATCTTAGGCTCACCCACCCTAGGTTTATCAAGAAAGCACCTGTATACATAAAAAATTCTCAAGAACCATAACATATTCACGACACATAAATTAAACGTAATGGAAATATAACATTTCAACATTGTAATCACAATATACAATTTATATATATTGACATTATCAATACATTATCAACGTTATTTTCACTACCAAAATATGTAAATGAGTATATTATATTTATTATCCTTTTTTAAACAATATTGGTTTTTATGGAAGCCACATAACAAATAATGTTGTGATGGAAGAAAGGTCATTGTCACCTCATACGTTTAAATGAAGAATTCCCTTTGAAGTTTAGTAAAATGCTACTTAGAAAAATATTCCATTTGAATAAATGAAATTTCCCAACGGTTTATATATCGTATAAAAGAAGGTTGTATATAAATCAAAATATTCTCTAATGAATGCATATTGAGACGAATTCCCTTACCTCATGTATGACTTCATTCGTTCATTATTTAATCCACTGAATAATAAATTAATGTTAATTTATAATTATTTCCAAACCATTTTAAAGATTATTATTCCTTTTATATCCTTTATTACCACTTTATAAATACTACATATTCTTTTTAGTTATTAACAATCATTTTGTTTATATTTTGGTACATGAGTCAATAATCAACTTATTATCATTACAAGTTGTTTATGTTCTCAAAATTCTATTATCTCAAAAATGAAATTCATGATTTAGATATCATATATATCATATATATCTAATATATATACTTATTTATAATAGTACATAATATTTGGCGATAAGAAATGAAACGCATCGTTCATGGAGATGGTATGTCGTACGTATGCATAAATGCTACTTTCATTTCTATTTTGTATTTAATGTAATTAAAAAATAATGATAAATATGTATATTATAATTCTATTATAATTTCATATATAATTTCATTAACTTCATCCTTTATATGTTCCATGTATGGCATAATCGGGGCATATCACTCTGAGGGGGTGGTAATCTTCACTTCCTCAAATAATATTATCATATTTACCCATTATGGAAACAATAAAGGTATGATATAATTGAAAAATAAAGAATCATAGAGAAAATACAAATATAATACATCTCACATATATATACAGTTTCATCTTATTGTCCACCATGAGAGGTACTAGAAGATAACTGAAGAATCATCATTTCATGAGGAAGTAGTTCGTCGTCAACAGAAACATTATGTTATTATCCATTATATTGTGGTGTTTGAAACTGTAGTTCGAATCCTTCTCAAAAAAAAACCTCGTATATTGAGGATACTAGGGTACTTATGTAAACTTATAATATTAAGAGAATAGGGAGTGAAGATGTAAAATAAAATAAGATAACTTCAGGGGGATTTAACATCCCAGGTAAAAAAAATAATATGACATTTTAATATTTCATCATATTTGTGAAATTAATATTAATTTTACATTAAAGGAAATGCAATGTTCGATGACATACCTGACACACAACAATGGGTTTCCCTAATGTCTTATGTTGCACAAAGTGCTACGTTATACTAAAAAAATAATATAATATTTATCTAAATGGAAATCAAAGCCTAGTCATTTTATTGGTAGGAATGTACCGAACTAACCATATTATGATTATACATGCTTGATAAATGTCTTTAACTTTATCCAAAAAAAGTTAGGGGTATAAATTTTGAATGAATCCAATATTAAGTATAATTACTGTAATATTCTTTAAAGGGACATTTTAACACCTTTGAAGATGAACCCTTTTTAAATATAGGTTTCATCACTTTTATTTGTTTTAATTGACAAAATTAACTTCATTTCAAAACTTTTTAGAAAATATAATCCAACATGAATATTTTTTAAAAAAATTCATTAATTAAGACATTACAAGTCATACTTATCTCTAAAATTCTTGGATGGCATAAAAAGATTCAAAATAATTTTATGTTAATATTTTTTATCTCACTTATTTATGACATTCATTAATGGGGTGATTTTTTTTGAAAGAAGGATAATATTAATGACGAATATCAGCAGTAGTACATAAGAAGATCCTAGAAAGGAAGTTGTCCAGCCATAGCTGGTTGACATTGAAGGGGAATGAGGCTACCAGTTGATAGGATACATTATTTACTTCTCTTTTGGTAAAGGATAAGGTGCAGGAAGAGATTCTTTGGCGCATCAAGCGGATTCTCCTGATGATGGGTCGCATTAATGGGGTAATTATTACATCATCATTATGTCAACACTAAATTTATTTATATGGTGTCTAAAAACTATAAATAAAATACCATGATGTAGGAAATATTTTTATATTTCTAATTAAAAATTATAGAAATATATATCAGATATATAACATCACATTAAAATTGCTTTTTCAAAACAATACATGTTTATGATATTATTATTTTTACTTTAAATAAAATGTTATTAATGTCATTATCTTAACCAAGTGGCTTTCAAAGTCCAAAAGTCTTACTAAATGATTTTATTTGTCAGCCATGACTCATCTAAGATGTTTAGAACTAGTTTTAAGGAAACTTTATATTATTATAATATTATTTTTACCTTGAATTACCCTATTTAACATTAACTTTAGTAAATAAAAATAAAACATTACTATTCAACAAAAATTAATTTCATCATATTGAACCAAATTTTACATACTGATGACAGCCATGTATGTTATATTTTTAAAACTCAATTCACTAAAGTGGTAAAAGTTCATTTATATGAAAATGTAGGATTTTAACTACAATGCAATGTTATTCAATATTCATCAAATATTGAACATTTTCAGAAAAATACAAAAAAAATAACCTAATGATAATTTTGATATTCCAAATTCAAAAATTATGTATTTTTTATAAAATTAAAAACATATATGTTTCATTAATTAATTTAAAATTAATTTCCATTTTCAAAACTAGAAAGTGTGTTTTTAAGAAGTAAAAACTACAAAAGATTGACAAGTGTTTATGACCAATTTGAAAGTAAAATTTCTTCCAATGACAAAAATTTGATCAAATGGTAACAATATAATCCAATTACACATTAAAATCGTTTAATATGATAATCTAACCATTTAAATTAATCGTATGAAAAAGATATTTTTGACATAAATTGCATTATTTTTCACTATACATTAAAAATGAACTTTTGTAGAAAAAAACCAAAAAAAAATTAACCAAAGAAAATTTTGATGTCCCGATTCTAAATAAGAAGTTTATTTTGGAAAATTAAACATTTTAAAATAAAATACTATATTTTAAAGGGGTTCTCTATCAAAAGGTGGCAATACTACCATTTAAAACAATTAGAGTATTTATTCTTAAAATTGGATTAATTACCATTTTAAGACTCAAAATTTAATTAGATAAATGTATAAAAATTTAACAAATATATTTAACCATAATATGGATAGTTCTGTTAATTACCTCCAATAATATTTCCAGGAAAAGACTACAATTTAAAAAAAATTATATTAATATTATCTTCAGTATGATTCAGCATTGTGTGCAACATAAGACTTCAGAGAAACTCATTGTTCTATTTAGGCTACGCCATCAAATATAGCATCCCATTTGATGTAAAATTATTCTATAATTCAAAACTATTAATAAATATGAAAATTTCATATTCTTATTTACCTGGGATTTTACAACCTTCCACTTTTGAAAATTTCATTCTCGAAATTTAAAAAATGGAATCTGAAACTTAATTTAAATTCCCACATCAGAAAAAAGATTAAATAAAATATAACTTTAAAGGAATGAAAAAGAAAAATAAATGTCACCATAGATAACCTATACGTGAATTACATGTATTAAAATGTGGCTATGGATGTGAAAATAACTCTCATAGATTTATAGAGGATAATAAAGACCATGATTAAGGAAATTTAACCACCACAATACCATAAATTTTTGGTTGGGTAGATGTATGATTATAAAAGAAAGCCTATAACATTTTTTCTCAATATGATTTTCATATATTTGATGAATGTAATTACTACATATACTAAGATCATATGGAAATAAACTCACATGAAAATTAGTGTTTCATCCTTTAATAAGTTTCTACCAAAAACAAATATTTTCTAAAAATGATGAGTATTCATGATGACTTGGTCAAACTTGAAGCACTATAATCAACATCTAGAGAATCACAAAATCCCAAAAAATATGAAGTATGTATTTCCCCTATCTTTAAACATTATCCAAAACCAAAATGGTCAGTACAAGATCAGATAATCCACAAAAAAGTATAATCATTTATAAAAATAATAATTAATGATAATTTCTAAAATTGAAAAAACAAAACCCAATGGTCAACAAGGACCATTCAATACACAATTTTCCAAAAAAATATTCTAAATAATCCAAACTATGATGGAAACCCATAATTCCGAAGTATTTGATCACAAAGTCTTCCACAATAAAAATGTTTACATTTATCTCCAAATAACATCGGCTACTCTTAATGTATCATAATGAAAAATAATTAACATAATCATATACTCTCAAAGAAAAGTCAATAATCATCATAACTAACAAAAATCGCTGTAAGTCTAAAATAATAACATAGATTCTAGAATTAAGTCATGAATTAATATTGATGACCTTTTCAGTATTAGAGTTTTAGATAATTAGGTCATAACTATTACATTACATATAAAATAATAAAAATTAGACACATATACAATATCCAAAAATTTCATAATAATAAAACTCCTTAAATTAAACAATAGTTCTTTTCTTGATATAAATCTACTTGAATTATTTATTTCTCTTACCATTCCTTATACCCTGTGAAAAAAATTTAAGAAACATTGTAAGGGTAAAAAAATCTTTTTAAGGGTTATAAAAAATGTTAAGGAAGAATTAGTCCATCAATACATACAAATCAATGAAATTTTGCAGTCCAATATTTAACATACCACAAAAAATCATATGATTTATGAATAACAGATATAAATCCTAAATCATATATGTAACTTGTGGAATCGATAACATACATACAATGTAGATTTCATAGAATCCTCGGGAGTTATATTTGGAATACCAATCATGTTATATTCCATAAATATCTTAGGAAAAACATTAACATTTACCTTTGACATGTTACCCAAGGCATTAGAGTGCTATCTCAGGGTCACCTATCCTAGGTTTATCACGGAACCACCCATATACGTAAACAATACCCAACAAACAGAACATATTCATAGCACATAAAACAAGAATAATATATTGATAACCTTTATATATTGTAATAATAATATATCACATAATGATATTTACATAATCAATGATTTATCAATCAATTTTCAAAACCATTTAGATCATTTAATAGAGTTATTTTTGAATGAAAGTGTTTCATAGAACTTTGATGCTTTTAAAATAAATTTCAATTTCAAAACATTCATGTACATGTAAATAAATCCTTAAAAACATATTTAAAACATGTACATTAATACAAAATATTTATAAGAATAAATATTTAAATAATTTAAAATGATATTTTAGTTAAAGAGTTCCTAACCAAATGAGCGACGCTTGAATACAAATAATTGAGGAATAACATTAATAAAATCATATAATATCATTATAATAAATATATTCATAATATAATATGTCAAACATTATTTTATAAACCATATAAAAGTCAATTTTTGTATAACAACTTGTAAGACTCAATGGAATGTAAATTGAGACAATGTCCATAGAAAAGATCATATCCATAGAATAAGGAAAAATCAATGTAAAATTTATTTGGGAAAAATAAGAATAGACCCAATATAATTGGATATTAAGTGTAAAAAATCATAGCTCATTCACACATATTCATAGGATGACATAATCATGATTTATAAGTTTAACCCAATGAATTGAAATTGGGATAAGAAGTTCTCTTACAAAAATTCGATAGACTAACATCGTCACTTAATAATTTAGAAAATTAGTTAATGAGAGTGAAAATGGTCTCTCATCAAATGGATATAAAATTTATATAAATAAGGATATATAAGAACATATCCCAAAATTTGAGAATTGAAATTTAAAGACATAATATAAATGAAGTCTTTGACTAGTAGAGGAGGGTGAAAGGTTCACCTATAGATTTGGTAACTTATGAAAAATACACCACATGATAGATTGATCATAAAATTAAGATTTAAATACCCATTAATTAAATTATTTTACACAATTAATTAAATTATGGTCCATACATACACCATACAAAAGGAAATAGTGGAAAATATAGCATGAATCCCATGGGAATAAAAAGTGATATGAAAACTCCTTACCTTGTGTCCGACATGACTCATCCATTCTTTAATCTACTATATAATAAACAAGAGTTAATTTATACTTGATTAAGATACTTTTTAAATTTTATCATTTATTTTATATCAATTTTTACTATGTTATAAAAATTATATAATCTTGTAACTTAATAACAATCAGTTTGACGATATTTGATACTTGAGTCAAAAATTATCTTGTTAAAATTACAAATTGTCTATGAGGTCAAAGTTCCATTATCTCTAGAATGATAATAATGATTTAGATATCATATATATAATATATTTCTAATATATATATGTGTGTGTGTATTTATAATATTATATAACATTTATAGATAAGAATTGAAATACAATGTTCATGGAGACGTTAGGTCGTACGTATGCAAGAACGCAACTTTCATTTATATTTTATATTTAATGGAATTAAAACATAATGATACATAGATATATTATAATTCATATATAATATAATATATAATTTCATTAAATAAATCAATTATACATTCCATGTATGGAATGAATGAGTTATAACTTTGTAGGGGCGGTAGTCCGCACTTCCTCAAATGAACTTATATTATTTACCTAATATAGAAACCATAAAGATAACACATAAATGAAAAATACAGGTGCATAGAGACAATAAATATATAATATTTATCACATGTAAATATAGTTCCATCTTAATTTCCACCATAAAATGTGGTAGGAAAATATTGAACAATCATCATTTTGTAAGGCAGTAGTTCACCGTCCATGGAAATAGTTTGTTCATATCCATTAGATAGAGGAGTGTAGAAGTGCATTTATAATACTTCTCATAACAAAAACTAGTATATTGAGAATTTGGGTTTTTTATGTAAACAAATAATAATAGTATAAAAGAGAGGGGATATTGAAAACAACGGAAAGAACGCGAGAGAAGACGTTACCTTAAAATCGAGTAACATCTTTTGATTTGTGCCAAATGGCTCACTTGAATTTGCATCTTCATCGGTTAAAGTATATAATATGAATATAGGGATGTGGAGGGATTATTTTTGTAGAGTTTTTATGATCCAAGGGGATTTAGATGTGGGATTAATGGGTTAGATGTGGTGTCCTTTTATAAGATTAAGGATGGGCTCTTTATGAATGTTTGAAGGTATTATTTTATTATAAAACGATTTAAAATTTGAAAAGGTCCAATAATACTTAAATTAGAATATTAGATGAATATAAGTTGAAATAAAATCATCTAACCAGAATTGGAAAAGTTTTGGATATTTTTAAATCCTTATCTGTTTTATTTAACCCTTTGCAACTTATTTAACTTCTACCGTGTCTTCTTTCATATTCATACTATATGTTTAATATATTTACTATAAAATTCCAAGCAACCAAAATTGGGTCATTAATGTCATTTTTAACATCATATATGTCATTTGGATGAATATTAGATTTTTAGGACTATATTATCATTTAATAAATTATTAATTGATTTAAAACTCATTTCTGTGAATTTTTATACTATTCATATAATGACTTTTAAAAATTGAATAAAAAATTATTATTTCCGAAAATATTAGTTAATTTTAATATAACATGTCATCATAATCTCTAAAATTCGTGTATGGCATAAAAAGATTCAAAAATAATTTATTTTAATATTTATAATCTCATTTATTTTAAACATTCATTAGTGAGATAAACATTACATCATCATTGTGTCATTAATAATTTTTTTATATGATGTATACAAATTATAAATAAAATACCATGTTGTAGGAAATGATTTTTTCTTTATAATAAATATTTATATTATAATTTATCAATTATATTACCCCATATTAATATATTTTTGGAAAAACTGTACATGTTTGTGATATTTTTATTTTTACTTTAAATAAAAAGTTTTTAATGTAATTATCTTACCCAATTCGCTTAAAAATGCAAAAAATTATACACAAGGATTTAGTTGTTCAGTAATTACTCATCCAATAAGGTTAGTATAATGGTTAATGATGTTTTATATTATTATAATATTATTTTTAACTTGAATTACCCTATTTACATTTAACAGTGGTAAATAAAAAAAAGTTACTCTTCAAAAAAAATTCATCCTATTGAACAACATTTTACATAATTATGACAACAATTTAAGTAGTATTTTTTAATTCCAATTCAAAAAATTGGTCTACTATCATTTAGATGAAAAAGTTGGCTTTTAACTATTGTGTTGTGTTTTTGACTATTCAAAAAAATTTATCATTTTCTAAAAAATAAAAAAATAACATAAAGATAATTTTGATATTATTAATTCAAAAAAGATGTCTATTTTAAAAAATTAATAACATAGAAGTTTCATAAATTATTTTAAATGTAATTTTCATTGTCAAAACCAGAAATTGTGTTTTTAAGAAGTAAAAACTAAAAAAAGATTAACATGTTTTTATATCCAATTTCAAAGTGAAATTACTTCCAATGATCATCATTGGATTAAATGTTAAATATATAATCCAATTAAACATTAAAACCATTTACAATTATAACATATCCATTTAAATAAATCAGATGAAAAGACAATTTTGACTTAAATTGTTGTATTTTTCACTATTCATTAGAAAATGAACATTTTGAGTAAAATTCCAAAAATTTACCCAAAGTAAATTTTTATGTCCCATTTCTAAATAAGAAGTTTATTTGGTTAAATATAACATATAAAAGTTATAAAAAACTAGATTTAAAAGGGGTTTTCCAACAAAATGCAGTAAAATGTCCTTTTAAAAATATTTGTGTTTTTCATGCTTAAAATCAGATTCAATCTCATTTTAAGGCTCTAATTTTTATTAGGATACATGTAATGACATTTATAAAAATTGTAATAATACTGTAGTTAGTACCATTCATTACCACCAATACAATAGCTAGGCATTAACTACCATTTTAAATAATATTTTGTTATTATTTTTCTATATGATTTAACTTGATGTGCATCATGTGATTTTGGAGAAACCCATTGTTGTTTGTCAGGTACACCAGAAAAAATAGAATTTAATTTATGTATAATTAGTATTTAATTAGGAAATATTAATAAATATAAAAATTCCATATTGTTTATTTACTTGGGACGTTACATCCATCCCCACTTTTAGGAATTACATCCTTGCAATTTTGAAATTGGGCTCGGAAACCTCATTGAATGTCCCACATCGGGAAAAGAGTCAATAAAACTACAAAATTAAATGAAACAATGTGAAGTACAAGGGTCACTCAAGATTACTAATAATATGATTCCATGTAATAAAACATGGATATTGAGGAGAAACTAATTGTCATGTTTTGATGGAGAGTGATAGAAAACATGATCAGGAAATGTTAACCACCAGAAAACCACAAAATTGTGAATGGTAAAATTGTATCTGATTCCCCAATAAGAAAATTAAAGGTGATACATTTTTTTAAGTTCATTTTTATAATGTTTAGGAATTATTTTATGATATTGATAAAGGAAATAATGAATCATACATGCATGTCAGTAGACTTTCATCCTTTACTAAATTTTTACCACAAAATAATCTTATCTCCAAAAGATGAGTATTCAAGATGAATTAGTTACATAAAAAGAGATAGAATGAACTTATATAGAATCACATCATTGAAAATATTGACTTATATATTTCCCCTCTCTTTAGACATTAACCAAAACCCAAATGGTTATCACAAGTTCAGATAATCCACAAAATGATAATTCTTTATAAAAATAAATACTACTATTAATATCCAAAATTTAACTATAAAAACCCGAAGTTCAACATATATAACATCATATATGTCATTTTCCCAAATTATAGACTAATGTTTTCCTTAGGAATATAGTATTCCCACCCTTATAAAATTACATAACCTTTTGTTAAGTGAATAATTCACATTGAGGATCCTTTCATGAATAGAATTTTATAGAATCGGGTAATAACTGTTAAATTACATCTCAAATATTACAATGTAGACACATAGGGTGTAGGCTGCAGTCTGTATCCCTAATTTTTCTGGTATTACAAAGTAGAAACTTCTACTTAGTATCAATTATTTCATAAAATAAAAACTTATTAAAAAAACAAGAATCCTTTCTTGATATAAATTTTCTTGATTTCTTCAATTCACATTGCCTACCATACCCCCTAAGAGAAAACACTTCCAAAACGTGGGATGAGAATAAAAAGATCTGTAAGGGTTATAAAGTAATTAAGTGAAACATTAGTTTGTCAATACATATAAATCATAAGCTCTTTAACATACCTCAATAAATCATATGATTTTTGAATAACACATTGAAATCATAGATCATAAATGTAACTTGTGGCATCCATATCAATCTTACATTTTAGCTTTCACAGCTATGTAGGGAGTTGTGTTTGGAATACCAATCACTATATATTCCCTAAATCACTATGAAAAACATTAATTTTAACCTCTATTTGTTTACCCAATGCATTTAGGATTTATCTTAAGCTAAAACATCCTTGTCTTATCATGGAACCACCCATATACGTAAACAATGCCGAAGAACCATACCATATTCATAACTCATAAAAAAATCATAAAGGAAATATAACATTTCCAAATTTCAATCATAGTATATCATTTCAAGATATTGAAATATTCAATCCATTTCCAAAACCTTTTAAATCATTTAATAAAGATATTTTTGAATAAAATTGTCCCATACCACTTTGATACTTTTAACATAAATTATCATTTTTAAAATATTATGGTCCATATAATGGACATTAATGATAATGATAAATCTTTAAATCATTTAAAATGATGTTTCAGTTAATGAATCATTTACCACATGATAAAATAATTAAAGAGTAACATTAAAAAAACCTTAATATCATGATAATAATTATATTCATGATATCATATGTCAAAGGGAATTATATACCCATTATAGTATAATATATATTCATGAAAACAATAAATGCATCAATGAATGGAGATTGATATGAAATCCCATACAGATATCATATAAATGATGTAAGAATTAATCAATGGGAAGATTATGTGAATTAACAGTATATCCAAAAAAGGTATGTATAAATTACAACATAAATTAATAAATATATATTCCACACTAAATAATATAATGACATAATCAAGATGACAAATATAAACAGAAATAATGGAAATTGAGTTAAGAAGTTCCCTTACAAAAAGTTTACTGCCTAAGGGCGTCACATAAATTTTTTTAAAATGAGTTGATGAGAGAAAAAATGGTATCTCATCCATTGGAAATAAAATTTATAGTTATAAGGAAATAGAACAATATATCCCAATATATGAAAATTTAAATTAAAATAGGTAACAAAAAATAAGTCTTTGGCAAAAAGAGGAGGGTGAAAGATACACTTACAATCATAATTTTGTTAATAAAAAAGATAGGTTATGTGTATTCAATATAAGTACAGATAATGTATGTATAAATAAATGTATTAGAACTATATTTATTTATCACATAATCATATCACGACATAACAATGAATTAGAATATTAACCCAATGAATGGAAATTTGGTTACGAAGTTCCCTGACATATTTAGTAACTTATAAAACATAAACCCCATGAAAGTAGGTTATAAAATAAAGACGTAAATACCCGTAAATTAAATTATATTACACATATAATAAATTTATGGGCATTTCATTCACCACACAAAAGGAACTAGTAGGAAATATACCATGATTCTAATGGTAATAAAAAGTGATATGAAAACCCATTACCTAGTGTTCGACTTGTCTTGTATATTCCTTGTTCTTCCTAAATAATAAAATTTAATTATTTTTGAATGGATAAAGAACCTTTTTCAACTTTATTCTTCATTTTACATCACTTATTAACCATCTATAACAATTATTAAATTATTTGTGTTCATATCAGACATTTTTTCAATGTTCGGATCTTTAGTCAAAAATGATCATGTCATAATTAAAAATTTTCCATGTGGTCAAAATTCCATTATCTCTAGAACTAAATTCATGATTTAGAATTAATAAATATCCTATATATCTACAATATATTTATTTATAATAATCTACATCATTTGGATATATGAAAATGAAATGCACCGTTCATGGAGAGGGTAAGTCGTATGTACGCCCAAACACTACATTAATTTTTTTTTCATTTTTAATGGATTGAAAACCAAATGATACCTAGGTATATTATTATTAAAATATAATATCATATTTTATATACATTACAAATGTTAATTAAAATCATCATTTATATGTTCCATGTATGGCATGAACATGTCATATCAGTTTTAGGTGGCGGTAGTCTGCACTTCCTAAAATGAAATTATCATATTTATCCATTATGGAAACCATAAATCTATGCTATAAATGAAAAATATAGAATCATAGAACAATATAAATATAAAATATATCACATATAAATGTAGTACGACTATAATGGGAACCATAAGATGTGGTAGAAAATAATAGAACAGTCATCATTTTTTGAGGCGGTAGTTCATCACCCACAAAAACAATATGCTCTAAATACATTAGATGTAGATGTGGGTAAGTTTAGTTTGAATAATTATCATAAAAAAACCTATTATATCAAGGATACTGGTTTTTTTATATAAACACTTAATAAGAGGAGAATAGGGACTAGATAAAAAAAATAAAAAAAAATTACTTGAGAGGAGATGTTACCTTTAAATCATGTAACTCTATTTGGTTTGAAACAAAAGAAATTATTGAGTTTCCTTCGGCCTATGGAAGGCTTCTACAAAGAAGATAAGGATGTTGGGATCTTATTTTTTCGATGTTGTATGAGCCAAGGGGCATGAGAGGTGTGTGTAATAGGATATAAGTGATGGCATTTTATTAGGGGATGAGGGGATTTTTAAGAATGATTGAAAATATTATTTTATTGTAAAATGAATTTTGATTTTTAAGAGGTCCTAAACTCAATAAATTATAATATAATGTGACTATTATTCTAAATCCTCTCTTCCAATATGTTTTAGAAACGTTTTGATTTCATTTTTAACCATATCATTTTCCTTTAACCGTTAGTTAAATAATTTTTCAGTTACCATGTCTTTTTTTATATTCATATTATATGGTTAATACATGATATTATTTTAAACTATAAAACCATTTGAAAATATAATCTAAAAAAATAAATAAATCATATGAAAAGATACTTTTGACTTAAAATGCAGTATTTTACACTATTTATTAAAAAATGAACATTATCATAAAAATACAACAAATTTTACCCAAATTAAACTCTGATATCCCACTTCAAAATAAGTAGATTATTTTGTAAAATACAACATATTAAAGTGATAAAAACTATATCTAAATTGGGTTTTCCTTAAAAAATGTGGCAAAACTGCCTTTTAAAAATATTGGAGTATTTATTCTTAAAATTGGATTCATTCTCATTTTAAGCCTATATTGTTTATTAGATAAATGTAAAAAAATTTAAAAAACATGTTTAATCATAATATGTTTAGTTCTATTAATTATGGCCAATAAAATGGCTAGGTGTTAACTACCATTTAAAATAATATTATATAATTATTTTTCAGTATGACTCAGCCTTGTGAGCAACATAAGATTTCGAAGAAACCCATTGCAGCGTGTTTGGAACAACATCAAACATAGTATCCCCCTTAAATTATAATTAATATTTAATTAAAAAAATATTAATAAATGTGAAAATTTCTTATTCTTTATTTACCTGGGACGTTACATCCTTCCCCGCTTTTGGAAATATAATCATCGTAATTTTATTCACTTATCAAATAAGTGGGGGTATTTATCCCTCATAGAATTATCAAATTACCATGTTTCCTCTTCAACCATATAGGTTTTCCACAAAACCATGACCTAATGAATTACATTATTTCGTAATAATTTATCGCTTTGGTTAAGAATCTGGACATGTTGTTCCTCATAAGAGTGATTATCTTCCAACATAACTTCCTCTATACACAAAGCAATATATGGATCTGGAATATAATTTAACATCATTGAAACATGAAAAAAATTGAGCACCTGGGATAAAATTGGAGGTAAAGTCACTCTGTAGGCAACTGATCGTAATTTTTCAAGTATTTCATAGGGTCCAATGAACCTCATACTCAATTTTCCCTTCATACCAAAAAGCATCAAATGTTTACATGGAGATACATTGAAAATACCTGATCAACTTTCTCAAAATAATGATCATTCCCTTAATTATCCACATAACGTTTCAACCTATTATGAGTAATTATCACGTGATTATGAATCATCCAACATTTTTCACCCATATACTCTACCAATTCCAGTTCCTTCAACTTTCAATCACATACATTATCACAAAAAGCTGGATTTCAACACAACTTTCTATATAAATCATCAAAAGAATCCATCTGTTTACTGGAATGGAATATTTTATTATAAAAAAAACCCATCCAATGAAAGTTGTTAGTCCCAAACTCAATAGAAATCCATTTAACAAGCACGTAGTATATCGTCCAATGTCTAAATTGTTTTTCCAAACATCCCAACTGATTGTAGATGAAAATCTATACTATAGAAAAATTTGACACCCAATGACAACTAAATACCTTTCAATAAGTTAGAAGTGAACCCAAAATCACGATAAAATACAATGGAGAGGGGAAATCAATGAAACCTGACTATATCATTAACATAAAAATGAGAAACTTGATCTAGGTACATAATATCTCAGTTAGGAAGAAAATTTGCAGATTTACTTAATTTATAAAAAAACTAAATTTCTTTGTTACCTTGAGAAGTGATTGCTGATCCCGTAATGAAATCCTTGAAATTTTTTTCTTATTTCCACTCTGGCACTGGTAATGGATGACACATCCCTTTTGGTAACGGCTACTCTGCTTTATCCTGATGAAAATCAAATACTTCACAGCAAAGTCAGCAATATATCTATTTATTTTATCCCACTAGTAATACACTAAAAGATCTCTGTACATCACAGTACATCTAGGATGAACTGAAAACAGAGAACCATGAGCTTCACATTATAACTCTTTCTTCAACTGGTAATCACAAGGCACACATAACCTCATTCCAAAACTCAAAACACAATCTCAATCAATGTTAAACTCAGTTAACATACCCTTCTGAACTAACTGATATTTTTTATGAAACTCACTATCTTCCTTATATTCTTCCATAATTCTATCTAATATAGATGATTTCATTGACTCATAAAACAAAATTGAGGAGTTTCCTACACCAAAAACTTCTATGTCAATGTTCAACCAATATTTAATCAAAGAATCTTATTCCAAACATAACATAGGTAATGTAGCATTAATTGTATGACTAAAAATATTAGCCACTTTATTTTACATTCCTAGAAGGTAATTAATTATTCAATAATAATCCTTGATTAATTCCATCCAAATCCTCGGTCTCATGTTCAAATCCTTCTGAGGTAAATATATATTGACCCCAAATGTATGAAGTATATATTCACTCAGAATTAACTGAACATGAGACAGAGGAGATGGTTGGAATTAATCAAGGATTATGATTTCACAATTAATTTCCATCAAAGAAAGGAAAATGAATTGGATGATGCTTTGAGCCAAAAAATATATGCTACATTAACCATGATACATTTGGAACTAGATAATTTGATTAACGATTTAGTGAACTTTGATTTAGATGTTTTTGGGGCAGAAAATTCCACTTTTTTTGTCAGGTGTCAGTGATATCATCTCTAGCTAACAGAATTATTAAATCATAAAAAAATATCGCGAGTCTTAGAAAAAGGTATAGTCTGTTCATAAGGGTATGTTACCTAAGTTTAACATTGATAGAGATTGGTTTTTGAGGTTTGGAAAGAGGTTATGTGTGCCTTGTGATTCGCATTTGAAGAAAGAGTTTTTTTGTGAAGCTCATAATTCTCCATTTTAAGTTCATTCTAGAAGTACTATGATGTACAAATATCCTCAAGAGTATTTCTAGATGGAATTAATGAAAATATATATTTATAACATTACGGTGAAGTGTTTTATTTTTAAAAAGTTTAATGAAGAGAGGCAATTACTAAAAGGGATTCCTCATCCTTTATCGATGCCAGAGTGGAAATGGGGAAACATGTCCATGGAATATTTGCTGGGATTACCAAAGTATTCTATTGGTAAAAATGAAATATGGGTTATTGTTGATCTATTAACTAAATATTCTAATTTTCTTCCAAATTGAGATACTCTATCTGTAGATCACCTTTCTCGGTTTTATGTTAAAATGGTAGTTAGGTTACATGGTGTTCCCCTCTCTATTGTATTTGATCATGATCTTATGTTCACTTCTAAATTTTATAATGGTCTATAGAAAAAGTTGTGTATTAAATGAAATTTTATTATATCTTTTCATCCAAAAGTATATGGGCAGTCAGAAATAACAATTCATACCATGGATGATATACAAAGATATTGTTCAATGGATTATTAAGGAAGTTGGGACCAAAATCATTATTTAGTTGATTTTTCTTATAATAAAATTCTCATTCAAGTATACAAATGGCTTTGTTTGAGGCATTATAATGCAAGCGGAGTCAAACTCCAGCTTTCTAGGATGATGTATGTGAAATAATGTTTATGGGACCAGAATTGGTCGAGGAGATGGGTGAAATGGTATAGTTGATTCAGAAGAAAAGGACAACAGCTCGGAGTAGGAAGAAAAGTTATGCAGATAGTCGGTCTAAGGATTTTTTTAGGTAAGTTATCATGAATTTCTTGATGATTCTAAATGGAAAACTATGATGCATTTTGGTAAGATGTAAAATTTGAGTCATAGGTTCATTGGGCCCTATGAAATTGTGATTAATTTGGATCAGTTTCCCATAGTGTGGCTTTACATCCTTCTTTATCCTAGTAACACAATGTTTTTAATGATTCAATGTTGAGATAGTATATGTCAGATACATCTCATGTTTTGAGCCCACAGGTAGTTCAGTTGGAAGATAATCATTCTTTATGATGAATTTCCACTCCGGATTCTTGATTGAAGAAAGAATGTTTACAGAATAAAGAAATTCATCCGGTAATGGTTTTGTGGAAAACCAATATTGTTGATGAGGCAACAAGGGAATTAGAGAATGCTCTGAGGGAAAAATACCACCTCTTATTTGATTGGTGAATAAAATTGTGGGGACACAGTTTCAAAAAGTGGGGAAGGATGTAACATCAGAGTTAAATAAATATTAAGACATTTTCATATTTATTAATATTAGTTAATTAAATATAAATTTTTCTTTAAAGGCAAAGCTATGTTCGATGGCGTACCTAACACACAATAATGGGTTTCTCTGAAATCTTATGTTGGATACAAGGAGGTGTCATACTGGAATGAACAAAACTAACCATATTATGAAAAAACATTTTGGTTAAATTTTTTTACATTTATCCAATAAACATTAGAGTCTTAAAATGAGAATGAAACAAATTTTATGAATAAATACTCTAATATTTTTAAAAGGTATTTTTACTGCCTTTTGATGGAAAAACTCTTTTAAATATATATCATTCCACTTTTATCTAAGTCTTTTCACAAAATATACTTCTTATTTAGAATATTGATATCAATATTTAAATTGGAAATTTTTTTGGTATTTTTATGATAATGTTCATTTTTTAATGAATAGTGGAATGTACTACATTTTTAGACAAAACTATCCTTTATTGTGATTTATTAATATGGATAGATTATCTTATTAAATGGTTTTAACGATTAATTGGATTATAATTTTACCATGTAATCCAATTTTGGTCATTGGATGTAATTTCACATTGATATTGGACATAAACACATGTTAATATTTTTTTTTGATTTCACTTCATAAAAAGATGTTGTATCATTTTGACAACGGAAATAAATTTTAAATTAATTAATGAAACATTATTTTTCTTAATTTTTCAAAATAGAAATTATTTTTGAATTTGGAATATAAAAATTATCTTTGTGTCCTTTTTTTATTTTTCTGAAAATATTCAAATTTTTATGAATAGTGAAAAACACTACATTGTAGTTAAAAAATCATCTTTTCCATTAAATAAAATTTTACTGATTCTGTAAATTGAATTTCAAAAATCTGAGATACATGGTTGTCATCAGTAAGTTAAATTTGGATCAATAGTATGAAAATAATTTTTGGTGAATTTTAACGTTTTTTTATTTAAACGATTAATGGTAAATAAGGAAATTTAAGAAAAAAAATAATATTATAGTAATATAAAATTACATAATCCCTTGTCTCAACCTTATTGGATGAGTCATGAAAATCCAAGGAAATCATTTGGGGAGACTTTTAGCCTTTGAATGCCACTTGGTTAATATAACGACATTAATAACTATTTATTTAAAGTAAAAATAAAAATATCCTAAACATGTATTGTTTTTCTAAAACAATTATAACGCGGGGTTATATAATCGTTATCTTTGACTATAAATAATCATTATAAATATAAAATTATTTCCTACATCATGGTATTTTATTAATAATTTTGGAAATCATGTAAATTTATTTATTTATGACACAATGATTATGTAATGATTACCTCTTTAGTGAATATTTTAAATAAATGAGATTATAAATATTAAATGAAATTTCTTTGAATCATTTTATTCCATGTTTGAAATTTATGGATGATTATAACTTTTTATATTTAAATTAGTGATGTTTTTTCTAATTTATCATGTTGTTATGGTTTTTAAAAAAATTCATGATATGAATAGAATAAAAATTGACATAAATAAATTTTTAAATCAATTAATATTTTATTAAATGAAAAAATATTCCAAAAAATCCTATAATTTTCCAAATGAAATATATGATGTTAAAATTTTTATTAATGATAAATTTTGGGTTGTTTGATATATTATTGTAACTATATTAATTATATAGTATGAATATACAAGAAGACATAGTAAATGTTAAATAAGTTATCTAAGGGTTAAAGATAAATGCAAAGGTGAAAAATGATCCCAAAAATTATCGAAAACCAATTGGTTGATAGGATTTAGAATAACAGTAAAATTACATTATAATATAATTATTTTGGAACCTTTTAAATCAAAATCTAGATTATAATGAAATAATATTTTCAAACATTCCTAAAGATCCCCTCATCCCACTTAGAAACAACCATCACCTCTAACTCATTACACACACCTCTAAAGCTCCTTGGCTCATCCAAAATGTACCCAAATAAGCTTCTTACATCACTATCTTCCTCCAGGAATACATACATTATGATAAAGAAACTTCAAGAATTCCTTTTGGTTTAAACCTATGGGAGTTATCCGATTTAAATGAAGAACAAATAACATGCAAGACAAGTCATACTTGAGGTAAGGGGTTTTCATCTCAATTTTTATTTCCATGAGATTCATGATATATTTACCACTATTTAATTTTTTGTGGTGTATGTAATTATCATGATTTTATTATTCATGTAATATAATCTAATTTATGGGTATTTTCATCTTTATTGAATTATCATTTTTTCATGGGGTGTTTGTTTCGTATGTAACCAAATTAGTAAGGGAAATTCTAATTTCAATTCCCACTCATTAGGTTTTACACATACATGATTGATTAATTTACTATAATATTATGTGTAAAATCCATATTTTTTATTTATGTAGTAGTTTCCACTCACATATTTGTGGGTATACTTTTGATACACATAATCACTCAATTGATAAATTCTCAAGTCATTGATATAAACATTATATGGATAATCATAACTCAATTTCCATTCATTGAGTTAAACATTCAAGTCATTGATTCTGTATTTACAAGAATTTTTTTTAATGTACTTTGATTTATTTACACTAAATATCTAATCATATTGAGTGTATTTATATTTTTCCCACATAATTTTATCGTTTTTTAATCCATAATCTAAGGATATGGTTTTTTTATAAAGGACTTCTTCTCAATTTACATTCCATTGAGACTTCATTGTTGTTATGTGTAAATTAAATTTTATGCGGTGTATATAGTATTCTTTGACATATTATACCATGAATCCCATTATTCTCATGAAATTATAATTTTTTTATTAATGTTATTCCTTAATAATTTGTATTCAAGAGTCTCTCATTTGGTTAGGAACTCTTTAACTAAAATATTTTTTTAAATGTTTTAAAGATTTATTCTTCTAAATATTTCTCATTAATGTCCATATTTTAAAAATGGTTTAAAGATTTATTTATATGGACATCAATTTTTTAAAATTAAAATTCCTTTCGCAAGTTTCAGAGTGGTATGGGACACATTGATTCAAAAATCTACTTTTTGAATGTTTTAAATAATCTGAATATGTCAATATCTTGAAATGATATCTTTTCATTACAATGTGGAAATGTAATAATTCCTTTATGGATTTTTATGTGTTAGTATTGTGTTATGATTCTTTGGAATTGTTTGTGTATAAGGGTGGTTCGACGACCAATCTAGGGAGGTGAGCCCAATATAGCTCTCTAATGCATTGGGTAACGTGACATAGGTAAACATTAATGTATCTTCTAAGAGATATAGGGAATATAATATGATGCGTATTCCAAGTGTAACTCCTTGGGTAGCTGTGAAATCTACAATGAAAGTATGTTATGGATTCCACATGTTACCATTATGATTTTTGATTTCTATGTGTTATTCAAAAATGTTATTATTTTTTGATGTATACTAAATAGATCATGTTTTAATGAGTTTGGTACATTTTGAAATCAAAATTTATGTTATAATAAAATAATATTTTCAAACTATCCTAAAGAGCCCCTACCCCCTTATAAAATTCCATCAAATCTAACCCATTGCTCACATCTCTCAAGCCCCTCGGTTCATCCATACTTTTCCCAAATGATCTCTCAATTTCTCTCTCTTCCTCTTAAAAGCCTTCCCTTAGGTAGAAGTAAATTCAAGAAATCCTTTTGGTTAAAACTAAATAACGTTACCCAATATAAAGGTAACATCTTCTCTCATGTTATTTTCTTTTATTTTCTTTATCCACATTATATTCTATTCATACTCTTTGATTACATAAAAAAACTAGTATCCTCAATATAATAGTTTTTTTCAATGATAAGGATCCAAACTACCCTTATACCCACCTCCATCTAATGGATTTTAAACAAACTATTTCTGTGTACCGTGAACTACTACCTCACGAAACGATGATTGTTCAATTATCTCATATCATCTATCATGGTGGACATTATTATGGAACTATATATATGTGTGATATATATTATAATTATATTTTCTCTATGATTATGTATTATTCATTTAAAACATACCTTTATGGTTTCCATAATGGGTAATTATAGTAATTTCATTTGAGGAAGTGCAGACTATGACACCCTCAATGTGATATGACTCATTCATTCCATAGGTAAAATGTATAAAGGATGGTATTAATGAACATATTATATGTATATAAAATATGAAATCCATTTTTTATACTAATCATATCATGACATTTTAAAAATTCCATACCAACTTGATTCTTTTAAGAAACCTTCATTAATTCATAGATGACAAGTTATCTTCATCTCTAAAATTCATGGATGGAATAAAATGTTTCATGATAAATTCATTTTAATATTTATAATATCATTTATTTATAAAATACATTAATGAGGTAATACTTAAACCACCATTCTTTCTTAAATAAGTTCAGTTATATAATGTATAAAAATTATAAATAAAATACAATGATGTAGGAAATATTTTTATTTTGACAATGACTATTTATTATCGAAGATATCAATTATATAACCACATGTTAAAATTGTTTTTTGGAATATCAATACATGTTAGTGATCTTTTTATTTTATTTTTAATTTTTTTGTTAATATCAATATGTCACCCAAATGGATTTCAAAAGCCAAAAGTTATACCCAAGGATTGTATTGGTCATCCATGACCAATCCAATATGTTTAGGACATGGGTTAAGGTAATGTTATATTATTATATTATTATTTTTACCATAAATTAACGCAAATACAAGGACCATATAAATCCAAAAGGTTATATATAAATATATACATGAAACCAAATATAATTCTTCATTGAATAACATTTTCACATATCAAAATTCTGGTTTATAGATACTAGAATGTCTTCCAACGTAATCCCATCATCAAAATATCCTTAACACATTTAAGCATTTCATCATCATAAAATATATATAGCTCTTGAATCCATCATATGTAGACTTATTACTCATTCAACAATCTTCAGGATCCATTAACAATTATTTCACAACTTATTCTTTAATACTTGTTTCTCACAAACAAAATCATGAATCAAATACTAGGATTCAAATTGTGTTATTATATTTTCATTTTATTTTGAATGTCTTTATTCCATACATGAATTTTGGATATGAGGATGACTTGTTATCGTTGAATTAATGAAGGTTTTTTGAAATAATCATATTGGTTTGGAATTATTTAAAAATTCATTATTTAAATAGTAAATAAATTGACATAAATGAGTTTTAAAATAAATTAATATTTTATAAAGTGATAAAATAGCCCTAAAAATATAAGATTCGTCCAAATGACATATATGATGTTTCAAATGTCATTATTGATTCATTTTGGATTGCATGTCATTTTATAGTAAATATATTAACCCTATAGTACGAATATTCAAGAAGACATGTTTAAAGTTATATATGTTAACAAAGGGTTAAGTAAAAATGATAAGGATTAAAAAATATCAAAAAAATATCCAATTATTATTGGATGATTTTATTTCAACGTATATTCATCTTATATTATATTTTAATGATTGTTGGACATTTTTAAAACAAAAATCATTTTATAATAATATAGTACTTTCAAACATTCCAAAAGATCCCATCAACTCTTTTATAAAAGGACCACATTTATAACACATTACTCACACCTCTCAAGCCCCTTGTCTTTCACAACCTCTAACCAAGTAACCTCTAAAAATCCCTATTTTCTCTTATAAGACTTCTCTTAGGCCGAAGTCACTTCATGAACGTTTTTTGGTTCAAAATAAAGGTAGTTATCCGATTTAATGGTAAAATATTTTCTCAAGATCGTTTCTTTTTATTTTACATAATATATTCATATTCTCTTATTATTCATTGTTTAAATAAAAAAACCTGTTTCCAGAATATACTAGTTTGTTTTATTTATAAGTATTCAAACTACACTTCCCGCACCTCCATCTAATGGATACAGACATACTGTTTCTATGGATGGCAAACTACTGCCTCACAAAGCGATGATTGTCTAATCCTCTCATACCACCTCTTATGGTGGCCATTAATATGGTACTATATTTATATGTGATATAAATTATTTTATATTAAAAATATGTTTCATTATTTTTCATTTATAATATACTTTTATGGTCTCCATAACGGGTACATGTGATAATTTCATTTGAGGAAGTGCGAACTACCGCCCCCCCAAAATGATAAGACTAGTTCATGCCATACGTGGAACATATAAATGATGGAATTAAGGGAATTATATACGTTATTATACTATTATTATAATATACCTATGTATAATTATGTTTTCATTCCATTAAATATGAAATAGAAATGAATGCAGTGTTCATGCATACGTACAACTTACCGTCTCCATGAATGGTGCATTTTATTTCTTATCTCCAAAGGTTATATATTTTTATAAATACATATATATAATGGATATATACGATATATATGACATATAAATCATGAATATAATTCTGTAGATAATGGAAATTTTACCAAAAGGACAATTTGTAATTATAAGTTCATTTTTGTCTCAAGTATCAAATATCAACAAAATGACCAACATTAACTTAAATAATTATATAATGTTTATAATAATGTAATAAGTAATATAAAAGGAGAAAAGGAAACATGAAATAGGTTCTTAAGGAATTAGGAATTAAATATAGTTTATTATTTAGAATATTATAGCACGAACGAGTCAAGTCGAACACAAGGTAAGTGAAAATATTATCAAAATTTCCATTCATTAGGTTGATCTTCTACCTTTTCGTTTTTTTCATTCTATGATTATGTAAGAAATGATTTTTTTCCATATATTGTATTTATTATTTATTTATTTCTAGTTACATTGAATACACATAATTGATCTATTTTATTTACCAAATGATATTTTATAAAGGACTTCATCTCAATCTCCTTTCATTTACGAACATTTGGATTTATACACAACTTTATCTTATACTGTTTATAAACCCCTTTGCTTTTTACTTTTTTTCAAAAGAAATTTTTTCTGTATGAAGCATGTTACTAAATTTAAAAAATCATGTTTCTTTTTAACGTATATGTTGACAATGACCTTTCACCTACCATGAGTATTATTTGATAGTTGGCTTCAATAATAAGTCATTGTTTTTTGTAAAGGAAAATAAATACCATATACTCTTTTACAAATTATGGTATTGAAAGTAGTTTTGATAATGGATTGATTATGTTAATATATTTAGAAGATATATTCAGTTTTCATTATGGAAATTTAATCTTTCCTTTATGTTTGTGTTATGTGTTATGATTATGTTATGGTTTTTGGGCATTTTCTTTATATACGGTTGGTTCCATGATAAACCTTGGGCGAGGGAGCCCGAGATAGATCTCCAATGCCTTGGGTAATGTGATATAGGTAACTGTTTTTGTTTATCCTAACAAATTTAAGGAATATATGGTGATGGGTATTCTAAATGTAACACCCTATGTATCTTTGAAGGCTACAATGTGAGTATGTTATGGATGCCACAAGTTACCTTTATGATTTATGATTTCTATGTGTTATTCATAAATATTAGGATTTCATGAGTTGTATTAAAGATATTATGTTTTAATGTATTGATGGACTAATTATTTAAAACATTATTTTATAACCATTACTGAGATTTTAATGCTCATCACAGGTTTTTGAAATGTTTTTCATAGGGTATAAGTAAGGGTAAGGAAGGAAAGTATTCAAGAATAATTATATCATGAAAATAATTTTTGTTTTATTTTAAGAGTTTTTATTTTATGAAAAAAATTGATACCGAGTTGAAGTTTCTACATTGTAAAATTTGATATATAATGTAATATTTATGGCATAATTCTCTAAAACACTAAACTAGAGAAGATCCTCAATATGGATTATTAACCTAATTCAATATTATATAATGTTTAAGCCCATGGCCTTATAAATGGTATCAAAGGTCAGTTAATACAACATTAGGAGTTAGGGTATTATAAAATTAATAACAATAAATTAATGAATGGTAAGATTGAAATGATATACAATTTATAGATTAACAAGTTCCTTCACCTTAGATATTTTGGTGGTTTGAATTTTTTTCTATAGAGGAAACATGGAAGCTTTGTTGGGAAGGCATACAAAGTAGAATTACTTTCAAATTTAGTATCCTAAGATAGTCAGAATCAGAACTGAAAAGTTTGTTGCAGTGATGGATTAGTTTATTCATGTGATAAATGGTAATTGTGTTTATTGATTAGATTTTTGTTTTATTCTAAAACTAAAGTGGAGTAAGAATTTCATTTTTTGGTTGTCTTGAAAACATTAAAAAAAATTAAATTTTATCGATAATTTAGAAAGTGTGAGTTTTGGTTACAAAAAATTTCATTCCATGGTCACATTGAATCATAAAATTTGCACAAATGTGGATCCTCGTACAAATTTGTTTTTTCAGAATGGACAATACCTACACATATAACAGATAATCGTAGTCTTCTATGTTTGCAGGGCTATTACCGAAGGTTTTTTGAGATTTTGTCACTGATATCTAGCCCATTCACTAAATTAACTCGAAAAGGTGTTTATTTTATATATACAAAAGAATGAGATAAATGATTATAGGAATTGAAAAGTGTATTGGTAAATTCTGCAGTTTTGGCACTAGCTTCCAAATATGTTGAATTTGTTATCTACAGTGATGATTCATTTAAAGGAATTGGTTCTATCCTAATGAAGAATAATCATGTAATTTCTTCTTCATCACATAAGTTGAAACATCATGAGTTAAGTTACCCTATAGATGATTTGGAATTATTTTTTTGTTTGTTATTTAAAAATATGGAGGCATCAATTGTATAGATTAAAGGGTGAAATATATACTGATCACAAAATTTTGAATTACATTTTCTCTTAGAAAAAATTGAACATGAGATATAGGAAATGGCTACAATAAATCAATGATTATGATTGAATGATTCATTACCATCCAGAAAAGGAAGATAATGTGGATGATTATTTGAGTACAAAAAGTAATTCTATCTTAACTATGTTACATTTGAAATAAGATCCTTTGATTATTGAATTGTTAAAATTTTTAATAGAAGTTGATGGTGCAATAAATTACAATATATTATTTTTGGTGTCAGTGTAATCATCTCTATAAGACAGAATTAAGCGAGAGCAAATGTAGAAAGTGAGTTTTTTAAAAGCGTAGAGTTGATTTAGAAGGGTAAGTTGCCTGATTTTAATATTGATAATGATTGTGTTTTGAGGTTTGGAAAGAGATTATGTGTTCCTTGTGATTAAAAGTTGAAGAAAGAGCTATTATTTAAATCTCGTAGTTCTGTTGTTTTCAGTTCACCCTATCAGTAGTATGATGTACTGAGTTCTTTTGGAGTATTACACGTGGGATGGAATGAAAAGAGATATTGCTGACTTTACTGTGAAGTGTTTGACTTTTCAAAAGATTAATGTAGTGCGGCAGTTACAGAATAGGATGCTTTAGCCTTTACCAATTCCTAAGTGGAAATTGGAAAATGAGTCCATGGATTTCATCATGGGATTTCAAAAAAAATCTTGAGGTTGTAATGTAATCTGTGTTATTGTTGATCGATTGATTGAATCTTCTCATTTCCATCTAATTCGATATACTTTTTATCTACATCAACTTTTATAGATGTATGTTAAAATTACAGTCAGGTTCCACAGAGTTCCCCTCTCCATTGTATATGATTGTGATCTCTACTTTACTTCTAACTTTTGGAAGGTTCATTAGAAGTCTTTCAGTACTGAATTAAATTATAGTATTGCTTTTCATCCACAATTCGATGGGTATTCAGAAAGAGAAATTAAAACATTGGAAGATATTTTACATTATTTCACAATGGATTACTGTGGATATTGGGACCCACATATTTATTTGGTTGAATTTTCATATAATAATTGTTTTCATTATAGTAGATATATGGTACCATTTGAGGCCTTATGTGGAACACTATATTAAAAAAGAAACTTTTTAGGATGAAATCTGTGAAAGGAAGTTGATGGGACAAGAAGTGGGAGTAAAGATGAAATAAAAAGGTCAATTGATTCAGAAGCACATGAGAACATCTTAGAGTAGGCAGAAAAGTTATGTGGATAACCAGAGGAGGGATCTTTCTTTCGAGGTAGTTGGTCACATCACTCTCAATTATTCTTCATAGAAAAGTGTGACATGATTTGGTAATAAGTGAAAGTTGAGGCTAAGGTTCCTTGGACCCTATGTAATCTAGGATAATGCTGGATAAGTTCCCTATATATTGGATTTACCTCCATGTTTATCCCATGTGCACAATGTTTTTTATGTTTCAATGTTGAAAAATAATATTCTATATCCATTTAATGTTTTGAGTCAAGTGGTGGTTCAGTTGGATGAGAATCTCTCTTTTATAGAAAAACCAGTCCAGATTCTTGACTGATGAGAGAAAGTGTTGTGGAATAAGGCAATTCATCAAGTAAAGGATTTGTCGAAAAACAATAAGTTTGAAGTGGAATTGTGGGAATTTGAAAATTTTATGAGGGATTAATAACCCCACTTATTTGATAAGTACGTAAAATTGGGATTATGTAATTTCTAGAAAGGGGGAAGGATGTAACATCCTAGGTAAATAAAGAATAAGAATTTTTTAAATTTATTAATATTTGGGAATTCAATATTAATTTTCCTTTTAAGAGGATTCTATGTTCTATGGTGTAGCCGACATGCCACGATGGATTTCTCTGAAGTCTTATGTTTCACACAATGCTTATTCCTATTGAATAATATTAATAAAATATTTTTATTTTAAGTGGTGGTTAGACATTTTATTTGACAAAATGTAAACAAATCACCATATTATGATTATACATGTTTGTTAAATTTATTTACCTTTATCCAATAAAATTTAGGGGCCTAAAATGTTAATGATTCCAATTTTAAGTATTAACACTCTAATATTCTTTAAATGGTTGATTTACCACCTTTTGATGGTGAACCCATTTAAAATATAGTTTTTGAAACTTTAATATGTTTCATTTGAAAAAATAAACTTCTTCTTTAGAAGAGATACATCAAAATTTTCTTGGGGTTAATATTTGGTATTTTCGGATAAAGATCATTTTTTAATAAATAGTGAAAATTACTACATTTTAAGGGAAAACTTTCTTTTAATATGACTAATTTATGTGGTTAGATTATCTTTAAAAATGGTTTTAAAGTGTAATTGGATTATATTTTTACCATTTAATCCAATGTGTATTGTTAGATGTAATTTTACATTCAAGATGGAGATAAAAAAATGCCAATCTTTTTGTAGTTTTTACTTCGTAAAAACACACTTTCTAGTTTTGACAACGTATGTTGATTTTAAATAAATTAATGAAATTTAAATTTTTTAAAATACTTATGTGAGTTGAATTTAAAAAATCCAACATACATGGTTATCATTAGTATGTGAAATTTTGTTCAATATGATGAAAATAACTTTTTGTCAATAGTTACATTTGACATTTATTTACTGCGATTAAAGGTAAATAGGGTAAATGAAGGTAAAAATAATATTATAATAATATAAAATTATCTTCACACTTGCCCTCGCCTTATTGGATTAGTCATTCCTGATGAATACAATCCATTGGTAGAACATTTGGCATTTGAAATCCATTTGGGTAAGTTATTGACATTAATAATTTTTTATTTAAGTAAAATTAAAAATATCTAAAACATGTATTGTTTTGATAAAACAATTATAACATTGGGTTATGTAATTGATATATTTGACTCTAAACAGCCATTTTTAAGATAAAAGTATTTCCTACATCATGGTATTTTATTTATAATTTTTAAACATGATGTAAAAAAATTACTTATTACAGAATGATTATGTAATGATTAATTCATTAGTGAATCTTTTAAATAAACGAGATTATAAATACAAGATAGGACATAAAAATTCATTTCCCACATAATCATAGACCAATATAATCAAAAAGCAGACTATCAACCCAAAGATTCGAAATTGGGTTATGATGTTCCCATACAAAAATTTCGCAGCCTAGTGGTGTCACTTAAAAATTTCATAAAATGAGTTAATGAGAGAGAAAAGGGTCTCTCATCACATGGACATAAAATTTAAAGAAATTTTTATATATAATAACATATCCCAAAATTTGAGAATTGATAATTAAATACATAACATAAATGAAGTCTTGACTATAAGAGGATGGTGAAAGGTCCCCATTCCGATTTGGTAACATATGAAACATACACCACATGAAAGAAGGATCATTCAATGAAGATGTAAATACCCATAAATTAATTATATTATACCATTAATAAAATCATGGGCATTAAATACACCACACATATAGAAATAGTTGAAATTTTTTCATGATTTGCATAGGAATAAAATGTGAAATGGAAACCCCTTACGTCGTGTCCGACTTCACTTGTCTGTTCTTCAATATACTGAATAATAAAGTAAAGTTTATTTCTGCTGCCTAAAATCCTTTTCAAGTTTATTTTTTCCTTTTATATCACTTATTACATCATTATAAAAATTAAATAATAAATATGTTAATATAGGTCCTTTGGTCAATATTTAGTACTTGAGTAAAAAATGAACTTCATAAAGTTACCAATTATCCATGTGGTCAAAAGTAATTTATCTACAGAATGATATTGATGATTTATATATCATATTTATTTGATATATATATATATATATATATGTTTTTATTAATAATATTAAATATCATTTGGAGATAAGAAATGAAATTCACCATTCATGGAGATGGTAAGTCGTACGTACAAATGAACACTACTTTCATTTAAAATTAATATTAAATTAAACATATAACATAATTGTACATAGTAATATTATAAATCTAGTATAATATCATATATAATTTCATTAACTCCATCATTTATATGTTCCATGTATGGAATTAATGAGTTATATCACATAGAGGGGGCAGTAGTCTGGACTTCCAAAAATGAAATTATCGCATTTACCCATTATGGAAACCATAATGGTATCCTATAAATGAAAAAATAATAATAATTTATACAATATAAATACAATATATATATATATCACATATAAATAAATTACCGTCTTAATGGCCACCATATGATGTGGTTGGAGAAGATTGATCGATCATCATTTCGTGAGGCAGTAGTTCACCATCCATTGAAATATTGTATTCTAAATCCATTAGATGGATGTGTGTGTAAGTGTAGTTTCAATACTTCTCATAAAAAACCAAGTATATTTTGGATACATGTGTTTTTGTTTAAATATTGAGTAAGAATAGAATATGGAGTGGAGAAGGAAAAAAGGAATTGAACTTGAGAGAAGATGTTACCTTTAAATCGGGTAACTCCCTTTGGATTGAACCAAAAGGCTTTCTTGAATTTCATCATACATAGGGGAAGGATTATATGAGGTATAGATTGTTGTTGGGAGATTTTTTGGGCCATGTATGGATAATACAAGGGGATTGAGAGGTGTGTGTAATGGGCTAGAGGAGATGGTCGTTTATAAGGGGGAAGAGAATCTATTTAAGAATGATTGAAAATATTATTTTATTCTAAATTGAATTTTGATTTCAAATGGTTCTAAACACAATAAATTCTAAGATAAGATGAATATTATTAGAAATCCACTCAACCAGTTGGTTTTATACATGTTTTGGTGTCATTTTTAACCTTATCATTTAGCATTAACACTTAGTTAACTAATTTAACTTTTAACCGGTCTTCTTGCATATTCATACTATATGGTGAATAGAGTAAATATAAAATTACAAGAAACCCAAAATGGATCATTAATGAATGTTGTAACATCATATATGTCATTTTGATGAATATTGTATTTTATACAATATTTTATCATTTTATAAAATATTAATTGATTTAAAAATGCATTTATGTCAATTTTTATACTATTCATATCTTGAATATTATAAAAATCCAAAAAACATGATTTTTTTAAAAAAGCATCACTATTCCAAAAATAAAAATTCATCATAATCTATTAATTCTAGGATGGAATAAATGTTTCAGAATAATTTTATTTGAATCATTATCTGTCATTTATTTAAAACATTCATTAATGAGGTAATCATTACATCATCATTATGTCATAAATAAATTTATTAATATGATGTAAAAATATTATAAATAAACTACCAGGATGTATTAAATCTTATTATCCTTTTAATGACTATTTATAGTCGATGATATCAATTATTTTACACCACACTAGATTTTTTATGGAAAACAATAGATGTTTTTGATATTTTTATTTTTACTTTAAATAAAAAGCTATTAAAGTCATTATCTTACCAGAGTGGCATTCAAAGGCCAAAATTCAGACCCATAGATTTTATTGGTTGGTAATTACTTATAAAATAAGGTTATAACAAGTGTTAAGATAGTTTTATATTGTTATAATATTATTTTTACCTTAAATTACCCTATTTACCTTTAACCGTAGTAAATAAATATCAAAAGTTACAATTCACAAAAAATTATTTTAATCTTGTTGAACCAAATTTTTCATACGGATGAAAAACATGTATGTGGGATGTTTTAAATTCAATTCATAGAATCATTCAAATTTCTCTTAAATGAAAAAGTCAGTTTTGAACTACTCTGTAGTGTTTTTCACTATTCCCAAAAAATTAATCGTTTTAAGAAAAATTCCAAAAATTCAACCAATGATAATTATGATATTCTGAATTAAAAAATTATTTCTATTTTACCAAATTAAAAACCTAAAAGTTTAATTAATTTATTTGATATTAATTTCGGTTGTCTTAACTCAAAAGCTTGTTTTTAAGAAGTAAAAACTAAAAAAATATTAACATGTGTTTTTGTCCAATTTCAATGTGAAATGATTTCTAATTATCAAAATTTTCTTAAATGGTAAAATTATAAACCAGTTACACTTTAAAATCATTTAAATAGAAAATCAAATGATATAAATAAATCGTATGAAAAGACAGTTTTGACTTAAAATGCAATATTTTTCACTATTCATTAAAAAATGAACGTTATCAGAAAAATAAAAAAAATTACCCACAGAAACTTTTGATATCCCGCTTCAAATGAAGATGTTTATTTTTTCAAATTAAAAATATAAAATTTAAAAAACTACATTTTAAAGGGGTTCACCATCAAAAGGTGGTAATAACCTTTTAAAGAATATTATTGTATTTCATGCTTAAAATTGGATTCATTCACATTTTATGCCTCTAAATTTTATTCGATAAATGAAAAAACATTTAACAAACATGTATAATCATATTGTTGTCAGTTCTTTTCATTCCCACTAATAAAAAGTCTCGGTTTTAACTAACACTTATAATAATATTATGTTTTTATTTTAAAGTATGACACAGCATTGTGTGCAACAGAAGACTTTGGAGAAACCCATTGTTGCGTTTTAGGAACGCCATAGAACATATATTTCCTTTAACGTAAAATTAAATTTTAATTCAAAAATATTTATTAATATGAAAATGTTATATTTTCTATTTACCTGGGATGTCACATCATTTCCCAAACTTTGAAATTTCATCCTCAAAATATTATTCACTTAACGAATAAGTGGGGAATTTATCCCTCATAGAATTTTAAGATTCACATGTTGCCTATTCAACAATATTGTTTTTTTCAAAAAACCTTTACCAGATGAATTACCTAATTCCACAACACTTTCTCTCTTCTGTCATTAATCTGGATAGGATGTTCCTCTTTTCTTTTATAAAATACAAAAATATTATCTATAAACACAACCACCATTTATCACTAGAGTCAACTGAGCCATCTCTATAACAAACTGTTTAATTTGGATTCCGACCATCTTAGGATACTGATTTGGAAGGTCATTTCCCTCTATATGCCTTCCCAGCAAAGCAAAACTGTTTCCTCTGTGGAAAACCATTCTGAAAACTAAAATATCTTAGGTGATACAACATGGTAATATATTAATGATATATCAATTAAATATTTCCCTAAATTAATTTAACTATATCCTAACTCCTAATTTTTTCAAAAACAAACTCTGATACCTACTATAATTCCCCATCCTTAAACCTTACATAATCATGAATTATGTTAACAATTTACATTGAGTGTCTTTCCAGGTTTAGAGTTTTAAAAAAATAGGTCATAACTATTACATTACATCTCTAATATTACAAATTGGACACCTATACCCATTATGCATTTTTTCTTAAAATTATTATTCATAAAAGAAAACAACTTTTTTTTTTCTTGATATGATCCTTCTTGAATTATTCATTTATTTTACCATACCTTATGCCCTGTGAAAAAATTTCAAAAACCTTGGATGAGCATAAAAAGTTCTTTTATTTTATAAAATAATGAAAGACAACATTAGTCCATCAATACATACAAAAAAATGCTATTTAACAAACCTCATGAAATCATATGAATTTTGAATAACATATAGAAACAATAAATCATAAAGGTATATTGTGGAATCTATATCATGCGTACATTGTAGCTTTCACAGCTACATAGGGAGATACATTTGGAATACCCGCCAAATTATATTTCTAAAACTATTAGGAGAAACATTAATGTTTACCTATGTCACATTACCCAATGCATTGGAGAGCTATCTCAGGCTCACCCGCCCAAGGATTATCACGGAACCACTCGTATGCGTAATAAATTCCCATGAACCATGAAATAATAATAACACATGAACAAGCATAATTGAAGGACAACATTTCTAAATTGTAATCACAATATAAAATATCCACATATTGACATAATCAGTCCATTATCAAAACCATTTTAAATACCAAAATATGTAAAAAGGGTATGTTGTATTTATTTTCCTTTTCAAAAAACTATGCCTTGTAGAGGAAGCCAAATATCATATAATGCTCGCGGTGGTGGAATGGTCATTTTCACTTCATATGTTAAACCAAAATATTCTTTTTGTTTATAAGGAAAATTCTGTGTAGGGAAAATATTCTTTTTTAATAAAAGTAATAGTCAAAGGGTTTTAAACACTATATAAAAGAATGTTGTGTATAAATAAAAATATTCCACAATGAAAGGAGATTGAGATGAAGTCCCTTACAAATATCATTTTGTAAATAAAATCATTTGATTATGTGTATACACTATAAGTACACATAATTTTTCTATAAATAGAAGATAGTACATCCAAATTCATTTCGAACATAATCCTATAACAACATAATCAAAATGTAAAAGATTTAAACAATGAATGGAAATTGGGTTAAGAAGTTCCCTTACAAAAATTCTGAAACCTAACAACATTACATAAAAATTCCTAAAATGAGTTTATGAGAAAGTAAATTGTATCTAGACACATATAAATGAAATTTACCGCAATAAGTATATAGATTAATAGATCCCAACATATTATAAATTAAATTTAATGACATAACATAAAAGAAGTCTTTGACTATAAGTGTAGGGTTAAAGGTTCCCTTACCGAGATGGTAACTTATGAAAAATACACAAGATGAAAGAAGGATCAGAAAATGAATGTGTAAATTCCCATAAATTATAGTATATTACACAATGAATACAATCATTGGATGTAAAAGCACCACACAAAATTAAATAGTGGAAAATATTGCATGAATCTCACAAGAATAAAAAGTGAGATGGAAACCCATTACCTCATGTCCTACTTGACTCATTCTTTCTTTAATCTCATGAATAATAAAATTAATTTAATTTATACATGCTTAAGAAAATTTTCATGCTTTTTTGTTCTTTAATATTACTTATTACCTTGTTATGAACAATACATAATTATTTAATTTAATATTGGTCGTTTTTGTTGATATTTGGAACTTGAGATAAAAATGAATTTCATATAATTACAAACTGTCTTTGTGTCCAAAATTCCATTTTCTCCATAAAGATATTCATCATTTAGATACCATATATATCATATATATCATGTATATATATGTATAAAAAATTTATATAACATTTCGAGATAAAAAATTAAATAAACCATTCATGGAGACGGTAAGTCATTCATACGCATGAGCGTTACATTCGTTTCTTTTTCATATTAAATTGAATGAAAACATAATGATACATAGTTATATTATAATACAATATATTATCATATATATTATCATTAACATTATCCTTTATGTGTAGCATGTATTGTATGAATGTGTAATATCACTTTGAGGCGGCAGTAGTCTGGACTTCCTCTAATGAAATTATTGCATTTACCCATTATAGAAACCATAACGGTATGCTATAAATAGAAAATAAAAAATCATAGAGACTTTAAAAATAAAATATATATATCACATATAAATATATTTCAATCTTAATGGCCACCATAAGAGGTGGTATGAGAAGATTGAACAATCATCATTTTGTGAGACACTAGTTCGTCGTCGATAGAAATAGTATGTTCTAAATCCATTAGATGGAGGTGTGTGTAAGTCTAGTTTGAATCCATCTCATAAAAAACGTATTATAAAGAGGATATTTCTATTTTTGTGTAAAAAAATAATATGATGAGAATAGGGAGTGGAGAAAGAAAATAAATGAAAAGAACATGAGAGAAGTAATCGCCTTTAAATCGGGTAACTCCATTTGGATTGAAAAAAAAGGCTTTATTAAATTACTTTATTCCTAGGGTAAGGATAATAAGAGGATTATATAGTTATTGGGAGCCTATTTTGGTAGATTTTGGACTTCTAGAAGCTTTATACGTGTGTGTAATATGTTAGAGTTGATTACCTTCTATAAAGGGGAGAAGGGGATCTTTAGGAATGTTTGAAAATATTATTTTATTATTAATGAACGTTGATATCAAAAGGATACAAACTCATTAAATTAAAAAGTAATTTAGCTATTATTAGAATTCCTCTCAACCAATATGTATTAGACATGTTTTTGTTCCATATTTAACCTTTCCATTTAGCTTTAACCCTTAGTTCATAAAGTTAACATTTACCATGTCTTCTTGTATATTCATACTATATGTCTAATATAGTAACGATTAAATTACAAGAGACCCAAAATGGATCATTAATGGAATTTTTTTACTTCATATACTTCATTTGGATGAAGCTATGAATTTTCGGACTATTTTATCATTTAATGATATATTAAATTTTTTTAAAATGCAATTTAGTCAATTTTTATACTTTTCATATCTTGATCTTTTAAAAAATAAAAAAAACATTATTGTTTCGAAAAAATTCCCTTAATTCAAAGATAAAAAGTCATAATCATCTCAAAAATCAGTGGATGGTATAAAAATTTTAAAAATAATTTTTTTTTTATAATCTCATTTATATAACACATTCATTAATGATGTAATCATTACATCATCATTGTGTAATAAATAACATTATTTATTTAATATCTAAAAATTATAAATAAAATACCATGATTTAGAAACAACTTATAGCTTTCTAATGACTATTTATAGATGAAGATATCAATTATTTAACACCATATCAATGTTTTTTGGAAAAACTATACATGTTACTGATATTTTTTGTTTTAACATTAAATAAAAAGTTATTAATGTCATTATCTTACCCAAGTGGAATTCGAAGGCCAAAAGTCTCACCCATATATTTAATTGGTCGGCCATGAGACATCAAACACGGTTAGGACAAGATTTCAGGTAATTTATATTATTATAATATTATTTTTACAATTAATTACCCTAGTTACCTTTAACCATGGAAAATAAAAATCAAAAGTTATTATTCCCCAAAAATTATTTTCATCATATTGAACCCAATTTTACTTACTGATGACTTCCATGTATGTATTTTTTTTAAATCCAATCCATACTCAAAATAACATCAAAATTTACTATAGAAAATATAATAAGTTTTGCTGGTAGATTTTTTCCTTACATAAGGACTGGAAGGTCCTTAATTTATGGTAACATTGAAATGATATAACATTTAAATATTTCCATCATTCTTGGCTTAAGATATTTCTATTCTCAAAATGGATTTTTGTATAGGAAACAAGGTAGCTATGATATGATGAAATTATTAGGAAAACAACCTTCAAAATCAGCAAACCCGGATTCTCGAAATCCGAACAGAGCAGTTTGTTGTAGTGACGACTCAATTGACTCAGGTGATAAATAGTGGGGGTATATATGATCGAGATCAGACAGATCAACCATAGAAGAACTTGCTAGAAGTGGATCATTTCACAAGGAAACTTCCCCCATCATTCAGAGGATCATATGATCTTGTTCTAGCTGATGGGTGCATTAAAGCACATGAAATGATTTTTGATATCAAGGGTGGTATAGAAAGTCCAATTTTTTTTCTTTTTATTTATCATTTTTAAGGACATGAAGATCATCAGTGGTCGACGGTTGATAATATTATGGATAGTTAGGATATTTATGTTATTGCTTTGGAAATATTCAAAGGTATGTTTCTTGAGAAATATTTTTTCTAATGCAGTTCGACTTAGGTTGGAAAAAAAATTGGAATTGAGGTAGGAGGATGACTCCGTGGCTTCTTATGAAGAAACATTCACTTGACTAGTAAGGTATGATCCAAATTTTTACGATATATCGATATTAAAATCGATCGTTTTTACTCAAAATACAAGACAACGTATCCAATGGATTTAGATTCTCGTGAGCTTAAATGATATACAAAAATTTTCTAATGTGCGGAGAATATGGAAATGGAGTCATATGATGATTAGGTGTTCTTTTATAGATGACAAAATAAGACGTCAATTTGGTAGAAAAAAGGTAGGAAATCTTCATAAAAGTTTGATGGATAGAAACATAAGTTTATAGTTTGTGAAAATTATGGTAAATAACAAACATAATAATGAATATTGAATTCTTTTAAGTGCTCCTGATGTTGTAAAATTGTTCATAAGGCTCGTAATTGCACTGAAAAATATCTGGGTAATGGTACAAAAAAATCTGATTTATAATCAGTAAAATGTTTTAAGTGTAATGAAATGAGTCGTTATGAAAATGAGTGTCCAACGAAGAACTAAACTGAGAGTAATCAGTAAAAATTCATGCAGAAAGTGATGGTGAAATCCATTGAAACTACATTAGTAGATATAGGGCCATCAAATGAATTAGTATTATGTACAATATTTTTTTATTCAAATTATTCCAATGTGTTTTTTGATTTAGGGTTTGCACATTCTTTCATATCGGGGAAATTATGTTGAAAATTTGGAATTGCATCTGTAACAAACAAAAAATTCATTAATGAAAGTTATCTGGATCTAATTAAATGTATTATTATTTAAAATGGATATATAAAATGTGAATTTCTTTGGTTATATGTTTTTGGATTTTAAAATACCTGTAATATTTGTGACTGTTTCTAATATAGTTGTTGAACAGTTATCACATGGTTAGTATAAATATAGGTCTCTAAAAAACCAATTTACTCAGACAAAGGAATTGATGGCCTCATCCAGTAGACATTCCACATATGAAGCCCATTTTTCAGAGCTCGAAAAGGGGGTGGAGTCATTGGGATTTACTCTTGACCAAGCCCAAGATGATCTTGATTACATTATGCTTGAGGGGATCCTACTATTGGAGAAGTGAATGTTAATAGAGATAACCACCCAAGTAATGTTATCCAAGCCAAACCTAGAGTATATCACCCTTGCACACCTTACCCTTCAGTCTTATGCGGGTGTTATAAGGGGTTATGTACCAAGACCATAGTATTATTATTATGTATATTATTTTTGTATTGAGAATATATAGTCATTTTATTATTGTTACATTGTAAATAGTTTTTTAAAGAAAAAAATATTATTTTTAGTTAATATTCATCTATGAAATCTATTTTGATTAATTAATGGTTTTTTATTTAGTTAATATTTTAATAAAACATTATTATTAATAAATTAAAATTTATTAAATATAAATGAACATATAATTTTAGGAAAGCCATTGTATTTTTTTATTAAGGTTTGAAAGCTATTTTTTTCAAACCCATGAATTCTCAATAAATGTAAGTTTTTTAAAATTAAAAGTACAAATATTTTGGAAAAGAATTAGATAAAATGAATATTATATTTGGAATATGGACGTCGAAATTATCCAATGGTTAATTTTTCATAATTTTGTAAGATGACAAAATTTTTGGGTAAAAATTACATACCGTTTAAATATATAATGTGCCTTATGAGTTCATAATGATCCAATAGAGATGTAATAAAATAATACAAACATCATTTTCTGTCAATTTATGTTTTTCCATTAAAATAATATGATTCTGGGTTAGTTTGATTTATTTTACAATGCTTTGGTGGACCCTTGAAGAGTTATAAATCATTTTGTCTTTTTAAATTGTTTTCCTTAAGAGTGTAACTCAACTCCACATAAGCAACCCTATTATTTTAATACGTGCGGCCATTGGAATTATAAAATATTGTTTTCCACTCCCCTTTGGTAAAATCAATGGGCAAAAACAATGGTCTAGTTTGTTGTTTTGATTAGTTTAATGTGTGGTGTCCCAAACCTAAATAATAAAGAACTCCCACTTCTTTCCAATATGAGCCGACCCATGCTCTCACATAATCTCATTCGAAACCTTTGGATTTAGACCATCCAACGACCTCCTCTCACTAGAATCTTCCCAAGGTTCCCCAAGCTCCCATGAAACTTCTCTCAAGCCTCTACCAAGCCTTTGGTATCACACTTCCAAGTAAGGGATTCTCACTTTCATTAATTATGTCCATGTTTCCTTATATTGTTATGCCCTTTTACATTCAATTATAAATTTTGGGGTATTATTTCATACCTCCAACATAGTTCCTTATTTATGTATGAATAATTTTACATCCCCTTTCTCCCTCATTAATGCCTTCTTTGTACACCCGTTACCATGCCAATATTCTGTAAGAAATTTCTCTCTCCTCATTTATATTCCATCATTTATTTTGGTTTACGTATTTAAATTCCATTATATTAGTTGGGAAATGTATCTATACGACCCCAATTATTTTCTATTTCTTTTACATATGAAGAGACACCCATTTCTATCTCATCAACAATTTCTAGTAATTCTTATGCCACACCCTTATACTGCCGAAATTGCACCGCATTTTTCCTTGCAATGATCATTGTGTATTGAATACCATACCCATGTCTCTATCAAGGGTATTAACCATTATTCACTTATACATAATGAATATTACATTCTTGTATTTTATCCACATTACTTAATCTTTTTATATCTTATGATGTTGATTGATTCCTTGTTATATGATCCATGTGTCACAATTATTCATGAAATGAAATGATTAAGAAAGGTGCACCCTAATAGCACTCCAATGCATTGGGTAAAGTATAGTATTATGATACATCATGTGAAATGAGTGTTTACTCATGCTATATCAATTTCAAAGAGTTTTTACTAATTATTCATGTGCAATGAGGTTTTACTCATGATCTATGTGCAATGAGCCTTAGCTCGTGCTAATTATATGTTAAGTGTTGTAGCCACATTTCCATGTTATGATTATCATGCTTCATCATTCCATTATGTTCATGTTTCTCTTGTTCTACATTGTTATGCCTATTGTCTGACATGTATTGTATTCCTCATGTTATTCATTGTTTATTCCCTTACTGGGCTATATAACTCTCCCTTTTCTTATGCATCTCCTCAGGTTATCTCATGCAATGCTAAGTATGAGGGAATGCAGTGGTCATGTAAAGGAAGTTTTCAATAATTTTTTTGTATTTCATGTTTTATGTTGTTATGTAATGATCCTAATCCAAAATACACAAGACCTATTGATCTTCTATGTTTAATAAAGTGATATTTATGTAATAAACCATGTTTTAGTGTGTAAAAAAGAGTAGGGTTGTTGAAGTAGGTATCTGAGGATGGGTTTAGTTATTTTTTGGAGAAGGATTATAAAACCCTAGAGAAGCCTTAGTGACAAGACCATTTATAATAAAAACATCCCTATGTATTGGTGGGTATTGAGTTATTGGTTTATCTAGAAAATACATCTCTTTCTAGATACGAGCAGGTAGAGGCGGCTCTGGAATAGATGTATCGAAGGGTGAAAACCCTTACATAGAGTTTTGTGATTGACCTAGGGTATCTTGGTACACGATAGCGGGCCTTTCTACACTTTTGGTTATGACACTCCTGGGGGATATGCATTGGTAATTTCCCAAGCATAGTATGAACCATTATTAAAGGAATAAAAAAATTCCCATAGAATATATGTTAGAAATTAAATCAAGGATAACATCGATTGAACCTATAGATTCACGAGTTAAATAAATAAAAACTATTTACAAGCCATCTATTTTGTCCTTGGAATACCCTTTATGTTATACCCCTAACATTACTTTTATTCCATCCAATGGCCGGTAATAAGCGGACTCAGGCTAACAACTGATGTCGAGACCAATGTTATAACTATTCTAATGAGATACCCAATCTGATTGGAGGGGTAATCACAAACATTGTCAAGATAATCTCTCAGCTAACTCCTCAATTGAATAAAAAATAGCTCAAGAGGAATGTTCAACCCCCCCCCTAAGAATGAACAAGTCGTTATCGAGAGCTTCATGTGGAAATTTCCTTCTACTTTTAATGGATCATCTGATCCCTTAATCGCCAAACAATGGATCAACTCCATTGAATATATCTTCTCCATCATTAAATTTTCCATGAAAAGAGAAGGTTCCTCTAGGTGCTTATCATGTGGATGGTGAAGCTGATCAATGGTGGACATTGATAAAAAATACGATGCCTAAGGAGGAGATCGAGGCCTTTGAATGGAAGGATTTCCGGAATATTTTTTTTATAAACATTTTCCACGCACCCACCAACTTATGATGGAAAGGGATTCCTTTCCCAAAAGAAAAATAGATGAAGAATCTATTGGAGCGTATGAGGAAAACATCACAAGGCTTACATTATACGCTTCTGGCTTTTCGTTACCCCTAAATTCAAGTTTGACAACATCTTTTGTGGGAGGAAACCTAGCATGTGGAAGGCCCTAGTGATCTGTAACATCGATAGAATTATGGAAATTGTTCTATGTTACCCCATGGTTAAAATGGTGGGTGTAGAACCTCAAGGGTATCATGTGGATAAGAAGATTAAGGTGGACTTAAATTCAGGTGATCTGATGGATAAATCCAAGGGTGATATGAAAATCCATTCCCCCTCATTCCATAGGTGTGGAATGAAGCACCCTGGAAATTACCTGAAGGGGATGAGGAAATTCTTCAGTTGAGGAAGAGAAGGGGACCTAGCTATTAACTACGGACAAGAAAACCCAACAGCTGTGACAGAGGAGAAGAACACTATGTTCGACTCCCAATGTAATATTCATTGTTTCAAATGCAAAGAACCATGGTATCTTGAAAATATGTCCCCTAAGCCAATGGTTTTTTGAGGCAACCAACAACCTCTATGGAAGAAAGGGTGTGATTTTTCTATCAATATTGCTGAAGTGAACCCTGAAAATGAATTGGTGATAGTTATTCTAGTTATTCATTCAATAATAGAGAATGTACATTTTGATTCAGGTTTTAAACATTTTTTTATATCCCAAATGTTTAGTAGAAAAATCCCAACACCACTAAAAATCAGGGAAGTAATGATGTCTATGAGTAAATCAAATGGGGAAATCATTACATCCCATTAATAAAAATCCTCCACTATCACAATCGGTGGATTAAACTTCCAATTGAACCTCATAATACTCCCTCTGGAGGAGTTTTAGGAAATTATTTTCATGGATTGACATTCATTATATAGATCCAGTATAAATTTCAATGAGAGGAAACTCACTCTCCATATGGAGAATCGACCCCTGATTTTGTACAAGTGTGAGGGGTAGATGAATATTATTTAGATCAATTATCTCAAGTAGGAATATTAATTCTCTATGATAATGCATATCCATATCAGATTATTGAGTATAAAGAGGCAACCATCCTTGAAGACATGGCTATTTTGAAGGAATTCACATACGTTTTTCCCAAGGAATTGTTTGGTCTTCCTACTAGAAGAGATGTTGAATTCTAAATTGATCTTATAACTAGGGAATTTCCAATATCGAAGACTCTATATAGAATGGATATTGTGGACCTTGAGGAGACGAAGAAACAACTATAAGAGAATTTGGATAAAGGGTTTATAAGCCCAAGTGCATCACCAGGGGGTGCACCAGTCCTCTTCATCAAGAATAAGGATGGGTCAATGCACCTTTGAATTGATTATACTGAGCTCAACAAAATAACGATAATGAACATGTATCCTATTCCATGAATTGATGACTTGTTCGATCAGTTTTGGGGAGAAAAGTACTTCTACATGGTTGATTTTTAGTCGGGATATTATCATGTAAGGGTGAATAAAGTAGAAATCCCCAATAGTACTTTTCATATAAGATACGGGCACTAGAATTCATAGTAATGCTCTTAGGACTCACTAATTCTCTAGCCATCTTCATGGACATGAAGAATAGAATATTTAGAGATTACCAAGAAAAATTTGTGGTAGTCTTTATAGATGATATTCTTATATACTCCAAAACCATGGAGGATCATGAGGATAATATAAGAAAAATACTAGAGACCCTACAAAAGGAGAAGCTCTATGCAAAGTACAGCAAGTGTGCGTTTTGGTTGACGGTGGACTTATTCTTGGGAAATATCATTACAAGCAATGGGATATATGTAGATATCTATAAGACAACTACAATAGGTGGATGGATGCGTCCAACAATGGTAAAAAATATTTGTAGCTTCTTGTGGTTAGATGGGTATTATCGACAGTTTGTGAGAAATTTATCATGATTTTCAAACCCTCTTACCAAGCTTACTCAAAACAGAGTAATGTTGTTTTGGAGTGATGAATGTGAAGAATGATTCATGGAGTTGAAAAGGAGGCCTATCACTGCACCCACACTCACATTACCAACAAGTGGAGAACGTTTTGTGGTATTCCGTGAAGCTTCAATGAAGGGCCTTGGCTGTATGTTGATGAAAAATGACAAAGTCATTGCCTGTGATTCAAGGTAATAGAATGGTAATTAGTATAATTATCCAACACATGATCTGGAGTTGGCTGCAGTGATCTTCACTTTAAATCTTTGGTGGCATTATATATTTGGGGGGAAGTGTGAAATTTATACAGACCACAAAATCCTAATGTATATATTCACACAAAAAGAGTTGATCGTGCACCATCGAAGATGGTAATATCTGATCAAAGACTATGAATGGTCGATTTATTACCACCCTGGAAATCTGAATAAGGTGGCGGATTCTCTAAGTAGAAAGGACGCACTTATTTAGTCATTAATGAGAATTCAGAAGGATCAAATCTTCATAGATTTGATGAAGATGTACACAGGAATCATAAAAAAGGGAACATCATAAATCCTCTAACAAATGATTTCATAGACATATTTTTTGGAAAAGTTAAAGGATGCTAAAAAATGATGATGTGGGAATTCATATGAAAGTAAAAGATATCATAAAAGGGAAATCCTTTGAGTTCAATTTTAATGATGATGGAATTGTGAGAGTTGGGAAAATACTACGTGTTCCATCAAGTCCGGAGTCGAAGAAGGAAATTTTTTATGATGCACATAATTTAAATTTCTCAATTCATCCATGAAACACAATGTAGTATCATGATCTCTAGGAGAATTCTTTGTGGGATAATATAAAGATGGAGATCAATACGTATACATCAAAGAGTCTGGTGTGTCAACAAGTGAAGGGAGAGAGGCATAAGTCTAAGGGGATGATGAAATTATTTCCCATACCAGCATGGAAGTTGGAGAATATCACCATGGAATTTGTCACTGGACTTCTGAAGACATCCAAAGTCAATAATGCTATCTGGGTTTTTGTAAATCTTCTTACAAAGTCTGTACAATTCATTAGAATTTGGGACGATTTCTCATTGAATCAACTAGAATATATATATCAGGGAAGTTGTAAGGAATCATGGAGTACCACTGTCTAATGTATCTGATTGAGATCCATTATTCACCTCTTTGTTTTGGATGAGTCTTATACATGCTCTGGATACTAAACCGAACTTAATTATAGCCTATCATCATTAAATATAAGGCCAATCTTTGTGTACTATTCATACACTCAATGATATGTTATGATCATGTTCTATGGACTTAAAAGGATGGTGGGACCAATATCATCCACATGTTGAATTATTGTGCAATAACAGCTTCCACTCGAGCATCTGAATGGCACCTTATAAAGCCCTGTATAGGAAGAGGTGCAGAACACTGACATGTTGGGATGAAGTCATTGAGCGTAAGCTGATAGGACCAGAAATGTTCTAATAAATTTTTTAGAAGTTGAAAACCATTCAGAAACATATCAAGGCAGCCCAAAAATTGGTAGAAGAGTTATGAAAAAATCTATCGACGATACCGTGAGATTAATGGTGGAGACATGGTATTTATACCAATATCTCCATTGAATAAGGTCATGAGGTTTGTAAAAAAAGGAAAGTTAAGTCCTAGATATATTGGGACCTTCTAGATTCATGATCTTGTTGGGACTGTGGACTATCTACAAGAATTTCCACCTACTATGGACAAACTACATGATGTATTTCATGTATCCCTCTTAAAGAAGTACATAAGATACCCTTCACATGTACTCTCTTCAAAGTTAATACAACAAGAGGATGATTATTCTTATGATGAGCAATCGGTGAAGATAATTGATCATAGGGAAAATGACCTATGAATTATGAAAATGACTCTCGAAAAGGTGTTGTGGAAAAACCACATGTTTATAGAAGCAATGTGGAAATTGGAGGAATTAATAAAGTAGAGATCACCAAATCTTTTTTAGTGATGAAAATAGAAATTTTGACGGTGAAATTTAGTAAGGGAGGAATATTGTAATGACCCAAACATTCATTAATGAAAATTATCCTTAATTTAATTAACTGACTTATTATGTAAAATGGATATATAAAATAAAACTTCATTGTTTTTATGTTTTTTAATTTTAAAATACAATTTAGAATGGTGAATGTTTCTAATACAGTCGTTGAACAATGATCACATGATTAATATAAATATAGGGCTTTAAAAAATCCAATTTACTCAGAAAAAGGAGGCGATGACCACATCCAGTAGACTAGCCCCATAAGAAGACCATTTGTTTGAGCTTGAAAAGGAGGTGGCGTCATCAGGCTTCATTCTTGATCATGCCTATGTCGAGCTTGAACACATTAAGCTTGAGAAGAACTGACTATGGAAGAATTTAAAGTTAATAGAGATTACCATCCGAGAAATGTTATCTAAGCCACCCCAAGAGTCTATTACCATTTCACACCTTATGCCTTGGTCTTATGTGGGTGTTATAAGGGGTTATTAACAACACCCTAGTACTATGATATGTACATATTTTTTGTATAGAGAAAATATATTCTTTTTATTATTGTTACTTTGTAAATAGTTTATTAAAGAAAAAAATATATTATTTTTAAAATTTAACTATGATATATATTTTGATGAATTAAAATATTTTTGAATTAAAAAATATTTTAATAAAATACTATAATTATTACTAAATTTATTTTTATTAAATATAAATGATCGTATAATTTTATGAATGCAATTGTAATTTTTATTATGGTTTGAAACTTGTTTTTATCAAAACCCATGAATTTTCGATAAATGTTGGTTATTATTTTTAAAGTAAAAATTAACATATTTATAAAATTATTTAGTTAAAATGAATATTTGTTTGGAATATGGATGTTAGAATCATCCAATGGTGAATTCTTTATAATTTTCTTAGACAGTAATATTTTGGGGTAAAAAATAAATACAATTTAAATATATATGTGTTTTTGTAACATCATAATTACTCAATATTAATGTAATAAAATACTATATACATTATGTCCAGACAATATATGTTTTAAAATTAAAATAATTTGATTTTGGCTCTGTTTGATTTAATTTACAATGCTTTAGTGGAACCTTCAAGACTTATAAAAAATTGTGTATTTTTAAATTATTTTCCTTGAGAGTATGTCTCATCTCCACATAGTCAACCCTATTATTTTAAGTATATTGGCAATTGTGCATATAATATATTGTTTTCCTCTTCCCTTTGGAAAAAACCTTTTGAAAAAAACCATGTTATGGTCTGTGGTTCTGATTAGTTTAATGTGTGGTGTCCCAAAACTAAATAATAAAGAATTACCTCTCCTTTCTTATATAAACCAACCTAATCTATCACTAAATCTTCCCAAAAAACCTTTGGAGCTCGACCAAAAACTATCCTCATCTCTCTAAAATCCTCCCAATGTGCCCCAATCACCCATGAATCCTCTCTCAAGCCTCTCCCAATCCATTGGGTTCACTCTTCCAAGTAAGGGATTCTCACTTTCTTTATTTATGTCCAAGTTTCCTCATATAGTTATGACCTTTTATTTTCAATTAAAAATGTTGGGGCATGATTCTTCACCACCCACGTATTTACCTCTTCAAGTATGAGTAATTAATGATACCATTTCACTCTCATTAATGTATCCCATGTACACCTTTTACCATGCCGAAATTCAGAAAGAAATTTCTTTCTCCTGATTTACATTCAAGGAATTCTTGTGTATTACGTATCAAAATTCGATTACATTTATTGGGACATGTATCTATATGACCCCAATTACTATCCATTTCATATAAATAAAATGAGGCACCCATTTCTCTCTCATCAACCATTTTTATAAATTCTTACGTCACGCCCTTATGCTGCTGAAATTGCACTACATCATTCCAAGCCAAGATCATTGTGCAGTGAATACCATACCCATGTCTCTATCAAGGTTATTCACCTTTATGGACATATAAAAAGTTAATGGTACATTAATTTATTTTATCCACATTTCTAAATTTTGAAATAACTTATGATTTTGATTTATGGGGAACACTTATGCATGAATTGAAATGTTTAAGAACGGTGTGCTCTGATAGAGCTCCAAGGCATTGGGTAACGTATAGTATCATGATTCATCATGTGCAATAAGTGTTGAATCAGGATAATTAAAGTGAAATGAGAGTTTTCTCATGCTTCAAGTGAAATGAGGGGTCACTCATGCTACATGTGTAATTAGCATTTGGCTCATGCTAATTCCAAGTTAAGTATTGATTCCACAATTTCATGTTATGATTATTATGCCTTATCAAGACTTTATGTTCATGTTTCTCTTGTTCTCAATTGATATTCCTATTGTCTAAAAAGTATTGTTTTCCAAATTTTATTTAAAGATTATTCCTTTATTGGGCTTTATAGCTCACCCTCTTCATTAGTAATGTCTTTAGGTTTTCTCAAGCAATACTAAGTACGAGGGAATGTAGTGGTCATGTAAAGAATTTTTTCAACAAAGATGTTGTATTTTATGTATTAAGTTCTAATATAATGATCCTAAGCCCCAATTACACTAGACCTCTTGATCTTCTTTGTTGTATCAAGTGAAGTTTTTGAGATAATTCATGTTTTAGTGTGTAATAAAGAGAAGGGTTGTTATGACATCTGATGATATGAACCCAAAATTTTGGTAAAAACATCAGGATAAAATTTTGAGATAAAAATAAATTATACGAGGCTTCATGTCCTTTTGTGTAGAAAACATCTACCTGTAAACCTTATTGTTTTGCCCATAGTAGAGTTTGATGTTATTTTTTGTATGGATTATCTTTTCATTTATCATGATATGAGTGACTTTAGAGCTAAATTGGTGTCTTTTCTAAAAACATTTATTTTTGTGTACCAGAATGAATGCTTAATTTTGATAACATATCAATAAGTAGAGAAACTAGTAAAATATGGAAATGAATGTTACCTTGTACATATTTTTTGAAAACAAAGGAAATATTCATATTAATGATGTTCTAGTAGTAAATGAGTACCTTGATGTTTTTCTTGATGAGTTGCCTGGAAAATACCTGATCATGAAGTTGAATTTACTATTGACTTTGTTCTTGGTGATAAGCCAATTTTAAAACCCCCTTATCGAATGACTCAAATTTAACAGTTAGAGTTAAATAAATTTTTTTATGAGTTATTGTATGACGGTTTCAATTGACCTAGAACATCACCATTGGGTGTTCCTGTCTGGTTTGTTAAAAATATAGATAGTTCAATGAGACATTGCATTGATTATAGATAATTGAATAACATCAATATAAAGAAAAAAATATCATTTTCCCTATATTGATGATTTGTTTGATCAGATCTAGGGAGCTTAGTATTTTATGAATATTTACATGAGGTTGGGGTACCATCAGTTGAAAGTAATTGATGTAGACATTCTAAAGACTGTGTTTCATAAGGGATATGGACATTATAAATTAGTATTTAGACCTTTTGGGATAACCAGTGCACATTCTGTATTCATGTATCCTCTGAATATAATTTTATGTGAGTTCATGGATATGTTTTTGGTTGTGTTTATTGATGATATATTGTTTTATTCCAAATGTAAAGTGGAGCATGAGTGTTAATTAAGGGTTGTTTTACAAACCATAATATAAAAGAAATTGTATGGGAAATTCAGCAAGTGTGAGTTTTGGGTACAACAAATTTTATTCCACGGTCACATTGTTTTAAAAATGGAATAATTGTTGATCCTGGTAAAACAAAAGTTGTTGAATAATGGGAAAGACCAACAAATATAAATGAGATCTGTAGTTTTCATTGTTTAGTATTTTATTAATGTAGGTTTGTTGAAAAGTTTTCATGGTTATCTAGCCCACAAACATTGTTAACTCGAAAATGTATCAAATTCATTTGGACAAAAGAATGTGATGATAGTTTTCTAGAATTAGAAAGATATTAGTGAATTCTCTAGTTTTGGCACTTTCTTCTAGACATGGTGAATTTATAATCTACACTAATTCTTCATTGAAAGGGAATGGTTTTTTGATATTGCAAAATGATTAGGTAATTACTTATTCTTCAGGTTTGTTGAAACCACATGTGTTAAATTACCCTACACATGATTTGGAATTAGCTGCTATTATTTTTACTTTAAAAATTTGGAGGTTTCATTTTATAGAGCAATGTGTGAAATATACATTGATCACAAAAGTGTGAAGTATATATTCACTCAGAAAGAATTTAACATGAGATAGAGGAGACAGATATAATTAACCATTGATTATGATTTCACAATTCATTACCATATAGGAAAGGAAAATAAAGTGGAAGATTCATTGAGTGGAAAAAATTAATGCCACATTAACCACATTACATTTGGAAGACGATTCTTTGATTAAAGATTTTTTCAACTTTGAAATAGAAGTTGTTGGTGTAGGAAATTCAACTACTTTGTTTTTGGTGTCAGTGAAATCATCTCTATCAGGCAGAATTAAGAAAGTTTGTAAGGAAGACAATGAGTTGTAGAAAAAGGTAGAATTAGTTCAGAAGAGTATGTTACCTGAGTTTAACAATGATAGTGAGTATGTTTTGAGGTTTGGAAATAGATTATGCATTCCTTGTGATTCACAGTCAAAGAAAGAGTTGTTATGTGAAGCTCATAGTTTTTCGTTTTCAGTTCTTCTTGGAAATACTAAGATATACAAAGATCATCGAGAGAATTACTGGTGGGATGGAATGAAAAGAGATATTTCTTACTTTACTATGAAATGTTTGATTTTTCAATAGGTTAATGAAGTGTATTAGTTACTGAAAGGGATGCTTCATCCTATACATGTTCCAGAGGTGAAATGGGAAAATGTTTCCAGGGATTTCTTCATGGTATTTCCAAATACTTGTCGAGAGAATAATTCAATCAGGTTTATTCTTGATTTGTTGACTAAATCTTCTCATTCCCATCCTATTCGAGATACTTTTCCTCTAGATCAATTTCTTGGTTGTATGTTAATGATATTTGTCAGGTTACATGGTGTTCCCATATTCCTTGTATCAGATAGTGATCCCAGTTTTACTTCTATCTTTGGAAAGGCCTTAAAAAGTCATTGGGTATTGAATTAAATTTTAGTACATCCTTTCATCCAAAATCAGATGTGATGTCAAAACAAACAATTTAGACATTGGAAAATATGTTATGTGTTTTCTCAATGGAATACCATGTAAGATGGGACCAGCATCCTTCATTGGTTGAATTTTCATATAATCACAGTTTTCATTCTAGTATAATGATGGAACTATTTGAGTCATTTTATAAAAAGAAGTCTCAAACTTCAGATTTTTGGGATTATGTAGGTTAAATAATCTTTATGGGACCAAAATTGGTAGAAGATATGGCAGAAAATGTTCTATTTATTCATAAGAACATGAGAATAGCTCAAACCTGGAAGAAAATTTAGGTGGATAACCGGAGGCATGATCTTTCAATAAAGGTAGGTGATTTATCTTTCTCAAATTTTCTATATGGAAAATTATGATGCATTTTTTTAATAAGGGAAAGTTGAGTCCAAGGTTCATTGGCCCTAATGAAATTCTGGAAAAAGTTTGATTCATTTCCTAAAGAGTGTCTTCACCTTTAAGATTATCCCAGGTAAAAAATGATTTTCATGTTTCAATATTGAGAAATTATATGTCGGATCCATAATATTAACTAAAGAAAGAAGTAGTGTGGAATAACATAATTCATGAGGTAAATTTTTTGGGGTAAAACCATATAGTTGAAGAGGAAATGTGGGAATCTGAAAATGCTATGAGCGATAAATACCCACACTTATTTGATAAATGAATAAAATTTTGAGGCCACAATTTTTAAAAGGGTGGAAGGATGTAACATTCCATGTAAATAAAAATATTAAATATTTTTATTTTTTAAATATTTCTAAATTAAAAATTAATTTTACTTTTAATGGGATTTTATGTTCGATGGCGTACCCGACACACAATAATTGGTTTCTCTAAAGTCTTATATTGCACACAATGCTGAGTCATACTAAAAAAATAATAATATAATATTATTATTTTAAATGGTAGTTAACACCTAGCCTTTTTATTATCGTGAATGTACAGAACAAGTCATATTATGATTATACATTGTTGTTAACAATCATTACCTTTATCTAGTAAATTTTAGATGCTTAAACTATGAAAATTTAAATTTTGAACACAAATACTATAAAATACTTTAAATGGTCGATTTACTGCCTTTTGATGGAGACCCCTTTTTAAATATAGTTTTATTTCCAATTTTATATGTTTCATTTGACAAAATAGTCTAATTCTTTGTGATAAAGACATCAAAATTTACTTTTGGTAATTTTTTTGTATTTTTCGTATAATGTTCATTTTTAATGAATAGTGAAAAATACTGCATTTTAGGTCAAAATTGTATTTATATCTGATTTATTTATATAGTTATATAATCTTTTTAAATGGTATAAACATGTAATTGGATTTTATGTTTACCATTTACTCCAATTTTTGTCATTTAATGTAATTTCACTTTGAAACTGGATATAAACACAAGTCAATATTTTAGTTGTTTTTACTTCTTAAAAACACGCTTTCTAGTTTTGACATTGGAAATTAATTTTAAATTAATTAATGAAACATATATGATTTTAATTTGGTAAAATAGACATAATTTTTTAATTCTAAATGTCAAAATTATCTTTTGGTCAATTTTTTTTATTTTTCAGAAAACATTCAATTTTTGATGAAAAGAGGAAAACACAACTTAATAGTAAAAAACTCAACCTTTTCATTTTAACAAAATTTTACCACTTTTGTGAATTGAATTTCAAAAATCTGACATAAATGGATTTCATCAATAAGTAAAATGTAGATAAATAAGATGATAAGAATTTTTGGGGAATAATATCTTTTGATTTTTATTTACCCTAGTTAAAGCTAAATATTGTAATTAAATGTAAAAATAATATTATAATAATATTAAATTACATCAAAACATGTCCTAAATTTATTGGATGTGTCATGGACAACCATTAAAATCATATTTTGGGTCTTTTGGCCTTTTAAATCCACTTGGTTAAGCTAATGACATTAATTACTTTTTATTTAATGTAAAAATAAAAATATCATAAACATGTATTGTTTTGCAAAAACCATTTTAATATTGGGTAATATAATTGATATATATGACTATATATAGTCATTATAAAGATAAATATATTTCATACATCATTTTTTATATATTTAAGTTTTTATACATCAAATAAATAAATTTATATATGACAGAACGATGATGTAATGATTAACTCATTAATGAATGTTTTAAATAAATGATAATTTAATTATTAAAATAAATTTATTTTGGAACTTTTTATACCATACACGAAGTTTAATGTTGATGATGAATTTATATCTTGTGATTAATTAATGTTTTTCAAAATAATCATGTTGTTTTGGATTTTTATCAAATTCCTGATATGAAAAGTATAAAAATTGAATTAAATGAGTTTTTAAATCAATTAGTATTTTATTAAATGATACAATTGTCCAAATAAATATATTATTCGGTAAAATGACATATGTGATGTTAAAATATTCATTAATGATCTATTTTGGGTCACTTGGTCTTTCATTGTAAATATATTAACCATATAGTCTGAATATACAAGAAGACATGGTAAAAGTTAAATAAGTTAGCAAAGTCATAAATAAAAATGATAAGTATTAAAAAATATCCAAAAAATTTCCAATTAATATTTTATGATTTTATTTAGAAATATATTCAACTTATATTCTTATTTAATGGGTTTTGGACATTTTGAAATAGAACATCATTTTACAATAAATTAATATTTTCAAACATTCCTAAAGAGCCCCTCCTCCTTCTTATAAAAGGACTCCACTTATTAAACATTACACATACCTCTCAAGACCATTGGATCATCAAACATATTCACTAAGTTTACTCCCAACATCCCTCAATTACTCATAGAATCCCACCCCTAGGATGTGGGCAATTCAACAGATCCCTTTGGCTCAAATCAAAAAAAGTTACTTTATATAAAGGTAACATCTTACTTCAAGTTCATATCATTTATTATCATTATTCACTCACTAATGACTTCTCATTATTTATTTACATAACAAAAATAGTATCCTAAATATACTATTTTTTTTATGTTAATTACTCTAACTACACATACACAAACCTCCATCTAATGGATACGATCATACTATTTCTGTGGATGACGAGCTATTGCCTTACAAAACGATGATTGTTCAATCTTATCCAACCACCTATTATGGTGGTTAGTAAAATGGTGGTTTATTTATATGTGATATATATTATATTTATATTGTTTATATTTATCATTATTTTTCATTTAATTTATACCTTTATGGTTTCCATAATGGGAAATGTGATAATTTCATTTGAGGAAGTGCGGACTACAACCCCTTTAAAGTGACATGACTCGTTCATTCAATATGTGGAACATATAAACTATGTAATTAATGGATTTATATATTATATTACACTTTAATTATAATATTCCTATGTATTAATATGTGTTAATTCCATTAAATATGAAATAGATATGAAAGTATGGTTAATGTGTACGTACGGCTTACCGTCTCCATGAATGGTGCATTTAATTTCTTATCACCAAATGTTATGCAATGTTATAAATAAATATATATATATATATATAAGATATATATGTCATATATGATATCAAAATCATCAATATCATTCTTGAGATAATGTAATTTTGACCGGATGGACAATTTGTAATTATACGAAGGTCATTTTTTAGTCAAGTAACAAATATTGTCAAAACGACCGATATTAACTTAAATAATTATGTAATGCTTATAATAATTTAATAAGTGATATAAAAGGAAAAATAAATATGAAAATGGTTCTTAAGAATGTATAAATTAACTTTTGTTTATTATTCTAGAGATTGAAGAATGAATGGGTAAAGTCAGACATGAGGTAAGAGAACTTAGTAACCGAATTTCTATTCTTTGGGTTGATCTTATAACATTTGATTATGTCGTCCCATCATAGATTCCCTATTTTAGTTTAAGAGTATTTTATGCTTTATATTTTTATATAATTAGGCCATAACTATTACTATATATCACAAATATTACAAATTAGGCTCTCTTACTCAGTATCAAATTTTTTCATAAAATTAAAACCCTTTAAAGAAAACAAGAATTATTTTCATGATATAAATATTCTTGAATTATTGAATTCTCTTAGCGTTCCATATAAACTATGAAAAACATTTCAAAAACCTAGGATGAGCATAAAAAGATCAGAAAGTGTTATAATATAAAGAAATAAAACATTAGTTCATCAATACATAAATAACATATGCTCTTTAACATACAACATGAAATTATAAGATTTATGAATAACACATAGAAATCCTAAATCATACAGGTAACTTGTGGAATCCATATCATACGTACATTTTATATTTCGTAGCTATGTAGGGAGTAACGTTGGAATATACATCACAATATACACTCTAAATATCTTACCAGATGTTTACCTCACTCACATTACCCAATGCATTAGAGGGCTATCTCAGGCTCACCCGCGCAAGGTTTATCATGGAATGACCCATATTTGTATACCATGACCAAGAACCATAACATAATCATAACACATAACCCATGAATAAAGGGAATATTACATTTCCACATTTCAATCACAATATATCATTTCAATATATTGACATAATCAATCCATTATCAAAACCATTTTTAATAGAAAAATACATAAAAAATATTGGGTATTTATTTTAATCTAAAAAAGAAGTATGGCTTGTTAAGGATATCCGCAATCAAATAATACTCATGGTGGTGGAAAGGTCGTTGTCACCACTTACATTAAAAATAATAAATCTTTTTTCTCATTTAGTAAAATGATTCATAGAAAATGATTTTTTGTAAATGAAATAAAAAGTTAAATGTACAAATACACCCTATAAAACAATTTCATGTATAAATGAAAATATTTATCAATTAATGTATATTGAGACCAAGTCCCTTACCTTGTGTCTGAATGACCCATTTGTTATTTAACCTCCATCAAATCACGTAACTCCCTTTGATTTAAACCAAAAGGCTTTCTTGAATTTCATTCTTCCAAGGGGATGGCTTCTAGTAGGAAGATAGGGATGTTGAGAGCTTATTTGGTCATAGGTTGGATGAGTCAAGGGGATTGAGAGGTGTGAGTAATGGGTTATAGGTGATGGCCTTTTATAAGGGGGAGGAGGGGATCCCTAGGAAATTTTAAAAATATTATTTTATTATAAAATATTATTCAGTTTTTGGAGATCCACAACATATTAAATTCTATGATAAGATGAATATATGTTGAAATAAATTTTTCCAATAACATTTGGAAAGATTTTGGATATTTTTTAATTCTGATTTTTTTATTTAACCATTTTTAGACTTATTTATCATTTACCATGTTTTCGTATATATTCATACTATATGGTTTTTATAGTTACCATAAAATTTCAATCAGAACACATGTGGTTCATTATTAAAATTTTCAATCTTTTCTAAGGGATTTGGCTGAATCTTAGATTTGGGTCGATTTTTATACTGTCCATTTAATGACTTTTTAAAAATCTTGAACAACATGATCAATTCAAAAAAACATCATTATTTCAGAGATAAAAGGTCCAAATCTACCATAATATTCTTGGATGGTATAAAAAGTTTCACAATATATTTATTGAAATATTTATAATCTCATTTATTTTAAACATTCAATAAGGAGGTAATCATTACATCATCATTATGTCATAACTAAATTTATTTATTTGATATCTAAAAATTATAAAAAAAATATGATGATGTAGGAAATAATTTTATATTTCTACTGACTATTTATTGTCAAAGATATAAATTATATAACTCCAAATTAATGTTTTTTATCCTAACAATACATGTTTATGATATATTTATTTTTACATTCAATAAAAAGTTATTAATGACTTTATCATACCCGAGTGGCTTTCAAAGGCCAAAAGTCTCAACCAAGGATTGCATTGGTCATCCATTACTCATCCAATAAGGTTATTACAAGTGTGAAGGTAATTTTAGATTATTTTAATATTATTTTTACATTTAATTACCATATTTATCATTAACCATGGTAAATAAAAATATGAAGTTAGTATTTGCCAAAATTTGAACTTTTTAAGAAATATAACGAAAATTCCACTAAATATAATTTTGATAATAAAAATTCAAAAATTATGTCTATTTTACCAAATTAAAAACATATAAGTTTCACTAATTTATTTAAAATTAATTTCTGATGTGAAAACTAGAAAGCGTGTTTTTAATAATTAAAAACTACAAAATGATTGATAGTTTTTTATGTACAATTTAAAGTGAAATTATGAAAAATAACCAAAATTGGATTAAATGGTAAAAATATAATCCAATTAAACTTTAAAACCATTTAAAATGATAATATATCCATACAAATAAATCAGATGAAATGACAGTTTTCACTTAAAATACAGTATTTTCCAATATTCATTAAAAAAAGAAATTTATCATAAACAACCAAATATTTACCCAGAGTAAATTTGGATATCCCAATTCTAAAGAATATTTTTATTTTGTCAAATTTAATATACAAAAGTGGCAAAAAAATATATTTCATAGGGGTTCTCTATCAAATGTAAGTAAAACAACCTTTTAATGATTGGTAGAGTATTTCATTCCTAAATTTTAATTCATTCTCATTTTAAACCTCTAAATTTTATTAGATAAATGTAAAACAATTTATCAAATATGTGTAATCATATTATATTTTGTTCGGTTCATTCCTTCCAATACAATTTTTATGCGTTAACTACAATTAAAATAATATTTTGTTATTTTTTCAGTATGACTCGGCCTTGTGTGAAACATGAGATTTCAGAAAAACCTGTTGTTTCTTGTCTGGTATGTCATCGAACATAGAATCCCCTTTAATGTAAAATTAATATTTAATTAATAAATATTAATAGATATGAAAATTTCATTATCATTAATTACCTGGATGTTACAACAATGGTATGTTTAGACAAATTTAGGAGTTAGGATATTGTTAAATTAATTTTCAATATGATTGAAATGATATAGAATTTAATGATTACCATGTTCATTTTCCTATGATATTTATGTGTCCAGAATGGTTTTCCACATAGAAAACATGTAAACTATTATAGGAAGGAATATAGTGGGAAATGACCTTCTAAATTAGTATCCTGAGATAGTAGGAATCTGAATTAAATAGTTTGTTTTAGTGATGGCTATGTTGAATTAGGTGATAAATAGTTTTTGTGTTCATATATGAAATATTGGTATTTTTTAAAATTAAATACAAACATGAATGTAGTTAAAGGGTTGTCTTAAACACCTTAACAGAAATGAAAATATATGGTAAATTCCAAAAGTGTCAGTTTTTGTTACAAAAAATTTCATTCCTTGGTCACATTGTTTAAAAAATGGCATAACTATTGATCCTGTTAAAAAAATTTGTTTTAGAATGGCCAATACCTACAAATATAACCAATATTCGTAGCTTTCGTGGATTGGCAAGATTTTATAGAGGGTTTTCTGAGAAGTTTTCACCGTTATCTAGTCCACTTACTGTGTTATCTTAAAACGGTGGTAAGTTCATTTGGACAAAAGAATTTGATGATTGTTTATAGGAATTGAAAATATGATTGGTGAATGCTCCAGTTTTGCAAATCCCTTCCTAAAATGGTGATTTTTTTATCTACAGTGATGCTCCATTTAATGGACTTGTTTGTGTCCTAATGTAGAAAAAAACAAGTAATTACATATGATTCACATCAGTTGAAACCTCAAGAGTTAAATTACCCTACAAATGATTTGGAATTTTTTGCTATTATTTTTTTCTTTAACAATTAGAAGGGATCACTTGTTTGGAGTAAAATGTGAAATATATACTGACCAAAAAATATTGTTGTATATATTCACTAATAATGAATTGAACATGAGACAGAGGATATGGCAGGAATTAATCAAGGATTATGATTTCACAGTTAATTACTATCTAGGAAAGGAAAATTAAGTGGTTGATTCTTTGAGTCGATAGAGTATGCTACATCATCTATGTTACATTCAGAATAATTTAATTATATTTATTATTTGGGGAATATTGTAATATAAGTAGTTGGTGTGGGAAATTCCACTATTTTTTTCATGCGACTGTGAAATCATCTCTATTAGACAGAATTAATCATGTGCAGAAGGAAGAGAGTGAGTTACAAAAAATTGGAGAATTAGTTTATAAGGGTATGTTTATAATGTTTAATATTTATAATGATTATGTTGTGAGGTTTGTGAAGAGATTATGTGTGCCTTGTGTTTCAATTTTGAAGAAAGAGATTTTATGTGAAGCTCATAATTTTCTATTTTCAGTTTATTCAAGCAGTACTAAGATGTATTGATATTCTCTGGAGTAATAATGGTGGGATGGAATGAAAAGAGATATTTCTGAATTTACTATAATGTGGTTTAATTTTCAATAGTTTAAAGTAGTGCAGTAGTTACCGAAAGAGATGCTTTAGCATTTACCGATGCCAGAGTGGAAATGAGAAAATGTGACCATGGATTTCATCATTGGATTATGAAAAACTATTGAGGTAATATTATAATATGGGTTATTGTTGATTGATTGTCTAAATCATATCATATCCTTCAAATTCAAGATAATCTATCTCAAGATCAAATTTATTTGTAGTATACTAAATATATTATTAGGAAACATGGAGTTCCCCTCTCTATTGAATCTGAGCATGATCTGAGGTTCACATCAATCTTTTGGAAATCCCTTCAATAGTCATTGGGTACTGAATTAAATTTATGTACAACTTTTCACCCTCAATTAGATGATCAGTAAAAATGATAAATTTAGAAATTGGAAGATATGCTACATGATGGTTCAATGGATTACCTGGGAAGTTGGGAAGAACATCTTTCTTTGGATGAATTTTATTACAATAAAAGTTTTCATTTCAAATAAATAGATCTCTGTTTGAGGCATTATATGGAAAGCGATGTTGAACTCCATATATTTGGGTAGAAGTAGGTGAAATGTAGTTGAATGTACCAGAACTAGTAGAAGAGATGGAAGACAAAGTTAAGTTGATTGAGAAGCACAAGAGAACAACATAGATCAGGATGAAAATTCATACGGATAATTGGAGCAAGGATATTTCATTCAAGGTTGGCGATTATGACATTCTCAAAAATTCTTCATGGAAAAGTTTGTTGAGTTTTGGTAAGAAGGGAATGATGAGTCCAAGGTTCATTAGACCCTATGAAATCCTAGAGAATGATGGTTTAGTTTCCTACAATGTGGATTGACCTCCAATTTTATCCCAGATACACAATGTTTTCCATGCTTCAATGTTGAGAATTTATATGCTAGATCCATCTTAGGTTTTGAGTCCAGAGGTAGTTAAGTTAGATGTGAATCTCATTTATGAGAAACAACAAGTCCAAATTCATGACCAAAGAGAGAATTCATTGCAGAATAAGGTAATTTATTAGGTAAATGTTTTTTGGAAAAACCATATGGTTGAAGAGGTAATGAGGGAATCTATAAATTCTATTAGGGATTAATACTTACACTTATTTTATGTGTGAATAAAATTTCAAGGATAAAATTTCCAAAAGGGGGGAAGGATGTAACATCCTAGGTAAATAAAAAATAAAATATTTTTCCATTTATTAATAATTGTGAATTAAATAATATTTTTTCTTAAAATAGGATGTTATTTTCGATGGCATACCTAACATGAACCAATGAGTTTCTACAAAGTCTTATGTTCCAGAAAATGATGAGTCATATTGAAAATAATAATAATAAAATATTATTATCTTAAATGGTAGTTAATTCCTAGCTGTTTTATTGGAAATAATGTACAGAACTAAAAATATAATGATTATACAGTTATTTTAAATGCCTTTAGATTTTTCTAATAAATGTTATATTCTTAAAATGTGAATGAATCTATTTTTAGTATTAGATGATCTAGTATTCTTTAAAAGTCAATTTACTGCCTTTTGATGTAGAGACCTTTTTAATATTGTTTTGACACATTTATTTGGTTCATTTTACAAAACAATCTTCAAATTTAGAAGCCAGACTTCATACTTTACTTTGGGTAAATTTATTGTATTTTTCATATAAAGATTCTTTTAATGAATAGTGAAAAATATAAAAATTTATGTCAAATATGTATTTTAATATGATTTATTTATATGTATATATTATATTTTTAACTAGTTTTAATGTTTAATTAGATTATATTTTTACTATTTAATCATATTTTGGTAATTGGAAGTAATTTCAATTTGAAATTGGACATAAACACATGACATTCTTTTGGTAGTCTTTACAAATTTAAAACACGCTTTCTAGTTGGACAATAGAAATTAATTTTAAATTTATTAGTGAAACTTTTGTGTTTTGATTTTTAAAAAATAAATATCATTTTTTAATTTGGAATTTCAAAAATTTCTTTGGGTCATTTTTTGTTATTTTTTCTGAAAACGTTCAGTTGTTTATGAATAGTGAAAAACAGTACATAGTAGTTTAAAACTGAAATTTTCATTTAAATGAAATTCTACTACTTATTTAAATTTAATTTCAAAAATACAACATATATGGTTTTCATCTATATGGAAAATGTTTTTAAATAAGATGAAAATATATTTTGGTTAATTGTAACTTTTGATTTCAATTTACCACAACTAAAATTAAATAGACTAATTCTAGGTAAAAATAATATTATAATAATATAAAATTACATTAACATTTATTATAAATTTATTGGATTAGTCATGGACAAAAAATAAAAACCTAGTGTAGAAGTTTTGTCCTTTTATATCCATTTGGGTAAGATAATGAAATTAATAACTTTTTATTTAATGAAAAAATAAAAATATCATAAACATGTATTGTTTATCAAAAAAAATTAATGTGGGGTTTTTAAATTTATATCTTTGACTATAAATATTCATTATAATTACAAAAATAATTCTTATATCATCGTATTTAATTTATAATTTTTAAACATCATATAAATAAATTTATTTGTGTCACAATGATGTTGTAATGATTACCTAATTGATAAATATATTGAATAAATGAGATTATAAATATTAAAATTAATTTATTTTGAAACATTTTATGTCATAAATGAATTTTATAGATAATTATTTCTTATTTTATTTTAATTAATGATGTTTTTTAGAAACAATAATATTTTGGATTTTTAAAAAAGTCATGATATGAATTGTATAAAAATTTACATAAATGATTTGTTAAATAAATTAATATGTTATTAAATTATAAAATCGTTGTAAAAATATAATATTTGTCCAAATGACAAATATGATATTATAAATACAGTTTATTATCCCTTTTGGGTCACTTGAAATTATATGGTAAATATATTAACCGTATATTATCAATATACAAGAAGACATGGTAAAAGTTAAATAAGTTAACAAAGGGTTAATTAAAAATGATAAGGATTAAAAAATCTTAAAACATGTCCAATTATTATTTGATGATTTTTTTGTATTATATTAATCTTATCTTATAATTTAATGAGTTATGGTTCTTTTGATTCCATAAATAATATTATAATTAAATAATATGTTCAATCATTCCAAAAGAGCTCATCCTCCCTCTTATAATAGGACAACACTTATAACCCATTACTCACAACTCTGAAGCACCTTATCTCATCCAAGCTCTACCCAAATAATCTCCCAAAATCCATCTCTTCCTCCTAGAAGCCTTAATCTAGGAATAATGCACTTTATGAAATTCTTTTTGGTTCAAACCAAATGGAGTTACCCGATTTAATGGTAATGTCTTCCCTCTAGTTCCCTTCATTTATTTTCCTTCTCCACTCCCTATTCTCAAATTATTATTTGTTTAAATAAAAACACCATTATATATAATATACTAGGTTGTTGTTATGATATGCATTCTAACTACACTTCCAAAGACCTCCATCTAATGGATATTAACATATTTATTCAGTGAACGGAGAACTACTGCCTCATGAAACAATGATTGTTCAATATTCTCCTACCCACTCTTATTGGGTCCATTAATATGGAATTTTATCGATATGTGATATATATTATTTTTATACTATATCTATTCTTCATTATTTTTCATTTATATTATAATTTTATGGTTTCCATAATTGGTAAATGCAATACTTTCATTTGTGGAGGTGTGGACTACAACCCTCTCAAAGTGATATGACTCGTTCATGCTGTACATGGAATGTATAAAGGATTGAAATAATGGAATTATATTTGATATTATAATATAACATTAATATACCTTTGTATAATTATGTTTTTATTCCACTATATATGATATAGAAATAAAAGTATCCTTTATGCGTATGTACGACATACCGTCTCAATGAATAGTGAATTTCATTTCATATCGTCAAATGTTATATACTATTATAAATGAATATATATACAAGTTGTATGTGATATATATGATATCTGAATCATTAATGTCATTATATACATAATGGAATTTTGACCACATGGACAATTTGTAATTATAAGAAGTTCATATTTGACTCAAATTCCAAATATTCAAAAAACGACCGATATTAACTTAAATAATTATGTAATGTTTATAAAAAAATAATAAGTTGTAAAAAAGTAAAAATATACATGAAAAAAGTTCTTAATCAATTATAAATTAACATTATTTTATTATTCAAGAGATTAAAGAACAAATGAGTAAATTCAGACACGAGGTAGGGTATCTTCTTATCCCAATTTCAATTCATTGAGTTGATCATCTTCTTTTTGATAATGTAATTATTGGATTATGTGAGAAATTAATTTTGATATCCTATGATTTACTTATACCTGATTTATTTTATAATTCTAGATAATACACATAATTTATCTATTTAATTTCCAAAATGATCTTTGTATGGGACTTTGTCTCAATCTCCTTTCATTGAGGAATATATTGATTTACACATGAATTTATTTTATATGATTTATAAACCCTTTTACTTTTACTTTTATTCAAATGGAATATTTCCACTATGACAATTTTTACTCAAAGACAAATAAAAATGTTTATTTTTAACATAGGTGGTGACAACGATCTTTCCTCCACTATGAGCATTATTTCATATTTGGATTTGTCTACAAGTTGTAGTGCTTTTAAAATGAAAATAGATACCATATACTCTTTTTACATTTTTTGGTATTGAAAATGGTTTTGACAATGAACTTATTATGTCAATATATTGAAATGTTATATTTTTATTACAATGTGGAAATGTTATCTTTCCATTATGCTTGTTAATTTATTATGATTATGTTATGGTTCTTGTCCATTATTTACACATATTAGGGGTTCTGTGATAAACCTAGGGAGGATGAGCCTGAGATATCTTTACAATGAATTGGGTAATGTGAAAGAGGAAAAAATTAATGTATCTCCTAAGAGATTTAGGGAATATATTCTGATGGGTATTCCAAATGTAACTCCCTATGTAGCTGTGAATGCTACAATGTAAGTATGTTATGGATGAAACAATATACCTTTATTATTTATTATTTATATGTGTTATTCATAAATATTATGAAATCATGAGTTATGTTAAAGAGATTATATATTTCATGTGTTGATAGATTAATGATTTCTGTCATTATTTTGAAACCCTTACTGAGCTTTTTATGCTCATCCGAGGTTTTTGAAAAAAATTCTATGTAAAAGGAATGGTAAGAGAAAGGATTAATTCAAGAAGATTTACATCCAGAAAATAATTCTTGTTTTCTTTTAAGAGTTTTTATTTTCTAAAAAATGGATACATAGTATATGGGTCTACTTTGTAATATTTAATTAATGTCTTAAATAAATGAGGTTAAAATAATTAAAATAATTTTTATTTTGGAACTTATTTTTCCATCTATGAAATTTATAGATGAGGATGACTTGTTATCTTGGCATTAATGAATGTCTTTCAAAATAATCATTTAGGTTTGGAATTTTTAAAATTTCATGATAGTAATAGTATAAAAATTGACATAAACAAGTATTTAAATCAATAAATATTTTATTAAATGATAACATATTCCTAAAAATCAATGATTCGGAAAAATGACATATATGATGTTAATAATGTCATTAATGGTCTATTTTGGGTCGCATGGAATTTTATTGTAAATATATTAACAACATAGAATGAATATACAAGAAGACATAGTAAATGTTAAATTAGTTAACTATGGGTTAAAGCTAAATGATAATGTTAAAAATGAAACCAAAACATGTCTAAAACCTATTGGTTGAGAATATTTATAATAATAGTCATCTTTTATTAGAAATTATTGAGATTGGGACCTTTTTAAAATTTAAATTCAGTTTATAATTAAATAATATATTTCTAACATTACTAAAGAGCCCATCCTCCCCCTTATAAAAGGCCAACACCTCTAACCCATTACACACACCTCTCAAGCATCTTGGCTCATGTTACCTCCAATAATATAATCTCCAAACGTCCCTCTCTTCTTTATAGAATCATTACCTAGGTAGAAAACAATCCATGAAATCCTTTTGGTTCAAACCAAAGGGAGTTACCCAATTCAAAGGTATTGTCTACTCTAAAGTTATTTTCTTTTATTTTCTTTATAGACTCCCTATTCACTTGTTATTCATTTATTACATTTAAAAACCAGTATCCTAAATAAACATGGTTTTGGTTATAAGATTTATTAAAACTACACTAACAAACACCTCCATCTAATGGATTTAGAATATACTATTTCTGTGGGCAGAGAACTACTACCTCACGAAACGATGATTGTTCAATTATCTATTACTGCCTCTCATGGTGGCCATTATGGGGGCACTACATTTATATCTGACATATATTATATTTATATGGATTCAATTATTCTCTCATTTTTATTTATATCAAATATTTATGGTTTCCATAATGGGTAAATACTATAATTTTATTAGAGGAAGTTGGGACTACAGCCCCCTCAATGTGATATGACTCGTTCATGCCATACATTGAAGGTATAAAGGGTGGTGTTAATTAAATTATGTAACTTAAATAAAATAAGTTATCATACTGTAATAATATTATACCTATTTATCATTTTTTTTATCCTTTAAAAATGAAAAAATGAAATGAATGTAGTGTTTATCAGTATGTACGACTTACCGTCTACATGAATAGTGTATTCAATTTTAATATATCCAAATGATATAGATGATTATAAAAACATATATTCTGGATATATATTATATACATGATATCTAAATCATTAATATCATTTGTAGATAATGGAATTTTGACCACATGGACAATTTGTAATTAGGGCATGTTCATTTTTGACTTATGTTCTGAACATCGACAAAACGTCGGATATGAAATAGAATAATTATCTAATTGTTATCTAAAATAATAAGTGATATGAAAGGAATAATTTTTTTCAGAATCTTAAGAAATTATAAATTAACTTATGTTTTTTATTCATGAATAACAAGGAACATACAAGACAAGTCAGACCTGAGGTAATGACTTTTCATCTCACCTTTTATTCATGTGAGATTCATGATATATTTAACAATATTTACTTTTGTGTGATGTATGATCTGAACATGATTGTATTATTTTTTTAATATACTTTAATTTATGTGTATTTAAAGCTTCATTGAATGATCCTTCATTCATGGGGTGTATGTTTCGTATGTTACCAAATCGGTAAAGAAACAATTTAACCCAATTTCCATTTTTGGGTTAATATTATAATTTATTGTTATATCGTGCTATGATTATGTGAGAAATAAATTTTGTTATCAAATATTTTATATATTATTTATTTATGTGTACTTATAGTTATTACAGATAAATTATCTATTTTATTTACCAAATTATTTTGTATGGGAACCTTTCACCCTCCACCTTTAGTCAAAGATTTATTTTACGTTATATCTTTTAATATCTGTTTTAATATGTTGGGATATATTATTATATAAACTTATTGATTTAATTTTTATTAACATGTGATTATATACCTTTGTTTCCCTCATAAAATAATTTTCTAATTTTTTATGTGACCTCATTAGGCTATTGAATTTTCGTAAGAGAACTTCATAACCCAATTTACATTATTTGTGTCAATATTCTACTTATTTATTAAGTCATGGTTTGATTATTTATAGAATAAATAAATAAATATTTATTTATTAATTTCAACTTTCTTTTATGTGGATATATGTTTCATACACACAATATCTTCATTGATGAATTCTTATGCCATTCATATGATCTTTGTAAGGGGATTAGTCTCAATCCCCTTTCATTGATGTGTATCTTGTTTTCATGAACATTTATTATCCTATAATGTGTATATACTGCCCTTTGAAATATTATATCATGAATCTTCTTTTCCTCATTATAATAATTTTTTTAACAGTTTTTATTTAATTATTTTATCACGTTGTAATGTACTCTTCAACTAAAACATCATTTTAGATGTTTTAAAGATGAATCATTCTCAATATTGTCCATGATTTCAAATGGTTTTAAAAATTTCTTTATATCAACTTTATTGTTTTAAAAATTATAATTTATTTCTAAAGATACAATGTTGTATGGAAAACATTGATTCAAAACCATTTTTATTAAATATTTTAAAAGGTGTTGGAAATGGATTGAATATTTCAATACCTTGAAATGATATAGTTTGATTGAAATGTTGGAATATAATCATTCTGTTATACTAGTTTTATGTTTTATGAATATGTTATGGTTCTTGGGCATGGTTCATATATATTGGTAGTTCCATGATAACCCTAGGGCGGGTGAGCCCAAGATACCTCTCCACTACATTGGGTAACATCAAAGAGGTGAACATTAATATTTCTCCTAAGAGATTTAGGGAATATAATGTGACGGGTATTCAAAATGTAACACACTATATAGATGTGAAATCAACAATGTAAGTTTAATACGGATTCCATAAGAAACTTTTATGATTTCTTATTTCTATGTGTTATTCATAAATCATATGATTTCATGAAGAATGTTAAAGAGATTTTGCTTTGTATATATTGACAGACTGATGATTCCTTTCATTACATTATAACCGTTACTGAGATTTTTATTCTCATCGAATTTTTTTGAAATGTTTTTCCATAGGGTGTAATCCATGGTAGGAGAATGTAATAATTCATTAATATTTATATCATAAAAAGAATTCTTGTTTTATTTTAATGTGTTTTTATTTTATGATAAAAAATGTATACTAAGTAGAAGTGTCTACTTTGTAATAATTTAAATTTCATGTAATATTTATGGCCTAATTCTATAATACTCTAAACCTGAAAAGATATTGCATATGAATTAATCACTTATCTTATGGATAATCTTCTAATTCTTTGTAATTTCGTTCTATGATTAAATAATCATGAATTTAGTTAATAATTTACATTGAGGATATTTACAAGTTTAGAGTTATAGTGAATTAGGTCATAACTATTAAATTACATATCAAATATTACAGAGTATAAATTTCTAATTATTATCCATTTTTTCATAAAAACATTCTTAAAAGAAAATATAAATTCTTTTCCTGATGTTAATCTTTTCAAATTCTTCCTTTCTCTGAACCTGCCTTATGCCCTGATGAAAAACATTTCAAAAACATTGTATGAGAATAAAAAGCACAGAAATGGTTAGAAAATAATGAAAGAAAACATTATTCCCTCAATACATACAAAACTTATGCTCTTTAACATACCTAATGAAATCATAAGATTTATGAATAACACCTAGAAATCATAAATCATAATGGTAACTTGTTGCATCTGGATCATACTTACGTTATAGATTTCACAGCTATATAGGGAGTTATGTTTGGAATACCCATCACAGTATATTACTTAAATATATTAAGAGAAACATTAACATTTACCTCCATCATGTTATACAATGCAATAGAAACCTATCTGGGGCTCACCTGCGCTTGGTTTATCATAGATCCACCCGTATACATATACAATGACCAATAACCATAACATAATAATAACACATTATGCAACCAAAATAGAAAGAAATAATTTCCACATTACAATAAATATATGCCATTTCAATATATTGACTTAATCAGTCCATTATCAAAACCATTTTCAAGACCAAAATAATTAAAAGAGTATATGGTGTTTATTTTCTTTTTAAGAAACACTATGGGTTTTTGGAAGCCAAATATCAAATAATACTTGATGTAGAAGAATTGTCATTGTCACCACGTATGTTAAAAAGAAACATCACTTTTTTTCAGTTAGTGAAACACTTGGTACAAAATGATTCCCTTGGAATGGAATGAAAATTCAATGATTTTTATACACCGTATAAAATAGTTTCCATGTATAAATAAATAAATTCCTCAATAAATGGATATTGAGATGAATTCCTTTACCATGTGTCTGACTTGACTTGTTCATTCATTAATATACAGAATAATAAACTAACGTTATTTTTTACTTGATTCAATATTTTTTGAAGTTTATTTTTCATTTTATATCACTTATTACCATGTTATAAACATTACATAATCATTTAAGTTAATATTGGTCATTTTGTTGATATTTGGTACTATAGTTAAAAATGAACTTCTTGTAATTACAAATTGTCCATGTTGTCAAAATTAAATTATCTCCATAATGATATTAATGATATATATATCATACATATCATATATATCTAGTACATTTATATATATTTATAATATTACATAACATTTGGAGATAATAAATGAAATGCACTGTTCATGGACATGGTAAGTCGTACGTACACATGAATGCTACTTTCATTTTAATTTCAAAAATAATGGAATGAAAACATAATTATACATAGGGATATTAAAATTAATTTATAATATAATATATAATTCCATTAATTCAATCCGTTATATGTTCCACGTATGGCATGAACGAGTCATATAACTTTGAGGGGGCGATAGTCCGCACTTCCTAAAATGAAATTATCAAATTTATCTATTATGGAAACCATAAAGGTATAATATAAAGAAAAAATACCAAAATATATAGAAAATTTAAATATTATATACATAAAATATAATTAATTTTCCATTTTAATGGCCCTCATATGAGGTTGGAAGAGAATATTGAATAATCATCGTTTCATGAGGTAGTAGTTCGCTGTCCATAGAAATAGTATGTCCGTATCCAATAGATAGAGGTGTGTGGAAGTGTAGAAAAAATAAAAATCATAAAAACTACCTAGTATATTGAGGATAATTATTTTTTGTGTGTAATGAAATAATAATAAGAGAATAGGGAGTGAAGAAGTTAAATAAAAGATGAGATCTTGGGAAATGATTTTATCTATTAATCAGTTTACTCAATTTGGTTTGAACAAAAAGGCTTTATTGAAGTGCCTTCTACCTAAGGTAATACTTCTAGGAGGAATAGGGAGATTTTGGGAGATTATGTGGTCATATGTTTGACGATTCAGGGGCATTAGAGGTGTGATTAATGTGTTAGAGGTGATGGCCTTTTATAAGAGGGAGGAGGGGCTCTTTAGGAATTTTTGAATGTATTATTTTATTATAAAATAATATTCAGTTTGAAAAGGATAAAATCTTATTAAATTCGAAGCTAAGATGAATATAAGTCGAAATAAATTCACCTAGTTATAGTTGGATATTTTTTGGATAATTTTTTAATCCTTTTCTTTTTTACTTAACCCTTTGCTAATTTATTTAACATTTACCATGTCTTCTTGTATAGCCACACTATATGGTTAATATGTTTATATAAAATGAAAAGTGACCCAAAATGAATCATTAATGACATTTTTAGCATCATATATATAATTTGGACTATTTTTAAATTTTAAGGACTATTTTATCATTTAATAAATTTCTAATTGTTTTAAAAACAGATATATATCAATTTTTATACTATTCATATCATGTCTTTTTAGAAAATCCAAACCATCTTTATTTTTTTTCAAAAAACCTCTATTAATTCAAATATCAGAATTAGTCTTAATCTCCAAAACATGTGGATGGAATAAAAAAATTCTAAATAAATTTATTTTTATATTCATAATATCATTTATTAATAACATTGATTAATGAGGTAATAATTAAATCTCTATTTTCTCATAAATAAATTTATGTATATGATATTTAAATTTTTTAAATAAAATACCATGATGTAGGAAATATTTGTTTCATTATAATGACTTTTTATATTCGAACATATCAATTATATAACCCCACATTAAAATTGATTCGGCAAAATAATACTTGGTTATGAAATTTTTATTTTTACTTTAAATAAAATGTTATTAATGTAAATATCTTACACAAGAGGCTTCCGAAGGACAAATTTTATATTCAAGGATTGTATTAGTCGGATATGAATCATCCAATAATATTAGGATAAGCGATAATAAAATTATATATTATTATAGTATTATTTTTACCTTGAATTAGCCTTTGTAACATTAGCTGTTGTAAATAAAAATCAAAAGTTTCTATTCACCAAATATTATTTTCATCCTATTGAATCACATTATACGTTTAGATGAAAACAATGCATGTTATATTTTTGAAATTCAATTCACAAATTTGGTAAAATTTAATTTAAATTAAAAAGTCGGTTTTTAACTATTATGATTTGTTTTTCATTTTCCATAAATAATTGAATGTATTCAGAAAATACCAAAAATTCACCCAAAGATAATTTTGATATTTAGAATTCAACAATGATATCTATTTTACAAAATTCCAAACATAGAAGAATCATTAATTAATTTTTATTTTCAAAACTAGAAAGCATGTTATTTTAGAAGTAAAAATTACAAAATGATTGATAAGTGTTTAGGTCCAATTTTAAAGAGAAGTTACTTCCAATGACCTATATTGGATTAAATTGTAAAAATATAATACAATTATAGTTTAAAACCATTTAAAAATACAATATAAAAAATATAAATAATATATATTAAAATATAGTTTGGAATTAAAATGCAGTATTGTATACCATTCATTAAAAAATGAAATTTATCAGAAAAATACAAAAATTTACCCAATGTAAATTTTGTTGGCCCTATTCAAAAGAAAATTTTTATTTATTCAGATGCAACATATAAATGTGTCAAAAACTATATTTAAAAATGTTTCTCACTCTAAAGTGGGCAAATTGATATTTTAAATATTATTAATGTATTTATTCGTAAATTTGGATTCATTAACATTTTAAGACTCAATGTTTTATTTGATAAAAGTAATGTAATTTAGGAAACATTTATAATCATAATATATTAGGTCTGAACATTCTCACCAATAAAATGACTAGGTGTTAACTACAACTTAAAATATTAATATTATCTATTTATTTTCTTTAATATGACTAAGCATTGTGTGAAAAATAAGGCTTCTGAGAAACCCATTATTTCATGTCGGGTACGCCATCAAACATATCTTCACATTTAAATAAATATTATTTTTTAATTCAAAAATATTAATAAAAAGAAAAATGTGTTATTCTTTATTTACATGGGAAGTTACATCCTTCCACCATTTAGGAAATATCATCCTCGTAATTTTATTCACTTATCAAATAAGAGGGGTTATTTTTCCCTCATATCATTTTCAAATTTCCACATTTCCTCTTCAACTATATGGGTTGTTAAAAAATCCTTTACCTGTTAAATTACCTTATTCTACAAGACATGATCTTTTTGGTCATTAATCTGGACCAGCTGTTCCCCATAAGATAGATTCTCTTCCAACTGAACTACCTCTAGACTCAAAACATGAGATGGATCCAGCATATACATTCTCAACATTGAAACATGAAAAACATTGTGAACCTGGGATAAAATTAGATATAAAGCCACTCTATGTGATATTGATCCAACTTTCTTTAGTATTTCATAGGGTCCTTTAAACCTCATGCTAAACTTTCCCTTCTTACCAAATTTCATCAAACATTTCCAGGGAGAAATTTTGAAAATGACTTGATCACATACATCAAAATAATGATCCTCTCATTATCTGCAGATTTTTTCTATCTACTTTCGTTTGTTCTCACGTGCTTCTGAATCAACAGAAGTTTTTCTGCCATCTCTTCTACCATTTCATGTCCCATCAACATCATTTCACCTATTTTATCACAAAAATATGTAGTTTGACACTGCTTCCCAAATAATTTCTCAAATGGATCCATCTGTATATTGGAATGAAAACTATTATTATAAGAAAATTTAAAAAAAAGAGATGTTGGTCCCAAATTCCCTATAAATCCATTGATAAAGAATGTTGCATGTATTCTAATGTCTGAATATTTCATTCTAAATGACCATCTAATTGAGGATGAATTGCTATACTAAAATTTGAATCAGTACCCAATGAATATTGAAGGGCTTTCCAATACATAGAAGTGATCCTCATATCATGATCAGATACAATAGAGTGGGTAACTCCATGAAAATTGACTATATCATTATTATAAAATAGAGAAATTTAATCCAGAGATAAGTATCTGGAATAGGAAATAACTGATTAGATTTAACTAATCGATCAATAATATCATAGATTGCATTGTTACCGCAAGAATTCCTTGGTAATCCCACTACAAAATACATGGACACATTTTCCCATTTCCACTTTGGCACCTGTAAAGGATAAAATATACCTTTTGGTAACTAATATTCTTCATTAACCTGTCGATAAATCAAAAACATCATAGTAATGTGAGCAATAGCTCTTTTCATTCAATCCCACTAGTAATACTCCTGATGATCTCTATAAAACATAGTACTTCCAGGATGAACTAAAAACGAAGAACTATGACTATCACAAAAGAACTCTTTCTTCAAATGTGAATCACAAGGCATGTATAATCACTTTCCAAACATTATAACATAATAATTATCAATGCTAAAATCAGGCAATGTACCCTTATAAACTAAATCTTCCTATTTACATTACTAATTTTCTTCCTATTTCTCATGAAAAATTCGGTCTTATAGAGATAATTTCACTGAAACATGAAATAACAATTTATAATTTTCTGCACCAAAAACTACTATTCCAAAGTTCTATAAATAATTAATCAATGAATCTTGTTCCAAATATGACATAGTTAATGTAGAATTACTTTTTCAACTCAAATAATCTACCACATTATTTTCCATTCTTGGATGGTAATGAATTGTGCAATCATAATACTTGATTAAATCCTATCATCTCCTTGGTATAATATTCAATTCATTCTAAGTGAATATATAGTTAATCAAATGTGATCATTATATATTTCACACTTTACTGCATAAAAATGATGCATCCAAATTTTTAAAACAAAAAAACCACAACAGCTAATTCAAAAACTTATTTTGGGAAATTTAACTCATGAGGTTTCACTAACATGAAGCATAAAAAAATACTTGATCATTCTACATTATGACACAACCAGGACCTATCAACAAATCATCAATGTATACAACAAATTCAGAATCTCTGGAAGGTAGTGGAAAAATTGGAGAATTCAACAATCTTCTTTTCAATTCCATGAATAAATCATCAAATTATTTTGACCAAATGAACCTAACACCATTTCGACTTAACATGGTTAGTGGGATAGATAACTATGAAAAAATTTCAATAGAAATATAATAATAACTTGTGTCACCAAGAAAACTATAGATCTCATTTATATTTGTGGGTCTTTTCCATTCTTCATGAACTTTTGTTTTAGCATGATGAAAAGTTATAACATTTTTTGAAACAATGTGACCAAGGAATGAAATTTTTTGTAACCCAAACTCACAGTTTCTAAATTTCACATATAGTTTCTGTTCTTTTATGGTTTCTAAGAAAACCATTAAATAAAATTAATTCTCCAATTTAATTATAGAATAAACCAAAATATCATCAATAAACACATCCACAATTTATCTCCTAAGTCAACTGAGCCACCACGGTAACAAACTATTCAGTTCTGAATTTGACTATCTCAGGATGTTGATTTGGATGTTAATTTCCCTATATATGCCTTCCTAGCACACCTTCTCTTTTCCCACTATTAAAAACATTTCATAACATAGAAATATTTTAGGAGAAGTAATATAGTATTTTGAAAATTCAATATCATTTCAGTCTTACAATAAATTAATTTATGGAAATTAATTTAACAGTATTATAATTGCTAAAATTGTCTAAACCATCCTTTAATACCAACTATAAGGCATCTGCCTTAAACATTACAAAATCATGATTTATATTTATAATTCTCATTGAAAATATTTTCAGTATTATAGTTTTAGATAATTAGACCATAACATTTACATTACATCTCAAATACTACAAAGTTGATACTTTTACTCAGTAATTTTTTTTTTATGAAATGAAAATTTATAAAAGAAAACAATAATTCTTTTCTTGGTATAAATCATCTTTAATTTTTCCATTCTCTTACCCTACATTACTCCCTATGAAAAACAATTCAAAAATGTTGGATAAGAATAAAATCCTATGTGGGGTTTATAAAATAATGAAAGAAAATATTTTCCAATTAATATATACAAAACACATGCTCTTTAACACACCTCATGAAATCATAATAATTATTAATAACACCTAGAAATAATAATTCATAAAGTTTAATTTTGGAATCCATGTCATACTTACATTGTTGTTTTCGCAACTTCATCAAGAGTTACTTTTGCAAAAGACTTCATAGTATATTCCCTAAATCTCATAGGAGAATCATTAACGTTTACCTCCATCAGGTTACCAAATGCATTAGAGAGCTATCTCGGGCTCACCATACCTAGTTTAATCTTAAAACCAGATGTATGCAAAGAAAATTCCCAAAATATATAACATAATCATAACTCATAACACAATAATATTGTAAAGATAAAATTTCAACATTACAATCAAAATATATCATTTCAATATATTGACATAATCAATCAATTATAAACACAATTTTCATTACCAAAAAACATAAAAGACTGTATGGTATTTATTTCCATTTCATAAGAACAATATGGCTTGATATGGAATCCAAATATCAAATAATACTTGCGGCGGTGGAATGGTCATTGTCAACGCGTACGTTAAAAATAACATTCTTTTTTGTCATTTAATAAAACACTTCGTTGAAAATCATTCCATTTGAATGAAATGAAAAATAAAAGGTGTTGATAAACAGTATAAAAGAATGTTTTGTATAAATAAACACATTCCTCAATGAAATGTGATTGAGACGAAGTCCCTTACCTCATGTCCAACTTGAATCGTTCATTATTTAATCTCCGGAAAAATTAACTAAAGATTATTTCTACATATATAAAAACCCTTTTGAGTTTAATTTTCCTTTTCCAGTACTTATTTTCGTTTTATAAAAATTACATAATTATTTACGATTACATCATTCATTTTGTAGATATTTGGTATTTGAGTTAAAAATGAACTTCTTATAATTACAAGTTGTCCATGTGGTCAAAATTCTATTTTCACCATAATTATATTCATGATTTAGATATCATATATATCATATATATATGTCTTATATATCTATATTTATTTATAATAGTAAATAACATTTGGAGATAAGTAGTGAAATGCACTATTTATGGAGATGGTATGTCGTACGTACGCATAAACGCTGCTTTCATTTCTATTTCATATTTAGTGTAATGAAAACATAATTATACATAGGTATATTATAATTATAGTATAATATCATAAATAATTCCAATAATTCCATCCATTATATGTTCCATGTATGGAATGATTGAGTTATATCTATTTGAGGGGGTAGTAGTCTGCACTTCCTCAAATGAAATTATATCATTTACTCATCATGGAAACCATAACGGTATAATATAAATGAAAAATTCCGAAGCAGTGAGATAATATAAATATAATATATATCACATATAAATATAGTGTTATGATTATGTGAGAAATAACTTTTGTTCCCATGTCCGTTATTTGTATTTTCTTTATATGTACTTATAATGAATACACATTATTGTTCAATTTTATTTACAAAATGATTTTTGTAAGGGAACCATTCACCCTCCTCTTTTAGTAAAATAATTATTTTATGTTATTTATTTTAATTTACATTTTCACAAGTAGGGATATAATCTTTTATATCCTTATTGATGTAATTTTTTTCCCATGTGATGAGATAACAATTTTTCTCTCATCAACTCATTTTCTAAATTTTTATGTGATACTATTAGGTTGTTGAATTTTCGTAAGGGAACTTCTTAACTCAATATCCATTCTTGGGTTAATATTCTACTTATTTATTATTTCATGATATGATTATGTGTGGAATAACTATGTATTTATTTATCTTTTATTTTCTACATCCATTTGTGTGGATATACTGTTTATCTACATAATCTCCCCGTTGATAAATTCTTATGCCATTCATACGATCTTTGTAAGGGATTTCATCTCAATGTTTTTTTAATGATTCATATCTTTTTCCATGAAAATATTTTTACCTATAATGTGTATATAATACCATTTGACATATGATATCATGAATCTCCTTATTCTCATGATACTAATGTTTTGTTAAATGTTATTATTAAATTATTTTATCATGCAGTAAAGGAATCTTCAACTAAAACATCATTTTAAATGTTTTAAATATTTATCATTCTCATTAATGTCCATGTTTGAAATGGTTTTAAGGATTTACTTATATGGGTATTAATGTTTAAAAATTATAATTTATTTCAAAAGTGTCAAAGTGGTATGGGAAACTTTGATTCATAATTATATTTCATAAATATTTTAATTGGATTTTGAAATGTATTGAATATTTCAATATCTTGAAATCATATACATTGATTTAAATGTGGAAATTTTATATCCCCTTTATTATTGTTTTTCATGTTATGAATATGGAATGGTTCTTGGGAATTGTTTACATATTCAGGTGGTTCTGTGATAAACCTAGGGAAGGTGAGCCTGAGATAGCTCTCTAATGAATTGGGTAACGTGATAGAGATGAATGTTAATTTTTCTCTTAAGAGATTTAGGGAATATAATTTGATGGGTATTACAAACTTAACTCCCTACATTTCTATTAAAGCTACAATGTATATATGCTAGTGATTCCACAAGTTGCCTTTGTGATTTAATATTTCTATGTGTTATTCATAAATCATATTATTTCACGAGGTTTGTTAAAGAGCTTATGTTTTTTACGTATTGATTGGATAATGTTTCCATTCTTTACATTATAACCCTTACTGAGACTTTTATGTTTATCCCATGTTTTTGAAATGTTTTTTCATAGGTTTTAAGGATGGGTAAGATAATGGATTATTTAAAGAATATATATATTAAGAAAATATTTCCTGTTTTATTTTAATGAGTTTTTTTATTAAAAAATTGGATACTGAGTAGAAGTGTATACTTTGTAATATTTGAGTTGTAATGTAATAGTTATGGCCTAATTATATTAAAAAATAATCCTAAAAAGATCCTCAATGTGAATTATTCACTTAAATAATGGTTAATCTTCAAATTCCTTGTTATGTCTTTCTATGATTGCATAATCTTGAATTAAGTTAATATTTCACATTGATGATCTTTTCAGTTTTAGATTTTTAGAGAATTAAGACATAAATATTACAATACATCTCAAATATTACAATGTAGAAACTTCTACTAAGTATCCATTTTTTCATGAAATAAAAATTATTAAAAGAAAAAAATAATTATTTAATTGATATAAAACTTCATGAGTTATTCATTTCTCTTACTCTGCCTTATATGCTGTGAAAAAAAATTCAAATACATGGGATGAGCATAAAAAGATTAATAAGGGTTATAAAATAAAGAAATAAAGTATAATTCCATCAATAAATACAAAGCATAATCTCTTTAACATACCTCATGAAATCATAAGATTTATAAATAACACATAGAAATCGCAAATCTTAAAGGTAACTTATGGCATCCATATCATACATACGTTGTAGGTTTTATAGCTACTTATGGAGTAACATTAGGAATACCCATCATAGAATATTTCTTAAATCTCTGAGGAGAAAAATTAAAGATCAACTCTGTCACGTTATCCAATTTATTTAAGATCTATCTTAGGCTCACCTGCCCTATGTTAATCACAGAACCAACCATATTTATAGACAATGCCCAGTAACTATAACATAATCATAAAACATAACATAAAAATAAAGGAAAGATAAAATTTCCACATTTGAATCACAATATATCATTTCAAAATCTTTACATAATAAATCCATTACCAAAACCATTTTCAATTCTAAAAATACATGAAAGAGCATATGGTATTTATTTTCCTTTTAAAAAGACTCTACAACAAGTTTAGGAAGCCAAATATCAAATAATACTCACGGTGGAGGAAAGGTCATTGTTACCATGTACATTAAAAAACATTCATTTTATCATTTAGTAAAACAATTAATAGAAAAATATTCCCTTTAAATGAAATAAATAGTTAAAGTTGTTTATACACTGTATAAAAAAAGTCATGTATAAATAAAAATATGCCTCAGTGAAAGGAGATTGAGAAGAAGTCCCTTACGTAATATCCGAATTGACTCGTTTGTTATTTAATCTCATAAATAATACACTAAAGTTAATCTATAATTTATTCATAACTTTTCTTGGTTTATTTTTCCTTTTATATCTCTTATTAACTTGTTTTAAAAATTACATTATTATTTACGTTAATTTCGGCCATTTTGTCGATATTTGGTACATCAGTCAAACTTGAACTTTTTATAATTAAAAATTGTTCATGTTGTCAAAAATAAATTGTATCTAGAATGGTATTAATGATTTATATATCATATATATCATATATATCTAGTATATATATGTATTTATAATTGTAGATAATAGTTGGAGATAAGAAATGAATTTCCCCATTCCTGAGACAGTAATCCACACATACGCATGAATGTTACATTCATTTCTATTTCATATTTACTTAATAAAAACATAATTATAAATAGTTATATTATAATTACATTAAAATATCATATATAATACATTAAATTCAATCCTTTATATGTTCCACGTATAGCATGAATGAGTTATATCACATTGAGGAGGTGGTAGTATGTATTTCCTCAAATTAAATTATCACATTTACCCGTTATGGAAACCATAAAAGTATAATATAAATGAAAAATAATGAAGCATAGAGACAATATAAATATAATATATATCACATAAAAATACAATTCCATCAAAATAGCCACCATAAGAGGTGGTAGGAGAAGATTGAACAATCATCATTTTGTGAGGCAGTAGTTCGCCCTCCACAGAAATAGTATGTTCATATCCATTAAATGGAGGTGTGTAGAAGTGTAGTATGAATCCTTCTCATAACAATAACCAATTAAATTGAGGATACTGGTGTTGTTATGTAAAAAAATAATCATAATACAACAGGTAGTGAAGAATTAAAATAAAATAAGAGATCTTGATGGAAGATGTTACCTTTAAATCTGGAAACTCCCTTGGGATTGAACCAAAAGACATTCTTGAAGTACCTTATGCCTAAGGTAAGGATTCTAGGAGTAAAAGATGGATATTGGGAGCTTATTTGGTAATAGGTTGAAAGATACAATGGGATTTAGAGGTTTGAGTAATGGGTTACAGTTGATGGCTTTTATAAGAGGGAGGATGGGTTCTTTAGGATATTTTGAATGTATTATTTTATTTTAAAATAATATCAGTTTTCAAAAGGTCCGAAAATTATTAAATTAATATATACAATGAATATAAGTCAAAATATATTCATCCAATTAGAATTGGTCAGTTTTTGTATATTTCCAAAATCCTTGTCCTATTTATTCAACCCTTTGATAACTTATTTAACTTTTACCATGTCTTCTTGTATACTCATACTATATGGTTAATATATTTTTTATAAACTTTAATGAGACCCAAAATGGATCATTATTTACATTTTTAACATTATATATGTCATTTAGTTCAATCATATAATTTTTTGACTATTTTATCATTTAATAAAGTAATAATTTATTTAAAAACTCATTTATGTCCATTTTATCATATTTATATCATGACATTTTCAAAAAACAAAACCAACCTGATTATTTCAAAAAACCTCTTCTAATTCAAATATAACAAGTCATCCTCATCTCTAAAATTCGTGGATGGCATAAAGAGTGTCAAAATAAATTTGTTTTAATATTTATAATCTAATTTATTTAAAGCATTAATTAATGAGGTAATCATTACATCATCATTTTGTCATAAATAAATTTATTTATATGATGTATTAAAATTCTAAATAAAATATGTTTATGTAGGAAATAATTTTTATCCCTATTTAATATTTATATTTGAAGATATAAGTTATATAACACCAAATTAAAATGGTTTTTCCAAAATAATATATGTTTATGAATTTTTTATTTTTACTTTAAATAAATATTTATTAAATTAATTACCTTACCCAAGTTGCTTCAAAAGTAGGAAAGTTCTACCCAAGGATTTATTTTGTCATTCATGACTCAGTAAATTTTTTTAGGACAAGTGTTAAAGTAATTTTATATTATTATAATATTATTTTTAACTTGAATTACAGTATTTACATTTAACTGCGGTAAATAAAAATCAAAAGATACTATTCACAAAAAAATATTTTCATCCTATTGAACTAAATTTTACATACTGAGGACAAAAATTTATGTTAGATATTTGAAATTCAATTTACAAAAGCCGTAAATTTTTTTAAATGAAAAAGTTGGTTTTTTAACTACTTTGCAATGTTTTTCACTATTCATAAAAAATTGAACTTTTTAGAAAAATACCAAAAAATATCCCAATGATAATTATTATATTCATAATTCAAAAATAATTTCTATTTTACCAAATTCAAATAAAATATTTTTCATTAATTAATTTCCATTTTCAAATCTAGGAAGTGTGTTTTTGGGAAGTAAAAATTACAATAGATTTACATCTGTTTATATCCAATTTCATAGTGAAATTACGTCCAATGACCATCATTGGATTATATGGTATAAATATAATCCAAATAAACATTAACTCATTTTAAAAATATAATATATCTATATAAATAAGTCATACTAAAAGGTATTTTTGTTTTAAATTACTTTATTTTTCCGCATTCATTAAAAAACAAACTTTATATGAAAAAATAAAAAAAAATAACCAATGTAAATTTTGAGGTTTGTCTTCTAAAGAAGATGATTATTTTGTAAAATGATACATGTAAAAGTTTCAAAAGCAATATTTAAAAATAGTTCCCTTCCAAATGTAGAAAATCGAATTTTTAATGATTATTAAAGTATTTATGCATAAAATTGAATTCATTCAAATTTTATGCCTCTAAAATTTATTGGATAAAGGAAAAGTCATTAATCAAACATTTATAATATTAATGTGGTATAATATATATAATATTGTTAATAAAATGTCTTGGAATTAACAACCATTTCAAATAATGATTTTAATTTTTTATTTTATTTCAATATGACTATGTATTGGGTGCAACATAAGACATCGAAAAAACCCATTGTTGAGTGTCAGGTGTGCCATAGAACATAGAATCCCCTTTAAAATAAAATTAATATTATAATTCATAAATATAAATAAATATTAAAATGTATTATTATTTATTTACATGCGATGTTACATCATTTTCCTCTTTTGAAAATTCCTTATTTTTAATTTTATTCACCTATCAGTTTAGGGGGAGTATTTATCCCTAATATAATTTTTAGATTCCCCAGTTTCCTCTTCAACTATATATGTTTTTCACAAAAACATTAATTGATGAATTAAATTATTCTGCAACAATTTCTCTTTTCAGTCAAGAATTTTGACTCCTTGTTTTTCATAAGAGAGATATTCTTCCAACAGAACTACCTCTAGACTCAGAACAAGAGATTGATCCAGTATAGACATTCCCAACATTAAAGTAAGAAAAAAATTGTGTTCCAGGGATTAAATTGGAAATAAATCCACTTTGTAGGTAACTAATCCAACATTATTTAGGATTTAATAACGTTCCATGAACTTTAGACATAGCATTACCTTCTTAACCAAACACATCACACTTTTCCATGGAGAATCTTTTAGAATTACATGATCTCATACCTTGAAAGAAATATCCTTCCACTTATTATCCACCTAACTTTTCTACCTGCTCTGAGCTATTCTCATGTGCCTCTGAATCAACTGATGTTTTTTTTCCATCTCTTCTACCATTTCTGGTCCAATCAACTTCATTTCACCTACTTCATCCAGAAAATATGGAATACCCATCACAGTGTATTCCATAATTCTCTTATTAAAAACATTGTGGTTTACCTCTTTCACGTTATTCAATGCTTTGTTGAGCTATCTCAGGCTCAGCCACCTTAGGCTTATGACGGAACCACCCATATATGTAAACAATTCCCAAGATCAATAACATAATGATAACAGATAAAACCAAAAAAGAGGAATGATATAATTTCTATATTGCAATCACAATATATTATTTCATGATATTTAAATAATCGATTCATTTAAAACAATAAAAAATAAGGGTATTAAATCAATGTGTCCCATACCGCTCTGAAAATTAAAAAATATTACACTTTAAAACAATAGTGTCCATATAAATAAATAATTTAAATAATTTGTAAAACATGGAAATTAAAGATAAGGAATTAAAAGATTAAATTTTTATAACATTTAAAATGATGTTTTAGTTAATGAATCATTTACCGCTTGAGAAAATATTGATTTAAAGAATAACATAAAATAAATATATAAATATCATGAGAATATATATATTCATGATATAAAATGTCAAAATGGTTGATTATACACCTTATTGGATAATAAATGTGAAAATTATCATGATATTCCTTAATGAAAGGAGATTGAGATGTAGTCCCTTACAATGATTGTACAATTAGATTAAGTATTAATAAATGAAATAATTATGTGTTACAAACAAAAATACACCAAATAAAGTGGATATTAAGTGTAAAACAATAATATATCATTCATAGATATTAATTTCATGACATAATCAATAATTTGATGTTTATCCTAATGAATTGAAATTGGTTTAAGAAGATCCATTAAAAAAACTCGACATCCTAACACTGTCACTTTAAAATTCAGAGAAATAGTTAATGAGATAGAAAATGGTCTCTAATCACATTCAAATAAAATTTTAAAAAATAACTATATATAATAAAATATCCCAACATCTGAGAATATATATTTAATTACATAACATAAAAGAAGTCTTTGATGAGAAGAGGAGGGTGAAAGGTTCCCTTACTGATTTGGAAACTTATGAAACACACATCACATGAAAGAAGGATCATACAATGAAGATTTAAATACCCATAATTTAAATTATATTACACAAATAATACAATCATGGTTATAACACACAACAACAAAATTGAAATATTGGAAAATATTTCATGAATCTCATGGGAATAAAAAGTGAGAAGAAAACATGTTACCTCAAGTCTAACTTGTCTTGTATGTTCCTTGTTAACCATGAATAATAAACATAAGTTAATTAATACTTGATTAAGAAAAATTTTCAAGTTTATTATTCATTTTATATCACTTATTCGCAAGTTATAACAGTTAAATAATTATTTATGTTAATATACGTTGTTTTGTTGATATTGGGTACTTCAGTCAAAAATGAAGTTGTTATAATTACAAATTGTCCATGTGGTAAAAAGTCTATTATCTCCATAATGATATTCATGATTTATATATCATATATAAATATATATTATATATATATAAATCAGTACATAACATTTGGAGATAAGAAATGAATTGTATAATGATACATAAATATATTATTATTAATTTATAATATCATATTTTATATATGTTACATAAATTCATTAACATCATCCTTTAGGGGTTATATGTATGGCATGAATGATTCATTTCACTTTGAGGGGGCGGTAGTCTGCAGTTACTCAAATTAATTTATCGTATTTACCCATCATGGAAACTATAATGGAATGATATAAATGAATAATTAAAAATCATTGAGACAATATAAATAAAATAGATATCACATATTAATAATGTCCCAAAATATTGGCCACCATGAGAGGTGGTAGAAGATACTTGAACGATCATCGTTTCATGATACAGTAGTTTGTTGTCCACCGAAATAGCATGTTCTAAATCCATTAGATGGAGGTGTGTTTATGTGTAGTTTTATTACTTATAATAACTACAACATAGAAAATTTAGGATACTGGTTTGTTTATGTTATCAATGAATAATAATGGAATAGGTAGTGGATAAAGAATATAAATGAAAACAATTTGAGAAAAGACATTACCTTTAAATCTGGTAACTCTCTTTAGTTTGAACAAAATGGTTTTCGTGAATGTCCAAATACCTTGGGGAAGTCCTTTATGAGTAAGAGATGTATTTTAGTATCTTATTTGGGATGATTATGGATGATCTAAGGGGTTTATAATGTTTGATTACTAGGATAGAGGTGATGACCATTTATAAGGGGGATGGGGGGATATTTAGGAATGTTTGAAAATATTATTTTATTATAAACTAAATTATGATTTCAAAATGTCCCAAAGTCATTAAATGAGAAGATATGATGACTATTATAAGAAATACCCGCAACAAATAGGTTTTAGACAATTTTTGGTATCATTTTTAATCTTATCATTCAGCATTAACCCATGTTAACTAATTTAACTTTTACCTTGTCTTCTTGTATATTCATACTATATGGTTAATTTAGTTACTATAAAATATAAAGAGACACAAAATGATTCATTAATGTCATTTGTAGAATCATTTATTTTATTTGGAAGAATATTATATATTTAAGACTATTGTATCTTCTAATATAATATTTATGGATTTAAAAACACATATTAGTCAATTTGTATACTATTCATATCATGAATTTTAAAAAAAATCCAAACCAACATTATTATTACAAAAAATACTCATTAAATCAATGATAACAATTCATCCTCATCTCTAAAATTCTTGTCAGGCATTAATTGTTTAAAAAAATTATTTTAATGTTGATATTCTCATTTATTTAAATCATTCATTAATTATGTAATTATTAAATCATATTATGTCATAAATAAATTTATTTATTTGATGTCTAAAAATTATAAATAAAATAAAATGATTTAGAAATATTTTTATCATTATGAAGAAAATTTTTAGTCAATGATATCAATTATATAACCCCACATTAAAATTATTTTAGAAAAACAATACATGTTTATGATATATTTAATTTTACATTAAATAAAAAGTTATTAATATATTTATCTTACCCAAAAGGATTGAAAATGACAAATGTTCATCAAAATGATTGTATTGGTCATCCATGACTCATCCAATAATGTTATAAAAACTTTTAAGTAAATTCTATATTATTATAATATTATTTTTACATTATTTACCCAATTTACCATTTACTACGGTAAATAAAAATCAAAAGATAGTATTCACGAAAAATTATTTTCCACACATTGAACCACATTTTACATAATAATGATAACCGTGTAAGTTGAAAATTTTAAATTCAATTCACAGAAGTTGTTAAATTTTATTTAAATGAAAAAGATGGTTTTTAACTACTATATAGTGTTTTCACTATTCATCAAAAATTGATCATTTTCAGAAAAATTCAACAAATTAACATAAATATTATGTTGATATTATGATTTCAAAAATTATTTCTATTTTAAAAAATTAAAAACATAGAAGTTTCTTTATTTAATTTAAAATTGACTTCTATTGTCAAAACATGAAAGCGTGTTTTTAAGAACTAAAACTAAAAAAATATTGACATGTGTTTATATCCAATTTCAAAGTAAAATTTCATCCAATGAAAAAATTGGACTAAATGGTAAAAGTAAAATCTAAATAAATATTAAAATCATTTAAAAGGATAATCTATCCATATAAATAAATAAGATGAGAAGACAGTTTTGACATAAAATACAACAATTTTCACTATTCATTAAAAAATGTATTTTATCATAGAAGTAAAAAAATTACCGAAATTAAATTTTGATATCTCTCTTATAAAGAAGAAATTTATTTTTTCAAATTCAACATATAAAAGTAAAAAAACTAGATTTAATAGGGTTCTTCCATCAAATGATAGTAAAACTACCTTTAAAATTTATTAGAGTATTAATATTCAAAATTGGATTTATTCTCCTTTTAAGCCTATAAATTTTCTTGGATAATTGTAAAAACATTTAAGAAAAAATAATAATAATATTGTTAGTTATTTTCATTCCCAATATTAATATATCTAGGCATAAACTACCATTAAAAATAATAATATCATATCTTTATTTTTTTCAATAGGACTCTGCAATGTGTGCAACATAAGAAATCAGAGAAACCCATTATTATGTGTTAGGTATGCCTTCGAACATATCATTACCATTAATTTAAATTTATTATTTAATTCACAAATATTAATAAATATGAAAATTTTATATTATTCATTCACCTGGGATGTTACATACTTCCTCGTTTTGGTAATTTTGTCTTCACAATTTTAAAATTAGGCTTGGAAAATTCATTGAAAGTCCCACATCATAAAAAGATTCAATAAAAATATCACATTATAAGAAAGTCGGTGATGTACAATGGTCACTCGAGATAACACATACTAGGATTCCATGTAGGAAAACATGGATATGGATTAGAATCCGGATTGGTTGATCATTGCAAGGGACTTTGTCTTAATTAAATTCCATTGAGAGTTATTTTTTTTATTCATAAATTCAATTTTATATAGTGTATATACTGCCCTTCGACAAATTATATCTTGAATCTCCTTATTCTCATGATATTATAAAATTTTATTAATGATATTTCTCAATTATTTGTATTCAAGTGTCTCTCATTTGGTTAGAAACTACTAAACTAAAATATTGTTTTAAATGTTTTAATGATTATTTATTTTAAATATATATCATTAATGTCCATTTTTAATAATATTTTCCAATAATATATTTATATGGATATGAATCTTTTTAAATTTAAATTTATTTCAATAGCTTCAAAGTGCTATATGACACATTTATTCAAGAATCTCTTTAACAAATGTTTTACATGGTTTTTAAAATGGTTTCACAAAGATTTGATTATGTAAATATATTGAAATGATATATTTTGATTTCAATATGAAACTTTAATCTTTCTTTATTCTTTTTATGTCTTCTATGAATATTTTATGGTTATTGGGAATTGTTTACATACACGGGTGGTTCCTTAATAAACCTAGGGCGGGTGACCCTGAGATGGCTCTCCAGTAAATTGGGTAATATGACAGAGGTAAACATTATAGTTTCTCCTATGAGATTTAGAGAATATACCATGAACTATATTTCAAATATACCTCCCTTGTAGTTGTGAAATTTAAAATTCAAGTATGTTATGGATTCCACAAGTTAGATTTATTATTTATAATTTCTATGTGTTATTCTTAAATCATAGGATTTTCTGTGGTATGTTAATGATTGAAAAATATGATTTCAATGATTTGCATGTATTGTGGACTATTGTTTTTTTTTCATTTTTTTATAACCCTTACTGGGCTTTAAATGCTTATCCCATGTATCTGAAATGTTTTTCATTGAGTATAAGAAAGGGTAATATAAAGGAAGAATTCAAAAATATTTATATCAAGAAAAGAAATCTGGTTTTATTTAGCGAGTTTTATTATTGTGAAAAATTTTAATAGAGTATAAGTGTCTACTTTGTTATATTTGAGATGTAATGTAATAGTTATGGTCTATTTCTCTAAAACTCTAATCCTTAAAGGATACTCAATGTTAATTCTTGAATTAAATCAATATTATTTATTGTATATGGGCGGGCCTTATAGTTGGCATCAAAGGTTGTTTTAGACAACTTTGGAGAATAAGAGTTTTTTATACACATGGTTAGTCTCTCTGTCTAATCATTATGTTAAATCCATATTTTTTTACTTGTTCAGATAAAGGAATTTCTATTATAAATGGAATGAGGATGATCTCAAATGACATTCTTATCTCTTCCTAATGACCTTCTTGCAATAATTATTGCAAAGTCATGTCCAGACGATTCTGAAACATTTTCTAACATACAACTCACTTGCATGCAGTTGTTTGAGATATCAATTACCTCTGCTATACCTTCATTCCATTGTATATTATGTGTTTTATATAATCAAATCAAATTTTCTTAATATTCTCATATTTTTAAGAAGGGTAAATATTATTAAGGAATTTTCAAATAATTTACCTTATCACAAGATTTTGAAGAATATAATGATTTTGAAAATGGTGCTAAAGAATGAGACCCTTACACAACCTATTTATATTTGATTTTAAATTATATACATTCATCACATACTTATGGTATTTTTATAGTACAATTCATTGAATGATTCAACTCCAAATCGGTCCGAATGTATTTTGAAAAAAATGTTTTATCAGATGTTTTGAAATTATATGTCAAAGAATATTATTTTTTTAATCTATATTTCTATGAGCACCCATATGATCCATGTTGTACTATGTGTTTTTGGATAATGGAAGTAAGTGATTTTGAAGGATCTCTAAATCTTTGATGCAATGCATGGACCATCTATCTATGTGAACAAGATGATGATGAAATGAGGTGGACACCCTGATCAAGGTATGATGTTTTTCTTATAGGAATTGTTTTAATTTATATAGGTAAAAAATGTCAATATATATAACTTTGAAAATTAAGATATTGAGGTAACTATGAGTTGGGATGAAATTGAGATGTATAAGAAAACCATTGAGGTTAAATCATGTTAGGGTTATTTTTTTATTTTTATAAAAAGGGACAACATGCATGATGGGTGATAATATATCACGTTCAGCAAGGAAAGAGGAATCAAACCCACAACCGAAGGGTGAAAAGAGTGCATCACATACCACTATCCTATGTGAAGCAACTGGTTGATATGACTTATTATTTTTAGTTAAATAATTTTATAGATCACGAATAAGTTGATTTTACGAACTTATATTTTATCAAATGGATATCCTTATTATAAGAGGATGATTTCATGATTAAGTGATAAAGGTTATTTTCAACGACGTTGTCCCTTTTAGAGAAACACAATAGAACTAAGGAAAATAGAATACTATGTTATTTCATTTGTGGAGTAATTGGTGAAATTTTATTTTGAATAATCTATATACTTATTGTAGACATATGAATATTTGGTTTATTTATGGAAATTATTCACCTGTCATAGAGAATATGTGATTAGAATATTTAATTTTCATTATGAGACTTTAAGAGTAGAAAATGTTATTTGGAGATAAAGGTTAATATTTTTTTGGAAGACAATGTGATCATATCCTTCTGAATTTTGTGTCTCAAATATAGTTTGGATTTTTTTGAATAATTTTAAGGACAATTGAGTATTGAATGTTCATTGTTGAACATTGGGTTCTATTTTTTGAATTTTGGAGATTAAGAGTAGTATTTCTTTTTATAAAGGATTATACTTTTGGGGATTATTTTATCATGTACTAACCATTTTGTATTTTGTTAATGTATAAAGACATAGGAAATATATAGTTCCCCATTTTGGATTTTCTAATTTTTATAAAGTGGTAATAACATATATAAAAAGAATAATAAACTTGATAAAAGTTCTGAATAAAGCTGAAATTAACTATAGTTTATTATTAAGTATATTAAAGATTGAATGAGTCATGTCAGACAATTTATAAGGGGTTTTCACCTCTCTTTTTATTCCAGTGAGATTCATACTATATTTTCCACTAGTTCATTTTTGTGTTGTATGTACTGAGCATGATTTTATTATTTTTATAATTTAATTTTATTTATGGGTATTTACATATTCAATATATGATCCTTCTTTTATGGGTTATAAGTTTCGTAAGTTACCAAATCTGTAAGGAAACTTCGTAACCCAATTTCAATTCATTGGGATAATTTTATAATACATTGTTGTGTCATGCTATGATTATGTGAGAAATAACTTTTGTTATCATATCTTGTATTTATACACACTTTATGTGTACTTATAGTGAATACAAAAAATTGATCTATTTTATTTATAAAATGATTTTTGTAATTGAACCTTTAACCGTCTTCTTTTACTCAAAGACTTATTTTATGTTATGTCTTTTAATTTCCATTTTCATATGTTGGGATATATTATTATATATCGTTATTACTATAAATTAAATGTCCACGTGATGAAAACCCATTTTTTCTCTAATAAACTCATTTTGTGATTTTTTAAGTGACGTCGTTAGGTTGTTTAATTTTCGTAAGGGAAATTCTTAACCCAATTTCCATTCATTGGGTCAATATTCTACATCTGGATTATGTACTACTATGATTATATGTGGAATCACTATTTATTTAATTATGTTTAAATTTACACTTCCCTTTGTGTGGATATACTGTTTATTCCCATAATTTCTCCATTGATAAATTCTTACATCAACCATATGATAATTTATCACTTATTACCTTACTGTAACAATTAGTTAATTATTTTAGTTGATATCGGACATTTTTTGGATCTTTGGAAGTTGTATCAAAAAATGAACTTGTTATTATTACAAAATTTTCAGGCAGTCAAAAGTCCATTATCTATTGAATTATTTTAATTATTTAAATATCATGAATATTATATATATCTATTATATTTTTATTTAGAATATTTAATATCATTTGGATGTATGAAAATGAAATGCACCGTTCATGGAATGATTGAAAGTATTATTTTATTATAAAATTATTTTCAGTTTCAAAAGTTCCAAAACACATTAAATTCAATGATAAGATGAGTATAAGTCAAAATAAATTCATATAATAATAATTGGATAGGTTTTGGATCTTTTTTCATCCTTATCTTTTTTATTTAACCCTTGATTGTCTTATTTAAATTTTACCATGTATTCTTGTATATTCATACTATATGGTTAATATATTTACAATAAAGTTCCATGTGACCCAAAATGTACAGTTAATGACATTTGAAACATCATATATGTCATTTGGATGAATCTTGTAATTTTAGGACAATTTTTTCATTTAATGAAATATTAATTGATTTAATAACTCATTTATGTCAATTTTTTTACTATTTATATCATGAATTATTTTAAAAATCCATACCAATATGATGAAATCGAAATAACGTCATTAATTCAAATATAACAAGTCATAATCAACATTAAATTTGTGTATGGCCTAAAAAGTTTCAAAATAAATTAATTTTAAATTTTATAATCTAATTTATTTAAAACATAAATTAATAAAGTAATAATTACATCATAATTATGTCATAAATAAATTTATTTATATGATGTCTAAAATTTATAAATAAAATACCATTTATCATAATATTTAAGCCATAACTATTACATTAAATTTCAAATATAAAAATGTATACACTTTAACTCAATCCCAAATTTTCACAATAATAAAACTCCTTCAATTATTGAAATTTTTATTTCTCTTAACCTTCTTTATACCATGTTAAAAACATTTCTAAAACATGGTATTAGTATAAAAAATCTCAATAAGGGTTATAAAACATGGGAATAAAACATTATTCAATCAATACCTAAAAAATCAATGAAATAATACTTTTATATCATTAACATACCACACTAAATCATACAATTTATGAGTAACACATGGAAGTTATAAATCATAAATGTAACTTGTGGCATCCATAAGATACTTACAATGTATCTTTCACAGCTAAATAGGGAGTAACATTTGGAATACCCATCATTGTATATTCCCTAAATCTCTTCGGAATATCATTCATGTTTACCTCTATCACGTTACCCATTGCATTGGAGTGCTGTCACAGGCTCACCTAACCTATGTTTTTCATGGAACCACCCATATGGGTAAATAATACCCATGAACAAAACCATAATCATAACTCTTGAACAAGCATAAAGGAAATATAAAATTCCCACATTACTATCATAATATTAAATTTAAATATATTTACATAATAAATCCATTGTCAAAACCATTTTCAAAACCAAAATAAATAAAAAGAGTATATGGTATTTATTTTTGCCTTTAAAAAAATTAAATCTTATTAAGGAAGCCAAATATCAAATATTGCTTGCAGCGGTAGAATGGACATTATCACAGCTTACATTAAAAAGAAACATTCAATTTTTTAGTAAAACAATATGTTGAAAAAGATTCTATTTGAAATAAATGAAAATTAAAAGGTTTTTATAAACTTTATAAATTAATGTTGTGTATAAATCAATATATGCCTCAATAAATGGAAATTGAGACGTACTGCCTTACAAAGATTTTATCATTAGATTTAGGATTAATCAATGAAATAATTTTTTGTAAAAAATATAAATACACCCAATATAAGTGTATATTAAGTATAAAACAATAATAGGCCATTAACACATATTATTTTCACGATATAATCATGACTTAGATGTTTAACCAAAAGAATAGAAATTGGTTTAAGATGTTCTCTTATAACAATTTGGCAGCCTTACGACGTCACTTAGAAATTCATAAAATGATTTGATGAGAGAGAAAATTGTATCTCATCCCATGGAAATAAAATTTATAAAAATAAGTATATAGAATAAAATATCCCAACATTTGATTATTGAAATTTAATGATATAACATAAAAGAAGTCTTTCACTACAAAAGGAGGGTGAAAGGTTCTCGTACTGATTTGATAACTTATGAAACATACACCACATGAAATAAGAATCATACAATGAAGTTTTAAATACCCAGAGATTAATTTATATTTCACAATGAATACAATCATGGGTAGTAAATTCACCACATAAAAGGATATAGTGTAAAATATAGCATGAATCTCATAGGATTAAAAAATGTGTTGAAAACCCCTTACCTCGTGTTCGACTTGGATCGTTCATTCTATAATCTCCAAAATAATAAATTAAATTTAATTTATACTTTCTTCAGATCATATTACAAGTTTATTATTTCTTTTACATTATTTATTACCTTGTTTTAAAGGTTACATAATAATTTATGTTAATAACCTTCATTTAGTTGATGTTTGATACTTGAGCCAAAATAAACATGTTAAAATGACAAATTGTCCATGTGGTCAAAATTCAATTATATCTTGAATGATATTCATGATTTATATATCATATATATCCAGTATATATAAATATATATTTATTTATTTATTCATTTATAATTGTACATAACATTTGTGTAGGTTCCCTGAGCAGTGGAAGCATATTGGTGGGTATACAGAATTTTATTTATTTTTCATTAACAAAAATCATTCTGAGATCTCTCATGATAATAAAACGCCAAATAATAAGAATTGAATAATGAATTAAATGCAATAAGGGAGTCCTAGAACTATATAGAGGATCATCATATGATGATTTTAATTAATTTAATTAAATGAAATGAATTACCTTGAAGGAATTTTATCTTCATTGATGTTTCCGGTCGCAACCCTATGTGATCCATCATTGCATCATATAATCCATGTGTAGGATTTATCTAGAGGTAATCCACATGTTCTCCACATATCTATGGATGTCCCTGAAGGGATATCTGAGTGCTATCATGGATGATCCTTCACTTGAAAAGACCGCCTATGATCGCCTTGAGATCCGCTTGCAAAAAAATATCATTGATCCAATGGAGGAAGATATCTCTCGTAGCGTGAGAGAATTCTTGGAGGAAAATAATTCTCTATTATCTTGAGAGGTTTCTATAGATACTTTGTGAGTAACCAAGAAAAATGGCTAGTCTAATGAGAATTATATAATTGGTATTTTTAATGACTTAGAATAATAAAAGGAGTTAATTAGTCGAAAGCATTTATTAATTTCATTTCATTCATAGTAAGGCCCCTTGTCTAATAATAGTAGTTGACTATTATTATTACATGACATTCACTCTGAAAATTACACCTAGTGTTATTTAATTAAATAAATAATATTTTTTCTCTCATATCCCTAGGAAAACTACATGGCGTGTATATTAATATACACTGCTTGTACTCTTGTTTTTTCATTTTCTTTATTTCCTTGAACATATTTATTAGACCATGAATAATGGAAATTTATTTCTGGAATAAATATCCCTGCATTACTTGCTAATAAATATATATTATTTTTTCCACAATATATTATATTGAATGAATAGTGTTGGAATAAATGTGATCAGGAATCCATGAATAATTATTTAACCATAATTGGGAATAATCTTTATTTAACATGTTAAATTAATATTTAACTGAGATACTTGGACACACATAGTGTGTGACCCTCTAGGCCTATTTCTCAATGAAATTAGGCAAAGACTAGATAATGTCCAAGGTTAGCACCTAGCAACATTCCAAGGAACCCATAGAGAAAGAAGTTAAAGCCACAATGATGTGTCACCTTCTACGGACTCTTATCATGTAATGAAATCCATTTGTGTTGATATTTAAAATAAAGAGGGTTTCATGCGAGTGCCATCAACCCATGTTCTCGATTATTCATTCATTGTCTTTCCATAATTTAACACACACATTCCTTACCATGTCCTTGGATTTATTTAGGCTATATCAATTCCATAAAAGGGTCTGAGATAGATACTTCTATTATGGAACAGAAGTGACAAATCTATTCTCAAGTTATCAATTAATGAAATATTACACAGGACACACCCAATATATCCTACCACACTGCGAATAGTGTGTCATCACAGTTTTCATTAATACTTGTATGTGCATGAGTTGTAATACCCATTAATATTATTCTTAAATCTAAGGACCAATACACACATTCATAGATAGGACCATACAATGACACTATGAAGTATGTATTTCCTAATGGTGGGTCTCGTTAATATCCTAATAAATATTACTAAGGGTGAACACCATGAGAAGTTCCCTCATTGTATTATGAGTCCTTGCCCCTAATGGCATGTATTTTTTCCCCTCAAATAACAACATCCATCCATAGAACATATATTCTATAACAGTGTTATGTCACTTCCTGGTTCTCATCATAGTAGGGATCCTCTATGACCATTTAGTGAAACACCAATCATTAACACATTATCACATGCATTGTCAAGAAGAAGAATAATCAAGATGTGATAAGATATTTATTAAAAAATTAAGTAAAAAGTTGTTAGATCTTGGAAACTAACTCCAACAGACTCTCATGTGGACTAGAGCCAACTATTAATAAAATTTAACTCTCTAACTCTCACATGATATTCATGCTTCTGAATAGATATTCCTTTAGTCATGGGGTCTTCCACATTCACTTTTGTGGACCCTCTACTCACAGCAACATCACCCCATTGATAGAAATCCTACTTGAGATGATACTTTCAGATAACGTGCTTTTACAATTGATTTGACCTCGGTTCTTTTGCAAGAGCCACTGTTGTAGTATTATATGAATACAATGTGAAAGGATCTTTACTATTAAGCACCACATCATGTTCCGGAAAATTTATTAGAATCTAGAAGGCTTCCTTGACTGTATCATAAGCTTATGTATATTTATACTCCACTGCAGAATTGGAGGAAACTTGATGCTTTGAACACTCCCATCTCATTATTCTTCATGGAGTTAGAAATCATATTTATATTGTGACTTCAGATCGTTCTGATCTGTATGAAAACCTATATCAACATACCATCTGATGAAAATCTCCTCATCTCATCCATACACTAGGGAAATATCGGTAGTTCTTCTCAGATACCTATGGATAGTCATAAAATTAGTCCTATTATGTTCTCTGGGATATTCTTGTTATCTTCCTATCATGATTAGTGGAAAATAAACATCAAGATTGTTACATAACATTGCATAAAAGATGGTTCCTATATCCCAAACGTATGGGATCTTACTCATTCTATATTTCTCATGTCGTGCCTGGAGACATATTTTCTTAGAAAGATATAGGCCATGTGACACTGGAACCAATCACATTTTGGAATGTTCAATGATAAATCTCTTTAATATCTAGTCAATGTATGTGCCCTAACATATTCCAAGAAACCTCTTGGATATTTCACGAATGATCTTGATCCCAAGAATGTAGGCTAGTTCTCATAAGTCATTTATGGAGAAACACTTATTCTACCAGTCCTTAACTGACAGTAAGACTGGTACTTCATTTAAAATAAGTAATATGCCTGCATCATATACTACTAGGATAATAACCACATTTCCATTAAACCACTTATCAACACAAGGATCACATTCATTATTAATGAATTAGACTTACTTTATGGATTTATAAAATCAAATGTTCCATGACCTGGATGGTTTAAAAAATATCAAAATGGATTTCATCAACTTGGAAACCCATTTGGCATCACTTAGTGTCACAAACCCTTTTGGTTGTGTCATATGGACATCTTCCGGAAGGTTCCCTTTACGGAATGCTGTTTTGACATCCATCTGCCAAATCTCTTAGTCATCGTATTTTATAATGGAAAGAATGATTCTTATGGGTCTAAACATGGAAATTGGTGAGAAGGATTCATCATAGTCAATTACATGATGTTTTTTGAATCCTTTACCCACTAGCCATGGTTTTTAGGTGTTAACATTACCTTCCATGTCCAGCTTTCCCTTCAATTCCTTTTTGCATCCAATAGGCATTTCATGAACTACCTCTTTGACCAAAACCCAAACATGGTTCTTATACATGTAATCAATCTCAAAATTCATTTCATCTAGAAATCTTGTAGCTTCTAATATTTCTAATTCTTAATTATAGGAGAGAGTTTCATCATTGTCCAACAATAACGATTCCGCATCCTCAGTGACTAGGAAACGAAATCACTTAGGATCCCTTAACTCTTTTGAGATCCTACACAGTACTTGTATTTCTAGAACCTCATCCACATGGACTTATAGAACTTTTTCCTGTACCAACTCATGTATATCAAGAGCCTCAAATTTTTCAAAGTCAACACTGCTCCCACTATACTTTATTATGATGTGCTCCCTCTCAAGAACGATCCCTTTTCTAAGGAAAATGTGTTCTTTGCAAAATTATTATATAGGTAATATCATTTCGTTTCCTTGGGATATTAAATAATGATACACTTCATGCCCTAGGGGGGCTAGGGTGTTTCCTAAAAAGGCCTTAACAAATCCCTCGTATCCCCATACACATGTCTGTGAAAAAATTAGTTTCTTTCCATTCAATAACTCGGAGGGAATTCCATTTTCCACCTTATGTTGTACTTAGTTTAATGTGTATGTTGCATTTTGTTATGCATATCCTGAAAAGGATAATGGAATATCTGCATGACTCATCATTGAACTCACCATATCAACAAGGTGAAATTCCTCATTTTAGTAACACCATTACATTATGGTTTATATGGAGGAGTTAGCTGAGATAGAATCCCAGACTCCTATAGAATATCGACGAACTCTTGGTTCAGATATTGTTCACCTCAATCCGATCGAATCTTTTTTATCATCTTTCCATGCTAATTCTCTACTTCGTTTTTGAATTCCATAATTTTCTCTAATGACTCATACTTATACCTCATTATTTAGACATAGACATATCTAATTAAGTCATTAATAAAAGTATTTATGTAATAATATCCACCTCTAGCTTCTACTAGAAATGGTCCACACATATATGTGTGAAAAAATACAATAATTTTTATGGCCCTTTCACCCTATCCACCAAAGGTTGGCTTGGTCATTTTACCTTGTAAACAAGCGTGATATCTATCAAGTGGTTTTATCACAATAGAGTCTAAATAACCATCTTGGTAGATATTTTTCAAGAGATTCTCATTTACATGGCCGAGACGGTGGTGCCACAACTGGGCGATGTATGAGTCATGTGAGTTTGTTTCGTTATCGATTTCCAACACATAGTTTCCGTAATTTAATAAATACAAACCATTATTTAAATGTGAAATACCATAACATACATTGTTGTTAGAAAAGAAAAAAACCCTTATTTCCCAACATGAAAATAAATCCATCCATATCTAAACATGATATAGAAATTATGTTCTTGGTTACACAAGGAACATACTAATACTTATGTAAAACCAAAATCATCCCAGCTGGAAGTGAGAGATGGTAATCGACAATGGCCAATACAGCCAGCCTCATTCGATTGGCACCTCAGTAATCCTCCACTCCACTGGAAATATTTCTAAATCTACTTGGTTCATGTATTCTAAAATAGATGTGAGCCCCACAAGCTGTATATAATAATCAATGTGTAGAAATAGAAGGATTACACTAGACAACGAGCACATATTTAGTGTCCCCATGATTCAGGGTGTAGTACCTCTTATAGTTTCCTAACTTAAAACATTTAAAACATACCACCTTCAATTCCATTCCCTACCTCTGGATCTTCCACTTCTTGGAGAGACAGTTCTCAAGGGCTTCAGACTATTTATAAATCCTTGACATCTTTTCATTGTCCTTCCTTTTCATATTCACCATATGGACTATAGGTTTGTCGTGTCACATGTCCTTATCTACCCGGAGAATTAATATCTGAAGTTACGATATGCTCATCTCATTTTTTCTCATGTTTTAGTTGTTAATAATGAATGATAAGGTCTTGGGTAGTGATGATTGGATGAGATATGTAAGCAACTCATCTAGGAACATAATCCCTAAGATGTTGAGGTATTCAACATAGCCAACAAGATTGACTACATGAGGCCCTTGTAGCACATACTCTCCCAGATTAGTTGTAAAAAAAGCGTTTCGGATCTCATATCTCTCATGTCTCACCATCTCTTAATATAGATTCTTAAGGTGATACATCATGCAATACAAATCCTTATTTCTATGTTTCTTCAAGAGTTAATTAGACATGGTCGATTTCATGAATAATTGGACATCTTAATCATAATCCATGTGTTTCATATAAGAGATAGGTCCTCATCACTGGCCTCTTGTATGTGTGCAACTAAAACTAGCTCTCCCTAGTATATACAATTTCCTCTCATGGAAAAGCATGATTCATAAATGCCTCTCCCATTCCTATAAATTGGTGCTAGTGACAGGGTCTTCATTCATGAGTATGGTTTGAAAGGATATGTTTTAATTAATTTTTTGTTTAGTTTCTAAAAATTAATATGATCAAAGGTTTAATACTTTATCATGATAAAACTGAGAGAAATATATAAATTAATAATTATTATTCTCCCAAAATTTTATCAAAAATCAATAGCCCTAACCATTGACATCAAAATATTCTGTTTTCTTAACATTCCTTTGTAAAGTATCCATATTACCCTTTTCATTACCCCAAATATGGTTGGTAAAGCATCCGGATAGGTTCTATGTAGGCATTACCAATGCCAAATGCATTAACTCATAGCTCCTTGACCTGCTGAGTGGACACCCCAATCCTAAAATCCATTAATTTTGGATTTCCTCAACCTTTGCATCCTGGTCACTCCAAGTCCAGCTGTGGAAGTCAACCCTTGATTTTAATCATGTTAATAAACCCAATAAATTTAATTATAATTCCCAAATATTTGAAATTACCCCAACTATGGTTAGTCAGGAAAATTGAACTATTGTTCAATTCTAACCAACATTATGGAAGGATATACCAACTTAATATATAATTCAGATATTTTATCCTTCTACATAAATTTCCATTTTATAAACTATGACTACATTCTTTTTAATATTAAGTGGGATATTATTATGTTTTTAACCATGTCTATGATATTATTTACACATAAGCCAGACTTATTTTAGTTCAATCATGAATGATTGTTTAATTCATTAATTTTGTGATCGTGACAGCACACCCACAGTAAATAAACCATGAAATTGATAGAAATGAAATAAATTGTATGATCATGAGAATTTTCTATTTGTTAGTTTATCTAGTGGTTGATAAACTAACCCAATACCTTAGGGGGAAACACCGTAAACCTTTTGGGTTCGTGTTTACAACTTCCACATTTCCACTATTATATATCCTTGGATTTTTTTCACCTTGGATCCTAGCTTGATCTGCCTCTACTAGAATGGGAGCTCCATCTATTACATTTTATTTTGTCTCACTAGCAGGTGACGGGTAAAAAGGTGTTTTACATAAATGAATCCATTGGGACGCAAGCCCTACATGTTAATAAGCAGAAGGTTCACAAGCCATCAAATTTAATTACAATAAATTAATTAAAAGAAACCATTCCCATAAAAAGGTCTATGTCTAGCTCATTATCATCCATACATGCAAAGATATTTATGCATAAATAAAATTGGCAATCAATTCTTTAATAATTCTTGTTTAATATAAATCACTCTGGAATAAATTAATTATCATTAATTAATAAATACTTTTATCTTAAACCCTTTCATTGAATTTCCTTGATATGATCGTCCATCATAATTTTAAACAAATAAATTCATTTAAATTTATCTTTCTACATAACTTGTACCTTAGAGGCAACCCAAAGAATTCCCATTCATAACTTCTCAATGAGTAGAAATGAAAATTACATAGAAGTTAAATTAAACACTCATATATAAAACACCTATCATGTGTTGTGCCTCCGATTTTAGCCCACAATATGGTACACATTTCAAGGGTATGTATAATATAAAATTAAATTTTTATAAATCATCATAATTTGGATGAGTACAAGGCATGTAGTTCTGACTAAACAACGTGTACTTTTGTGCATCATCCATCTGAAGTACATTCCTGAGGACATGGTGGGTTGATGTAGTTCGAAAATCATTGTAGTATAGGGTGTGCTCATTTGGACCCACGCCGTGTAGTATTTGTGTTAGACGGTTTTCATCCAGGAAATCCATGTAAGAGGTACACAGTCCAACCCATACCCGGAGGGACTACACGTTGTGCTCAATGGGCCACATAGCGTGTAGTCTGGAAACCATGTCCCATCTTTTACTGGTCAACACATGGAGTCATAATCACTTAGAAAGAATCCACTGACATCACCTAGTTTTCCAGACCATCCCAGTGTATGGAACCTATACTACACGAATTGTAATGCCGAATACTTGTAATGGGTTCTGATGATGTACGTATAGGAATCTTTTCCACCTCCGGAAAAGATCCTCTGTTTTATTTTAATCAAAATTAAAATAAAAAATCATTTCTTTAAGGTGAATGGGAAATGACAGAGGAGGTATATATGTCGATAATCAAATTAATAGAATGATTAAGATAAATTGAAACAAAAAATAATTAAATACGTAAATAACTAATGAAAAAATATATATGTATAATCAAAGATATGACCCCTCTAATACAACATTTAGGTTCCGGGAGAAGCAAAAGCATGTTGGTGGGTCTAAGAAACATTAATTTTTCCATTAACAATGATCAATCCATGATCCGTCAAGAAAATAATAATCTGGATCTTTGGAATAGAATGAAGAACTAAAGAATGGATGAGAGTCCTAGAGCCATTGAGAGGATCATCATATGTTTGTTATAAATAATTTAGTTAAAATACAATAAATATCTTGTTTAAATTCTCTACCCATTGATTTTTCTGATCATAATATGATGTAATCCATCATTACATCATAGAATCATTATTTTGGATTCCTCTAGTGATTATACACATGTGCTCTACGTATCTCTGGACATCGTCAAAGGGATCTCTGAGTGAAAGCGTAGAAGAGAATTCGCATGCGATGTCCGCCTTCCATTTCCTTGACAGCTACTTTCAATGTACTCTCCTTGATTTCATGGAGGGGTCTCTCTCGTATCTTGAGTGAATTATTGGAAGAAATTAATTTTTTCTTGGCTTAGGAAATTTCTCTAGACCCATTGTGCAAAACCAACAAAAATGGATAGGTTAAAAGAAATTATATAATTCTGATTTTTAATTTCATAGAATAATAAAATGAATTAATTACTCAAAATAATTTATTCAAATCATTTAATACTCAGTAAGACCCCGGGTCTAGTAATAAAAGTTGACTATTATTGTTACATGACAAGTTCCAAGCAAATTAGACCTAATAATTTTAAATTAACTAAATAATAATTTTTCTAATGAATCCCCAGAAAAACTACATTGCATGTATATTAATATAAATGAAGTGTAATTTTGTTTTTCAAATATTTTTATTTCCTCTACCATATTTATTAGACCAAGAATAATGGATATTTATTTGTTAAATTAATATCACTGCATTACTCGCTAATAAATATATATTATTTCACCCAAAATATATCCTCCGGAATAAATAGTGTCGAGAAAATGTGAAAAATTATCGATTAATAATTATTAAACCACATTAGGGAATAATCATTATTCAACTTGTTAAATTAATATTAATCTTAAACACTTGGACACACTTAATGTGAGCCCTCTTGGCCTCTTTCTTGGTGGAATTAGTCTGATCCTACCTAAAGTCCAAGGATAGCATCTAGCATCACACCAAGGCACAAATAAAGAAATAAGTTAACACTGGAATGATGTGACACCTCCTATGAACTCTTACCTTGTAATGTAATCCCATTATCTCGATATCTCAAATCATGTGAGTTCCATGCTAGATCAATCAACCCACGTGCTTGATTATTCATTCCTTGACAATCTAGAATTGAACTCACCCATTCCATACTGTGGCCATGGATTTATTTAGGCTATATCAATTCCATAAATGGGCCTGAGATATATACATTTTTTATGGAAAATAAGTGACACATCCTTTCTTGCATTATCTATTAATGTAGTATTACTCGTGATGCAAAAAACATATCATGCCCTGTTACGAACAGTGTGTCGTGGCAGTTTTCGTCAATACATCTAGATGTTCGTGTATTAATACCCATTAATAATAACCATAATGTCTATGGACCAATACTCATGTCCGTAGATTGGAACATCTAATGGCACTATGAATTGTGGATTTCTTAATGGCGGGTCTCTTTCTCATTATATCCTCTTGGATATTACCGTGGGCGCACACCATGAGAAGGTGCCTCAATGATTTATGAGTCCTCACAAAAAATGGAATGTATTATTTGTTTCCCCAAAATAACATCATCTGGAAATAGAACATATATTCAAGAACATTGTAATTGATCTTTCAGGTTCTCCAAAAATTTTGAGAGAAGAAAAGAACTACACTATTCATGTAGATAGTAAGTCGTACGTATGCATGAAGACTACTTATATTGCTATTTTGTATTTAATGAAATTAAAACATAATGATACATAGGTATATAATTATTATAATATCATATCATATATAATTTCATTATATCAATCCTTTATAAGTTCTACGTATGGCATGAACGAGTAATATCACTTTGAGTGGGCGGTATTTCGCACTTTCTCAAATGAAATTAACATATTTTCCCATTATAGATACCATAAGGGTATGCTATAAATGAAAAATAAATAATCATTGAGACAATATAAATATAATATATATCATATATAAATATAGTTCCATCATAATATCCACCATGATAGATGGTAGGAGATAATTGACCAATCAGCGTTTCGTGAGGCACCAGTCCGTCGTCCATAGAAACTATATGTTTGTATCCATTATATGGATGTGTGTTTGTGTGTACTTCAAATAATACTCAAAAAAACATACTATAATATTATATATTCTTTTTATTTTTATAAAAGAATGGAATAAATATATTTTAGGGGGTTGGAGAAGGAAAATAAAAGTAATGAACTTGAGAGAAGATGTAACCTTTAAATCGGGTAACTTCTTTTGATTTGAGCCAAAGGAACCTCATGAACATCATTCTACCTATGGTAAGGATTCTGGGAGGAAGTGTGGGATATTAAAATCTTATTTGGAAAGGTTTTGGGAAATCCAAGGGGCATTAGAGGTGTGAGTAATGGTTAAGAAGTGGTAACTTTTTATAAGAGGGTGGATGGGATCTTTAGAAACGTTTGAATGTATTATATTATTATAAAATTATTTTTTGTTTCAAAAAGGTAAAAAACTACTTATATTAAGAAGATAATATGATTATAAGTTAAAATAAAATCATCAAATAATAATAGGATACGTTTTGGATATTTTTTAATCATTATTTTTTATTTAACCCTTCATTAACTTATTTAAATTTTACCATGTCTTCTTGTATATTCATACTATATGGTTCATATATTTATAATAAAATTAATAGAGGGCCAAAATGGGCTATTAAGGATATTTTTAATATCATATATTTCATTTGGACGAATCATAGATTTTTTGGACTCTTTTATAATTTAATAAATTACTAATTGATTTAAAAACTCATTTATGTCAATTTTAATACAATTCATATCATGAAATTTTTAAAAATATAATTTAACATGATTATTTGAAAAAACATGTGATAATTCAAATTTAAAAAGTCATCCTCATCCCTAAAATTTGTGAATTGAATAAAAAGATTCAAAATAATTTTATTTTATTATTTATAATATCATTTATTTAAAACATTCATTAATGAGGAAATCATTACATAATTATGGTGTCACAAAAAAATTATCTATATAATGTATAAAAAATATAAATAAGTTTCCACGATGTTGGAAATATTTTTTCCTTTCTAATTAATATTTACAGTCGAATATATCAATCAAATAACAAAAATTAAATTTTTTTTGAAAAAATAATACATGTTTATGATATATTTATTTTTACTTTTAATAAAAAGTTCTTAATGTCATTATCTTACTGAAATGGGTTTAAAAGGCCAAAGTTTATACCGAAGGATTGTATTGTCCGGCCATGACTCATCTAATAAGGTTAAGAAAAGTGTTAATGTGACACCCTCAACCCACTACACCGGAGCCAGTGAATTAATATTTACATTGGCATGGTTAGAAGGAATGAAAATCTCGAAGGAATGATTAGTTTCGTAGTCTTGAAATAACTAGATACATAGATGTAACTCAAATTACATTGAAAAATGTAAAAAAATTCAATATATAATAAAAACAAATAACTACATGAACAATAACTCAATAAATGATCTCCTTTATATCACCTATTGAAGGTACAAAATGAAATGGGTGAGATCAAACACTATATAAGGGTTAAAAATTGTGGAAGCATGAATCAATAATTATTGAATCATAATCAATTTTACATAATCAATATCGCCTGGTGAATAAATAAAAAACACACACCATTAATAAACTGAGAATGAAACTGCATCCATAGATTTTTTCAATTTGAAAACCTCATGGATAGTTATAAATGATAATAAATAAAAAGAATTATTATTAATTGGAAGTCATGTAATGATACCATAATACCGTTAAAATGTTTTAGTTCTTTTTGTAGAAACACTTCTAATTTTTGGAAACAAACTTAAAGGTTTTTTCGCCAAACTAATTTTCTCTTGAGACCTATCATTTCATCGAGAGGCTATAGAGGGCCCCACCCATCACATGATTTCCAATGAATTATTTAAACAAATATTAAATAAAAGATCTATATTAATTTTCATTATCAGTATAGAATAGAAGATACAAATTCATCACCACTTCCAGAGTTTAAACAACATTCAAAATAAATATTGTATATAAAATGGTATACAGGTTAGACAATTATCATATCCATGATATGAGAATATGTATATTTAATAGAATTATAATTTAAAAATAAATTTTATTTCAAATGGTCATTAGGTAGACCACCTAAGAATTATTAGGTGAAAAATACCTATTAAGTCACAACGAAATTAAAAATTGAGAGAAAGTCCCTTACCACAATGTAATTAGTCAAATCATGTGACCAAAATACAATAACCATCATATTAACCATTGAATACCATTAATATAAAGAGAATAATGGAATCAAATGACCAATGAATGTTCACATACAAAACATTCAATAAATATATGGAAAACATTATAAATCTCATGAAAATGAAGGTGGGATGAGAAGACCCCTTACAAACAATTCAGCATGGTATCAGGTCTTATTGTGATTGATTAATGAGAGGTAAATGGGTATCAATTTATTTATATATCATAAGGGTAGTATGGGGAGTTGAGAAAAAATACCCCATCATTATGAATTAAAAATAAAAGGGCACAACATAGGGGAAATTCTTGAACAAAAGTGAGAGAGGGGATCCCTTACCTTTTGCACGAAGGTGTTCGTGATTGTTCTTAAGAACCTGAATAATAAAATTTGGGTTCATTTTTTAATAATTAAAGAACATAATAAACATTTAATTTATATGTTATAACCATATTAGGTTCATTAATGTAATTTTTTATGGGTTAAAGAGAATCAATTTTATTGTTTTGGAAGAATTTTGTTCGTTCGTTTTCATGTTTCGTTTACTTGTATTCATGAATAAAAGGTCATTTGAAATGTGATTAAACACCCAGAATTGTTAATATATAATATTAGTTACATTAAAGGGATATAAAGGATCTTATAATGTTTCTGGTTATATACCATGAGGATGAATCACTTGATGAGTTAATGATAAATTCTTGGACGTGATTTGGAGGTTTAGTGCACAATTAAATGTTTTTGTATTATAATTCCAAATTATGTTTGTGTAAGGATTCCTGAACATTAACCAAGATAAAATACATAAATTATGATTCATTTCAACCATTTAAAAGGATTATGGAGCAGTTTTAAAGATATTAATGCATATTTAAAACCCATCTTCCTTGAGTGAGATAAATTAAAACATCTCTGATGGTGTTTTCATTTATAGTATAAAAGGAATTGAAAAAAGAGAGATTAGAATGAAAAATTATATTATGATAATGAAACACTAGTAAAAGTAAGGTACTGGAATTATAATGGAACTTGGATGGGGGGGAGGTGTGAAGATAAAACAATATAATGGAACTTGTAAAAGGAATTGAATGAAAAAGGAAGAGAAGTTCACCTCTTGAGTATTCCACTTTTAGGAACTACGTAAGGATTTTTTTGGACATTGGGTGAGATCAAAAGGTCATGGATATGGGGAAGGAGGTTACGGAGAAATTTGATATGGATTTAGTCAATTCATGAATCATATGTGTGGTGGGTTGACGATGGGGTGGGGGAGGGATGAGGGGAGGTTTATATTGAGGAGAGGAGAGGGGATTTCTCTATATTATATTCAATAATTTATTATTTCAACACAAGATAAGGAATTCTGATTCTTCCATGACCAATAATAGTAACTTTATCATATTAATCTGAATCAATTGAGATTTATTCTGTAGAACATCATACATGACTATATAATTGGTGTTTTTAGATTATTTTTTAAATTATGGTATTTCATTATTCATCAAAAATTCATGTATTTCATAAAAATACCAAAAATTCACCCTAACAATTTTTCGACATGTAGAATCCTAAAATTAAGTCCATTTTTCAAAATAATTTTCTAAATAAGATTAATTAAATATTTAATTAAAATCACTTTTTAATTAAAAAATATAAACACTTAAAATATATATCTTCATTTTTAAGGTGCCTAAATTTATTTATACCATAATGGGTGTGGATACCATTCATAAAAGTCATATTACAATTCATAAGGATAAGTTAATATTCATAATGGTGTGTTACTATTCATAAGGGTATGTTACTATTGACCAAAAATTAAGTTAATTCTATCAGACACTAAATATCATCCTGAACACAACTTTGTATGTCAAATTTTCAAAATTAAAAAAACACCTGTAGAAAATTTAAGTTCAATAGAAATGATATGACTATATCAAAAATAACCAGGATTTTTTCAATGAAACTCAATGATTACTAACTATAGGTTATTACATGAATGCATTTAAGAAAAAAATACCATAAAATGATTGAGGTGCTACTTTATTCCCTCCTTTGGAAATTTCTTCCTCAATTTTATTCATTTATAAAAACCACCTTAAAGATGTTGTGGTTTTTCATTATAACATCCTTATGTTACCATGTTGCTTCTTCCATATTCTAGTTTTTCTAAAGAACATTAACTAGATGAGTCGTCTGATTTATCAATACCAGCTCCCTCATGTCGAGGATCCCGATGGGTTCTTCAAAGTATGAAAAATCATGTTCGATTTCTATTCCTTCATAAGTGAGCACATACATTGGGTCTGGCATATATTTCCTCAATAATGACACATGGAACACATCATGAACATTGGAGATACTTGTAGTCATTTCTAAATGGTAATCTACATCTCTAATTATTTCTAGAATTTCAAATGGTCTGATGTATAGGGGGCATAGTTTCCCTTTCTTACTGAACCATAAGACACCCTTCCGTGAAGATACTTTCAGAAAGACATGATCTCCAAACTGGAATTCCAAATCATTTCACCGGTTGTCATCACAACTCATCTTTCTAATTTGGGTTTCGTTAATATGGGAGTTAATTTTAATTACCATTGTCATGGTCAATTTAATAATTTTTGGGCCTATAAGTTTTCTATCACCAACATCATCCCAACATGTTGGAGTTCGGCATCTTTTTCCATTTAATTCTTTATATGGAGCCATTTTAATACTAGAATGGAAACTTTTATTATAGGAAAATTCCACTAGAGGCATGTATTGATCCCACATACCTTGAAATTATAGATATCATGACATCATCTTGTCTTCTAGAGTTTGAATAGTCATTTCAGATTGTCTGTCGGTTTGGGGGTGTTAAGCTGTACTCATACGAAGCTCAGTATCCAAAGACTTCTAGAGACATTCCCAGAATATTGATGTAAACTATGGATCTCAATCTTAAAAAATCGATTGAGGTTACCCATGAAGTCTTAAAACATCATTAATATAATCTATTTCTAGGTTATCAAGTGGAAAATCCTCTCTGACAATGAGGAAATGTACCAATTTTTGGAGACAATCAACAATTACCCATATTTCATCATTCCTTCTAGGTGTCCTCGGTAGTCCCATGAAAAAAATCCATCTTAATGTCATCCCACTTCCACATATGAATAGATATAGGATTATTTACCCGTGTAGGATGTTGTCTCCCTACCTTCACTTGATGTCAAACTAGACACCTTGACACGTATTCAACAATTTATTGCTTCATATTATCCCACCAAAAATATTCATTCAGATCTATATACATGTTTGTGTTACCTAGTTTTATTGAGATATTTTAGCTATGAAGATTGTCTAATTGTTCCCTTTTCGACTCAGGTTCTGATGGAACACAAAACCTCTTCCCAAATTTCACAAATCATTCCCCAAACATGAATTCTGACAATCTCCCATCCTTAATAGCATTAATTTTCTTGTGCATATTTTCATCATTAGATTGAGAGATTTTTATCTCCTATAGTTTAGATGGTTTTGAAATCATTTGAAAGAGGAAAGATGTTTCCCCTTCCATACTAATTCCCGTATCTATCTTTAGTAGATCTGGAAATATAGGATCTCTCTCAATCCTCATTTGAGTAAGAAGTTGATGATCTTTCCTGCTTAATTCATAAGCCACCTTATTTTACATTCCTGTGTTGTATTGTATTAAACAATTGGGATCTTTGAGTAACTCAATACATCTCCTTTGCCTCGTATTGAGTTCTTATTGTGTGAAAATTTATTTCAATATCTTGTGGTCTCTATTAATCTCACACATTTATCCATATAGATAATGTCTCCATATTTTTAGTGAATAGATTATGGATACTAACTCAAGATCATGAGTTGGATAATTTCTCTCATGTGTCTTCAACTATCTTGATTCATAATTAATAAATTTATCGTTTTTCATGAGGACGCAACCTAGTCCATTCTTTGATGCATCACTGTATATCACAAATCCCTCCTTTCTGAATGGAACAGTCAAAATTGGAGCATTTACCCGTCATCATTTCAATTCCCCCAAGAAATTTTTACATTCCTTCTTCTATAAAAACTAAACCCCTTTACATCTGAGCTTGGATTGTGGGTTAGCCAGTTGGAAAAAAATCTAAAGGAAATGTTGATAGTAACCTATGAATCCAATAAAACTGCATACCTATGTTATATTTATTTCTTTGGTCCATTCGTGGATTTCCTTTGTCTTCATAGGATCAACTAATATTCCATCCATAGAGACTATATGGAAAGGAAAATAAACCAATTGAAGCGGAAATTCCGACATTCAAAACCTCCCATATAATTCTTTTATTTTAAGAGTTTTCAGAATAATCTGCAAGTGATTCTCATGGAATTCATAACTTTTTGAATCTACTAGTATTTCATTGATGAATACCATAACAATGTTATCATGATATACCTTGAAAACATTTTTCATTAAATCAATGAATACAGAAGGTGTATTAGTTATTCTAAAAGGTATCACTGTAAACTTGTAATGCCTATATGTAGTTCAAAATGTTTTCGTAGGAATATCTTCCTTTCTCACACGCAGTTGATGATATCTTAATTGAAGGTAAATCCCAAAAAAGTATTTATTTAAATGAATTATATTAGATAAATCATCTATCTGGGGAAAAGGATACTTATTTTTTGTTACAATAGCATTTATTTACTTTTAATTAATGCATAGCCTCATTGATCCATCATTCTTTTTTACAAGGAGGACATGGGATCCCACTGGAGAAACACAATGTTCAATAAATCCATTTTCACTCAATTCCTCTAGTTGTATATTTGGATCTAATAATTCCACAGCAGCCATTCTATAGGGAGTCTTCGATATTGGTCTTGCACCCTGAATTAAATCAAAAGAGAACTCAACTTCCCGCTTTGGAGGATTTCCAGGTAAATCCTCTGGAAATACATCAATGTATTCTTGCACTATTTGAAAATATTCAATTCCAAGTATTCTTTCCTTTCCCATTGATATTGGTTTATCATCTTCCCCATGTATTTTATTTAGTAGATCTATTTGGGATTGGAGCTAGATAATAATTAGGTGGTGAGGTCTATGCTCTAGTGATAAGAGATTCGACACAATTTTCATAAATTGTAACTTCCTTTTTCTTGAAATAAATATTCACATCACAGTTTGAAAGCCAATTCATACTATGAATTATATCAATGTCAATAAATCTTATGATGATATGGTTAGACACTAAATCATTTTTAAGTGTCATGATGGGGACTAGTTTTCATGCCTTTGTTGTAATGATGCATCCCCTAGGAGTTCGGACTGATAACTCCATTATTTAATCAAACTGGACATGTCAAATTTTCATGGAAAACTGGGAAGATATAAATGAATGTGATGATCCAGAATCAAATAAATTTTTTGGCTGTGATTGTGGAAATAATTAAAGTACATTCCACCATATTATTAAGAACGTCATCTTCTATGGTTGTAATTCCACAGGGTCTCCCTTTCTCTCTTGGCATTTTCTGAGGCATGTTTCCTCGATGCTTAGGACACACATTTTCATAGTGTCTCATCTATCAATAGTTGAAGCATTGAACATCATAAAATTGTTTCTTCCCCTTTCATTCTTAGATATATGACCCATTTCTACAGAGTTATTGTAGAATTCCATGGCTTTTAAGAATTTCCCTATATGATTCATTTCACAGTTCTCCCATAATGGAAATTTCTTCATTCACTTGTACTTATTTGTTTCTTCACCTTTACATTGGTTATCAAAGTACCACTTTTTATCTTGGTATCCCTTGAACAAATTTGATCTAGAAAATTACCCATCTGTTTTGATAGCACATAATACTATTTTTTCATATGAAGAAAATGATTGAGAATCCAATGCACTTCTATGAGATGTCCTGTTACCTTAAAAGAAAACATCAATCTTCTTTTCTGAGTCATGTACGTAATCTATAGCCTACCTGGCTATCCTTTTGAAGGTAACCTCATACACTGAAACACTATCTTCTTCTATTTGCTTTAAGCAAAGGAATTTTTTCTTCATTTCGATTCGTTCCTCATGAGGGAAATAATTATAAAAGAATATTTATTTAAAAGTCCCCATTACATATCTTTTATTTGTTCTTCCTCCACGGAATTCTAAATCAAGAACCACAATTGATCAGCTTCTACCTTGAGTTAATATACTACCAGTACTAACTTTTCATTTTCCTTGTATCTTAATTCCATGAATATCTTTTCAAGGGACTTGATACATTGCTCAGAAACCAATGGATTAGTAGTCCCACTGAATGATGGGGGCTTCTACCACATGAAATGATCCAACATAGTGGTTGAATGGTTATTCATTACAACCTGAGTATGTTGTCCAAATATGGTCATGATCTGATCTGCTCTAACATTGACTATGTTGACTTGCCCAAAGGGGAGATCCCAACATTGCCCACGAGTATTGATTCCACTTATTCTATTAGACTATATCTTTAAATAATGGCACACACTATATTAGAGTTTGAGTTATAATTTATAATCATAACTTAACAAAATACATATCATAAATTGAGATCCTATGCACGACCATTCACATAATAAAAAAATGGGTTATTTGAAGAATAATTTACATTTCAATCCATCATAATGGATCATAAATAAAATATTAATTATCCTAATAATATAACGCAAGAGTTTCATAACCAAGAGTGAAGAAAGGCCCGTTGCTGTGTACCAGGATACCCTAGTTCAAACCTGAAACTCCTTGTCGGAGCATTCACTCCAAGGTACATTTGTGCTAGAGGAACCCCTACCTACTCATATACAGAGAGGGATGTATTTTATAAAAATATTCAGATAATATAGTTCTTACCAAAATACTAGGACATTCTTGTACATTTGTCCTCAAATACTACTTTTTTCCTTGGTTCCCTACTATATATTTCCTACTCTAGTTTCCATGTTTTCTAATAAACATCCTTTAATACCAACTTTAACACCCTGACCCCTCTTGAATGGAGCCGGTGCATTACTATTTACATTGCATGGATTGATGGAATGAAAATCATGAAGGAAAAATATGTTTATATGTCTTGATTAAACTATATTCCAAGTTGTAACTCAAATTACATTGAGAATGATTACAAAATTCAATATATAACAAAAAGAAAAAACTGCATCCATAAGAACTCAATTAAAGATCTCATATTCATCTTTTGTTGAAGGTAAAAAATGAAAAGGTTGAGCTAAAATAATCAGTTAGTGTTAAAAATAGTGGAATCAAGAATCATTAATAACTTAATAATAATCAATTTAACATAATCAATATGTCATGGTGAATAAATGAAAAACTAGCACCATTAATATACTGAGAATGAAACTGCATGAATCAATTTTGTCATAGTAAAAACCTCATGTATATTAATAAAATTTAATGAATAAAAAAAAATTATTATTAATATTAAATCATGTATCTATAAAATGATACAATAAAAAAATTATAACGTTGTAGTTTTGTGGGTATAAACCCGCCTGAGTTTTGGAAACAAACTCGAACGGTTTGTCACCAAACTGATTGTCTGATGTGTCCTGTCGACGTATCAAGGGGATATAGAAGGCCCCACCCATCACTAAATGTCCATATAATTCTTCATAAATATATAAAAAAAAAATTCAATATGAATTTACATTATCTATATACAATAGAGGATAAATATTCATCAACACTTTCATAGATAAAACAACATTCAAAATAAATATCGTAAGTAAATTGGTTTACTACATAGAAAATAATCATATTAAGGATATGAGAATATGGATATTAAATAGATTTATAATTTCAAATAAAATTTTATCTCAAATGGGTATTAGGTACACTACATAAGAATTATTAGGTGCACAATACAAAGTAAGTCACAATCAAATAGAAAATTGAGACATAGTCCCTTCCACAATGTAATTATTCGAATCATATGACCAAAACAGAATAAAAATACAATGAATCATTGAATTCAATGAATATACAGAGAATCATCATCTTATATGACAAATGTATGTACAAATACACAAAATTCATGAAATAAGTGGGGACCTTTAGAAATCTCACAGTGGTGAAGGTGAGATGAGAAAAATCCATACAAACATTTTGTCATGGTAACAGGAGTTATAGTGAGGGATTAATGAGAGGTAAATGGGTATCCGATTATTTATATATCATAATGGAAGTATGGGGGTTGTGATGAAACATACCTCATCATTAGTAATTAAAACAAGGGCACAACATTTAGGAAATTCATGAACATAAATGAGAGAGAGGATCCCTTACCTTATGCTCGATGGGGTTCTTGATTATTCTTAATGACCTGAATAATCAAATTTAACATCATTAATTAGTAAGTAAAGAACCTCATATACATATAAATGATATGTTATAACCATAATATGTTCATTAATGGCCTTTTTATGGGTTTAAGATATTCAATTTTATTGATTTGGAAGAATTTTATTCCTTGGTTTTCATGATATGTTTACTTGTATTCTTGAATGAAAGTTCAGTTGAAATGGGTTCAAACATCCAGAATTATTAATATATAATTCTAGTGACATTAAAGGGATATAAATGATCTTATAATTATTATTGTTATGCACCATTAGGATGACTCATTCGATGAGTAAATGATAAAAACTTGGATTTGGTTTGGCGGTTTTGTGCACAATGAACCTGTTTTGTATTATTATTCCATATTATGAGTGTGTAAGGATTCTAGAACATTAAAAAAGAAAAAATAACTACATTATGATATTATTAAACCATTTAGAAGGTTTCATGACCAGTATTCAAGATAGTAATGTAAATTTAAAACCCATCTTCCTTGAGTGAGAAAAATAAACACATCTCGGACGTTGCTTGCATTTACAGTATAAAAGGATGGGAGAAAGATAGATTAGAATGAAAAATTCCAGTATCATAATGAAAATACAGTACATGTAAGGTAATATAAATATAATGGCACTTGGATGGGGGTAGGTGAGAATTTAAAACAAAATAATGTAACATGTAATGACCCTCCAATTCTCATTGGCTTGAGAGCTCAATGAGTCATTACTAGGCCTTAAGCGACATCCTCAAGGCGCCAAAGGCTAGAAATAAATGCCAAAGGGTTTTGAAAACATGTGGGTGAATATTTACCCTTTTTTTAGAACACCACAGAGCCAACAACCATGACCAAAAAACCAACTAAATGATGCATGATAAAAGCTAAGACAACTCAACCATTTATTTTATCAAAAACCAACCAAATGTACCACAGCGGAAACCAACTATAAATCATAGTAAACAGTGGTAAGACAAACTAAAAGGCCACAAGATGACAACCCAACCTCATTATCCAGAAGCTCCATGATCCAGCATCACTAACCAACCCAAGCATCATGAAGTAGTGTTATAAATATGTGACTCTTTACCTTTGCCAACATCCCGGTATTTGACATCTGGAAAAGCACCAATGTGCCAAAGCAGGCGGTGAGTAATGAAACTCAGTAGGTTTTCCACGATGACTTCCCAACCCATGCCTCTAGGATAAAACATATTAACACATGTACATAATACAATTTATATAAAACAATTCCAAAACAGTTCACAATGTAACATGTTCCATGTTAAAACCATTTTCCTACAAAAACCATCCTTCTTAAGAAAAGTAACCAAGCAAATATTCTAATCAAATTCCCATTTCCAGTTTGGAAGATTCATTTGATTTCAAAAATCCACACAACAAACCATGCATGCTTCTTTGGCCTCCCTATACTTGCGAGTGGTGAGTTATCCTTCCACTAAGTCATCACTCAGTAAACTACCATGATAGGGGTACTTCACAACCTTATACAACCCTTTATGATGGGGGTAATTGTAACATCCCAAGTAAGTAATGAATAATAGATATTTTTATCAATGTATAATTATGAATAACATAGTTTTTAGAGGCTTAAAATGAGAATAAATCCAATCTTATGCATGGAATACAATAATATTTTTAAAAGATAGTTTTATTGCCTTATGATGGAAAACCATTTCTATTTCAAACTTTTGACAATTTTATAATCTCTATTTTTCAAAATAAACATATTCTTTATGATTGTGACATTGAAATTTACATTGGATAAATTTTTGGTATTTTTCTGACAATGTTCATTTTTTTAATGAATAGTGAAAAATACTGTATTTTACATCAAAACTGATTTTTCATCTAATTAAATTATATGGCTAGATTATATTTTTAATTGGTCGTAACGTTTAATTTAAATATATTTTTACCATTTAATCCAATGTTGGTCATTAGGATTAATTTCACTTTGGAATTGGGCATAAACTAATGCCAAACTTTTCGTAGACATTGTTTCAAAGAAACCCGCTATTTGTTTTGAAAACAGGATTATTTTTAAATTAATTATTTCAATTTCTGTGTTTGGAATTTCGTAAAATGGATTACATATTTGGAATAATAATGTCCAAATTATATAATCATGACTCTTTTGTTTTTGGAAATTATGAATAGTAACGACGGTAATTATCTTTAATTATCTTGATTAATTAGTAATCGGGTAGTTAAGGATAATAAAATAATATCATAATAATAACAAATATCCCCAAAATGTGTCCTAATACTACTTTTTGTGTCATGGACGACCATGTTATGCCTTGTTCCAAACTTGGGGACCCCATGGAATCACTTTTGTGTGATAATGACTTTTTATCTTTTTATTTTTAAAGAAAGTTATATATAACAAAGAATGTATCACCTGTGTAAAACATTTTTAATTTTGTCTACATAAATGATATATTGGACTATAAATATTAATTATAAATCCAAAATTATTTCCTACATCATAGTAATTTTTTTGTCATTTTTAGACCTTAAATAAAGTAAATTATTTATGACATCATGATGATGCAACGATTACATCATTAATAAAATATTTAAATAAATTGAAACTCTAATGTTAAAACTATAACATACACTTGTCAAAGACCTATTGGATGAGTATATTTCCATCCCTTACCACCGTATCCTCAGAACACTTCAATTTGGGACCATTAGAATCCGAAACTCATTTGAAAATAAAGTAACCTTTTATACCTTTCCAAGAGTGCCCCTCCTCTCCCCTTATAAAAGGCCCCCACCTCTACCACCATACCTACACCTCTCAAGCCTTGGGATTCGCCAAAACCTGTTAATTTTGTCTCTAAACATCCCTATATTTCTAATAGAAGTCTCAATTTGGGAATAAGTCTTCCCAAGGAATCATTTGAGCTCAAATCAAAGAGAGTTACCTAATTTTAAGGTAATGTCTTCACTTGTGTTCGTTTGTTTTATTTTGCTTCTCCAACACCGTAAACTATTTTCATTAATGTAATTTGTAACAAATCCAGTATATTTAATATACTAGGAGGTTTTTATATGAATTATTCGAGCTACACTTACACACACCTATATCTAATGGTTAAAGAACATATTGTTTCTGTGAATGGTGAATTTCTACCTCACGAAAGGATGATTGTTCAATATTCTTTTAACACCCTTAAATGTGGCCATTAAGATGTTAATATATTTATATATTATATAAGATATTTTTATGTTTTACTTAAGCTTCTGAATTTTTCATTTATGGCATACCTTTATTTTTTCCATTAGGGTTAAACACGATATCTTCATTTTAGGAAGTGCGGACTACCGCCCCATCAAAGTGATTTGATTCGTTAATAAAATATGTGGTACATATAAAGGATAGATTAAATTATATTATATATGATACCATAATGGAATTATAATACTATTATGTATCATTATTTTTTAATTCCATTAAATAAGAAATAGAAATGGAAGTAGCATTCATTCGTACGTACGGCTTACCGTCTCCATGAACGGTGCATTTCATTTCTTACCTCTAAATGTTATGTAATATTATAAATGCAAGTATATAATGGATATATATTATATATATGATATATACATAATGAATATAATTCTTTATATAATATATATTTTACCACATGAACAACTTGTAATTATAAAGAGTTTATTTTTGACTCAAGTAGCAATGATCTACAAAACGACCATTATTAACTTAAATAATTAAATAGTGTTCATAGAATGGTAATAAGTGATATAAAATGAATAATGAACTTGAAAAAAGATCTTAAGCTAGTATAAATTAACTCAATTTTATTATTCAGGAGGTTAAAGAATGATCGAGTCAAGTCGAACCCGAGGTAAGGGATCCTACCTATCTCTTTCTTTTTAAGTACTCTCTTTTATGTCATTTCTTTTAAGCTCATCTTTCTTATGTTTGGGGAAGTTATTTTATATTTCTAATTCTGTAATATTTATTTTCATATTATGAGAGACCCTATATGATCTCATAGATCCATTTTGGGATGTTTTAATTGACGCTGTTAGGCTGCCAGAATTTCGTAAGGGGCTTTTTATCTCACTTTGTGTTTTCGTGAGATTCATGCTACATTTGCCAATATTTCCTTTTTATTGGTGTATGTACTGTCAATTATTCTAATATTTTTTTAACATAATTTTTTTTATGATTATTTACATCAATTTTTTATAGTCCTTCTTTCATGGGGTGTACGTTTCAAAAGTTACCCAAATCGGTAAGGGAACCTTTCACCCTCTTTTTAAAAACTTTATTTTGTTATGTCTTTTAATTTTCATCTTATTATGTGGGGATATGTTATTTTATATCCTTATTTATGTAAATTTTATGTCCAAGTGATGAGATACCCTTTATCTCTCTCATCAACTATTTTTCTAAAATTTGATGTGACGTCGTTGGGCTATCAAGGGAACTTCTTAACCCAATTTCGATTTCATTGGGTTCAACATGTAGTTATTGAATATGTCATCCTTTGAATATGTGTGAATGAACATTGATTATTTTACACTTAATATCCACTTATATTGGGTGTATTTATATTTGTCACAAATAGTTATGAGATTGATTTATCATTAATTTAAGGATACCTTTTTTTATAATGGATTTCATCTCATTTTACATTTCTATTGAGACTTCATTGTTGTTATGCACCAGTTCACTCTTATATGGTGTATACACTATCTTTTAGAATATTATATCATGAATCATTTTATTCTAATGATATTATAAAGTTTTGTTTAAATTTTATTCCTCAATTATTGTATTCAAGTGTCTCTCATTTTGTTAAAAACCCTTTAACTAAAATATTATTTTAATTGTTTTAATGATTTATTCTTGTAAATATTTCTCATTAATATCCATGTATTCAAAATTGTTTTAAGGATTTATTTATAAAGATATTAATGGCTTAAAATTTTAAAAGATTCAATATGGTATGGGACACTTTGAATTAAAAATATCTTTATTAAATGTTTTAAATGGTTTTGAAAATGGTTTTTAGAATGGATTCATTATTTCAATATCTTAAAATGTTATATTGTAATTTCAATGTGGGAATGTTATCTTTCCTTTATTCTTAAGTTATGTTCTATGATTATGTTATGGTTCTTGGTAATTGTTATGAAGATGGGTGGTTCCGTGATAAACTAAGGGTGGGTGAGCCCGATATAGCTCTCCAATGCATTGGGTAACGCGAAGGAGTTAAAAGTTAAGGTTTCTCCGAAGAGATTTAGGGAATATACGATGATGGGTATCACAAACGTAACCAACAGGGTTAATCCCTACGTAAGAATGTTATGAATGCCTCATGTTACCATTATGTATTATGATTTCTATTATTTAATCATTATTTTATGAGGAATGTTAAAGTGCTTATATTTTATGGGTAAAGTATGATTTCATTCTTATGTATATATGTACTCATGTTTACATTCCATACTTTTTATAACCCTTACTGAGCTTTTTTATGCTCATCCCATGTTTTTGAAATGTTTTTCACAGGTCAAGGGAATGGTACATGATATGATGATAGTGTCAAGGAAGTGTCAAGAAAGAATCCATGTTTTATTTTAAATATGTTTCTGTTGATGGGAAAAATGAATACTATCTTTTATGTAACAACTTTGTTTAAATGTGGAATGTAATTCATGTTTTATGATCTAATTCTCTAAAACTCTAAACCAGAAATGATCCTCAATGTGTAATCTTGTAATAACTCAAGATTAAGTAAGGTTTATGGCTGGGACCTTAAAGTAATTCTCACCCTTATCCATACTAACTTTTTGATGGGGGTACTTCTCACACTTATCCATCCCAATGCACATGAAAACACACCACAACCCATGAAACTCTATCCCAAACCACATGTCTTCAAAACCATTCAATAAATAATCACCCTTTTATTGAAAACCTTTTCTTTCAAGCAGCAAAACCATAACCACTTTTTAATCACCATTTTAAATTCACTTCAACAACCAATTTCAAAAATCACACAATTTCCTTCACCCGTTACTAATAAAGGGTTCCAACCATTCTTTCATAATAGATAAAAAACCATTTCAATCACGGAAAACAAATTGAAACAAATCCATCACGTTCTAAGAAAGAGGAATTGAGATTGATGCCACCTACCTCAAAGGTTTTGACGAAAACCCTAACAAATGAAGAACGCACAAGAAAAACCCAGCCGATTCGCCTAGGATCCTCCTTAGATCTCTTATCCTAACATAGCCAAGACCAAATCTCATCATGTTTGTCATCCACAAACTTATATCTACCCATAATGAGCTTAGATCTAAGAAACCGAGAGAAGAGGAGAAGTAGATCTAATTATATATGATAAATAAAACAAGAACTATCATATACCTCAATAATCCGGCTTCGATTCACCAAGAGAAGCCTTTAGATCACCACCGAAATGATGGGAGAACCTTTATTGACCATAGAAGAACCAAAATCCCAAGTTAGGACATCTTAAGAGCATAAACATGGCATTTAGAGGTGAAAACGCATGAGATGCACAATTATTGGATCTCAATTAAGTGGCCGCACGGTTAGTTCTCACAGTTTGAAAAACAGTGCTCTAATCGTGCGTTAGCTAGCACCTCGGCCACCCTTCTCACATGGTTTGGCAACAGGGTTAAACAAATCGTGCGTCGACTATGTGGAAGCCACTCCCTCCAAGACCCACTGTGCACTGTGTGGCCACACGGTGTATACAAACTGTGCACCTCCAGTGCGAATTCCCCTATTGGCTAAAAACATAAATCCAAGTTATACTGACTCTCCCATTCAACACCCTTAATATTAAAACCATGACAAGCATCACGTAAGGGATACATACCAGAAACCCGGGTCACTACATTCTCCCCACCATTGGCATTTCCATCCTTGAAATGTAGAAAATAATTGCTTGCCTGAAAGAGTTATGGCCACTACTCTTTCAATTCATTCTCCTATTCCCAAGCCTCTTCCTGAATCTTACCATGCTGCCATAAAATTAGCACTACACTGATGATTTTTCCACACAAGACTTTCTCATGCCTATCCACTATAAGTACTAGGATATGTATCAATGAAGCATTCAACTATAGGTCAATGTGATCTCATCTGATCACATGGTCAGGATCAGGCAGATACTTCTTCAACTGAGATACATGGAACACATTATGCACTGCATTGAACTTTGGTGGTAATGCCAACCGATATGCCACCTTGCCAACCCATTCTAGTATCTCAAAAGGGACTATATATCAAGGAGATAATTTTCCATTATTCCTAAAATGATATTGTCCAATCCATTGAGAGATTCTCAAAAAGACCTGATCACTCACTGCAAACGAAAATGGTCTTTGGTTATGATCCACATAAGATTTTTGATGAATCTGTGCCGTCTCCATCCTCTTTCTAATCAATTGGATATTCTCTATTGTTTCATGGGCAAGGCTTGGGCCAACTACTGATGTCTCACCTGTTTCCACCCAATAATGTGGAGAACAACAAGGATGCCCATACAATGCTTCAAACAGAGCCATGCGTATCGAGACTTGATAGTTGTTATTGTATGAGAACTCAACTAATGGTATATGCTCCTCCGAAGATCCCCCAAAATCCATTACACAATCCCACAACATGTCTTCAAATGTTTGTATTGTCCTTTCAGATTTCCCATCTTTCTGAGGATGATACATCATACTCATATTCAAATGAGTTCCTAGGGAATTCTGTATGGATCGCCAGAAACAAGCTGTGAACCTAGAATCTCTGTCTGACATGATAGATCCTGTACACCATGCCTCTTTACCACTTCTCGGATATAGATTTTTGAATGTTCTTCCACCTTATGAGTTTCAGGAATAGGGATGAAATGGGATGACTTGGTTAGACGATCCACTATCACCCAAATGAAATCATGTTTCCGGACTGTTCATGGATGACCTGTAACAAAATCCATTGTTATCTAATCCAATTTACACACCGGGATAGGTAATGACTGTAACATGCTAGCTACCCGCTGGTGTTCTGCTTTCACTTGCTGACAAGTTAGACACCTCAAAAAAAATTCAGCTACCTTCCGTTTCATGCCGCTCCACCAAAACTACACCTTCAACACCTTATACATCTTTTGTGTACCTAGATGTACAACCCATCTTGAATGTTCGTAAACATGAAGGAGTTGTTCCTAAGTAGCTAAAGGTACAACATTCTGATCTTCAAATCTCAAAACTAAACTCTCATTCATCTTTCATCCCTCAATGGTCTCCCCACCATTGAGTTTTGAACTCATTGCAACACAGTCTAAATTAGATGCATGCGCCTCCTTTACTATCTCCATTAAATTAGGAACAAGATAAACTAGAAAAAAACCACAACATCACCTCATTCATCACATTATATATGCATGTTGTCTAGGACCCACATCAACTACCACTCATACGAGGCTTCTTTCTCCAAATGAGCATATGACTTTCTGCTTAATGCATTGGCCACTGAATTACCCTTACCCTGTGTATACATCAAGTCGAAGTCAAATATTTGAAGATACTCGATCCATCTACTTTTCCTTAGATTCAAATATCACTGTGATAAAATGTGTTTCAAGCTTTTTTGATATGTAAAAACAGTAAATTTCTCACCAAAGAGATAATGTCTCCATGTTTTCAAAGCACAGATGACTGCAGCCAACTCGAAATCATGTGTTGGGTAGTTATTTTAATGAATTTTCAATTTTCATGAGCCATAACCAACAACATGGTCTCCTTGCATGAGAACACAACCACACCCTATTCTTGAAGCATCAAAATACACCGCATACCCCTATCCTAATTCTGGACAAATCACGATGGGTGCTGATGTAAGGCGAATTTTCAAAACATGGAAAGATCTCTGACATTTTTCAGTCCATTAAAATGCACTATTCTTCTTTTTTAATGCTATCCTATTTGAAGCTAGTCATGAGAAGTCACGGAAAAAGCGTCAGTAATAACCTACTATACCATGAAAACGTTGTATTTCAAATACACTCTCTGGAGGTTTCCAAGAAGGAATAACTTTTATCTTTTTTGGATACACTAAAACACCTTTCTTAGAAACAACATGGCCCAGAAAGCATACCGCTTTTATCCAAAAACCACACATTGATAATTGGGCATATAAATGATGGTCTCTCAAGATTTACAACATTTTCGCCAATTTTTTATCATGATCAGACCTTGTTCTTGAATACACCAATATGTCATCAACAAACACCAAAACAGAAGAATCTGGATATCACTGAAATTTCTAATTCATCAATTCCATAATGACTACTAGTACATTCATAATACCAAGAGGCATGACTACATATTTATAGTGGCCATATCTGCTTTTGATGGCTGTCTTCAGAATATCCTCCCTTCAAACTTGCAACCGGTGACATCCTGACTACAAGACAATTTTAGAGAACCATTGATCTCCCCTCAATTGATCAAATTGGTCATCAATTCATGGAAGTGGATATTTATTCTTTATCTTAACATGGTTAAGTTTATTATAATACACACATAGCCTCAATTTTCCATATGCTTTCTTTATAAACAAAACTGGTGTTTCCCATATAGACATGCTTGGACGAATGAAACCCTTGCTTTCCAACTCCTCTAACTGCACATTCAATTCCTATAACTCTGTTGGTGACATCCTGTAAGACGGAAGGGAAATAGGACTGGTCCATGGAAAGATATCAATTGTAAACTCCACTTCCCTTAGAGGTAGTAACCCTGATAATTTCTTGGGAGAGACATCTGGATATTGGCCCACCACAGCTGGAAAAATATTTTCCTCAATCTCTTTCATTGATTCCAAAGACAACACTACCAATTGATGAGAGATCGTTCCCACCATTGGTGCCAAAAAGCTCTTTTCACCCTTCTTTACAATCCTTTCTCCTCTAAAGTGATATTCGATGTTATCTTCAGTCGTGAAACTAACTGTTCTTCTATAATAGTAAATGTTTGCCATAAACCATGCCATCCAATCCATACCCAGGAATTCATCATAGAAATCCATATCCAACATGGAGAAGTCAAATTCCACGTAAACACCATCAACAGTTGTAGCACATGATCGACACACGAAGGCTTGACATTCTCTTTCCCAAAGCAGAGTTTGTAGTTTCAAGACAGAAGGCATCATTTCCAGTTTTAATGATATAAAGTCAACATCATGAGAAGAAATGAAGGATTGTGATGCACCAGTATCAAACAACACTTGAAAAAAGGTATAATTAAAAATAATTGTACCTATTACTATTGATGGTCCAACCTAATCATCAAAAATCATCTTCTCATCTCCATATAATTGCTTCGTCGCTGCACTGTTCTCCTTTATGCCTTACTGAGATTTTCCTGGTTGAGGAGTGATGGTTTCTTGAGAATCAGCATGGCTAGCTCTGTTATGCTGAAGATATTGACTCTACTGTCCTCATCCTGTCAAATCATATGATTCTTGCGACTCCTAGGAAGTGTCACGTGCACCCGACCTCGGAGTATTTCTACAATAGCGTTGTAGATGCCCCATCTTCTTGCAATTGTGACATGGTCAAGGTTGCAACTTACACTGTCGATTTATGTGATGAGTCGAGCCACATTAAAAACACCCATCTTTCATAATGGGTCGTCGAGGAAGATTCACCGATCCTTCCTTCTGATTCTGATTTGCACTCCCACCTTGGACTTAGGAGTCCCTATTCTTCATGTTCCCAACATTAGAGTTCCCACCCATTCCTGTGGGTATTATCAAAATTCCTCCCCCCATAACTCCTGAGATGTCTCTTTTAGCTAATATTTCTCTGTTTACCATCTCCATATTATCCGTAATTTAGAGTACAACTATTTTCGAGTGAATCTATTGTCGCAATCCCGATTCAATGATGTGCGCCTTCAGCGACACACATTTAGAAAATTCCGGTGCAAAGCGCACTAAATTCATGAATTTAGCCACATATTCCATTACAGAGAGATTCTCCTGCTTCAGGCTGAAAAAGTATGTTGACCTATGGATCTTGAACATGTGAGGATAAAATTATTTATTGAACAATTCATCAAATTCCTCCTAGTCCATGCATTGATCCACCTTATCCAGCACTAGTAGCTCCCACCACCATCGTGCAAGATCCACCAACATATTCATCACCAACTTGACTTTTAGTTCTTCTAGTGTGCTGATGAAATCGAAGATACAATTCATCCTACTCAGCCACACCTCATCCCGTTCCGGTTCTGAATCACCCCTAAAGATTGGTGGATTCTGCTTCTGGAACTGGACGGAGTGGTCTACATGCCTTGACTCATCCCTCTGATTCCCTATGTCCATAGCCTGGAATGCTTGAACTATAATGTAAACCATATCTTGGTTCACTTGTGGTTAAGGTGAAACCACTTTGTCTGCGTCTTCTTCTGGTTGGTTTCATCGACGCCTAACAAGTGCCATTTTCTATACAAACAACGCACGCCATTAGTCTCACTTCATAGCAACTGAAGACTTAGCACTTCAAATTCTATCACATCATCTATCACAAAATTGTTCCCAAAACTACCATTTCCCATGTTCAAACATTTTTTATATCATTCAAGATCATTTTCAAAAATGAAACCATTTTCAAAATACTCCAAATATCCTATTTTCAAAATCATTTTAGTGGAATGTAATTTCTTCATTTTTACAAAATTATCACACCTTAACCAAAATCCTTAATCATTCTTCACAATGTGTCATGAAATCCTAGTGGGAAGTCAATAATCTATAATCTCTGTCATGATACTCTCATTGGCTAAACCCATGACAATGATATTTCCAGCATTCTAGAAGTGTGTCCAAAACACTTATGTACCCAACAACCTGTAACTTGAAGTTCAGCATAAACGGGATAGCTACGTCCTTTTATGCTATACATTTCATGTTCTGAAAATCCTACTCATGTCTATGATTCCAACCCAAGGAATAGATGAAAAAGAATTTCAAATCCAAAACTAAGAACATTGATGACCACTTTTTAGGCAAGGACCGAACAAGCTGATACCATTTGTAATGACCTGCCAATTATCATTGGCTTGAAATCTCAATAAGTCATTACTATCCCTTAAGAGACATCCCCAAGGCACCAAAGGCTGGAAAAAAATGCCAAACGGTTTCAAATCAAGTGGAGGATGATTTACCCTTTTTTAAACAAACCACAGAGCCACCAACCATAACCAAACAAATAAACTAAACGATGAATGATAAAATCTAAGACAACTTAACCATTTATTTTATCAAAAAATAACCAAAAGTACCACAATGGAAACCAACTCTAAATCAGAGTAAATAGTAGAAAGAAAAATAAAATACTAAAAGATGACAACCCAACTCCATGCTCCAAAAGCTCCAAGCTCTAACATCATGAACCAGCCAAAGAATCATGAAGTAGTGCTATTAAAATGTGTCGTTTTTCCTTTTCCAACATCCTGGTATATGATATCTGCAAAATAACCAGTGTGCCAAAGCAGGGGGTGAGTAATCCAACTCAGTAGGGTTCCCCCAATGACTTCCCAACTCATGCCTCTAGGATAAAACATGTTAGAACATTTATTTAAAACAATTTATATAAAAAAAATTTCAAAAGAGTTACCAATATTACATGTTCCATGTCAAAACCATTTTCCAACAAAAACCATCTTTCTTAAGAAAAGATACCAAGAAAAGTTTCTTTTAAAATACCCATTTCCAGTTTGGAACATTTATTCCATTTAACAAATCCACACAACCAACCATTGGACCTCCCTATACCTTTGAGTGGTGATTTATCCTTATACTAAATTGTCACTAAGTGAACTACCTTGAAGGGATTACATCACGACCTTATCCGTCCCTTTTTGATGGGGGGACTTTTCTCCCTTATCCATCCGATCCTTTTGATGGGGGTACTTCTCACCCTTATCCATCCCAATTCACATGAACACACACCAAAACCCATGGAAATCTATTCCCAAACCACCTATGTTTTAAACTATTCAATAATTCATCACCCATTTATTGAAAACCATTTCTTTTATGCAGAAAAAAATAGCCAATTTAAAATCACCATTTCAAATTCACTTCAACAACCGGTTTCCATAAACACACAATTTCCATCACCCATTACGAAAAAGGGGTTTTAACCATTCTTTATTTACTGAAAACCAACCATTTAAATCAAGTAAAAAAAATTGAAACTAAGCCTTCATGTTCTAACAAAGAGGAATCAAGTGTAAATCCACCTACCTCAATGGTTTTGATGAAAACCCTAACAAACGGAGAATGCACTAGAAAAAACCAGTCAATTCACCTAGGATCCTCATTAGATCTCTTCTCCTAACACAAAAAAGACCAAAAATCATTATGTTTGGCATCAAATCACTTAGATCTACCCATAACGAGCGTAGATCTAAGAAATCATGAGAAGAGGAGAAGTATATCTAAGTAGATCTGATAAATCAAACAAGAACGATTACATACCTCAAGAATCCAGCTTCGATTCTCCATGATAAGCCTTTTGATCACCTATGGAATGATGTGAGAACCATCATTGTCCTTGGAAGAACCAAAATCTTGAGTTAGTGCCGCTAAGGATCTTAAACTAGGTATTTAGAGGTGAAAATGCATGAGATCCACAATTATTGGATCTCGTTTAAGTGGTTGCACGGTTAGTTTGCACGATTTGACAAACCGTGAGCTAACCATGCGTTAGCTACTGCCTCGGGCACCCTTCTCGCTCATTTTGGCCTCACGGTTAGACAAACTGTGTGCCTCCTGTGCGACTTCCCCTTTTTCCACATGATATCATTCCATGTTCTCCTGACTCTCTCATTCAACACCCTTATCTTTAAAACCATGAAAAGCATCAAGTAAGGGTTACATACCAGAAACTGGGGGTACTACAGAACGTGTAAAAGTAATTGAATAAAAAAGGAAGATAGGTTCACCTATTGATTACTCCTCTTTGAGAAAATACTAATGGAATTTTTTTTGCCTTTGGGTGAGACCAGAAGTCTTGGATGTGGGGTAGGAGGTTAGTGTGATATTTGAGCAGAATTTAGGCAAGGATAGAAGCTTGAGTGTTGTGGGAGGAAGAGGGGGGGAGGAGTGGTTTATATAGTAGGGAGGGATATTTCTCAATATTATATCCATTAATTTATTATTTCACCACAATACAGGGAATAGTGAGTCTTCCATGACCATGAATATTAATTTTATCATGGGAGTCTGAATCAATTGGGCTATAATCATAATAACATCATACATGACTCTATAATTAGTGGTTTAGCTTATTTTGAAAATTATGGTATTTCACTATTCATAAAAAAATCATGTATTTCATAAAAATACGCAAAATTCACCCTAAACATTTTACGACATGTAGAATTAAAAAATGTAGTCAATTTTTAAAAAATAATTTTTAAAATATTAATAATTAAATATTTAATTAAAATCATTATTTAATCGAAAAATATAAACACAGAAAAAATATATCTTCATTTTTATGGTGCGTAAATTTATTTATACATTTAAGGGTTTGGATACTATTCATAAAAGACATATTACTATTTTTATGGGGAGTTTCTATTCATAAGGGTAGGTTACTATTTTTAAGGGTGTGTTATAATTAAGAAAAAAGTAAGTTAATTATATCAGATAGTAAATATCATCCTGAACACAACCGTGTATCTCATATTTTCAAAATTCAAAACACACAAGTGGAATGTTTAAATTTAATGGCTAGGCTATGACTATCTCCAAAATAACCAACTGTCGATTCAAAGAAACTCATTGCTTTATAAATATAGGATATGAATCGAATGTATTTAATAGTAACATACCATAAAATGATTGGGGTGATACAGTTAAGGTAATTTTATATTATAATAATATTATTTTTACCATGAATTACCCTATTTAAATTTAATTGTGGTAAATAAAAATCAATATTTATTATTCAACAAAAATTATTTTCTTCTTATTGAACCAAACATTTCTTACTGATGAAAACTATGTAGGTTGTATTTTTGAAATTCAATTCACATAAGTGGTAAAATTTATTTTAAATGAAAAATATGGTCTTTACTAATATGCAGTGTTTTCGCTATTCATATAAAATTTAACGTTATCATAAAAATAATATAAATACAACCAAATATAATTTTTATATTCCAAATTCATAAATAATGTCTGTTTTTTCAGGTTAAAAACATAGATGTATCAGTAATTAATTTTATATTAATTCTGATGTAAAAACATGAAAGTGTGTTTTTTAGAAGTAACAAATACAAAACGATTGACATGTGTTTATGTCCAATATCAAAGTAAAATTACATCAAATGACCAACATTGGATTAAATGGTAAAAATATAATCGAATTACTCTTTAAAACCATTTAAAAAATTAAATATAACAGTATAAATAAATTAGATGAAAAAAAAGTTTTGACTTAAAATGCAGTTTTTTTAATATTCAATAAAAATGAACTTTATTAGACAAAAACCAAAAATTCACCCACTATAAATTTTGATTTCCCACATTAAATAATGATGTTTATTTTGTAATATAAAGCAGTTAAAAGTAATAAAAAATAGATTTAAAAATATTTTTCTATCAAAAGATGGTAAATCTACCTTTTTAAAAAATATTAGATTATTTATGATTTGAATTAGATTAATTCACATTTAATTCCACTATATTGTATTGGAAAAGGTAAATAAATTTAACAAACATGAATAATCCTAATATTGTTAGTTCTATAAATTTCATCCAATAAAACGGCTAGGCGTTTACTTCTATTTAATATAATAATATTATTTTATTATTTTTTTCAATGTGACTCAGCATTTTGTTCAACATAAGACTTCGGAGAAACCCAGTGTTATGTGTCGTGTACACCATCAAACATAGCATCCCCATTAATGTAAAATTAATTTTTAATTCACAAATATTAATTAATATGAAACTGTTATTTTATTTATTTACATGGGATGTTACATCCATCCCCCCTTTGGGGAATTTCATCCTCAAAATTTTAAAATTGGTCTCAGAAACTTCCTTGAAAGTCAAAAATCGGAAAAAAAATTCAATAAAACTATCACATTAAAAGAAATAAAGAGAAGTAAAAATGCCACCCAAGATAACACATAAAATGAATCCATGAAAACATGGATAAGGAGGAGAAACTAATTTTCATGTTTGGATGGAGATTTATGGGAAACAAGATCAGGAGAAAGATAACCACTATAAAATAGCAAACCTGTGATAGGTTAAATGGAATTTGATTCCCCAGAAAGAAAAGTTAACGAAAAACATTTTATTAGTATCCCTTTCATGAATATGGAGAAATTTAAATATTTGATTGACTATGAACATAAGTAAATATACATACCATTCATATAGGGTTTCATCCTTTAAAAAAATTCTACCACAAAGTCATCTTTCCATCAAAAAATGAGTATTCATGGTGACATGGTCACATGTGATGTGTTAAAATCAACATCTAGAGAATCACATAATCTATAAAAGATGAACTATATATCTCCCCTATCTTTAGACAATAAAAAACCAATATAGTTCATATGAGATCATAAAATACCCAGAAAGTATGATATTTTATAAAAAAACTACTCTTAATCTCCAAAATTGAACAAACAATACCCAAAGTATGAAAAGAACCATTCAATAAACAATTTCCCTTAAAATCCATCAATATAATCCAACCTAAAATTAAAAACCAAATATTCTGAAGGATTTGATCACCAAGTATTCCATGATATATCTTAACATTAATCTCCACATTACATTGGGTACTCAAAGTCTCATATTGAAAAGTAATTAAACTAATCCCATATTCTCTATGATTGGTTAATAATTTCCATAAGTATCCCATATTGCTATATGTCAGCAATAAACAACAAATATTCTTATGAAATGAAATTCTTACATTACTCCTCAAATGAAATATTATAGTATTCCATCTTGCTTAGCCATATAGTAAACCCAAAATAGAAAACATATTCCAACATAACTATTACCTCTTAATCACCAAATCATTTTCCTATAGTAAGGATATCCATTTGATAAAACATACGTTCATAAAATCAACTTATTTTTGACCCATAAAATCATTTAACTAAAAATAATAAGTCATACTAACCAGGGAAATCATGTAGTCTAGTGGTAGGTGATAAATCCCATTCCCACCTTGGTAGTGGGATCAATTACTACAACTTTCTCCTACACGATGGCTTGTCACATGGTATGCATGTTTTCCTTTTTAAAAAATTATATAATTTTATAACAGTCCAAAAAATGAGATAAATTTCTAAAAAATAACTGTAACTTATTTTAACCACAAATGTTATCTTATACCTTTCATTTTCATCCCAAAAACTAATAACATGTAATTGTCTCAAATTCAAGAATCATAAAAACCCAAATTGTTCATTATAAATATATTAATAAAATAAAAGATAATTATTTCATGAATAAATTTTTTATATATCAAGCATCCGAGTTACACATACTAGAAAAATACTTCAAAAGTAATCCCATCATAAAAACGGCCTTAATACCTTTAAGCATTTCATCATCCTAAAATCTACCTTAACTTTTGAATCAATTTCATGTATACTTATTGATCATTAAATGTTATTCATGATCCATTAATCATTATTTTCCAAATTATTCTATAATACTTATTTCCTACAAACTAAATCATGAATCATATACTAAGATTCAATAATTTCAAAACATCTGCTAAGAAATAATACACACCATTCATTGGTAATTTTTAGTTTCCTCTTCTTCAATTAGAAAGGCATTAGGAATTGATAAACATATATATGTATGATCATGTTGACCCCATTCCTGAAACTTCTGCGTAGGACATATATTTGTATAATGACCATTAACACCACATTAAAAACATTCGATTGATCCTTTAGAAAGATCTTCTTTCCATTTCCTAGATTCAACTATATGCCCCCTTTTTTCAATGTAGTTTATTACTTTATAACCTTTATTTCCATATTTGAAACATCTTTCCACCCCTTTGAAGCATTTTTTAGGGGTTTTATTCCACATCCTTAACACAGTGGTTTTTGAATATACTTACTTTTATGATTATTACTTAAGCTACTTTAGGGATTTGTTAGTTGCATATACGATTCCATTATAAAAATCACCATGGTTCAAGTGGTTAATCAGGACTCCATATAGATGGTTGAGAATCACCACAAGAGTTCTCATTGTAGCTCCCATTTCATTCAGTTTCTCAATTGCAAAACTATCACAATTTTCTTCACATCCATTGTTACTTTGTTTCCTCCTAGATCATGCCATGTACTAAAACCAAAATGGTTAGTGTGGGTATATCATAAAAATCATCATATAATATCTTATGGTTATCGTAAACACTAATATTTACTTATTCATGTTTTTCTTAAACTCATTCGATTTATCTAAAATAAAATTGATTGTTTATAATATTATATCCATTTTGGTTTTTTCAGTTATGCTTAAATAGAACCCTAACAACAAAAGTTATCTAAACCTACCTATGATACCAAATATAAGGCCTCATCCTTAAACATTAAATAATATTTATTTATGTTAATAATTCACATTCAGGATCTTTTCAAGTTTAGAGATTTAAATAATTATGTCATAAGTTATTCAAGACAAATTGAATATTACATGTAGACACATCTACATTTTATCCATTATTTCAATAAAATAACAGCTCTTAAAAAAAGAAACATGTCTAATTCCATGTTTTATTCAACATGTCTTATCCATGATCCCTACCTTGACCCTATTCATCTATATGTCATGAGGAAAACATTTTAAAAACCTGGGATGAGAATAAAAAGATCAGTAAGGGATATAAAATAAGGAAAGAAAACATTAGTCCGTGAATACTTACAAATCAAAGAAATAATATTTTAAATCTTAAAACATATTCTCATTAACATACCTCAAAAAATACGAATATTTATGAATAACACATAGAAATCATAAATCATAACGGTTACTTGTTCCATCCATAACATACACACATTGAAGCTTTTATAGATACATAGGGAGTTAAACTTGGAATACCCATCACATTATATTAACTAAACCTACTAGGATAAACATTAACATTTCCATCAATCACGTTACCCAATGCATTGGAAATCGATCGTGGGCTCACCAACCCTAGTTTTCTCATGGAACCACACATACATGTGAACATTGTCCAATAACCATAACATAATCATAACACTTAAAACAAGTATAAAGGAAAGACAATATTTCCACATTTCAATCGCAATATAGCATTTGATGATATTAACATAATCAATGCTTTATCAAGCCATTTCCAAACCATTTAAAACGTTTATCAAAGAGATTTTGGAATCAAAGTGTCCCATAACACTTTGGAAATTTAAAAGAAATTTTATTTTCAAACCATTCATGTACATATAAATAAATCCTTAAAACCATTTTTAAAACATGGGCATTAATGATAATGATTTAGAAAAATAAATCTTTAAAACATTTAAAATGATATTTCAGGTGAAGAGTTCCAAAACAAATGAGAGATGATTGAATACAAATAGTCGAGGAATTACATTACTAAAAAATCTATAATATCATGAGAATAAAGGGATTCTTAATAAAATATTTCAAAGGAATGTATATACACCATATAAAAGTGAATTATCACATAACAACAATGAAGTCTCAATGGAATGTAAATTGAGATGACATCCATTATAAAGAACATATCCTTATATTAAGGATTAATCAATGAAATAATAATCAATGACAAATATAAATACACTCAATATGATTGGATATTCATTTAAAATCAATAAATGTACATTTACACATATTCATTCAAAATCCAAACCAACCAATTGGATGTTTAACTCGATGAATGGAAATTGACTTAATATTACCCATATCAAGTTCATATCAATTACATAAGAATTTATCAAGGGAGTGATTATATGTATTAAAAGTGTATCAAAAAAATGGTGAGTGGAAATTACTAAATAAATAAACAAATTGTGATTTTATACATAATCGTGGAGTAAAATAATCAATGAAGTATGCCAAAAACCCAATGAGGGGAAACTGAAATTATAATTTCCCTTACCAATTGGTAAGATACGAAACATACACCAAATGATAGAAGGATCATACATTGAAGATTTAAATACCCATAAATTAAATTATATTACACAATTAATACAATAATAGTCATTACATACCCCATACAAAATGAAATAGTGGCAAATATAGGATGAAACTCAAGAAATTAAAAAGTGAGGTGAAAACCCCCTACCTTCTGTCTGACTTGACTTGTTAGTTATTTAATATCCTGAATAATGAACTAAAGTTAATTTTAACATGATTAAAAAATGTTTCCATTTTTATTATTCCTTTTATATCACTTTTTACCACATTATTAAAATTACATAATCATTTTGGTTAATAACGGTCATTTTGTCGATGTTCTGAACATGTATCAAAAATGAAATCGTTATAATTAAAAAAAATCATCGGGTCAAAAGTCTAATATCTCCAAATTATATTCAATATTTAGATATTATATATATCTTATATATCCAGTATATATTTATTTATAATATTCCATATCATTTTGATATATGAAAATGAAATGCACTGTTCATGGAGAAGTAAGCCGTACATACTCATGGACACTACTTTCATTTCATTTTTTCATTTTTATAGGATTTAATCCAAAATAATACATAGGTATATTATTATTCAAGTGTAATATAATATTTTGTATACATTAAAAAATTTCATTAACTCCATCCTTTATATGTTCCATGTATGGTACAAACGAGTCATATCACATTGTGTGGGAGGTAGTCGACACTTCCTCAAAAGAAATTATCATATTTACCATTTATGAAAACCATAAAAAAATGATATAAATAAAAAATACAGAAGAATAGTGAAAATATAAATATAATATATATCACATATATATACAGTGACATCATAATGGCTAGCATAAGAGGCGTAAGAGATAATTAAACAATCATCGTTTCGTGAGGCAGAAGTTCACAATCCATAGAAACAGTATATTTGTATCAATTAGATAGAGTTGTGTGGATGTGTAGTTCGAATAATACACATAACAAAATTCTCTTATATATAGAATCCAGTTTTTGTTATAAAGAATGTAATAATAAGAGTTTAGGGGGCTGGAGAAGGAAAATAAAGTAAATGAACTTGGGAGAAGAGGTTACCTTTAAATTAGGTAACTTCTTTTGATTTGAGACAAATGGTTCTCTTGAATTGACTTATGCCTAGGGGAATGATTCAAGGAGGTATAATGGTATGGTAGGAGCTTATTTGGGTAGTGTTTGGATGATCCAAGGTGCTTGATAGTTGTGAGTAATGGGTTAGAAGTGGTGTCCTTTTATAAGATGGAGGAGGGGCTCTTTAGGAATATTTGAAAGTATTATTTAATTATAAAATTATTTTCGGTTTCAAAATTTCAAAATCTCATTAACATTGAATATAAGGTGATTATAATTCGAAATAAAATCATCAAATAAGAATTAGACACGTTTTGGATATTTTTTAATCCTTATATTATTTATTTAACCCTTGGTTGTCTTATTTAACTTTTACCATGTCTTCTTGTATATTCATACATTATGGTTAATATATTTACTATAAAATTACAAGTGATCCAAAATGGATCTTTAATGACATTTTTAACATCATCTTAGTAATTTGGAAAAATCATAGATTTTTGAAATATTTTTTCATTTAATAATATATTAATTGATTTAAAAACTCATTTATGACAATTTTTATTCTATTAATATAATGAATTGTCAAAAAAATCCCAAGAAACTTGATTCATTTTAAAAACATTCATTAATTCCAATATAACAAGTCAACCTCATCTCCAAAATTCATGGGTGATAGAAAAAGAATCAAAAGGAATTTATTTTAATATTTATAATCTAATTTATTTAAAACATTCACTAATGAGGTAATCATGGAATCATCATGGAGTCATAAATAAATTTATTTATATGGTTTATAAAAATTATAAATAAAATACCATGACGTAGAGGATTCCAAATATCAAATAATGCTTGTGGCTGTGGAAAGTTCGTTTTCACCGTGTATGTTAAAAAGAAACATTATTTTTGTCTTTTCATAATACACATCATAGAAAAAATATTCCAAATGAATAAAAGTAAATTTCAAAGGGTTTTATACACCATATAAAATAAAGTCTTGTATACATAAAAATATTCCTGAATGAACGGATCTTGAGATGAAGTCCCTTAGGTCATGTCCGACTTGACTCGTTTGTTCTTTAATCTCATGAATAATAATATAAAGTTAATTTATACTTTCATAATAAAATTTTCAAGTTTATTTGTTTCCATTTATATCACTTATTAACTCATTATAAACATTAAATAATTAGATATGTTATTATCAGTCATTTTTTTGATATTTGGTACTTGAGTAAAAAATGAACTTCTCATAATTTCAAATTGTCCATGTGGGAAAAATTACAATATCTCCATAATGATATTCATGATTTAGATATAATATTTCTCATATTTATCTAGTATATATGTATTCATAATAGTTCTTATAATTTGTATATAATAAATGAAATGCACATTTCATGGAGATGGTAAGCCATAGGTACATATGAATGCTACTTTCATTTCATTTTTTTAGTTTTTAAAGGATTGAAAACAAAATGATATAAAGGTATATTATTATACCAGTATAATATCATATTTTAGATACATTACAAAATTTCATTATCAACATCCTTTATGTTTTCCATGTATGGTATTAATGAGTCATATCACATTGAGGGGGTGGTAGTCTGTACTTCCTCAATTGAATTTATCATATTTACCTTTTAAGGAAACCATAATTGTAAGATATAAATGAAAAATAAAAAAGTATATAAACAATATAAATAAAATATATATCACATATCAATGCATTTATATCATAATTTACAGCATAATAGTTGGTAGGAGATGATTGAACAATCATTATTTGTGAGGCAGTAGTTCGTCTTCAACAGAAACAATATGTTCTTTTCCGACTAGACGGAGGTGTGTGTAAGTGTATTTCAAATCATTCTCATATAAACAAAATATTATATTGAGGAAACTCTTTTTTTATGTAATAATAATAATAAAAATAATGTAATAGTGAGTTGAAAAGGGAAATAAATTAAAAGAACATGAAAGGAAATGTTACCTTTAAATCGAGTAACTCCCTTTGGTTTGAACAAAATGCTTTTCATGGATTCACTTATACGTAGGGAAATTATTCTAGGAAAAATATAGAGATGTTGGGAGCTTATTTTGGTATATTTTTGAGGAGCCAATGGTATTTAATATTTTGTTTAATGGGTTAGATATGGTGTACTTTTATAAGATGGAGAAGGGGCTCTTTAGGAAAGTTTGAAAGAATTATTTTATTATAAAAGGATATTAGGTTCCAACAGGGCCATAACTCTTTAAATTAGAATATAATATGACTATTATTCGAAATCCTCTCAAAAAATTGGTTTAATAAAAGTTTTCAACAAATTTTTATCCTTATCCATTAGCTTTAACCCTTAGATAAGAAATTTAACTCCTAAAATGTCATGTTGTATATTCATACTATACGGTTAGTATATTTTCAATAAATTGCCAAGCAACACAAAATGGATCCATACAAAAATTCATAACATCATATATATAATTTGGTTTAATCTTATATATTTTGGACTATTTTATCATTTAATAAAATATTTATTTATTAGAAAACTCATTTATGTCAATTTTTTATACTATTCAAATCATGACTTTTTTAAAATCCATAACAACATGATCAATTCGAAAAAACGTCATTAATTCATAGAAAACAAGTCAAAATAATCCTTAAAATTATATTATGGCATTAAAATTTTCAAAATAAATTTATTTTAACATTTTTAATACCTTTTTTTTAAACATTCATTAAGGGGGTTATCATTGCATCATCATTGTGTTATAAATAGATAATTTTATTTGATTTATAAAATTTTTAAATATAATATCATGATGTAGGAAATATTTTAGGATTTATAATGAATATTTTTATTTAAATATATCAATGATATAAACCCACTTTAAAATTGTTTTAGACAAAACATACATGTTTAATATATTTTTATTTTTACTTTAAATAAAACGTTATTAATGTAATTATCTTACGCTAGTGGCTTCCAAAGGCCAAAAGTTCTACCCAAAGGTTGTATTGGTCGGCCATGACATATCCAATAATATTAGGACAAGTGTTAAGATAATTTTATATTATTATAATAATATTTTTACCTTGACATACCCTATTTACATTTAAACGCGCAAAATAAAAATCAAAAGTAACTATTCTTGAAAAATTATTTTCATCCTATTGAGCCAAATTTTATTTATTGATGAAAATCATGTATTTAGGAGTTTTTAAATTCAATTAAAATAAGAGATAACTTTTCATTTATATGAATAATTTGTTTTTTATCTACATTGCATTGTTTTTCACTATTTATCAAAATTTGAACTTTTTCAGAAAAATTACTAAAATTCACTTATACCTAATTTTGATATTCTGTATTAAAAAATTATATCTATTTTACCAAATTCGAATCATTTATGTATCATTAATTAGATTAAAATAACTTTCCATTGCCAAAACTAGAAAGCATGTTTTTAAGAAGTAAAAACTACAAAAAGATTGACATGTGTTTATGTCCATTTTCCATATGAAATTATTTCCAATGACCAAACTTTATTAGAATGGTAAAAATATAATCCAATTAATCTATAAACCCATTTTAAAAATGTAATCTAACCATTAAATAAATCAAATGAAATGACAGTTTTGACTTAAAATGCAGAATTTCTCACAATTCGTTAAAAATGAACTTTATCAGAAAAATACCAATAATTCACTCAAAAAAATATTTATGTCATTATTATAAAAAAGAATTTTATTTCATAAAATAAAACATATAAAAGTGTTGAAATTTTTTTATTAAAAAATTTTCTCAATCAAAAGGCTATAAAACTATCCTTTAAAAATATTACAGTATTTAAGGAAGCCAAATATCAAATAACGCACACGATTGCGGAAAAGATAATGTTCCTGCATATGTAAAAAATAGACATTGAATTTTTCAATTAATAAAACACTATGTAGAAAAATATTCTCATTCAATGAAAGGAAAACTCAAAGGGGTTTATACACCGTATAATAGAAAGCCGTGTATATATCAAAATATTCCTCAATGAAAGAATATTGTGACAAAGCCCCTTAAAAACTCATTTTGTAAAAACAAAATAGATCTATTACATTTATTCACTATAATTAAACATAAATCATGTATAAAGAAAAAATTGGACATTAAAAATGATTTCTTATATAATATAATAATGACAAAATCTAAAAGTAGAAGATCAGCCCAAAGAATGAAAATTAGGATAAAAAGTTCCCTTACCTCGTGTCCGACTTGACTCGTTAGTTATATAATCTCCTGAATAATGAACTAAAATTAATTTATACTTGATTAATGTCCTTTTTGAAGTATATGTTTCCCTTTCTTATGAATTATTACCTCATTATAAACATTACATAATTATTTAAGTTAATATGGGTCATTTTGTCGTTATGTGGTAATTGAGTCAAAAATGATCTAATTATAATTAAAAATTGACCATGTGGTCAAACAACCACTATCACAAAAATTATATCAATGATTTAGATATTATATATATTATATATATCCATTATATATTTGTATTTATAATAGTACATAACATTTGGTGAGAAGAAATGAAATTCACCGTTCATAGAGACGGTAAGCCATACGTACGCATGAAAGCTACTTTCATTTATATTTCATTTTTAATTGAATAAGAAATTACTGATACATAGATATAGTAAAAATATAGTATAATATCATATATAAATTCATTAAATCAATCCATTATACGTTCCACGTATGAGATGAACGAGTCATATCACTTTGAGGGGGCGGTAGTCCACACTTTCTCAAATGAAATTATCTCATTAACCCATTATGGAAACCATAATGGTAAGATATAAATGAAAAATACAGAAGCAAAGAGAGAATATATATATAATATATCACATATAAATACATTTTAATCTTAATGGAAAACATAAGAGGTGGTAGAAGAATATTAAATAATCATCATTTCTTGAGGTAATAGTTCATCATACAAATAAAGAGTATGTTTGTATCCATTAGATGAATGTGTGTGGAAGTTTAGTTTGGATATTTATAATAACAAAAATATAGTATATTGAGGATAATTCTGTCGTTATGTAAACAAATAATAATATGATAATAGAGATTGAATAATGAAAATAATTAAATAGAACATTAGGGAAGATGTTACCTTTAAATATAGAAACTCCCTTTGGATTAACCAAAAGGCATTCATGAAGTGCCTTATTAAAAATGTAAGGCTTCTAGGAGGAAGATAGGGATGTGGGGAGCTTATTTGGCCAGAGGATGGATGATCCAATGGTCTTGAGTGGTGTGAGTAATTGGTTATAGTGTAATCCTTTCATAAGAGGTTGGAGGGGCTCTTTATGAACGTTTGAATGTATTATTTTATTATAATTTTTTTTAAAAGGTCCAAAACTCATTAAATTAGAACATAAGATAAATATAAGTCCGAATAAATCATCAAGAAAGAATTTCACATGTTTTGAATATTTTTTAATCCTTACCCTTTTTAAACCCTTCGTTAACTTATTTAACTTTTACAAGATACCCAAAATGGATCATTAATCGAATTTATAACATCATATATGTGATTTAGTGGTATATTAGATATTTAGAACTATTATATCAATTAATAAAATATTAATCGATTTATAAACTCATTTATGTCAATTTTTACACTATTCATATAATTAATTTTTACAAAATCCATTCCAATTTTAATGTTTCAAAAAACCACCATTAATTCAAATATAACAGTTCATACTCATCTCTAATATTCATTTATGGAATAAAAAGGTTCAAAATAAATTTATTTTAATATTTATAATCTCAATTATTTAAAACATTCATTAAGGAGGTTATCATTACATCCTCATTGTGTCATAAATAAATTTATTTATATGATATCTAAAAATTATAAATAATATTCCATGATGTAGTAAATCTGTTTATCATTTTAATTACTATTTGTAGTTTATGATATCAATTATTTAACTCCACATTATTGTTGTTTTGTTAAAACAATACATGTTTTTGATATTTCATTTTTACTTTAAATAAAATGTTATTAATGTCATTATGTTACCAATGTGGGTTTCATAGGCCAAATTGCTCACCGAAATATTATATTGGTCGACCATAACTCATCCAATAAGGTTAGTACAACTGTTATGGTAATTTTATATTATTATAATAATATTTTTTACCTTGAATTACCCATTTTACCTTTAACCCAAGTAAATAAAAATAAAAAATGTACTATTAAAAAAAATTATTTTCTTCATATTGAACCATATTTTAATTTCTGATGACAAACATGTTTGTACAATTTTTTAAATTCAATTCACAGAAATGGTAAAATTTCATTTAAATGAAATAGTCGGGTTTTAACTATTATGCGGTGTTTTTCACAATTCATCAAAAAATTGTACTTTTTCATAAAAGTACTATAAATTCAACCAAAGATAATTTTGATATTATTAATTAAAAAATGATTTCTATTTTAACAAATTCAAAACATATAAGTTTCATTAATTACTTTAAAAATAAATCCATTATCAAAACTAGAAATCATGTTTTTCAGAAGTAAAAATTACAAATCGATTGACTTGTGTTTATGTACAATTTCAAAGTGAAATTACTTTGAATGAACAACATTGGATTAAATGGATAACATATAATCCAGTTACACTTAAAATCTATTTAAAAATGAAATCGAACCATATTAATTAATCTGTTGAAATGAATTTTTGACTTAAAATGCAGTATTTTTTTATTCATTAAAAAATGATCTTTATCAGAAAAATATAAACAAAAATAATCCAATTTTAATTTTGATATCCCAATTCTTATGAATAAGCTTATTTTTTCAATTTCTACATATAAAAGTGATAAAAACTAGATTTAAAAGCGGTTTAACATCAAATGGTGGTAAAACATACTTTTAAAGATTATTAAAGTATTTCATGATTAAAATTGGATTCATTGCCTTTTTAAGACTCTAAATTTTGTTGGATAAATGCAAAAAACTTTAAATAATATTTATAATAATATTGTACTTAGTTTTATTCAATCCTTTCAATATGATAGCTATGTGTTAACTACCATTTAAAATAAAATTATATTATTATTTTCCAGTATTACTAATATTTGTTTGCAACATGAGATTTCGATGTAAACCATTGTTGTGTGCCATGTATTCCTTCTAACATAGAATTTACTTTAAAGTAAAATTAATATTTAACTTAAAAATATTAATAAATATGAAAATGTATTATTCATTATTTACATGTGTTGTTACATTCCTCCCCCTTTCGGAAATTGCGCCCTCGCATTTTTATTTATTTTTCAAATTAGTGGGTGTATGTAACCCTCATAGAATTCTCAGGTTACCATGTTGCCTCTTCAACAATATGGGTTTTCCACAAAATCATTACCTACCAAATTTCCTTATTTTGCAATACTTGCTCTCTTTGGTCAAGAATCTGGACTGGTTGTTCCTCATGAGAAATATTATCTTCAAACTAAACTACATCTGGACTCAAAACATGAGATGTATCCGGAAAATACATTATCAACATTGACACATAAAAATCATTGTATAACTGGGTTAAACATTGAGTTAAAGCTGCTCTGTAAGAAATTTATCTAACGTTCTCTAGGATTTCATAGGGCCTAATGAACCTCATACTCAGCTCTCCTTTCTTACCAAAATGCATCACACATTTCCATGGAGAAAATTTGAGAAAGACAGGATCACCTACCACAAAATAATGACCCTTCCCCCAGTTATCTGCATACCTTTTCTTCCTTCTCTAATCTATTCTCATGTGCTTCTGAATCAACTAAACTTTATTGCCATCTCTCATGCTAATTATGGTCCCATCAACTTACTTTCAACTACATCATCCAAAAAATATGGAGTATGACACCACATTGAAAATAATGCCCCAAACGGATCCATATGTGTATTGGAATGAAATGTATTATTATACAAAAATTCAACCAAAGAAAGATGTTGGTCCCAACATCCCTGGTGATCCATTGATGAAGCACGTAACAGACTTTACAATGCCTAAATTTTTCATTCTGAAATCCCATCTAATTAAGGAGGTAAAGATATACAAAAATTTAATTCAGAACCCAATGAATTTTGAAGGCCATTATAAAAGTTACAAGGGAACCTCAGATCACACTCAGATACATTAGAGTGGGGAACTCCATGTAACCTGACTATATATTTAACATATAACTGAGAAAGTTGATCTAGAGATAGATTATCTCAAATTATAATCAAATGATCATATTTTGTCAATCGATCATCCATAACCCAGATTTCAATATTTACCTTGAGAAATCTTTGGTAATCCAATGAAGAAATCCCAGGACACATTTTCCAATTTCTAGTCTTCCTCTTGAACAGGGTCAAATGATCCCTTGAATGATGGGGGATTTTGGCAGATGAAATGCTCCACTACTAATATATTTCTCTATGGTTTATTTGGATGATCAAATAAATTGAAGCCAACACCATTTATAGTTTTAGTCAACTATTCCCTCACTGCAACAAACTGTTCAGTTCTGATTCCAACCAACTCATGTTTCTGATTTAGAAGTCTGTTTTCCTCAAGTTGTCGCCCCATCAAAGCTACCCGGTTAACTCTGCGGAAAAACATTCTAAACACAAATACATTATATGTGAAGAGACATGGTAATATATAAATGCTATATCACATAAATATTAATATAAATTAATTTATAGATAATAATTTTTCAAAACCCGAAATCTTAATGTTTTCTAACCCGGTATTTAATTTCAACTATAACGCCCCATCCTTAAAAATTACGTAATTATTTAAGTTAATATCGGTTGTTTTGTTGATATATCATACTTGAGTCAAAAATGAACTTCATATAATTAAAAATTGGCCATGTGGTCTAAATTCCATTATCTCCAGAATGAAATATTTGAATCAACAATAAGTCCCCATCCTTAAAGTTAAAATAATCATTAATTTTTTTAATAATTCATAATGATGATCTTTTCAGGTATAATATTTTAGAAAATTATGCCATAACTATTAAATTACATCACCAATATTAAAAAGTAGACACTTCTACTCAGTATCCATTTTTTCATAAAATAAAATTTTTTAATAGAAAACAAAATTTTTTTCCTGATATAAATATTCTTGAATCATTCCTTTCTCTAACCCATCCTTATATGCTGTGAAAATCATTTCAAAAACCTAGGGCGCACATAAAAAGCTCATTAAGTGATATAAAATAAAGAAATAGATAATTATTATATCAATAGATACAAAATACAAGATCTTTGACGTACCACGTGAAGTCATATTATTTATGAATAACACATAGAAATCATAAATCATAAAGGTAACTTATTCCATCCATATCATAGTTACATTGTATCTTTGATATATATGTAGAGAGTTACATTTGGAATACAAATCACAATATATTTTATAAATATCATAGGAGAAATATTAATGATTTCTTATGTCATGTTACCCAATTCTTGGGAGAGATACCTCAGGCTCACCCACCATAGGATTATAATGGAACCATCTGCATACGTAAACAATGCCCAAGAACCATAACATAATCATAAAACATGAACAAGAAAAAATAGAAGATAACATTTCCACATTGTAATCCCAATATAACATTTACAATATATTGACATAATAAATCCATTATAATAAACTATTTAAAATACCAAAATACGATAAATGATTATATTTTATTTATTTTCGTTTTAAAAACAATACATCTTTTAGAGGAAGTCAAATATTAAATAATACTCACGGCGGCAGAAAGGTCATTTTCACAGCGTATGTTAAAAATAATTTTTTTTTACATTTAGTAAAACAATTAATCGAGAAATTATTACTTTAGAATAATTTTAAAAGTAAAAGGGGTTTATAAACCATATAAAATAAAGTCGGGTATAAATTAAAATATGCCTTAATGAAAGGAGATTTAGACAAAGTCCCTTAAAATGATATTTTTTTAAATAAAATAGATAAATTATGTGTATTAACTATAAGTAACAAAAATAATGTATAAATACAAGATTGGAGATCAAAATTCATTTCTCATAAAATCATCTAATGATATAATCCAAAAGTATATTATCAACCCAATAAATTGAAATTGTTTCAAGAAGTTCCCTTACCTCATGTATGACTTGACTCGTTTGTTATTTAATCACTAGATTAAAAAACTAAAGATAATTTATACTTGATTAAGATACTTTTTAAATTTATTTTTTCTATTTATATCTCTTATTACACTATTATAAACATTATATAATTATTTAAGTTAATATCGGTCATTTTGTCTATATTTGGTACTTGAGTCAAAAACAAACTTCTTATAATTACAAATTGACCATGTTGTAAAAATTAAATTATCTAAAGAATGATATTAAATATTTTTATATGATATATATCATATTTATATAGTATATATATGTATATATAACAGTACAAAATATTCAAAGATAAGAAAAAAAAGCATTGTTCAGGGAGATGGTAAGTTGTATATACGCATGAACGCTTCATTCATTTCAATTTAATATTAAATGGAATTAAAACGTAATTATACCTTCGTATATTATTATTAAATTATAATATCATATAAAATTCCATTAATTCCACCCTCTATACATTCCACATTTGGTATGAATGAGTCAAATCACTTTGAGGGGTGGAAGTCCACACTTCCTCAAATGAAATTATCATATTTACCCATTATGGAAACCATAAAGGTATAATAAAAATGAAAAAATATCATAGAATAGGGAAAATATATACGTAATATATATATAACATATAAATATAGTTATATATTAATGGCCATTGAAAGAGGTGGTAGGAGATTATTGAAAATTCATCGTTTCATGAGGCAGTTGTTCGTCGTCCACAGAATCAGTATGTTCTTATATATTATATGGAGGTGTGTGGATGTATAGTTAGAATCATTATCATAAAAACATATTATATTAAGGAAATAGGTGTTTTTATACAAAGAAATAATAATAAGAAAATAGGTAGTCGAGAAGGAAAATAAATGAAAAGAACTTGAGAGAAGACACCATCTTTAAATCGGGAAACTCCTTTTGATTTGAGCCAAAGGGCTATTTTGAATTGAATTGTGACTAGTTTAAGGTATCTTGGAGGAATATAGTGATGTTGGGAGCTTATTTGGGAAGATTTTGGACGATTCAAGGGGATTGAGAGGTGTGAGTTGTGGGTTAGAAGTTGTATCTTTTTACAAGAGGGAGGAGGGGATCTTTAAGAACGTTTGAAAGTATTATTTTATTATATAATGATTTTATATTTAAAAATTCAACAACCCATTAAATTATTATATAATATGGGTATAAGTATAAATATAATCATCCAATAATAATTTGACCATTTTTGGATATTTTGTATCCCTATCTTATTTATTTAACCCTTCGTTAACTTATTTATCTTTTACCATGACTTCTTGTATATTCATACTAGATGGTCAATCTATCTACAATAAAATGTAAAGAGACCCAAAATGGATCATTAATGTCATTATTAACATCATATATATCATTTTTCTGAATATTATATTTTTATGACTACTTTATCATTTAATAAAATATTTATTGATTTAAAAACTCAATTATGTCAATTTTTATACTATTCATATCACGACTTTTTAAAAAATATAAAACAACATGATTATTTTGAAAAACTTTCATTAAATCAAATATAACATGTCATCCTCAACATTAAACTTCATGGATGAAATATAAATATTAAAATTAAATTTATTTTAATATTTATAATATCATTTATTTAAAAAATACATTATTGAGGTAATCATTACATCATCATTGTGTCGTAAATAATTTTATTTATTTGATGTCTAAAAATTATAAAAAATATACCATAATGTTGGAATTTTTTTTATCTTTCTTAGTACTATTTATAATAGAATATATCTATTATATGACACCACATTAAAATAGTTTTGGAAAAACAATACATGTTTATGATATTTTCATTTTTACTTAAAAAAAAGTTATTAATGTCATTATCATACCAAAATGGAATTCAAAGGAAAATGTTTCTACCCAAGGATTTTATTGATCATCCATGGCTCATCCAATATGGTTAGGAAAAGTGTTATGGTAATATTATAAAATTATAATATTATTTTTACCATGAATTACCCTATTTAACATTAACTGTGGTAAATAAAAATCAAAAGTTACTATTTACCAAAAATTATTTTCATCCTATTGAACAAAATTTTAATTACTGTTGATAACCATGAATGTTTTATTTTTCAAATTCAATTAATATAAGCTATAAAGTTTTATTTAAATGAAAATGTCAGTTTTTATCCACAATGCAGTGTTTTGACTTATTCATCAAATATTGAATGTTTGCAAAAAAATACCAAAAATTCAACAAAACCTAATTTGGATATTCCTAATTCAAAAATTATTTCAATTTTGAAAAATTCAAAACATATAAGTTTCTCTAATTAATTTATAATTAATATCTACTTTCAAAGCTAGATAGCGTGTTTTTAAGAAGTAAAAACTACAAAAAATGATTGACATGCGTTTATGTCCAATTTCAAAGTCCAATTACATCCAATGACCAATATTGGATTAAATATTAAAAATATATTCCAAATAAACATTAAAACCACTTAAAATATAATCAAACCATATAAATAAATCAGATTAAAAGACAATTTTGATATAAAATGAAGTATTTTTCAATATTCATACTTACATAGTAGCCATCACAACTATGTAGGGATTTAGGTTTGGAATACCCATCACTAAATATTCCCTTAATATATTATAATAATCATTAACATTTAAATCCTTCACATTACCCAATTCATTGGAGAGATTTCTCGGGATCACCCGCCGTATGTTTATCACGGATCCACCCATATATGTAAACAATGCCCAATAACCAAAACATATTAATAACACATAAGACAAGAATAATGGAAAGATAAAATTTCCTTATATAAATCACAATATATCATTTCAAGATATTAATATAATAAATTCTTCATCAACCCATTTTCAAAATCATTTAAAACATTTAATAAAGGGATTTGTTTAATCAAACTGTCCCATACAACATTGACATTTTTAAATTTATTAAAATTCAAAAACATTAATTTACATATAAATAAATCCTTGAAACCATTATGAAATCATGGTTATTAATTATAAATAATTAGAGGAATAATATTTTAAAACATTTAAAAAATTTAGTTAATGTCTCCCTTACCAATTGAGAAAATAATTGAATAAACATAATAAGAGAATAACCTTAAAAATTTATTATAAAATCCTATGAATAAAGATATTCATGATATATTATGTCAAAGGGAATTATATACACTGTGTAAAATTTAATTTTTGTATAATAACAAAAAAATCTCAATGGAATGTAAATTGAGGCAAATTATTTTACAATGATCATATCATCTGATTAAGGATAAATCAATGACATAATTATAAGTGACAAATATTAATACAAAAAAAATATGTGGATATTAAGTTTAAAACAATAATAGCTAATTATCAAATATTCATATTTTTAAATAATTAATAACTAGAAATTTTACCCAAATGATTGAAATTTGGTTAAGATGTTCTCCTACAGAAATTCGATTGCCTAACAACGTCGCTTTAAAATTCAGAAAATTAGATGATGAGGTAAAATAGGGTCCCTCATCACATGGATATGAAATTTAAAGAAATAATAATATATAATAATTTATCCCTATATAATAATGTTGAGATTTAAAATACACAACATAAAAGAAGTCTTTAACTAAATGAATATTGTGAATGGTTCCCTTGTCGATTTGGTAACTTATGAAAAATACACCCCATGAATGAAGGATCATAAAATGAAGATGTAAATACCCATAGATTAATGTATATTAAAAAATTAATACAATCATGGGTAGTACATACACCACACAAAATGAAATAGAGGCAAATATATCATGAATCTCACAGGAATAAAAAGTTAGATGAAAACTCTTTAACTCAAGTCTGACTCGTCTTGTATGTTCTTTATTCTTCCTGAATAATAATCATAAGTTATTTTAAACATGTTTATGAAATATTTTCAATTTTATTATTAATTTAATATCACTTATTACCTTTCTATAACAATTATTTAATTATTTGAGTTCATATCAGACATTTTTTGGATGTTTGGAACATGCGTCCAAAATGAACTTGTTATAATTATAAATTGTCCAATAGCGTAAAAATTCTATTATATCAAGAATGATATTAATTATTTAGATATCATATATATCATATATATACATTAAATATTTATTTATAATATTGCATATCATTTGGATATATGAAAATTAAATGCACTGTTCTTGGAGATGGTAAGCTCTACGTACGCATGAATGCTACTTTCCTTTAATTTTTTCATATTTAAAGGAATGAAAAGCAAATGATACAACTGTATATTATTAATAAACAATAATTTCGTATTTTATATATATTACATAAGTTCATTAATACCTTCATTTCTATGTTCCATATATGGTATGAATGATTCATATAATTTTGAAGGGGTGGTAGTCTGCATTTACTCAAATGAAATTTTCATATTTATACAACATGAAATTCATAATAGTATGTTGTAAAGTAGAATTAAACAATAATAGATAAAAATTAAAAATATATGTATCATATATAATTATAGTTCCATCATAATGGACACCATGGGTGGTGGTAGGGGAAAATCGAACAATCATCGTTTCGTGAGGCAGTAGTTCACTGAAGATAGAAACAATATGTTCTTTACCCATTAAACGGAGGTGTGTGTAAGTTTAGTTTAAAACATTATCATAAAAAAACTTGGTATATTGAGGATACTAGTGTTTTTATATAAACAAATGATTAATAATATCATATGGAGTGAAGAAGTAAATTAATATAAGATAACTTGAGGGAAGACATTACCTTTAAATCAAGAAACTTTGTTTCGTTTGAACCAAAAGGATTTTTTGAAGTGCCTTATGTCTATGGTAAGGCTTCTAATAGGAATAAATTAATGGTTAGAGCTTATTTGGGAAGTGGTGGGATGAGCCTAAGGGTTTTAGATGTTTAATTAATGGGTTAGAGGTGTTGTCCTTTTATAAGAGGGAGGAGGGTCTCTTTACAAAAGTATTAAATTATTATTTTATTATAAAATTCTTTTCGGTTTACAAAGGTCAAAAGATCATTAAATGATAATATAAGATTAATATAAGTAGAAATAAATTCATCCAATAATAATTGGACAGTTTTTGGATCTTTTTTAATCCCTATCATGTTTATTTTATCCTTTGTTATCTTATTTAACTTTTACCATGGCTTTCGGTATATTCAATTTATATGGTTAATATATTAAAAATAAAATCCCAAAAGACACAAAATGGATCTTTAATGACATTTTCAACATCATATATGTTATTTGGATGAATCATAGGTTTCTAGGACTTTTTTTAAATTTAATTAAATTTTAATTGAATTAAAAACTCATTTATGTCATTTTTTATTCTATTCATATCAGGACATTTTAAAATCCATAAAAACATGATCAAATCTAAAAAAATTATTAATTCAAATACAACAAGTCATAATAGTCCATAAAATTCTTGTATGTCATAAAAATATTGAAAACAAATTTATTTTAATATGTATAATCTCATTTATTTTAAACATTCATTATTGAGGTAATAATTACAAAATCATTGTTTCATAAATAAATTTATTTATATGATGTATATAAATTATAAACAAAACCCATGATGTAGGAAAAAGTTGTAGATTTATAATGACAATTTATAGACAAAGTTATCATTTATATAACCCATATTAAATTTTTTTTTTAAAAATAATACATCTTTATGATATTTTTATTTTTAATTTAAATAAAATGTTATTAATGTCATTATCTTACCCAAGTAGAATTTAAAGGACAAAGGTCTCACTAAAGGATTTTCTTGGTTGGCCTTGACTCATACAATAATTTTAGGCCACGTTTTAATGTATTTTTATATTATTATAATACTATCTTTACCTTGAATTACCCTATTGACCTTTAATTGGGGTAAATAAAAATTAGAAGTAACTATTCACCAAAAAAAATATTTTTTCCCTATTGAACCACATTTTACACAGCGAGGACAACCATGTGTGTCATATTTTTGAAATTAAATTCACAGAAGTAGTAAAATTTCATTTAAATTGAAATGTTTGTTTTTTTAACTACTATGTAGTGATTTTCACAATTCATCAAGAATTGAATATTTTCAGAAAAATACCCAAATATTAACCAAATCGTAATTTTGATATTAAAAAATACAAAATTATGTCTATTTTACCAAATTTAATATATATATGTTTTACAAATTATTTTAAAATTATTTTATGTTGTCCAAACAAAAAAGATTGTTTTAAAGAAGTAAAAAATACAAAATGATTGACATGTGTTTATGTCCAATTTCAAAGTTAAATTTGAAATAATTGCCAAAATTTGATAAAATGATAATTATATAATTAAATTACACTTTAAAAAAAATATAAAAATACAATCTAAGAATATAAATAAATCTGTTGAAAAGACAGTTTTGACATAAAATCATGTATTTTTCACTATTCATTAAAAAAATAAACTTCATTAGAAAAATACCAAACAATAAACCAACGTTAATTTATATATCCCACTTCTTTGGAATAATATTATTTTGTGAAAAGAAACATATAAAATTGATAAAATAAACTAGATTTAAAAGGTGTTCTCTATCAAATGGTGGTAAACTACCTTTTATAAATATAATAATATTTATACTTAAAATTTGGTTCATTCTCATTTTAAGCCTCTATTTTTTTAGATAGATATAATGACATATAAAAACATGTATAATAATATTATAGTTATTTATGTTCATTCCTTTCAATACAACATCTTATAGATAACTACCATTTTAAATAATATTATAATATTCGTATGACTCATCCTATTGTGCAACTAGAGATTTCGGAGAAACCCATTATTGTGTGTTAGGTATGTCCTTAAAAATTTAATCCCCTTTAAAGTAAAATTAATATTTAATTCAAAAATATGCATATATATGTAAATTTCAATATATTTTATTTACCTTGGATGTTATATCTTTCCCCCCTTTTGGAAATTACGTCCTCACATTTTTAAATTTGGGCTCAGAAACATCACTGAATGCCCCACATCGTAAAAAGAGTGAATAAAATTATCACATTAAAATATATAATGGGAATTAAAAAGGTCACCCAAGATAACACATACTAGGATTTCATGAAAACATGGATATGGAGGAGAAACTAAGCATCAAGTTATAATGAAGAGTGATAAAAACCCTAATCAAGATAATGTTTATAACTAGAAAAGCACAAACTTGTGATAGGTTAAAAGATCTTTGACTCCCCATTAAGAAAAGTTAAAAGAAAACGTTTTTTTAGTATACCTTTAATAAAGTTTGTGAAATTTGTTTATGATATTGACTACCTTTAAAATAATGTTTTAGTTAAACAGTCCCTTACCACATGAAAAAATACAGAAATAAAAAAATTATAAAATAACAATAAAAAAATCATATAATATTATAATAATATATAGATTCGTGATATAATATTTCAAAGGGAAGTGTATACTCTATATAAATGATAAAGGGTGTATAACAACAAATAAGTATCAATGGAATGTAAATTGAAACAGAATTTCTTACAATGATCGTATCCCTAGATTTAGGATAAATCAATGAGATAATTATTTGTGAAAAATAATAATACACGAAAAATAAGTGGATATTAAGAGTATAACAATCAGAGTTCATTAAAATATATTCATATCAAGACATAATCTAGAATTATAAGTTTAAAACAATGAATTGAAATTGGTATAAGATGTACTCATACAAAAATTCGACAGCCTAACAACGTCACTTTAAAATTCAAAAAAAGAGTAGATGAGAGGAAAAGGTTCTCTCATCACATGGACATAAAATATAAAGCAATAAGTATTGATAAGAACATTTACCAACATATGAAAATGGAAATTTAAATTACATAATATAAAGGATGTTTTTAACTAAAAGCGTTTGGTGAAAGGATTCTTTACTGATTTGGTAACTTAAAAAACAAAAAACATATGAACGAATTATCATAAACATAATATTTATATACCCATAAATTAAATTATATTAAAAAAATATTATATTCTTCAGTAGTACATACACCACACAAAAGGAAATAGTAACAGTTATATCAAGAATCTCACGAGAATAAAAAGTGATATGAAAACCCCTTAACTCAAGTCTCACTTGTCTTGTTTCTTCCTTGTTATTCCTAAATAAAAGTTAATTTCTACTTGATTAAGAAAATTTTTCATGTTTATTATTAATTTTATATCACGTATTACATTGTTATACAAATCACATAATTATTCATGTTAATATTAGTCATTTTGTCAATGTGGGGTACTTGAGTCGAAAATGAACTTGTTACAATTACAAATTTTTTGTGTTGTAAAATTTCATTATCTATTTAATGATATTAATCATTTATATATCACATATATATACTATATATATATATGTATTTAATGTAGTAAATAACATTTCGAGATATGAAATTAAATGCACCATTCATGGAGACGGTAAGCCGTTCGTACGCATGAACGTTACATTAATTTCTATTTTATATTTAATTGAATTAAAAAATAATGATAAGTATTTATATTATTATTAAATTATTATATAAAATTTTATAAATGTTAAATTATTTATTTAACGTTATATTTTATATGTTCCACTTACGGCAAGAATGAGTCATGTCACTTTGAGGGGGAGATAGTATGGACTTTCTCAAATGAAATTATCGTATTTACCCATTATGGAATCCATAATGGTATTATATAAATGAATAATATTAAATCATAAAGAAAATATAAATATAATATATATCACATATAAATATATTTCAATCATTATGGATACCATGAGAGGTGGTAAGAGATAATTGAACAATCACTGCTTCATGAGGGAGTAGTTCACCGTCCATAGAAACAGTATGTTCTAAATCAATTAGATAGGGGTGTATGTAAGTGAAGTATGAATACATATCATAAAAAACATACTATATTTATAATGTAGGTATTTTTTGTAAAAAACAATAAAATATGGAGTGGAGAATGAAAATAAAAGAAAAGAACATGAGAGACGATGTTACTATAAAATCCGGTAACTGCATTTGATTTGGAACCAAAGGCGTTCTTGATATTTCTTATGCCTAAGGGAATTCTCTTAAGAAGAATATAGTGATAACACAAGAATATTTGAATATATATTTTATGATCCGTGGGGCTTTAGAGGTGTGAATAATGGGTTAGAGGTGATTTCCTTTTATATAGTTGATGGGAGGCTCATTAAAAATGTTTGAAAATATTATTTTATTTTAAACTGAATCTTGATTTCAAAAGGTCTCAAAATCATTAAACCCGAATATAAGACTACTATTATTTTAAATACTCTCAAATAATAGTCTTTAGACAAGTTTTGGTTTAATTTTTATTCTTATCATTTAGCTCTAACCCTTAGTTAACTAATTTAATGATTACCATGAGTTTTTGTATATTCATAATATATCGTTAATTTAGTGACAATAAAATTTAAAGAGACTCAAAATGGATACTTAATGATATTTTTAACATCATATATTTCATTTGGCTGAATATTAGATTTTTAGGACTATTTTATCATTTAATAAAGGATTTATTGATTTAAAAACTCATTTATGTGAATGTTTATACTATTCATATCACGATTTTTTTAAAAATACAAACCAACGTTATTATTTCCAGAAACAATCATTAATTAAAATATAACAAGTAATACTCATCTCAAAAAATAGTGTATGGAATAAAAATTTTAAATTTATTTTATTTTAATATTTATAATTATGTTTATTTAAAACATTCATTAATAAGGTAATTATTACATCATCAATGTATCATAAATAAATTTATTTATATAATGTATAAAAATTATAAATAAAATACCATGATGTAGGAAATTTTTTTATCATCCTAATTAATATTTATGGTCAAATATATCAGTTATATATCCCACATTAAATTTGTTTTAGAAAAATAATACATGTTTATGATATTTTTATTTTTACCTTATATAAAAATTTATTAATGTAATAATCTTACCCAAGTGGCATCCAAAGGCCAACAGTTCTACCCATGGATTATATTGGTTTTCCATGAATCATCCAATATGTTTAGGACAACTGTTAAGGTAATTGTTTATTCTTATAATCGCATTTCTTCTATGAATTACTGTATTTATCTTTTACCGTGGTAAATAAAAATAAAAATTTATTATTCCCCAAAAATTATTTTCATCCCATTAAATCAAATTTTACTTTCTAATGACCAAAATTTATGTTAAATAATTCAATTCACATAAGAGGATATTTTTTATTTCAATGAAAAATATGGTTTTTTAACTACTATACATTGTTTTTCATTATTCATCAAAAATTGAAAATTTTCAGAAAAATACCAAAAATTAAACTAATGATAATTTTTGATATTTGAATTTAGAAAATGATGTATATTTTACCAAATTCAAAACATTGAAGTTTAATTAATTAATTTACAATAAATTTCTATTTTCAAAACATGATCGCGTGTTTTTGAGAAGTAAAAACTATAAAAATATTGACATTTGTTTATGTACAATTTAAAAGTTAATTTACTTACAATGACCAATATTGGATTAAATTGTAAAAATATAATTGAAACCATTTTAAAATATAATATAACCAAATAAATAAATCATATGAAAAGACAGTTTTGATATAAAATGTAGTATTTTTCCCTTTTCATTAAAAAAATGAACATTATCCCAAAAATATGAAAACTTTACCGAATGTAAATTCTTATAACCCTCATCTGATGAAGAATATTATTTATTAAAATGAAACATAAAAAATTGAGAAAACTAGATTTAAAAGGGGCCCTTCTTCAAATTGTTCTAAAACTACATTTTAAAAATATTTGATTATTTATGTATAAAATTGAATTCATTCTCAATTTCATCCTCTAAATTTTATTGGATAAATTAAAAAAATTTTAACAAAGATATATAATTTAAAATATGGTTAGTTTTTTTATTCCCACCAATAAAATAGCTAGGTGTTAACTACTATTTTAAATACAAATATTATATATGTTTTTCTTTATGACTCAGCGTTGTGTCGAACATAACACTTCGAAGAAACCCATTGTTCTATGTCGGGTACACATTTGAATGTAAAATCACCTTTATAGTAAAATTCATATTTAATTCACAAATATTAATAAATATTAAATTATCATATTATTTATTTTCATAGTATGTTACATCCTTCCCACCTTTTGGATATTATGTTCTCACAATTTTAAAATTGGGCTTAGACACTTCATTGAAAGTCCCAAATCAGAAAAAAAGTCAGTAAAACTATAACATTAAAAAAAGTAAGTGATACACAATGGTCATCTGTGATAACACATACTTGGTTTCCATGTAGTAAAACATGTATATGGAAGAGAAACAAAGTGTCATGTTCTGTTTGAATGTGATAGAAACCACGAATAAGAGAATATTAAAAAAAATGAAAACCACCGAATTTTGATGGGTTAAATGGTCTTTGATTCCCCTGTAGTAAAAGTAAACGAAAAATATTTTGTTTAATTTTCCTTTTTATAAATTAAATTAATTTATTAATGATATTAACTAAGAATATAAGGGAACATACTTACATGACATGTATACTTTCATAAATTACTAAATTTCTACCACACACTCTACTTTTCTCCAAATGATGAGTATCTAATATGACTTGGTCACATAAAAAGTGCTAGACTAAACTTCTAGAAGATCAAAAAATCCAAAAAAGATGAACTATATATTTCCCCTATCTTTAGATATTAACCAAAACCAAATTGGTTTGTACATGATCAGATAATCCCCAAAAAGAATAGTCGTTTATGAACTGAAATACTACTCATAATATCCAAAATACAACAAATGATACCCAAATATTAATGAAGACCATTCGATACACAATTTTACTCAAAATAATCAAACTAAGAATGAAATCCGAATTTTGAAGGGTTTCATCACATAGTATTCTGTTATAAATCATAACATTTATCTCCAAATATCATTGAATACTCTTAAAGTATCATATTGAAAAGTAATTAAATTAATCTCATATTCTCCAAGATATGCTAATCATTTCCATTAATAAATAGAATTGCTATATGTCCACAATAAAAACATAAATTCTTCCAAAATTAAATTCCACCATTACTCCACAAATGTAATATCATTGTACTATATTTTCCTTAGGTATATAGTGTTCCCAAAATGGAAAAAGTCTTCTTAAAAAACCATCATCACTTATTAAAAAAATCATTTTCCTATACTAAGGATATCCATTTGATAAAACATAAGATCCCAAATCAACTTATTCTTGATCAATAAAATCATTTGACTATAATGAATAAGTCATACTAATTGGGGACTTCACGAAGGCCAGTGGTATGCGATGAAACATTGTCACCCGTTGGTTGTCGGTCCAATTCCTGCAGCCTTGCCAGACGTGATGGGTAGTCACTCTTCTTACGTGTTTTCCATTTTTATAAAACTAAAAAATAACCCGAAAATGATTTACCATCAATGGTTGTCTTATACCTATAATTTTCACCCCAACTCATAATGACTTCAATATCATAATTCATGAAGTATTATATATATTTGCACAATTTTTAGCTCCATAAAAATATATTATTCCCAAATACAGAACATCATACCTTGATCATGGTTTCCACCTAGTTTCATTGTCATCTAGTTTACATAGATAGATGGTCTATGAATTAAAATAATGATTTAGAGATCCTTCAAAATCATGTTCTTCCTTTATCCAAATACACCTCCTACAACTAGGGTCATATGGTTGTTCACAAAAAAATAGTATTGGAAAAGTATCATGTATGATATATAATTTTAGAACATCTGATACAAAATTCATTTTATAAAACATTCAGACAGAGTTTGAGTTTAATCATTCAATCAATGGTATTTTTAATAAACAATAATAATGTTCTGAAATAATATAATTTAAAAGAATATATAAATAGGTTGCACAATGCTCTCATTCATCAGCACCTTTTTCAAAATCAAAATATGCCTCAAAATCATGGTATAAGGTTAAATATTTGAAAATTTCATGATAATATTTAACTTTTTTAAAAATATGAGAATATTGTGAAAATGGTATTTGAATAAATAAAACTCATGATCTACGATGGTATTGTGGTATAGTGGTGGGGTTTGATATCTCAAACAATTTCATGCATGTTAGTTATATATTAGATAATGTTTCAGAATTTTCTAGACATGACATTGTAATAATTATTTCAAGCAAGTCATCAGAAAGTGATATGAATGTCATTTGAGATCCCCATACTTCCATTTTTAATAGAAATTACTTGATCTAAAAAATTTATAAAACAAAAACATAACTAAAATAGTAGACATAGTGACTTACCATGTGTTTAATGAAAACTTATAATCCATAAATTTTTCTAAGCCGACCATTGATACCATCTGTTAGGCCCTAACCTTAGAACATTTCTTAAAATATGGTTAAATCAAGAATTAACATTGATGATATTTTTAGGTCTAGTGTTTTAGAGAATTAGGCTATAACTATTGTATTACATCACAAATATTACAATTTAGACACTTCTACTCAGTATCAATTATTTTCATAAAATAAATACTCATAAAAGAAAATAAAAATTATTTTCTGGATATAAAACTTCTTGAATTCTTTCTTTCTCTTTCCCATCCTCATACCAGGTGAATAACATTTCAAAAAACTTGGGATGATGATAAAAATCTCAGTGAGGGTTATGAAATAAAGAATGAAAGAGTTATCTCATAAATACATACAAAACATAAGTTCTTTAACATTCCTCATGAAATCATAATATTTAGGAATAACATATAAAAATCATAAGTCGTAGATGTTACTTCTTGAATCCATATCATACATACATTATAGCAGTTATACTCACGTAGGGAGTTAAATTTGGAATACCCATCATGGTAAATTCCCTAAATCTCCTAGGAGAAATATTAACGTTTACTTCCATCATGTTACTAATTCATTGGAAGGCTATCTCAGGCTCACCTACCCTAGGTTTATCATGGAACCATCCATATAGGTAAACAATTCCCAATAACCATAAAATATTCATAACATATAAAAAAAATAATGGGATGATAAAATTTCAACATTGTAATCAAAATATATCATTTCAAGATATTCACATAATCAAATCTTTATCAAACTATTTTCAAACACATTTAAAACATTTAAAAAAGATATTTTTGAATAAAAGTGTCCCATGTCACTTTGAAGATTTTCATTGTAAAGACCTGGAAATTTCAAGGGAAATTTTTTCTTAATTTTTTTTGGAATTTTACAAGAACGCAATTTCTGACGGCGCCTGATTCTAAGGCCCGGTGTGCCCAGAATTGATTTCCGAAGTTTGGCTCGGGTACGTTCAGTGAACGAGAGAGCGGATTTTTCTAACTTTTGAACCGGTGCCCGAAATCGAATTCTGAGGGCACCGATGAACTCGCATCGCCGTTTTTCGCTTAAGGATAACTTTTCTGATGTTGCGTTTTATTCGGGATGAGAGTTAGTTTTGGGGAAAGATGGATGTAGTTAAATAAATTGTGGAACACAGTTTATTTTTCTAAACCTTGTTGGTTATATTCTCCCAAAGGTAGTTAGAGGTGGGACCCACACCCAATTAACCTCCCTTGAGAGGATTAAGTGTGGTGGGGCCCACAAGAACCCTAACTTTTCAACTCCCCTTTAAACTCCCAATAACTCCTCTTCTTTTTAATTTTGACAACTTGAGTTATTAATTGAGATGAGTTACTTAATTTCAATCTTTCGAAATTCAAAGAGGTTAAGTTGTGTAAATAAAATAAGGATTAGACTTATTTTATCTTGGTTGGTTTTATTTTACCACCTTGAGAGGTTTGGGGAAAGCTTCTTCATCATCATCTTCTTCTTCAACCTCAACGAAGAATGCGAAGAACACCATTCTTCAACGAAGAACTTCTCCGCCGAAGAAAACGGTTCTTCCACGATTCCATATCTGCAACGCGGCGTTCTCCTTCCGCGTCGTCTCTTCCGTGACGGTTTTCCGTGACGAAATCACCATCAACAACTTCGAATACTCTCTTCGCAACGTCGACGTTCTCCCGCGACGCCCGACCTCCGCGACACTCATCTTCCGTGGCTCGTTGACGTGCTCCAATCTTGAAACCGAGGTAGGGGATTATTGTTTTTTATTTAATTATTTTTCCGTTATTGATTCTAGCCTGTTGAATTTCGTGGTTAATCGACTATAATGTTATCGTTTAATGAGAGGGGGGCCAGACCACACAAACACGGCCGAATCCCCTCCTATGTTCATGATTGTTTATTGTGAATGGAACGGGGTGGCGTGGTGTCGTGGCACCACGCGAGAATCGCTCGGCAATGTATTACGCGACGCCGTCGCGCCATGCCGAGAAGTCGAACAAGAACGCGATGCCATCGCACCGTGTCGAAGTAATTCAAAGGCGCTGCGGCCGGAGAGGAGCCACGGTGAAGGGTTGCGGCGCCAGCATGCCGCGCCGAAGAACCACGAAGACGACACGTCTCATTTTTGACGTGCGGATTGACAGGCGACGACGAAGCAGGCCGTTTGGGCGTTTGAATCCCTTCGCAATGAAGGTGGGGTCCCGGGGGGACCATAAGCGAAGACAGCAGAAGGAACAGACCACCGGAGCGCGTCCGGTGGTCCACGGAAGGCGGCGGCAGTGGTGACCGGTGGCGACGGCGCGCCGCCGGAAAGGGGGCAGCCGGCGAACTGCCGGCCTCAATCAACGGTGAAGGGCGGGGGAGCCGCGCGCCCCGCCCGCGTGTCCGCTCGGCCGCGCTGGCCGAGCCGCTGCCAGCCGGTCGGGCCGGACTTAACCGAACCATGCCGGACGGGGCTGCGCCGGGACCAGCTGGTTCGGACCCGGGTCGGGTCGACCCGGTTCGGGCCGACCCAGGGGGGGTCGGGCCGCTCGGAGAACTTACGGTCAAATGCCCATAACATGAACTAAGAGCCTCCAAATGACTCTCCGTCAGCGGCAACATGATCCTTGGATCGAGACGGTCGTTTCAATGTATTGCACTCAAGGTTTCAGAAGAACTTGGTGTTCGTCCGGGTTGGTTCGTAAGCGAAACCAACCGGGCCCTCAGAGCAGAAACGCTCGTAACTTGAGTTCCGGACATCCGATTGATGTGTCGTCGACAATGATGGATTCCTCTAAGTGAGAAAGATCATTTGGCCTAATCCGCTCGAGGTTTGGATTCCGACAGAGTGCGGTCGGGTTGGTTCGCTCATGAAACCAACCAGACCCCTAGAATGAAAAAGCCAATAACTCACAGACCGGGCGTCCGATTGACGCACCGTCTGTCTTGTTGATTTCCTCCTGATGAGATGGGACTTTTGGAATACATCGCCCGAGTTTTGGATATAGTTGGTAGTGGCCGGGTTAGATCGCACCCAAAATCCAACCGGGCCCCTGGAACGGAAAAGCTGATATCTTTCAGACTGGACGTCTGTTTGACGAACCGTCAGAGGCGTTGGTGATCACGTTGAGAAACGGTCCCTATGAGCATACCTGATGAGAGTTCGGGGTAAATTTGAGATATTTCCGGGATTGGTTCACTCAAGAAACCAACAGGGCCCCTGGGATGAGAAGGCTAATAACTCACAGACCGGGCGTCTGATTGACGCGCCGTTTGTTGCGTTGAGACCCCTATGACGAGGCGGTCCTTTGTGATACTTCTTCGTGGGACTTTGAGATACTTGGAGTATCGACTTGTAGCTCGTGGAGCGGATCCTCCCAGAGACGAGTGTACGAAGTACGGAGACCGTGTAGCCGGTAGAGACCTGATGACTGCTAGTCCGATTCGATTCGGAGTAACTTACGTAGCCTAGTGGGGATCACTACTTTGTGAGGTGGCAGACCCACAGCGGAGGAGCTCTACTATGTGAGGTGGAAGACCCGCGGTACTCGACATGAGGAGTACCTCTGTAGGCTATGAGAGGGGAGCACTACTGTGTTTGGGTGGAAGACCCCAATGGGAAGCACTACTATGTGAGGTGGCAGCCCCGCGGTACTCGACAGGAGGAGTACCTCAATAGTCTTCGGTTAGTGAACAGTATCTCAGAGTCGTGACAGGACCACTGTACACTCTTGAGACGGAGCTCTTCAGCAGTTACGGTTTCGATAATGAAAATACATGTTTGAGCTGAGACTTTTGACCTTTGTGTTTCCTCATTATTGAGATGGGTTACTTGATAACTTAGGTATATGTATAGGCATATACCTGGGTAGTGGTTATCCGTTGATTTCATGATCCTTGGGTTTCCTCATGGTTGAGATGGGTTACTTGATAACTTTGGTATATGTATGGTCATATACCTAAGTAAAAGTTATCTGTTGAGAACTTCTTTGTGGTTATCCTTGTTGGTTTTAGAGATACCTTGATTGTCTCGGGGTCCCTACTGAGTAACGTTATACTCACCCCTGCACGGGCAATGCCCGCACCTCGTTGTGTAGGTTGCAGACGACGGGCAGTGCTGAAGGAGGCCGAGTGTTCGAGGACTAGTCGGTACCCGGTGGTGGACTACACGGCGAGTCAGTACCCGGAGGTGGACTACACCGTGAGTCAGTACCCGGAGGTGGACTACACGACGTGACGACTCACAGAGGAGGTTGACGGGCGAGAGCGTGGAGGAGGCTATCTGTCCCATGTCACTTTGAACATTTTAATGGAATTAACATTTTAAAATAATAATGTGTATATAAAAAGATCCTCATGAAAATTAGGAAAACATGGTTATTAATGGGATATATTTTGAAGAATAAATCATCAAAACAATTAAAACAATTTCATAGTTAAAGAGTCCCTTACCACATGAGAAAATAATTGAATAAAAATAATTAAAGAATAACATTAAACAATGCTTATAATATAATGATTATGAGGATATTCAAGATATAATATGTCAAATGGTATTATATACACCATATAATAGTGAATTTGTGTATAACCACAACTAAGTATCAATTGAATGTAAATTGAGACAGAGTCCCTTACAAATATTGTATCTGTAGATTAAGGATAAATAAATGACATAATCATGTGTGAAAACTAGGAATACACCCAATATAAGATGATAGTAAGTGTGAAAAGATAATAGGTAATTCACAAAAATTCATAGAATTACATAATCATGAAGTATATTTTTAACCCAAAGAATTGAAATTGGGTTATGAAGTTCTCCTACAGAAATTCGACAGTCAAACGATGCCGCTTTAAAATTCAGAAAATTAGTTTATAAGAGAAAAATGGTCAATAATCAAATGGAAATAATATTTATAGAAATAAGGATATATAAGAAAATATCCCAACATTATAAAATTGAAATTTAAAAGACATTACATAAAAGAAGTCTTTAACAAAAAGAGTATGGTGAAATTTTTCCTTACTGATTTGGTAACATAAGAAACATACACCCCTAAAAGAAGGACAATACAACAAATATTTAAATAACCAAAAATGAAATTATATTACAAAAATAATACAATCATGGGTATTATGTACACCACAAAAAAGGAAATAGTTTAAAATATAGCATGAATCTCGCTGTAATGAAAAGTGAGATGAAAACCCCTTACCTCAAGTCTGACTTGTCTTTTATGTTCCTTGTTCTTCCTGAATAATAATATTATGTTAATTTATACTTGATTAAGAGCCATTTTAATTTTTAATATTCTTTTTATATTAATTATTACCTTCCTATAACAATTAGTGAATTTTTTGAGTTAATATCGTACATTTTTCGATGATTGGAACTTGCGTCAAAAATGAAATAGTTATAATTACAAATTGTCAATGGGGTCGAAAGTTCATTATCTCCAGAATTATATTAATTATTTATATATCATATATTTAATATATATATATATAGTATATATATATTTATTTATAATATTCCATATCATTCAGATATACGAAAATTAATTGCACCATTCAGGAAGACGGTATGTCGTATGAACGCATGGACGCTACATTCATTTCATTTTTTCATTTTTAAAGGAATGAAAACCAAATGATAAATACGTATATTATTATTATAGTTTAAAATAATATTATATATATGTATTAAATATGTTCATTAATACAATCCTTTATATGTTCCATGTACGGTATGAACGAGTCATATCACTTTGAGGGGGCGGTAATCTGCACTTCCTCAAATGAAAATGTCATATTTATACAACATTAAAAGCACTAAAGAATTTTCTAAATAAGAATTACCAAACAATAGAGATAAAATAAAGATCATATATATCATATGTAATTATAGTTCCTTCATAATGGCCACCATGATAGGTGGTAGGGAAAAATTAAACAATCATAATTTCATGAGGCAGGAGTTCGTCATTCTCAGAAACAATATGTTCTATACCCATTACATGTGGGTGTGCATAAGTGTACTTCTATTACATATCACAAAAAAACCTAGTATATTGTGGATACTTGTGCTGTTATGTAAACAAATAATACAAAGAGAATAGGTAGTTGAGAAGGAAAATAAATGAAAAGAACTTGGGTGAAGAGGTTACCTTTAAATAAGGTAACTTCTTTTGAGTTGAGCCAAGGGACTATTATGAATTTCTTTCTACCTATCGGAAGGAATATAGGATTTATATAGATATGTATGGAGCTTATTAGGACTGAGGTTTTACAACCAAAGGTCATTGAGAGGTGTGAGTAATGAGTTAGAAATGGTGTCCTTTTTTAAGACGGAGGAGGGGCTTTTTAGGAAATATTGAATGTATTATTTTATTTTAAATTTATATTCCCTTTAAAAAGTTTCAAAACTCATTAAATTCAAAGATAAGACAAATATAACTCGAAATAAATTTGTCAAAAAATAATTGGATAAGTTTTGGAGCTTTTATAATCATTTTCTGTTTTATTTAACCTATTGTTATATTATTGAACATTTACCATGTCTTCTTGTTATTCATAATAGCTGGTCAATATATTTACTATAAAATTACAAGAGACCCAAAATGGATATTTAATGACATTTGTAACATCATATTTTCATTTTTATGAATATTATATTTTTAAGTCTATTTTATCATTTAATAATATATTAATTTATTTAAAAACTCATTTTTTCCAATTTATATGCTATTTATATCATGACTTATTAAAAATCCAAACCAAATTAATTCTTTAGAAAACACATAATTAATTAAAATATCATAAGTCATCCTCATCTCTAAAATTTATGTATGGAATAAAATGTTTCAAAATAAATTTATTTTAGTATTTATAATCTCGAATATTTAAAACATTCATTAATGAGGTAATCATCACATAATACTTGTGTCACAAATAAATTAATTTATATTAGGTATAAAAATTAAAAATAAAATACCATGATATATTATTTCTTTTTATATTTAAATTGATTATTTATAGTCAAAGATATATATTATATTACCCCACATTAAATTTATTCTAGCAAAACAATACATGTTTATTATATTTTTTACATTAAATAAAAAGTTATTAATGTCATTATCTTACCCACGTTGATTTGAAAGGCCAAAAAATTCACCCATGGATTGTATTGGTCGGCTATGACTCATCCAATAAGGTTAATATAAGTTTTAATGTAATTTTATATTATTGTAATATTATATTTAACTTGAATTACTTTATTTACCTATAACCGCGACAAATAAAATTCTGAAGTTACAATTCGCCAAAAAATTATTTTCTTCCTATTGAACCAAATTTTACTTACTAATAGAAACCTTGTATATTGGATTTTTTTAAAATTCAATTCACAAAAGCAGTAAAATTTCATTTAAATGAAAATATCTGTTTTTAACTAGTATGTAGTGTTTTTCACAATTCTTGAAAAATTGTATCTTTTTAAGAAAAATTCCAAAAATTATCCCAAATATAATTATTATATTTAGAATTAGAAACTGATATATATTTTACCAAATTCTAAACTTATATGTTTTATTAATTAAATTAAAAATAATTTCTGCTGTCAAAACTAGAAAGCATGTTTTTAAGAAGTAAAAACTACGAAAAGAATGACATATGTTTATATTTAATTTCAATGTGAGATAACATCCACTGAAAAAATTTGGATTAAATGGTAAAAATATAAATAAATTAAATTTTAAAATCATTTAATAATATAATATAACCATATAAGTTAATTAAATGAAAATATAGTTTTGACATAAAATACAGTTTTTTCAGTATTCATTAAAAATTGAACATTATCCGAAAAATACTGAAAATTTACTCATACAAAATATTGATGTCACAAATCTAATGAAGAAGTATATATTGTCAAATGAAACATGTAAAAGTGATAAAAACAATATTTAAAAAGGGTTCGTCATCAAAAGTCTCTAAATCGACCTTTTAAAGAGTATTAGAGGATTTATGCTTAAAATTTGATTCATTCATATTTCAAGCCTCTAACTTTTATTAGATAAAGGTAAATACATTTAACCAAAATTTATAATTGCAATATTGTTAGTTCTATACATTCCCCTTTCTCTTAACCATCCTTATACCAATAGAAAAACATTTCAAAAACTCAAGATGAGCATAAAAAGCTCAGTATTGGTTATTAGATAATGAAAGAAAACATTAGTCCATCAATACATACAAAACATAAGATCATTAACATACCTGTTGAAATAATAATATTAATTAATAACACATAGAAATCATAAATCATAAACGTAACTTGTGGCATCAATATCATACTTACGTTGTATCTTTAACAACTACGTATGGAGTTATGTTTGGAATACACATTACAACATATTCTCTAAAACTCATAGGATAAACATTAAAATTTACCTCCTTCATGTTACACAATGTGTTTAAGTGATATATTGGGCTCACCTACCGTAGGTTTATCATAGAACCACCCGTACACATACACAATGCCCATGAAACATTACATATTCACAACACATAAAACAAACATAAATGTAAGATGACATTTCCCCACTGTAACCGCAATATATCATTTAAATATATTGACATAATAAATCCATTATCAAAACGAATTTCAATACAAAAATATGTAAGAGCCTATATGTTATTTATTTTCCTTTTAAAGTTATTATGGCTTGTTATGGAATCCAAATATCCAATTACGCTCATAGTGGTGGAATGGTCGTTGCCACCATGTACATTGAAAAGAAACATTCCCTTGTTCGTTTAGTAACAAGATATGTAGAATAATATTTAATTTGAATAAAATGAAAAGTCAAAGGGGTTTATACAGATTATAATATAAATTTTTGTATAAATCAAAATATGCCTCAATTAATGGAGATGGAGATGAAGTCCGTTACCTCGTGTCCAACTTGACTAATTCATTCTTTAATATCTTGAATAATAAACTTATTTTAATTTATACATTCTTAAGAACCATTTTCACATTAATTATTTAATTTATACCACTTATTACCACATTATAAACATTACATTACCATTTAAGTTAATAACGGTTGTTTTGTTGATATTTATTACTTCAGTAAAAAATAATTTTCTTATAATTACATGTGGTCCATGTGGTCAAAAGTACATTATATCTAGAATTATATTCATTATATATATATCATATATATCATATATATCCACTATATATATGTATTTATAATAGTAAATAACATCTGGAGATAAGAATAGAAATGCACTGTTCATGGAGATGGTAAGACGTACGTACGCATGTATGATACTTTCATTTATATTTTGTATTTAATGGAATAAAAAAATAAGAAAACATAGGTAAATTAATATTCTAGTATAGTATCATATATTATTTCATTAACGACATCCTTTATATGTTCTATGTATGACCAGAATGAGTCATAACACTTTGAGGGGCTATAGTCCGCACAATCTAAAATTAAATTATTATATTTACCCATTATGAAACTATAAAGGTATGCTATAAATGAAAAAAATAAAAAAAAAATAAAAATATAATATACATATATATATATATATATTTCATATTAATATAGTTCCATCATAATGACCACTATGATAAGTGGTAGGAGATAATTACACAATCATCGTTTTGGGAGGCAGTAGTTTGTCTTACATAGAAAACGTATATCTGTATCCATTAGATGGTGGTGTGTGGTAGTGTAGATCGAATACATCTCATAAAAAATATTTTATTTTTATTATAATGGTGATGTTATGTAAAAATTTAATAAGAAGATCATAGGGAGTGAATATGTAAAATAAAATTAGAGAACTTTAGAGAAGACGTTACAATTAAATCTGGTAACTACCTTTGTTTTGAACCTTAAGGATTCTTTGAATTTCCTTCTTTCGATGTAAATTCTTCAAGGAGGATTAATTGGATGTTGGGAGCTTATTTGGGAAGAGTTTGGATGAAACAAGGTGCATGAGAGGTGTCTTTAGGGGGTTAGAGGTGATGACCATTTGTAAGGTGGAGGAGGGGCTCTTTATGAATGTTTGAAAATATTATATTATTATAAACGGAATTTCAATATCATAGGGTTCCAAACTCATTAAATTTAATTGTTAGATGACTATTATTATAAATCATTTTATCCAATAGGTTTTAGACAAGTTTTGAATTTATTTTGTAACATTATAATTTAGATTTAACCCATAGTTAACTAATATAACTTTTACCATGTCTTCTTGTATATTCATTCTTTGTTGTTAATATAGTTACTATAAAATATTAATGGTCCACAAATGGCTCTGTAATAACATTTTTATCATAATATATTTAATTTTTTAGAATATAGTATTTTTAGGACTATTTTATCATTTAATAAAATATATATTGATTTAAAAAATACATTTTTGTAAATTTTCAAAATATTCATATCATGACTTTTTAAGAAATCCAAACCAGCGTGATTAATTCAAAAGAATATTTAATTCAAATATATCAAGATATCCTAATCATTAAAATTTTGTGATGGCATAAAAATATGAAAAATAAATTTATATTCGTATTTAGAATTTCATTTATTTAAAACATTCATTAACATGGTAATCAATACATCATCATTGTGTCATAAGTAAATTTAATTATTTGATGTATAAAAATTATAAATAAAATACCATGAATTAGGCAAGAGTTTTATCATTATAATGATATTTTATATTAAAGTAAATCAATTATATAAACGCACATTATAATTTTAATAGCAAAACAATACATGATTATGATATTTTTATTTTTACATTAAATAAAAATTTATTATTGTCATTGTCTTATCTAAGTGGCTTTAAAATTCCAAAATTCTTACCAAAGGATAGTATTGGTCATACATGACTAATAAAATAAGGTTAAAACAAGTGTTAAGATAATTTTATATTATTATAAAATTATTTTACATTTAATTACCATATTTACCGTTAATCAGGGTAAATAAAAATCAAATGTTACTAATCAAAAAAATATTTTTAGCTTATTGAACCACATTTCAATTAATTATGACAAACATACATGTCATAATTTTAAAAATCAATTCACATAAGTATTAAAATTTCTTTTAAATGGAAAATTTTGTTTTTTGACTATTAAGTTGTGTTTTTCACTATTCATAAAAAATTGAATGTTTTTTGAAAAATACCGAAAATTCACCATGAGTTAATTTTGATATTAAAAATTCAAAAATGATGTCTTTCTAAAAAAAATTTGAAAAATTAATGGTTTATTTATTAATTTAATATTAATTTCTGTTGTCAAAAATCGAAATCATTTTTTAAGACTTAAAAATATCAAAAATATTTATATGTGTTTATGTCTAATTTTAAAGTGAAATTTATTACAATGACCAAAACATGATTAAATGGAAAAAATATAATCCTTTTAAACTTTAATATCGTTTAAAATTTAATCTAACCAAAAAAATAAATGAGATGAAAAGATATATTGAACATAAAATTCAATATTTTTCAATATTCAATAAAAAATGATCATTATCAGAAAAATAAAAAAAATTTACCCAATGTAAATTTTGATATCTCATTTCTAAAGAAAAATTTTATTTTTTTAAACTAAAACATATTTATGTGAAGATAACTAGATTTAAAAGGGGTTCCCCATCAAAATGTGGTAAAACATCCTTTTAAAAATATTATTGTATTTATGCTTAAAATTGGATTCATAATCATTTTACGCCTCTATAGTTTATTGGATAAATGAAAAAAACATTAAACAAACATGTTTGCTCATTATATTGTTATTTATTTTCATTCCCACCAATAAAATGGCTAGGTGTTTACTACTATTTAAAATAATATAATATTATTATTATTTAGTATGACTCGGCCTTGTGTGGAACATAAGATTTCGGAGAAACCCATTGTTGAGTATCGGGTAAGCCATCGAACATAGCATCCCATTTAAAGTAAAATTAAAATTTTATTCAAAAATATTAATAAATATGAAAATTTATTATTCTTTATTTACCTGAGATGTTGCATGCTTCCCCCCTTTTTGAAACTACTTCCTCACAATTTTATTCACTTATCAAATAGGTGGGGTTATTTATACCCCAGAGCATTCTCAGATTCTCATGTTGCCACATCAATTGTATGGTTATTCCAAAAAAACCATTACCTGGAGAATTTCCTTATTCTGCAACACATGATCTCTTCAGACAAGAATCTGGAATAACTGTTCTTCATAAGAAATATTACTTTCCAACTTTACTACCTCGGGACACAAAACATGATATATATCTAGAAAATACATTCTCAATATTGAAACTTTATAAAGATATTGAACCTAGGATAAACATAAAGCTAAATCCACTATGTATGCAACTAATCCAACATTCTCTGGGATTTTATAAGGGCCAATGAACCCTGGACTCATCATTCCCTTTTTACCAAAACACATCACACTATTCCATGGGTAAAGATTGAGAAATACATGATCACCTACCTCAATAAAAGGACCTTACTCCAGTTATCCACATAACTTTTTTTCCTGCTCTGAGTTGTTCTAATGTGTTCTGAATCAACTGAACTTTTTCTGCCATCTCACCTACCAATTCGGGTTCGATCAATTTCTATTCACCGACTTCATCTCAAAAATATAGAGTTCGAAAACAGTTACAATCTACGGCCTCAAAAAGATCTATTTGATTACTAGAATGAAACATGTACTTATATGAAAATTCTTCCAAAGAAATTTATTTGTCCCAACTTCCCTGGTAATTCTTTGAGAATGAACATAGCATATCTTCCAATGTCTGAATTCTTTGTTCAGACAACCCATCTAACTGAGGATGAAAAGTTGTACTGAAATTTAATTCATTACCCAAGGTCTTTTGAAGGCCTTTCCAAAAGATAGAAGTGATCCTAAAATCACTATCAGATACAATGGAGAGGGGAACTCCATGTAACCTAACTATCTCCTTAATATACTACTGAGAAAGTTGATCTAGAGATATAGTATCTCAAATAGGAAGAAAATGAGTAGATTTATTTGATCAATAAACAATAAACCAGATTGTATTATTACCTTGAGAAGTCTTTGGTAATCCCCTAACGAAATGCATGGACACATTTTCGCATTTCCACTCTGTCACCTATAATAGATTAGGCATCCCTTTTGGTAATTGCTCCTCTGCTGTAACCTATTGAAAAATCAAACACACCATATTAAAGTCAACAATATCTCTTCTCATTCCATCCCACTAGTAATACTCCCAAAGATTTATGTATATATTAGGACTGCAAGGATGAACTAAAAACGAAGAACTGTGAGATTCCCATAACAACACTTTCTTCAACTGAGAATCACAAGTCACACATAATCTCTTTTAAAACCTAAAAACACAATCTCTATCAATATTAATCTCAGGTAACTTACTGTTCTGAACCAATTCTATTTTTTTCTGCAAATCATTGTCTTCCTTCTATAGTAGCTTAATTCTGTCTGAGAGAGATGAGATCACTGCCATCTGAAACAAAATAGGGGAACTTCATGCACCAACAACTTATTTGAAAACATTCATCAATCCATTAATCAATGGATCTTATTACAAATATAACATGGTTAATGTAGCATTACTTTTTCTACGCAAAGCATCAACAACATTATTTTCCTCTCTTGGATGGTAATGAATTGTGCAGTGACAATCATTGAATAATTCTAGACATCTTCTCTATCTCATGATTAATTCATTCAGTGTGAATATATACTTATAGCTTTTGTGTTCAACATATTTTTCACATTTTACTCCATACAGATGATGCCTCCAATTGTTTTTAAGAAAAAAAACAACAGCAATTTCCAAATCATGTGTAGGTAAATTTAACTCCTGAGGTTTCCACTAACATGAAAACTATGAAATTAACTAATCATTATGCATTAGGACACAACCAAATCCTTTTAATGAAGAATCACATTAGAAAAAAAATCAACATCTCTGGAAGGTAAATCGAAAAATAGAGCATTCACCATTCATCTTTTCAATTCTTGAAAACAATCATCACATTCTTTTGTCCTGATGAACATAACAAATTTTCAAGATAACTTATTTAGTGTGCTAGATAACTATGAAAAATTATCAAAAACATTTTATAATATACTTCTAATCCATGAAAAGTATGAATCTTAGTTATATTTATAGTTTTTGGCCATTCGTCAACAACTATTTTTTTAGTAGGATCAAAATTTATACCATTTTTTTGAAACAATGTGACAAAGGAATGAAATTTGTTTTAACCAAAAAAATCACATTCAGAATTTCCTATAGAATTTTTTTTTCTTTAATAGTTTTCAAGACAACCCTCAAATTAATTTCATGATCCTATTTAATTTTTGAATGACAAAAATATCATCAATAAACACAACCACAAACATATCCACGAACTCATAGAAAATTCTATTCATATGATTCAGGAATACAGTAGGTTCATTGGTTAACTCAAAAGGGATAACTACAAAGAGATATTGTTGATAGTTGTATATTGAATGTTTTTTCATTAACATTTTGTATTATTTTTCGAATTTTGGTGATTAAGAGTGGTTTTTATTTTTATAAATTATTATCCACTTTTAGGGATTATCTGATCATGTACTAAACATTTTGGTTTTGGTTAATGTCTAAATAAAAAAGAAATATATATTTCATCTTTAGTAGATTGTGTGATTCTCTAGAACCTGATTATATCACATTAGGTGTGACCAAGTCATCATGAATACACATCGCTTGGGGAGAAGATGAGTTTTTGGTAGAAGCTTATTAAAGTATGAAACTCTACTTTAAAATTATGTATATTTCCTTTTGTGGTTGGTCAATCCCATAAATAAATTCTCAATCTTTATTATATGAAAGATAAAACAAAAATGTTTTTTGTTTACTTTTCCAACTAGTAAATCAACGACCATTTAACATATCACAAGTTTGTGTTTTTCTGGTGGTAAACATTCTCCTTATCATTTTTCTATCACTCTCCATCAAAACATGACACTTTTTTCCCCTCTATATCCATTTTTTCAAGGAATATTTGGATGGGTTTTCTCAGGTGACCTTTTTTACTTCTCTTTATTTCTTTTAATGTTGTAGTTTTATTGACAATATTTCTGATGAGGTAAATTCAATGAAGCTTCCGAGGCCAATTTTAAAATTGTGAGGACACAATTCCCAAATGGAGGGAAGGATTTAACATCCTAGGTAAATAATGAATATGATGTTTTCATATTAATTAATATTTTTTTAATTAAATATTAATTTTACTTTAATGGGAATGCTATGTTCGATGGCATACCCTACATGAAACAATGGTGTTGGACTCCTCGTGTATTAATCATGTTTTAATGATCACAAATCCTATTCTGTCAATAAACTTTGTTAATCCCATGTAATCTATCCCAAATTAAGTGCACAGTTTCTTAGTAAAGCTATCCAAAGATATTTGGTTCTATACATTCAGTTTGATTACTGTAAACTATCTTTAATTTTATTTATAATGATTTCATTGATAAATTATTAAATCTAATCCATTTTATGAATATCACTGATTATGTCTGAATACAGATGTTTGGATAAGTATGAGACATCACAAGTCTACCACATGTTATGTTTTTCTAGCAAAGGACCCAGACACCGTGAACCAAACACCGTGAACCAAACACTGTGACCATGAGAAACTCTGACTACAAGACACCGTGATCAGACACTATGACTATCCAGAGAATGTTTAGAGACAAACTATGACACTGTTTCTTAATCTGTTCTGTCATTTTTCAATCTAATCTCTAACGATTATATTTTATGATTTTAAATGCACTGACATTATTAATGTTTCTTTGTAGACATGTCACCTGACAGTACGAGGTACACTGTGTAGAATGCATGAAACCTGTCAGCTCCAACATAGACATTCCAATATAAAAGTGTATTCCAGTCCTTAAACAATATGTACATAAAAGTGGATAGACCTAAAGCACGTGCGTGAGCTTGAAAACAATGAAAAAATATAGTGCATTTTTTATGTGAGAATTATAACATACAACACAACACAGATAAAGAACACACAAAACATACTTGGTTCCTAGAATGGATGAAAACTTTACATGGAAAAATACCTTCCAAAGATGACATGTGATACTCTATTTTCAATACAAGGAATTGATTTCGGTATCAGATTCATCCCTGAAGTCTAGAGCAGCGTAGACAATCACTCAGAGAACTTCTAAACATTATCTCATCAGTTATGCTATGTTGTGTATCATTTTATTAGCATTCTAGATGTGTGTGTATCTATATAAAAACACACTCTATATCCTACATTAAACTGAAGGATACAAGATAACCTTTCTCAAACATATCTTTACACTTGTGTATACCCACATATAAGTGTGGATGAGTTCCATGTGTGGCCTGGATGTTTGTACCCATGTAGAACTACGGATTAAGTCGTGTGACCTGGACAGTTTCGTGTCTATTGTGAACCCCGATCTAGGGTGTGGATCATGTTTATTTATAAAAACCGGTTCGTGGTATGTAATTACCAATTTGAGTGGATTAGTCCTCAGATTGAGACTGAACAACTTGTTTTTTATCTTCTTTAATGTTTAGATTTAGTTTTTCATATTTTACTATTTAATTCAGAATTCAATAAATTCACTTTGATAGTCAATCTTGGACTGATGTTATAATTGTATTGTCTTATTACAATAACTTCAAATGTAATAATATTAACAACTATTAACATTACAAAGAATTAATCAATCATTATAAGAGTTTATTTGAATAGTCAGACTTTCATAACTGTATAACCTTGATTAATTGGGATGTATTTAAATTTATTGGTGAATCCTTTGAAGAATCCTTATTTAACAGAAATTTTTATAGACAGTAAATTCACCCCCATCATGAGTGATCTACTCTAACAAACAGTTGGTATCAGAGGCTGTTTATTAAGACTCTATTTTTTAACATTATTCAACTATGATTGTAGTTGTACATTAATGATTAGTAAATTTCTGTTAATTATAAATTTCTAGCTCATTTAAATTATTTCTTTATTATGTATAATATAATGGAAGGTGCTACAACCAACATACAACCATTATTTAATGGAACCAATTATGATCCATGGATTATTAAAATGAAAATGAATTTAAAAAGTTTGGGTTTTGAAATTAGGCCCTCAATTATTGATGAATATAAGATTCCTTCTGCTGACAAAACCACATGGGATTAACCTACCAAAATTACATACAACAACAATTGCAAAGCTATGAATGCTTTATATTTCTATTTAGGAGATGAATAATTTAATAAAACGTTTTCCTTTAAAACTGCCCTTGAAATTCAGGATACCTTGTCTATTTCACATGAAGGAACTTCCATTGTCAAAGAAAGGAGAATTATTACTTATTCTACTAAATATAAATACTTTCAAATGAATCATAATATGCATATTTCTAAAATGTATCATGGGATCAATGATATTGTTAGTACAATGATTTCTCATAGAAGAGAAGTCAATCCCATAGAACATATTGTGAGAATTCTTAGATATCTACCAGACATACAGAGAGGAAAATAGGTCTCTATTAGTGAATCATGCGACATCAAAAACATACCTATAAAAAAACTCATTGGGAAAATGATGATATATGAAGAGGAGCTAAAATTCAAGAAGGAAGAGAAGGATGAACCAAATAGGAAATCTGTGGCATTCAAGACCACCACCTCTAAACATAAAGACAAAGGGAAATTGGATGTTTTTTAGAGAGTTACAGTAGGGAACAATCATCATCTTATAGTGATGAGGAGATGGATCAATTATCCAGAAGATTCAAAAGATTTTACAAGAACAAGAACTTTTTCAGAAAGCCTAACTTCAAGGGAATATATGATCAAAATGAAGATTGAAGAAATACTGGAAAAGAAGTGTCAAGACTAATAAGATTGTATTCTATAAATGTAATTGCAAAAAACATATCATGGTTGATTTTTCAAGGCTCAAGTACAAAAAGAGATATGAAGACAAAGACAGAAAGTACAAAAAGGCAATGAATGAACCCTGGAGTGCTTCTATGGACTATTTATGTGACTCAGAAACAACAAATGATGAACAACCTAACAAATCCAAGATGTGTTTTATGTAAACACATCGGAGTTAACACTGGACTCTTCTATACATAATTCATACTATTCTAGATATTATAGTGTCTCAGAAAATATGTCTAATGAAGAAATGTTTGAATACTGTAATATGCTTGACGAAACATGTAATGAACGAAAATATAGATATAATCTATGAAGAAAAAAAATGCTCTTACTGTGACTATTAAATCTATACTCACAACTGAAAAAGAGAAAAATGCTCAAATGTTCAAGGAGACCAATAAATTAAATACTTTTTTATGAGAAATTAAATAATGACTTAGAATAATTTACCAATGGGAAAACTACTCTTACTCAAATGTTGGGTAAACTAATTGCCCCTAAATAAAATACTGGAATTGGTTATCAACCTATAAAAAATAAATCATGGAAGAACATAATTTTTTTCTAAATCATGGACATATAGTATTAGACCCACTTCTGGACACAAATCAACTAGTTCATGTTATGATACACTTTATATTGTTTTATGTTTTTCTAGTCCTAGTAGATTTTATTTTTCAAATACTTCATATAAATCTTATAAGAATCCTATGAGACATATATGAGTTTCTAAAGCACTAATCACTAATGTTATGGGACCCAAACATGTATCGGTTCAAAAATCTATTTTTTCTTTGATATTTTTGTTGGAAAGCTGCTTAAATAGTTCCTGTAAAATTTTATGGTACTTAGAAAGTTTGTATTCATGACACATGATAAGAGACTACTCATTCTTCAAGTATCTAATAAAAATTGATGGAGGACATGTCACATTTGTTGAAAATGAAAAAGGTAAAATAACTGGGCTTGGAAAAATCAGTAACTCTAACTAAGTTTTGATTTCTAAAGTACTGTTTATTGATGGATTGAAATATAATCTTCTTAGCATCTCACAATTATGTGATAATGGATTTCATGGTAAATTTGAAAAGGATTCTTGCAATGTCATTAATTCTAAAAATGAATTAGTGTTTTCTGCATTAGGAATTGAAAATGTATATTTTGTTTACATATATTATTTATTTTTACAAAATGATTCATTCTTAAGTGTATTTCATAAAGAGTCTTGGATTTCCCTTAGGAGACTAGGAAACTATAATATTCACTCCCTTATAAATATAACTATAAATGTCTTAGTCAAATACCTACCTAATCTTGAGATTCTAAATGATAAAGTGTGTAATCCATTTCAAAAGGGAAAACAACACAATCATTCCTTCAAACCAAAGAAACAAGTGTCAAATTCTAAACCTATCGAACTGGTTGAAATGGATTTGTTTGGAACAAATAGTGATTCTAGTTTAAATGGGAAGCACATTGTTTATATTCATGTAGATGACTTCTCTATATATACTTGGACCATATTTTTGGCTAACAAAAGTGAATCCTGCTCTTACATTGCCAAATATGCCAAGTATGTAGTGAATATTATTGGAATTAGAATTAAATCCTTGATTATTGACCATGTACGTAAGTTTAAAAATAACGAGTTTGAATCCTTTTGCTCCCAAAATGGCTATAGTCCAAATTTCATTGCCCCTATAACACCTCAACAGAATCGAGTTGTAGAAAAAAGAAATAGAACCCTGCAAGAGATTGCTAGAACAGTTCAAATTGAATATTACCTACCTATTTATTTTTTGGTTGATGATGTAAAAACAACATGATACATAATCAATAGAGTATTGTTTAGACCAATTATTAAAAGGACTCCTTATGATTTATGGAAAAATAAAAAAAACCCAAAGTTAGCTACATCAAAGGTTTTGGTTGCAATGTCTATATCCTTAATACTAAGGACAATCTTGACAAATTTTCACCCATGATTGATAGAGAAATTCGTTATGGATATTCAGTTTCTAGTAAAGACTTTTGAGTGTTCAATAAAAGAACTAAATGGTTGGGAGAATCTGTCCATGTCAAATTTGATGAAATAGATCCACAAGAGCCTAAAACCATTCTAGAGAACCGGGAGGATGATGTTTCAAATCTGGTAATTAATTCAAAATCCTCGATCCATTATGTGAAAGAATTTGGGAAAACTTCTAGTTCTGGAAATTCATTAGACTTAAGTCCCAAGGAACCTAAACCTATTGATGAACCTAAAATATCTAGTCCTTCCTTTTCTACATCTATCATAACTCTTAAAAACTATCCCTTAGATATTATGGTAAGAGACTTAGAAAATGAAACTAAAACTAGAGATTCTCTTAGATATCAAGTTGAACATCATGTATTATTGTCACCACATGAACCTAAAACATTAATGATGTTACCAATGATGAATTTCGGGTGATGTCTATGCAAGAATAACTTAATCTGTTTAAATGAAACAAAGGTTGGAAAAATTATAAAAGACCTAAGGAAACATTCACCATAGGCACAAAATGGGTGTTAAGAAATAAGGTAGATGAAGTTGGTAACAATGTTAGAAACAAGGCTTGGTTAGTTTCCCAAGGCTATAGTCAAGAATAAGGAATTGAATATGAGGTGAATTTTCCACCAGTTACTAGACTATAAGCCATCAAAATTCTGTTTTTCGTATGATGCACATCTGAATTTAAACCTATATCGAATGGATGTTAAAAGTGCATTCCTAAATGGGTATATTGTGGAGGATGTTTTTGTTGAGCAACATCCTGTTTTTAAAGATCCTAATTTTCCAAATCCTATTTTTAAATTATAAAAAGATTTACATGGTTCAAAACAATCTCCAAGAGCCTGGTATAATAGGAATAGTACTTTTCTTATTTCCAAAGGGTTTACAAAAGGAATAATTGATCCAACCATTTCATAAAATTAATTTTCAATGATGTTTTAGTTGTTCAAATCTATAAAGATGACAATATCTTTAGATCTTCAAGAAATTCTTTATGTATTGATTTTTCTAAAATGATGCAAAATGAATTTGAAATGAGTTTAATGGGTGAACTAAAATTATTTATTGGATTAATAAATATTACAAAATAATGATGGAATTATTGTAAATAAATTTAAATACACTAGATATCTTTTAAAACGTTTTAGATTGGATAGCATTGAAGGAAGTGACACTCCAATGAGTACGACTTGTAAGTTGGATCTTGATGAAGATGGAAAATTTGTTGATAAACCAAATTATAGAGGAATGATTGGAAGTTTACTATATTTAACTGCACGTTGACCTGACATTATGTTTAGTGGGTTTATGTGTGCCCGTTTTCAAGAAAATCTTATGGAATCCCATTTAAATGATGTATAGAGAATTTTTAAATACCTCATAAAAACACCCAATCTTGAACTGTTCTATCCTAGAGGACAATCATTTGAACTAGTTAGTTATTCAAATGCTGAATTTGGTGGCTATAAGTTAGAGAGAAGAAGAACATATGGAACATGTCACTTTTTAGGAAAGTCACTTGTATCATGGTGTAGTAAGAAACAAAATTCTCTTGCATTATGTACTACAAAAGCAGAATACATTGCTTTAGGTAGTGTTTGTGCACAAATTTTGTGGATGAAAGACACACACAACTAGATTATGGATATCAATTCAGGAATGTACCTATAAATTGTGACAATACAAGAGCTATTAACATCTCGAAGAATCCTGTTTCATAATCTTGTAATAATAATATTAATGTAAGACATCACTTTTTGAGAGATCAGTATTGAATGGTTGATATCACATAAGAATTCATTGGAAATTAATAACAGCTAGTTGATATATTCACCAAACCATTAACTTCTAAAAGAATATACTACATCACACATGAATTAGGTATGATAAATCTTATGTAAATATCTAAGAATTTTATATCTCACTGTTTCATATTTTACTATCTTAAGACTTACTATTTCATGTTTACTGTCTCACCGTAAACACTTGTTACTGTCACACCATAAACACTTGTTACTATCTCACCATAAACACTTGTTACAGTCTCACCATAAACCCTAGTTATTGTCTCACCATGAATGTATGTTACTATCTCGCCGTAAGAATGTTTCATTATTTTATTTATAAATTAGAACTCGTATTATGGTGATTACTTATGTTACCCTTTTTCTTTCCCGCACATTCATTTTTTCGATGATTGGAATTACTAAATGATAAAATAAAATATGATTCACCCATCCTATAAACGAGCACCCTTCTACTCTCTCAAACCATAACCCTTCTTCAACACATCAACCTTTCTTTCTCTTGAACCTTCTGTGAATTCCTAGTATGAAACACCCTTCACTATCGACTCTTGGGAAACATAGCTCAAATAATTAGAAGATGGTTCCTATGTTAGCACCCAAGGGTCCTCTGAATCCAAATCTGGTGAACCAAATAGGTGTACCTAAGAAAGAGATATTCCCTAAGTAGCTTCTTTCAAGTATGTCCCTGGTTTTGAAAGTACTAAATTAGAATGGTTGGTGAGATTGGATTGAAAAGTAAGATAGACCTATCTACCAAAAGATAGTTGCACACTTTTATTAGTATGTACAATTTTCGTTTTTATTTAGATAGTGGTTATATTGTAAGAAGATGGATAAATGGATAGAGATAAATGTTTTCATTGAGGTTATGGGATGCATGCCATTGGATAACTCATTAAAATATTTTTGTTGATTTCCAGAGAGGTACTCCACCTCCAAGTGAATTATTTGTTTTAGAATATTCCTTGAAAAGTTTAACTGGAAATGGAACCAAGAGGAGATCCATCATTGCTGAATTGGATGGAGAATCGAGTCTTCAGTTTATGTTTATTCAGAACATGATTACCCCAAGAAAATGTTATTTCTTTGTACGTAAATATCCGGACATATTTTTTATTCATCTCATGAAAAATGGACATAAGATCAATCTTTGTAATTATTTCATACACCAAATGTGTGAATTGATAAAGACTGCATCCAAGTCAGCCTCCTTATTCTATTATCAGATTATCTCAGCCATGCAATATTACAAAGGATTTGTTGGACCAAATGAAGAAGTTATCAAGGATTATGAGTTCTATCTCTCAAATGTTATTATATAGAGGATGAAAATCAATTGGAATCCTTGGAAAAAAGAATGGGTTGAAGAAAATTATAGGATATATGAATAGTTCAATCCAATGTAACATCCCTCAAGACAAAAAGGTATTTCTGATCCAGGTTTGGAACTAGATGATGTTGTTGAGTATTATGATGTATAAGATCAAGAAGAAGAAGAAGAGGCTATTGTTCCTACAAGAGAAATTGTTCTTGATGAGGAAGACAATACTCTTACTCTATAAATAGTAATTGAGAATGAAGTCTCCACTCTTAATGATGTAGCTAATCGGGATGACCAACCTGATGTTGAAAAATAATATATTTCTAAAGAAACTAAAATGGATGTTGAGGAAGAACATATAGAAGAATAAATTCATGTTATGAAAGATGTTTCCCTTGAGAAACTCCGAGAGTAACTAGATATTCATGATGTCATTATTTTAACAGATGAGAGAACGGAACGAGCCATTCAATTGGATCAAAAGGAAATTATTGAGGAAGAAAGGGATGAATTCATGGAAAGAAATCATTTTCCTAGGTCATTGAGTCCTTATAAAGATACAACTGTTGAGTGGGAGTTTCTCCCTAATATGGAAATTGTTATAATGCCAAATCTTATTGATCCAAGCATGGTGGACACATGGTATAAGTTTCCCAGTTTTTTCGATGTGAATTAATCATTGGATGTCTTAGTCAAAGGTCTTGACATTTCCAGTATGTTTCAGTTGAAAATGGCATCTTCTCCTAAAGGAATATCTTCAACAGAACCCGGGACTGTCTTAGCTTCTATCTCCGAGCCTTCACCAGAACCTCCATCCATAATGAGTAAAGATGACGTGAAATAGTTTGGAGCAACCAATTTGGCTGGGGTTAAAAAACACTGGAATACCTAACTGGATCCTGTAAAAAATCTAAGTGGGGGATATTCTTTAGTATTATTGGAAAAAGTCATTGGACAGATTCAACCGAAAATTCTTCATGAGATTTAGGATGTTAGAGTTGAGAACAAACTGATTAGTGATGATGTAAAGATTCTAATAGGTATGGTTGAGGAAATGTATAATGTGCTGAATTTGAGATCAGAGATTGCATCTCATCCAGTTTAGACTGTTGTTCCTCAAACCCCATAGGATATTTCCTCTCTAATTTATGCTCATTTGGCTTCTTTATATGGAAAGGTAGCTAAAAGAAATGAATAGTGAAAGAGATGTGTGATATTATGTTTGGTCTTTACAAGAAAACTGATGAGTAAAATGGGTGCCTTTAGAAAGTGCTCGATCAACTAAAATTGCTTACCTCAGCTATCACTACTTCTACTGACTCTGGTAAATCTTCTCTACCTTCCTTGGAAAGGGATATGTTTTGAACTGTGGTTAAAGAAGGACTTCATGCTGTGATTAGTGGTTTTAATAAATAATCTCTATTGGAAGTTATCAAGAACCTTGACAGGGTTCTTGATTTGGTGTATATCCATTACAAGATTACTAATGCTGCTTACTCATAAAGTGTTCTTATATTTAAACCAAATCTTCTCTAAGACTGATATGACCAATCATTTAAACTACCTTGTGGAAAATATGAGGATTCCTCCTATTACTCAACCCTTCAAGACTCAAGATCAAAATATCACAGAGTTCACTCGTCTATTTGTTATGTTTATTTAATACATGAATGAATTTGAAATATCCATACTGTATGGTGGGGATATCATTTCTGATTTTATCAAGCATCTGAGACCTTATCATCATGTACAGATTACTGCCATAATTGCTCATGTACCTGCCCCTCTGAGATCTGGTTTTCCACCCCTCACCTCAACCCTAGACTCCACTTATATATTAGTCAATCAGGCCCTGAGTCAAATTAGGCATGTAATCTTTGATCAACATTTACCCTTTTCTTCTATTTCATCTACATTTTCCCTCGTGTCTTCAAATGATTTCAATTACCTTCTTTGACAACTAGCTCACACCCTTCATCTACATCCACCTCTGCTCCTATGGATTATTTTACTGATCCAGCTACTATGGACAAAGATATGACCATTCAATGATGAAGACTAGTGACTACACTCTTTTGATAGGGTTGTTGTTGTACGTTTTTTATTGTCTACATTTTGTACTGAAACTCTTTTTCTCTAATGCATTATGAACTTTTCTTCTCTTTTCCTATTCCATTCATTTGATAATCGCAACAGGGGGAGAATGCTATATATATTATATGAACATTGGCCTATATATGTTATATGAACATTTGGTATATGTAGTTGAAAGAAATATACACTCTAAATACACATGATTTGTGATCATCAAAAAGGGGGATATTTTTGGACTCCTCATGTATTAATCATGTTTTAATGATCACAAATCCTATTTAGTCTATAAACATTGTTAATCCCGTGTATTCTATATAATATTAAATCTAAAGCTTTTTAGTAAAGCTATCCAATGATATTATGTGCTATATTTTCATTTTGATTACAGTACACTATCATTGATTTACATTATACTGATTTCATTGATAAATGGTTAAGTCTAATCCATTTTATAAATATCATTTCTTAAGTCTGAATATAGATATTTGGATAAGTCTAAGAAATCATGAGTCTGCCAGTAGTTATGTATTTCTAGAGAAGGTCCCATAGTCTGTGAACCAGACACCGTGAACTAGACACCGTGAACATGAGACACCGTGACTATGAGACATCGTGACCAGGCACTGTGACCAAACCAAACAGACACCGTTTCCAGAAAAAATATGACACCTTTTCTTAATCTATTTTATCATTTTACAATTTATTCTCTAACGGTAATATTTAATGATTTTAAATGCACTCACATAATTAATGTTTCTTTTTGGGCATGTCTCATGACAGTACATGGTACGTGGTGTAGAATACATGAAACATGTCTACTCCAACACATGCACTCCACGATAAAAGAGTAGTACAACCAAGAAACAACGTGTTTATGATATTTTAATAACCTGAAGAAAGTGTGTGAGGATAAAACCAAAGGAATCACTTAGAGGATTTTTTATGAGATAATTGTCACATAAAACTCGACACTACTGAAAAACACACGAAGCATACTCGATTCCCGGAATAGATGACATAATCACCATGAAGAACACCAACCAATGCTGACTTGAGATACTCTGTTTTCTATACCAGGATATTATTTCTGCATCTACTTTATCCTAGATGTCTAGAGCTGCACAGACCACCACTCAGAGTAATTATTAACCTTATCTCATGATTTTTTCTCTGTTGTGTATCATTTTATTAGCTTCCGAGCAGTTTGTGTATTTGTATAACACCACACATTGTCTCGTGTGTTAAAATAGATGATACAATATATCCTTTCTCGAATAACTTTTTACATTTGTGTATACCAATAGATAAGTGTGGAAGAGGTCCCTATATGGCTGGGTAGTTTGTACCCACGAAGAACTGTGGAAGAGGTCGTGTGACCTGGATAGTCCTGTGTACTATTGTGAGCCTCTATTGGGGGTGTGGATCATGTTTATTTATATTAATGGCTTGGTGGTAGGTAATCGCTATGTGGAGTGGATTATGTCTCGGATTTAGACAAAACCACTTGTTTTTGTATCCACTTTTTTGTTTAGATTTATTTTTCTCTAATTTACTGTTTAATTATGAATTCCCTAAATTCACTTTGATAATAAATCATGGAAAGAAGTTATTATTGTATTAACTTTTCAGAATTTCTTCAAATGTAATATTAATAACAAATATTAACATTACTGGGAATTAATCATTTTTCTAAAAAGTTATTTGAATAGTCAAACATTCATAACAGTATAACCTTGATTAGATGGGCTATATTTAAATTTATTGGTGAACACTTTTAAGAATACTTTTTGAACAGAAATTTTTATAGACACTTCATTCACCCCCATTTTGATTGATCTACTCCAACCAATAAAAGGGTGTCTTTGATGTCTTAGGATGCTCGCACTCAAGAGGCATTTTGGAAAAAAAAATTCAATATAATAATATTATTTTAAATTATAGTTAATATCTAGCCATTTTATTGGCAGGATTGTAAAGAACTAACAATAAAAATTTTTTACATATTTTTTAAATTTATTTACCTTTTTTCAATAAAATTTATAGTTTTAAAATGTGAATGAATACAATTTTAAGCATAAATAATCTAATATTATTTAAAAGGTCGATTTACCCTTTTTTGATGGCGAACCCTTTTTAAATCAATTTTTTGGTAGCTTTTATATTTTTCATATGAAATAATATACTTCTTCATTTGAATAGCGATATAAAATTTACTTTGGGAAATTTTTTTTGTTAATCTGATAATGTTCATTTTTTTAATTAATAGTAAAAATACTTCATTTTATGTCAAAATTGTCTTTCTTATTATTTATTTATATGGTTATATTTTCTTTTTAAAATTTTTTAAAGTGTTATTGGATTATATTTTTACCATTTAATCCAATTTTTTTCATTGGATGTAATTTAATTTCTAAATTGAAAATAAACACATGTCAATATTTTTGTAGTTTTCACTTCATAAAAACATGCATTCTAATTTTGACAATTGAATGTTAAATTAAAATAATTAATGAAACTTATTTTTTTTAATTTGGTAAAATATAAATCATTTTTTAATTAATAATATAAAAATTATCTTTCATAGAATTTTTGGTATATCTTGGAAAACGTTCTATTTTTTATGAATAGTGAATAACACTACAATGTAGTTAAAAATTGACTTTTCATTTAAATGGAATTTATCAACATCTATGAATTTAATTTCAAAAATATGACATATATAGTTGACATAAATGTGTAAAATTTGGGTCAATATGAAGAAAATAATTTTTTGGGAATAGTAACTTTTTAATTTTATGTACCGCGATTAATGGTAAAAAAGGTAATTCAAGATAAAAATAGTTTTATAATAATATATAATTTCTTTAAAACATGTTCTAAACATACTGCATGAGTCATGGGAGACTAATAAAATCCTTGTGAATAAATTTTGTTCTTTGAATTCCATTTGGGTATGATAATGAAATTAATAACTTTTTATTTAAAGTAAAATAAAAATATAATAAACATGTATTGTTTTTCCAAAACAATTTTAATGTGGGGTTATATAATTTATATTTTCAACTATAAATCATAAATATACATTTAAAGAAATTTCCTACACATGGAATTTTATTTATAATATTTATACATCATATATATATATATATATCTATGGCACAATGATGATGTATTGATGACCTCATTAATGAATGTTTTAAATAAATGAGAATATAAATATAAAAATAAATTTATATTTAAACTATTTATTCCATCCATTAATTTTATTGATGAGGATGACTTTTTATCATTTAATGAATTAATGTTTTTTGAATGAATCAAATTGGTTTGGATTTTTTAAAAAGTCATGATATTAATAGTATAAAACTGACATAAATGAGTATTTAAATAAATTAATATTTTATTTATTGGTAAAACAGTCATAAAAATCTATGAATCATCCAAATGACATATATGATGTTATAAATGTCATTAATGATACATTTTGGTTCTCTTGTAATTTAATATTATATATATTAACCATGTAGTATGAATATATAAGATGACATGTTAAAAGTTAAATAAGTTTACAAAGGGTTAAATAAAAAATATAAGGATTAAATTGTATAAAAAGCCTAGCCAATTGTAATTGAATGTATTTATTTCGACTTCTATTCATCTTATCTTCGAATTTAATGAGTTTTGGAACTTTTGATTCCAAAAATCATTTTATAATAAAACAAGACATTCAAACTTTCCTAAAGATCCCCCCTCCATCTTATAAAAGCACATTATTGTTTACCCATTACTCACACCGCTAAATCCCCTTGGGCCATCCAAACCCTGAAAAAATAAGCTTCTAACATCCCTATCTTCCTTCTATAAGCATTCACCTAGGCAAAAGGATATTCAAGAGAGCCCTTCGGCTCAAATCAAAAGAAGTTACCCGATTTCAAGGTAACGTCTTCACTCAAGTTCATTTCTTTAATTTTCCCTCACAAGCCCCCTAAAATATATTTATTCAATTATTTTATAACAAAACTAGTATTTTAAATATAAAATTATTTTGTTATGATGAGGATTATAACTACACATCTACACACCTCCGTTTGATGGATACAAACATATTGTTCCTATGGATGATGAACTGATGCCTCCTGGAATAATGAGTGTTCAATTTTATTCTACTACCTCTCTTAATGGCTGTTATTATGGAACTATATTTATATGTGATATATATTATATTTATATTTCCTAAATAATTATTTATTTTTCATTTATTACATACCTTTATGGTTTCCATAATGGGTAAATATGATAATTTCATTTGAGGAAGTGTGGAATACCGCCCATCAAAGTGATGTGACTCGTTCATGCAATACATGTAACATATAAAGGATGGAGTAATTGAAATTATATTTTATATTATACTAGATTTAAAATATACCTATGTATCATTAATTTTTCATTCCATTAAATATGAAATAGAAATGGAAGTAGCTTCCATGCATACATATGACATACAGTCGCCCTAAACTGTGCATTTCATTTCTTATCTCCAAATATTATGTAATATTATAAATACATACATATATATATATATACTGGATATATATGAAATATATAATATCTAAATCCTGAATATCATTCTAGGGATTATGTAATTTTGACCACATGGAAAATATCTAATTTTAAAAAGTTCCTTTTGAATCAGGTATCAAATATCGACAAAATGACCAATATTAACATTAATGATTATGTAATTATTATAACATGGTAATATGTGATATACTATGGATAATAAAATTTAAAATGGTTCTGAAAAAGTATAAATTAACTTTAGTTTATTATTCATGAGATTAATGAACTATCGAGTCATGTCGAAGATAAGGTAAGGGGTTTTTATCTCACATTTTATTCCTGTGTGATTCATACTATATTTCCCACTACTTCCTTTTGTGTGGTGAATGTACTTCCAATGATTATATTAATTGGGTAATATAATTTAATTAATTTCTATTTACATCTTCATTGTATGATCTTTCTTTAATGTGGTATTTGTTTCACAAGTTACCAATTTGGTAAGGGAGCCTTTCACTCTCCACTTGTAGTCGAAGACATATTTAATGTTATATCATTATATTTAAATTCTAAAATGTTGCTATATGTTCTTATATATCATTATTGTTGTAAATGGTTTTTCTATGTGATAAGAGACACTTTTTCTCTCTCATCAACTCATTTTCTGAATTTTTATGTGACACTGTTAGGCTTTCAATTTTTGGTAAGGGAACTTCTTAACCAAATTTTAATTTTTTGTGATAAACTTATACTTCTTGATTATGTCTTGATATGAATATGTCTGAATGAGATCTGATTATTTCACACTTAAAATACAATTTTATTTCTAGGAGAATCATGGTATATTTTCCACTATTTCCTTTTACGTGGTGAATGTACTTCCAATGATTGTATTATTTGTGTAATACTATAATTTATGGGTATTTAAATCTTCATTGTATGATCATTAGTTCATGTTTTGTATAGATCATATGTTACCAAATCTGTGAGGGAAACTTTCACCAAACTCTTTTAATCAAATAATTATTTTATGTCATGTCTTTTAGTTTCCATTTTATTATGTTTTGTATATATTCTTCTATATCATTATATTGGTACATATTTTGTCTATGAGATTACAGAACATTTACTCTCTCATCAAATCTTTTTCTAAATTTTAATGTGATTATGTCAGACTATCGAATTTCTGTAAGAGATCTTATTAACCAAATTTAAATTTATTGGGTTAAACTAATACTTTTTGATTATGTACTGCTATGAATATGTGGGAATGACATCTAATTTTATTATAGCTAATATCCACGTATATTTTGGGTATTCATATTTGTCCCATATAATTATGTGACTTATTTATCCTTAATCTAGGGATATGATCTTTTTAAGGTACTTCGTCTAAATTTACATTCCATTGAGACTTCTTTGTTTTTATACACCAATTATCTTTTATATTGTGTATATACTACCGTTTTAAATATTATATCATGAATCTATTTACTCTCATGATATTATAATCATTTTTTAATGATATTATGAAATTATTTTTATCCATGTATTTTCTCAAGTTGTAAGGGACTCATTAACTAAAACATTATTTTAAATGTTTTAATGATTTGTTTATCTAAATATTTCTCATTAATGACAATGTTTTCAAAATGGTTTTAAGGATTTATTTATATGGTCATTTATTTTTTGAAATGATTATTCCTTTAAAATCTTCATAGTTTTGTGGGACACTTTGATTCAAAAATCACTTTATTAAAAATTTTAAATGGTTTTGAAATTTTTTTGATAAATCAATGATTATGTCAATATCATGAATTGATATATTATGATTTCAATGCAGAAATGTTAACTTTCCTTTATTCTTGTTTTATGTGTTATGAATATGTCATGGTTATTGGTAATTGTTTACATATATAGTTGGTTAAGTGATAATCCTAGGGTGGGTGAGCCTGAGATAACTATCCAATGCATTGTGTAACATGAAAGAAATAAACATTAATGTTTCTCTTATGATAATCAGGGAATATACTATGATGGGTCTTCAAAACATAACTCACTAGATAGTTGTGGAATCTACAACATTAGTATGTTATGGATGCCAAAATTCACCATAATTATTTATGATTTCAATGTGTTATTCATAAATAAAATGATTTCGTTAGGTATTTTAAAGAGATTATGTTTTGTATGTGTTGACATACTAATGTTTTCATTATTTATATTATAACACTTACTATGACTTTTATTCTCATATCAATATTTTGAATTGTTGTTCAGTACACTTAAAGTGGAATAGGGTCAAGGATGGGATAAAGGAAAAGTAAAGATTATTAAAACATGGAACTGAACATGTTTAATTTATTTTAAGAGTTTTTAGGGATACTGAGTAAAAGTGTCTACTTTATAATATTTAAATTGTTATGTATATGTTATGACATAATTATCTAAATATCTAAACCTAAAAAGATCCTAAATGTAAATTATTTACTCATTTATCAATTGTTGGAATATGTTCTTCTATATCATCATTGCTGTAAATTGTATGTCCAAGTGATGAGAGACCCTTTCCCCTCTCATTAACTCATTTATAGAATTTTTAAGTGATGTCGTTAGGCTACCAAATTTTTGTTATGGAACTACTTAACCCAATTTCAATTCATTGGGTTAATCTTCTATTTCTTTATTATATCGTTCTATCAATATGTGTGAGTGAAATATGATTGTTTTACTCATAAAATCCCATTATATTGGGTGTATTTATATTTTTCACACATAATTATGTCATGGATTTATCCTTAATCTAATGATATAATTTATGTAATGGACTTTGTATCAATCTCCATTCATTGAGTAATATTTTGATTTATACATGACATTATTTTATAATGTGTATAATCCCCATTGACATTACATTTCATTGAATGTTAATATTTTTCTACATAGCATTTTACTAAACAACAGTGGGAATGTTTCTTTTTAACATACGTAGTGACAACCTGTCGCATCCACTAAGGCTATAGGAATTGAACCCACAAATGAAGGGAGACATGGGTGCATCGCCTACCATTGGCCTACATGAAGTCCCGGTACATAGGACATATTATTTTAGTTAAATGATATTATGGATCAATAATGAGTTCATTTTTGTAACGTATTTTTATAAAACATATATCCTTAGTATAGGAAAATGATTTGGTGATTAAACTATTATGGTTAATTTAGAATAATTTATCTATTTTGGGAACACGATATGCCTGTGGAAAATAGAATACTATGGGATTTTATTTGAGGAGTAATTGTGGAATATTATTTTGGGAAGAATCAAGGTTTTTATTGTGGACATATGGTGATTTGGGTTATTTATGGAAATGATTAACCTAATATAAAGAATATTTTTCTAGGTTAATTACTTTTTAGTAAGATCCATTAAGGCAAGTTGATGTTATTTGGAGATAAATGTTAACATTTATCGTGGAAGACTATGTGATCAAATCCTTATGAATTTTTTCTTTCAAACCTACTTTGGATTATTTTAATGAATTGTAAGGACAATTGTGTATTGAATGGTCTTTGTTGAACTATTGGTACAATTTACTGAATTTTGGAGATTATGTGTAGTATTTATTTTCATAAAGGGTTATCCTTTTTGGGGATTATTATATCTTGTACAAACCATTTTGGTTTTGGTTAATTCCTTCTACCTATAGAAAATAGAATACTTTGTGATTTCAATAGTGGAGTAATGGTGGAATTTTATTTTGGAGGAATCTATGTTTTTATTGTGGAGATATAGCGATTCATGCAATTATGGTAATTGATTAGCCTATCTTGGAGAATACGTGATTAGGTTAATTACTTTTCAGTATGCGACTTTAAGGGTAGATGATGTTATTTAGAGATAAATTTTAATATTCTTGTGGATGACTATGTGATCAAATCCTTCTGAATTTTGGGTTTCAAAAATAGGTTGGATTATTTTGAGTAATTTTAAGTACAATAGTGTATTGAATGGTATTTTTCAGACTTTTTGTTTTGTTTGTTCTATTTCTGAGATTAAGAGTAGTGCTTCCTTTTATAAAGGATTAACCTTTTGCGGTTTATTCAATCAGGTACTAATAATTTTTGTTTTGAATAATTTCTAAATACAAGGGAAATATATAATTAATCTTTTGTGTATTATTTTTTTCTTTAGAAGTTGATTATATAACTTCAGGTGTGACCAAGTAATCATGAATACTCATCATTTGGAGAAAAGATTTGTTTTTTGGTAGAAACTTATTAAAGGATGAAACTCTACTTGAAAAGTAAGTATATTTCCTTATATCCTTATTCAATATCATAAATAAATACTCTAACATTATGAAATGAAATAAAAAACAAAAACGTTTTATGTTTAATAATTTTACTGTGAAACCAAGGACTATTTATCCCATCACAAGTTTGTGGTTTTCTTGTTTTTAACTTTCTCTTGATCATGTTTTCTATCACTCTTCATCTGAATATAACTCTTTGTTTATCTTCCATATCCATTTTCTCCTACGTGGAATCCCAGAATGGTTTATCTCATGTGACTTTTGTACTTATCTTTCATTCTTTTAATGATAGTGTTTTATTGACTCTTTTTCATATGTGCGACATTTAATGATGTTTCCGAGCCCAAATTTAAAATTGCAAGGATGCAATTCCCAAAAGGGGGAATGATTTAACAACCCAAATAAAAAGGAATATGAAAAATTCATATTTATTACTATTTGTGAATTAAATATTAATTTTACTTTAAAGGGGATTCTATTTTCAATGTCGTACCTGACATATAATAATGGGTTTCTCCTAAATCTCTTGTTGCACACAAGGCTGAGTAACACTAAAAAATAATAATATAATATTAATTTAAATGGTAGTTAATTACTAGACTTTTTATTAGAGGGAATGAATAGAACTATCTAAAATATGATTATAAATGTTTTTGAAGTGTCTTTACATCTTTCCATTGAAATTTTGAGGCTTAAAATGATAATGAATCCGATTTTAAGCATAAAAAGCACTAGTATTTTTAAAACGGTATTTTACCACCTATTAATGGAAAACCCTTTTAAATATTGTTTTTTCCACTTTTATATGTTCAATTTGAAAAAATGAACTTCTTTTTTAGAAGAGGGAAATCCAAATTTACTTTCTGTAAATTATTGATATATTTCTGACAATGTTCATTTATTAATGAATAATAAAAAATACGACATTTTAAGTCATAAATATCTTTTCATCTAATATTTTTTAAATGGTTAGATTATATTTTCAAATTGGTTTATAGTTTAATTGGATTATATTTTTACCATTTTATCTAATTTTGTTCATTGGAATTAATTTCACTTTGATATTGAACATAAACACATGTTAATCTTTTTGTAGTTTTTATTTCTTAAAAACAAGATTTCTAGTTTTGAAAACATAAATTTATTTTAAATTAATTAATTAAACATATATGTTTTGAATTTGGTAAAATATATTTCATTTTTTAATTAATAATAAAAAATTATCATTAGGTGAAGTTTTGGTATTTTTCTGAAAACGATCATTTTTTGTTGAATAGTGAAACACACTTCATTGTAGATAAAAACCAACCTTTTCATTTAAATGAAATTTTACCACTTCTGTGAATTGAAATTAAAAAATCTGAAATAAATTATTTTCATGAGTAAGAAAAAATTGGTTCAATGGGATGAAAATAATTTTTGGGGAATAGAAACATTTGATTTTTGTTTACCACGGTTAAAGTTAAATTCTGTAATTCAAGTTAAATATAATATTATAACAACATAAAATTACACTAACACTTGTCTTAAACATATTGGATGAGTCATTGATGACCAATATAATCATATGGTGAGACATGTGGCCTTTGAATTCAACTTGGGAAAGATAAAGACTTTAATAACTTTTTATTTGATGTAAAAATAAAAATATCATAAAATAGTAATTGTTTTAATAAAATAATTTGAATGTGGGGTTATATATTTGATATATTTTACTATAAATATTAATTATAAAAATAAAAATATTTATTACATCATTGTATTTTATTTATAAATTTTAGACATCAAATAAAAATATTTATTTACAACACAATGATGATGTAATAATTACCTCATTAATGAATATTTTAAATAGATGAGATTATAAATATTAAAATAAATTTATTTTGAAACTTTTTAGGCTAGGAAACAATTTTATTGAGTATTATTACTTGTTATACCTTAATTAAAGAAAAGTTTACGAAATAATCATGTTGTTTTGGATTTTTTAAAAAGCTATGAAATGCATATTATAAACTTTGATATAAATGAGTTTTTAAATCCATTAATATTTTTTAAAATGATTAAATAGTCCTAAAAATATAAGATTATTCAAAATTACATATATGATTTTAAAATTTTATTTAATTATCCTTTCTGGGAGTCTTGTAATTTTATTTTAAAAATATTAACAATAAAGTATAAATATACAAGAAGACATGGTAAAAGATAGATAAGTTAATAAAGGGTTAAATAAAAAGTTAAGGATTATAAAATATAAAAAACTATTCCAATTCTTATTTTATGATTTTATTTCGACTTATATTCATATTAACATATATGTTAATGAGTTTTGGTCATTTTTAAATATAAAATACTTTTATAATAAAATAATATTTTCAAACATTTTTAAATAGCCCATCCCCCCGTATAAACGACCATCAACTCTAACCCATTACACACACGTCTCAAGATACTAGTCTCGTCCAACCTCTACCAAAGAAGCTCCCAAAATCCCTATCTTACTCTTAGAAGCCTTCCCAAAGGTATAAGGATATTCAATAAATCCTTTTGGTTCAAACAAAAGTGTGTTACCAAATTTAATGGTTACATTTTCTCTCAAGTTCTTTTATTTTATTTTCCTTCTCCACTACCAATTAATTTCTTATTATTTGATTACACACAAAAAATTTTTTTCCTCAATATACATGGGTTTTTTTTAGAAAGATTCAAAATACACTTACACACACCTCCATCTAATGGATTTTCAATATATTGTTTCTGTGGATAGTGATCTAAAACCTCACGAAAGGATGATTGTTCAATTATCTCTTACAACCTCTCATGGTGGAAATTTTGATGTAACTATATTTATATATGATATATATTATATTTATTGTCTCAATTAATCTTTAGTTTTTATTTATATCATACCTTTATTGTTTCCATAATGTGTAAATACGATAATTTTATTTGAGAAAGTGTGGACTATCTCCCCCTCAAAGTGATATGACTCCTTCATGACATATGTGTAATTTATAAAGGATGGAGTTAATGAAATTATATATGATATAATACTATAATTATAATATACCTATGAATCATTATGTTTTCATTCCATAAAATATGAAATAGAAATGAAAGTAGCATTCATGTGTACGTATGGCTTACCCTCTCCATGAACAGTGCACTTCATTTCATATCTACTAATGTTATATACTACATTAAATAAAAATATATAAAGTATATATATGATATATATGATATATAAATAATTAATATAATTATGATGATAATTTACATTTGACCACAAGGACAATTTTTAATTATAAAAAATTCTTTTTTACTCCATTTCCAAATATCAACAGAACAACTGATATTGACTTAAATAATTATGTATTGTTTATAACATAGTAATATGTTATATGAATGGATAAAATACACTTGAAAAAGGTTCTTAAGCAACTGTAAATTAATATTATTTTATTATTCATGAGATTAATGAACGAACGACTCATGTCAGACACAAAGTGAGCATATTCATCTCGATCCCCTTTCATTGAGGCATATTTTAATTTATAAACAAATTTCTTTTATACACTGTATAAACAATTTTTACATTTATTTTTATTCAAAAAGAATATTTTCTCCATGAATCATTTTACGGAATGAAAAAATGAATGTTTCTTTTTAATGTACGTGGTGACAACAACCTTTCGGATGTAGTGAGTATTATTTGATATTTTTCTTCCTCTACAAGCCGTAGTGTTTTCTTAAAAGGAAAATAAATACCATATAATAATTTTAGGTATTTTGGTATTGAAAATTGTTTTGATAATGGATTTATTATGTAATTATATTTAAATGTAATGTTGTTATGGAAATTTGTAAATTTTATCATTTTTTTTATTCTTGTTCATGTGTTATGATTATTTTGTGGTTCTTAGGCATTGTTAACGCATACTGGTGGTTCCGTGATAATCCTATTGTGGGCGAGCTAGAGATAGTTCTCCAATTAATTGGGTAACGTGAAAGAGGAAAATGTAAATGTTTCTCATAAGAGAATTAGGTAATATATTGTGATGAATATTCTAAATGTAACTCCCTAATTAGCTGTGAAAGCATCAATATAAGTATGATATTGATGCCCCAAAGTGTTAAATAAGAAAATATGGATTAAAAAAATATCTGAAACCTATCCAATTATAATTGGATTAATTTATTTTGACTTATATTATATTATCATTGAATTTAATATGTTTTGGACCTTTTTGAACTATATATTATTTTATAATAAAATAATACTTCCAAAATAACCTAAAGAGCCCCTCCTCCCTCTTATAAAATGCCATCACCTCTAACCCATCAATAACACCGATAAATATCCTTGAATCATAAAAACTCCACTCATATAATCTCCTAACATCCCTCTCATCCTCATAAAATCCTTACCTTAGTCATAACGCACTTCATGAAAGTTTTTTGGTTCAAACCAAAGAGAGTTAAGCGATTGAAATGTAAACTCTTCCCTCATGTTCTATTCTATTATTTTACTTCATCACTCAATATGAACTTATTATTAATTGTTTACAAAACAAAAATAATATAAAAATTATACTTGTTTGTTCTTATGAGAATGATTTTAATTACACATCCAAACACAACAATCAAATGGATAAGAATATACTATTTTTGTGGACTGCGATCTACAGCCTCAAGAACCGATGATTTTTCCATATTCTCCTACCACATCATATGGTGGCCATTAAGATGGAACAATATTTATAAATTATATATATTATATTTATATTGTCTCTATGATTATATATTTTTAATTTATAGTATGACTTATGGATTCAATAATTGGAAAATGAGATAATTTCATTTGAGGATGTGCATACTACTGCCCCCTAAAACTAATATGACTTGTTAATGAAAAATGTAGAATGTATAATGGATTGAGTTGATGAAATTATATATGAAATTATAGTGGATTTATAATATACCTATGTATTATTATGTTTTTATTCCATTAAATATGAAATCTAAATGAAATTAGCGTTAATGTGTAAGTACGGCTTACCGTCTCCTTGAACAGTGCATTTCATTTATTATCTCCCAATGTTATGTACTACTATAAATACATATATATACATGATATATATGATATATATGATATCTGAATCATTAATATAATTATGGATATAATGAACTTTTTACCACATTGATAACTTGTAATTATAAGAAGTTCAATTTTTTTACTTAAGTACCAAATATCGACAAAATGATCGTTACTAACTTAAATGATTATATAATGTTAATAACATGGTAATGATTTATATAGAATTAATAATACACAATAAAAAGGTTCTAAAGAAAGTATAAATTAACGTTATATTATTATTTAGGAGATTAAATAACGAACGAGTCATTTCAGACATGAGGTAAGAGACTTTATCTTAAACTCCTTTCATTGAGGCATATTGTTATTTTTACATGAATTTATATTAAATTGTTTATAAACACCTTTCAATTTTCATTTCATTCAAAAGAAATCTTATTTTAAAAAGTGATTTACTAAAACAAATAATGGAATGTTTCTTTTTGACATATGATGTCACAACGACCTTTCCTCCATTGTGAGTATTATTTGATATTTGTCTTCTTAAACACACCTTTTTGTTTTTTTAAAAGGAAAGTAAATATCATATAAACGTTTACATATTTATCAATTGAAATTTTTTTTATAATGGATGGATTATGTTAAAATATTAAAATGATATATTGTGATTATAATGTGGAAATGTTATCTTTCCTTTATGCTTTTTTTATGTGTAATGATTATGTAATGTTTATTGGAAATTGTCTATATATACTGTTGTTTTAATGATAAATCTAGGGCGGGTGAGCCCGATATAGTTCTTCAATGCATTGGATAACGTGGCAGAGGTAAAAGTTAATATTTCTCCTAATAGATTTAGGTAATATACTGTGATGGGTATTCCAAATGTAATTCTCTACGTAGCTATGAAAGCTACATTGTAACTATGATATGGATGTCTAAAGTCACCTTTATGATTTATGATCTCTATGTTTTATTCATAAGTCTTATAATTTTATGTGGTATGTTTAAGATCATATGTTTTGTATGTATTGATGAAAAAAAATTGAACTTTTTTTTATAACCCTTACTGAGATTTTTATGCCCATCCCATGTTTTTGAATTGTTTGTTATAGGGTAAAATGAAGGGTATGAGAAACGAAGAATTAATCAATATTTATATGTAGAAAAGAATTATTTTTTTCTTTGATTAATTTTTATTTAATAAAAAATAGATTTTTAGTAGTAGTGTCTACACTGTAATTTTTAATATGTAATATAATAGTTATGGCATAATTCTCTAAAACACTAAAACTGAAAACATCCTCAATGTGAATTATTAACATAATTCATGATTTGGTAATGTTTATGGTTGGGACCTTATAGTTGGTATCAATGATCGGTTTAGAGAAAATTAAGAGATATGATATTGTTAAACTAATATCAATAAATTAATATATCATATGATTGAAATGATATAGCATTTACATATTACCATGTTTCTTTGTGTAAGATATTTCTCTGTTCATAATGGTTTTCTATTGAGGAAAAAAGGTAGCTATGTTATGAAGGCATAGATAGGAGAATAATCTTCCAAATTAGCATCTTGAGATGGTCGGAATCGAAACTGAACAGTTTGTTGTGGTGATGGCTCAGTTGACTCAGGTGATGAATGGAGGTTGTGTTTATTAATTAAATTTTGGTTTATTATAGAAGTAAAGAGGAGCATGAAATTCATTTGAGTGTTTTCATGCAAAATTTTAAAAAATAATTTTTATAGGAAATTCAGCATGTGAGAATTTTGGTTAGCACAAATTTCCTTCCTTGGTCCCATTGTTTCAATGAAATGGAAAAACGGTTGAACCCTCTAAAAAAATTGTTGAATAATGAACAATACCAAACAATATAACCATGATTCGATGTTTTCATGGTTTTATTAGATATTATAGATGGTTAGACATGAATTTTTCACGGTTATCTATCACATCGATTATGTTAACTCAAAATGGTGTTATGTTTATCCGGACAAAAGAATGTGATTATTGTTTTCATGAATTGAGAAGAATATTGGTGAATTATTTTTTTTGGCACTTACATCCATAAATGGTGAGTTTTTTATGTACTATGATTCTTCGTTGAAAGGATTGGGTAGTATCCTTATGCAGAATGATCAGGAAATTGTATACGCTTCCTGTCAGTTGAAATCTCATGGGTTAAATTACCCTAAACATGACTTGGAATTAGCTTCTTTTTTTCTTTAAAAATATTGAGACATCATTTGAATAGAGTAAAATGTGAAATATATACTGACCATGATGGTTTGAATTATATAGTCACTCAATAATAATTGAACATGTGAAAGAGGAGATGGCTTCAAATTATCAATGATTATGATTGGAAAATTCATTACCAACAACGAAAAGCAAATAAATTGGTTGATACATTGAGAAGGAAAATTAATTCTACATTGACATTGTTATGTTTGGAATATTATCCTTTGATTGACGATTTTATTAAAATTGGAATATAAGTTGTTGGTGCATGAAATATCTCTATTTTGATTTAGGTGGCAGTGAAATAAACTCTATCAGATAGAATTTAGAAAGAGGAAAAGGAATACAGTAAGTTGAAAAAAATGTAGAGTTGGTTCAAAAGAGTAAATCAGCTGATATTAACATTTATAAAGATTGTGTTTTGAGGTTTTGAATGAGGTTATATAGGTCGTGTGATTCATATTTGAAGAAAGAGTTATTATGTAAATCTCGTCGTTCTTTTTTTTTCAGTTCATTCTGGTATTACAATGATGTATGGAGATCTTCTAGAGTATTTCTGGTGGGATGGAATAAAAAATATATATTTCTTACTTTACTATGAAGTGTTTTATTTTTCTAATGGTTAAAGTAGAGTGGTAGTTACCAAATGGGAAGATTTATCCTTTACCGATGCTAGAGTGGAAATTTGAAAATGTTTCCTTGGATTTCATCATGGGGTTACTAAAGACTTCTTGAGGTAACAACGTAGTTTGGGTTATTATTGATCGATTAGATAAATATTCTCATTTCCTTCCTATTCGAGATACATTTTCTCTAGATCAAATTTCTCGATTGTATATTAAAGAGATAGTTGTGTTATATGGATTTCCCCTCTCATTTTCTTGTAATCATGACCTGAGGTTAACTTATAACTTTTGGAATGGATTTCAAAAGTCTGGGGTTACAAAATTAAATTTTATTATATTGTTTAATACTTATTCAGAATGAAAAAATTAGACATTTGAAGATATGATACGTGTTTTCTCAATGGATTTATAGGGAAGTTGGGACCAACATATTTCTTTGGTTATATTCCTTTATAATAATAGTTTTCATTCCACTGTACAGATGGCTCCATTTGAGGCATTATAGGGAAAGACGTGTTAAAATCTATATTTTTGGGATAAATTAGGTGAAATAAAGTTGATGAGACAAAAACTAGTAGATGAGATGACAGAAAAACATTAGTTGATTCAAAAGAAAATGAGAACAGCTCAGAGTAGGTAGAAAAGTTATGGGGATAACCAGAGGAGTGATCTTTCTCTCAAAGTAGGTGATCACGTCTGTGTCAAAGTTTCTCTATGAAATTTTTTGATGTGTTTTTGAAATAAGTTAAAGTTGAGTCCAGGGAAAATTTGACCTAATAAAATCATAGAGAAAGTTTGATTAGTTGCATATAGAGTTTCTTTACCTCCATGTTTATCCCATGTACACAATGTTTTTCATGTTTTAATATTGAAGAATTATATACTGGATCCATGTCATGTTTTGAGTCCAGAGGTAGTTTAGTTGGAAGATAATCTTTCTTATTAGGATCAACAAGTCCAGATTCTTGACCAAAGAGAGCAAGTGTTATAGAATAAGGTAATTCATCATGTAAAGGTTTTGTTGAAAACCCATATGGTTGAATAGGAAATATGGGAATCTGAGATTTCTATGAGGGATAAATTCCCCCACTAATTTGATAAGTGAATGAAATTGTGAGGATGAAATTTCCAAAAGCGGGAAGGATGTAAGATCTCAGGTAAATAAAGAATGAAACATTTTAATATTTATTATTATTTGTGAATTAAACATTAATTTTACCTTAAATTAGATATTGTGTTCGACGGAGTACCTCACACCAACAATGGGTTTCTCCGAAATCTTTTGTTTCACATAAGGCTGAGTCTTATTGAAAAATAAAAATAAAATATTATTTTAAATGATAGTTAACACCGAGCCATTTTATTGGCGGGAATAAATAGATCTAACCATATTATTATAAATCATGTTTGTTAGATGTTTATAAATTTATCAAATAAAATTTAGATGCTTAAAATGAGAATGAATCCAATTTTAAGAATAAAATACTATAATAATCCATAAAAGGTCATTTTATGGCCTTTTGATAGTGAAACACTTTTTGAATCTATTTTTTCCCCAATTATACGTTTCTTTTGAAAAAATATACTTATTTTTTAGAAGCGGGATATCATAATTTTCATTGGGAAAATATATGATATTTTTCTGATATAGTTCATTTTTAATGAATAGTGAACAATACTGTGTGTTAAGTCAAAACTGACCTTTAATCTAATTTAATTTTTTGGATAGATTATATTTTTAAATGGTTTTAAATTTTAAATGGATTATATTTTTACCATTTAATCCAACTTTTTTCATTGGATGTAATTTCACATTGAAATTTGAAATAAACCAACATCAATCTTATAGTAGTTTTTACTTATAAAAAAGATGCTTTCTAGTTTTGACAACAAAAATTAATTAATGAAACATTTATTTTTGGAACATGGTAAAATAGTTATAATAATTTAATATTGAATATCAAATTTTTATTTTGGTTAATTTTATGTATTTTTCCAAAAGCGTTAAATTTTTTATGAATAGTGAAAATTCTACTTGGAAGTTAAAAACTGCCTATTTTATTTAAATGAATTTTTATTGCATCTGTAAATTGAATTTCAAAAATCTGACATACATGGTTATCATCAGAAAGTAAAATGTGGTTCAATAGGATGAAAATAATTTTTTGGTGAATAGTAACTTTGGATTTTTATTTACTGCAGTTAAAGGTAAATAGGTTAATTCCAGTTAAAAATAATATTATAATAATATATTATTACATTAACACATGTTGTAGACTTATTTTATGAGTCACGACAGACCAATACAATCCTTGGCAGAGGAGTTTGACAGTTGAAAGCCACACAGGTAAGATAATGACATTAATAACTTTTTATTAAAAGTAAAAATAAAAATATCATAAACATGTATTGTTTTTCAAAAAAAAATTAATGTATTTTTATATAATAGATATCTCTTACTATAAATATTCATTATAAATATAACAATATTTCCCACATCATGGTATTTTATTTATAATTTATAGTCGTCAAATGAATAAATTAATTTATGACACAATGATGATGTAATGATTTCCTCATTAATGATTGTTTTAAATAAATATCATTATAAATTTTAAAATAAATATATTTGTAAACTTTTTATTCCATCCACTAAATTTATTGTTGGGGATAACTTGTTATCTTTGAATTAATGATGGTTTTTATAAAGAATCATATAGGTTTCGATTTTTTTAAAATGTCCTGATATGAACTGTATAACAATTGACATAAATGAATTTTTAAATAAATTAACATTTTATTAAATAATAAAATAGTCCTAAAAATCAAATATTCAGCCAAATGACATATATGATGTTAAAAAATACATTAATAATCAATTTTGGGTCTCTTTGAAATTTATGGTAAATATATTAACCATATAATATGATAATACAAGAATACATGGTAAAAGTTAAATAAGTTATCAAAGGGTAAAATAAAAAAAGATAATGATAAAAAAACCAAAACAAATCTACTTATTATTGTATTATTTTACTTTGACTTATATTATTCGTATCTTCTTATTTAATGAGTTTTAGACCATTTGAAATTGAAAATTATTTTGTAATGAAATAATACATAGAAACATTTCAAAAAATCTCATCCTCTCTATTATAATAGGACACCACCTCTAACCCATTAATCAGACCTATATGGTCCATTGGAATTTCCAACTTCTTCCCTAATACTCTCCCAATAACCCTCTCTTACAGCTAGAAGCCTTACATATAGGCTCTGGGAGCAGTGCAAGCGCGTTGTTGGGTGTACCCAACTTTAATTATTGTCGTTAATAATGTTTAATCGGAGATCTGTTATGATAATAAAACACTGGATCTCTATAATAGAATGAGGAATGAAATATACGAAGGGAGTCTGGGATCTATAAAGAGGATTATCATATGTTGGTTATAATTAATTTAATTAAAATACAAGAATTACCTTGATAGAATTCTCTCTCCAATGTTGTTTCCTGTCACGATCTGATGTGATCCATCGTTGTGTCGTAGAATCCTTGTGTAGGATTCCTCTATCGGTGATCCACACATTCTCCACATATCTCAGACATCTCCAAAGGGATGTTCGGGTACTAGCATGGAATACCCTTTGCTTGTGATGTCTTCCTTTGATCGCCTTGATCCGGTGGTGAAGGATCTCTCTCTCATGCCTTGATAGTGTTCATGGATGAATAGAATACTCTCTTAGCATGTGTGATTTCTCTATATCTATTGTACACAAGCCACAAAATGGCCAGGCTAGTGTGAATTATATATAATAGTGATTTTAATTACTTAGAATAATAATATAAATTACTTACCCGAAATCATTTTTCATTTCATTAAATTATCAGTAAGACCCCATGTCTAAAAATAATAGTTGATATTATTATTACTTGACATGCACTCAACATATTACACAGAATATTATTTAATTAAATAAATAATATTATTTCTCACATATTCCCATAAAAAATACACAGCGTGTATATTAATATACAGGGTGTGTACTTTTTTTTCCATTCCCTTTATTTCCCCCACCACATTTATTAGACCTTGAATAATGGATATTTAATTCTCAAATAGATATCACTACATTACTCACTAAAAAATACATTATTTATCCCATAATATATTCTCTTGAATAACTAGTGTCGACATAAATGTGATCAATCATCTTTAACTCATTATTAAAACACAATCGGGAATATTCTTTATGTAACTTGTTAATTTAATATTTAACTGATATATTTGGACACACTTTGTGTGTGACCCTCTAGGACTCTTTTTCTGCGAAATGAGGCGGAGCCTACCTAATTTCCAAGGTTAGCATTTTGAAAAATTCCCGGGAAACCAATTGAGAAATATGTTAATGTCGTAATGATGTGTCACCTCATATGAACGCTAACCGTGTAATTTAATCTATTTGTCTTGATATCTCGAATGAAGCAGGTTACATGCTACTTCCATCAACCCGTGTGGTCGATTATTCATTCTTTGACTTTTCGGAATTGAACTCACCCATTCCTTACCATGACAATGGGTTTGTTTGGGCTATATAAATTCCATAAAATGGAATAAGATATCTACTTCCTTTATGGAAGAGAAGGTAAAAATCCTTTCTTGCATTACCTATTAATGCGATATTACTCGTAACATACCCAACATATCCTACCTCACTGCAAAATAGTGTGTCGTCACTATTTTCATCAATATATCTATGTTTGTGAGTTGAAATACCCATTAATAATAATCATAACATCTAAGTACCAATATACACATCAAAAGTTAATAAAAACCAATGACACAATGAAATATAAATTTCCTACTGGTGTGTCTTGTTCTCATAATATCCTCATAGATATTACCAATGGAGCACACCATGAGAAGGTGCCACAATTATTTTTGAGTCATCACCAAAAATGGCATGTATTATTTGTTTCTCTAATAAAATCATTCGTTCAAAATCATATATTAGATAACAGTGTTATGGAACTTCAGGGTTCTTATCACATCAGGGATCTACTATGACCTTTTAATGGAACATCTATCCTTATGAAAATATCACATGTATTATCAGACAGAAAAAAATCATGATTTGATCAGGTATTTATTAATGAATAATGTAAAAATTAGTTGGTCCTAGGATACCAACTCCAACAGAATCTTTCTTGGACTAGAGCCAACTTCTAACAACCTTTAACCCACTAGCTCGCACATGATATTCACGCTTCTACTGAGATAGGTCTTTGGTCAAGGGGTCTTCTACGTTTTCTTCTATGGAAACTCTTCTCACAACAACTTCATCCCTTTGATATAAATATTTCAAAAGGTGATACTTCTGGAGTATGTGTTTTTTTAGTTGATGTGACCATGGTTCTTTTGAAAGAGAGACCAATGAATTATTATCGAAATACAATATTATAGGATCGTAACTGTTAGGCACCACATCAAGATCCTTGACAAATTTCTGAATCTAGATGGATTACATGGCTACATCATAAGCCATTATATATTCAGACACCTCTGTAGAATCAGCGATAAATAGTTGTTTTCAACTATTCGACGTCACAACTCCTCCATTGAGACCAAAAACATATCTAAATTGTGATTTTAAATCATTGTGATTGATCAGAAAACTAGCATTAGTATACCCTATAATGACCAGCTCCACCTATCCTCTATACACCTAGAACAGATCATTAGATCTTCTCAGATACTTAAAAATAGTCTTAACAACAGTCTCATGTTGTTCTCGAGGATCTGTTTGATATCTTCTTACCATGATCATTTCATAGGAATCATCAATCCTGGTACATAATATAGCATACATGATGGATCATATAGCCAAAGTGTATGGGATCTTACACATTCTATCTTTCTCCTATTGTGTTTTAGGAGACATTTTCTTAGAAATATATAGGCAGTGAGATATCGGAACCACTCCCCTCTTGCATTGTTCCATATTAATCTATTTAGTATCTAGTTGATGTATTTACCCGACATACTCCATGTAGCCTCTTGGATCTATCCCAAATGATATTGATCCCTAAAATGTAGGATTCTTCACCCATGTCCTTCATCAATAAACACTTGATCCACCGGTCTTTAACTGACAGTAATTCTTGTACATCATTTCGTATAAGTAATATGTCGTCTACATATACTACTAGGATAATGACCACAATCCCATTAAACCTCTTATAAAGACTTGGCTCAAATTCAATATTAATGAATCCAAATTATTTTATGGCTTCATCAAATTGAATGTTCCATGACATGGATGGTATATTTAATAAATAAATGGATTTTTGCAACAAAAAACCATATTTCGATTCAACTGGTGTCACAACACTTTCTGGTTGTGTCATATAGACATCTTCCTAAAGGTTCCCATTAAGGAAGGAAGTTTTGACATCCATTTTCCAAATCTCATAGTCATGGTAATATTCTTTGGAATGTATGATTCTTGTTGATTTAATCATGGAAACTGGAGGGAAGGTTTTGTCATAGTCAATTCCATGACACTATCTAAATCCTTTAGCCACTAGCCTTGAATTATAGGTGCTAACATGACCTTATATGTCTGTGTTTCTCTTAAATACCCGCTTTCATCCAATAGGCGTTCCATCAACTAGCTCATCGAATAAAACAAAGAATTGGTTTGGATACATGGAATCCATCTCAGAATTCTTAGCTTCTAGCCATATTGCAGCTTTTGAGCTTTCAACTTCATCCTTATTAGATAGAGGTTCATAATTTCCATCAATAATGATTAACTATACTCATGGTCTAGGAAACCAAATCTCTTTAGTTCTCATACTGATCCTGAGCTCTTACACAGTACTTATGTTTCTGGAACCTCTTCCATAGGGACCTGTGGAACTTGTTTCTATACCAACTCTAGTGTATCTTGAACATCAAATTCATCAAATTCAATCTTCCTCCCACTATCCTTTTTGTAGATGATCTACCTCTCATGAAAGATGGCTTGTATGGAAACAATCACTTTCTTCTTTGAAGGATTATATAGGTAAAACCCTTTCGTTTCCCTGGGAAATCCTATAGAGAAATACCTTTGGGCCTAGGGTGCTAGTTTGTGGCCTAAAAAGGTCTTAAAAAATTCACCACTTCCCCATACATGTGTGTGTAAATAAATTGGTTTCTTTCTATTCCATAACTTAGAGGGAATTCTATTTTCCGCCTTAGATGGTACTCAGTTTTAATGTGTATGTTGCAGTTTGAAATGAAAATCCCCAAAAGGATAAAGGAAGATCTACATGACTCATCATCGACCTCAACCTATCAATCAAGGTGTGCTTCCTCCTTCCACTAACACCATTACACAATGGTGTATAAGGATAAGTGAGCTAAGATAGAATCACATAATCCCATATAAGATTGATGAACAAGTGGTTAAGATATTCTCCACCACGATCCAATCAAGGATTTTTTATCTTCTTACCAAACTGATTCTGAACTCCATTCTTGAAGTCCTTTAATTTATCAAATGACTCTAACTTATACCTCACTATGTAGAGATATCCATATCTACTAAAATAGTCAGTAAAATTAATGAAGTAAGAATATCAACCTCTAGCTTCTACTAGAAATGGACCCCACACATATGTGTGCACCAATCATAGAAGATCTATAGACCTTTCACCCTGTCCAACAAAAGGAGGCTCGGTCATTTATCCTTGTTAACAACTGTGACATCTATCATGTGGATTTGTCTCAGTGGAGTCTAAATATTTATCTTGGAATATCTTTTTCAAATTTTTCTCCTTTACATGACTGACATGGTGATGCCACAACTGGGTGATGAAAGAGTCATTTGAGTTAGTTTCTTTATTTATTTCCAACACTTGATTTTCACAATTTAATACAATCAACCCATTATTTAAATGTCACATACCATAAAATATTTTGTTCTAATAAATGAATCATCCCCTATTCCCAAACACGATTATAAATCCATCGGTATCCCAACATTATAAAAAATTATGTTTTTGGATACACTAGGCACCTAAAAATAGTTATGTAAAACAAAAATCATTATAGTTGTCATTGAGAGATGGTAATCACCAATGGCCAGCAAAGCCAGCCTCATGCCATTGGCAGCTCAAAGATCCACCTCTCCTCTAGAAATCATTTTAATATTACTTGGTTCCAACATAAGATAATAGATGTTATCCCCATAAGCTGTATGTAATACCCAATGTGTAGAAATGGAATGATTACACTGGTAACGAACACACCTTTATAATCCCCACACTTCTGGGTGCACTTCCTCTTTCAGTGGATTTAATTTCCACATTCAGAACATACGGTCTCCTATTCCTAGCCCTAAATTTGGATCCTCCCCATCTTGGAAGGATGTTTCTTAGGGTCTTCATAACATTTATGAGTCTTTTTCCATTTTCCCTTGTCCATCCTTTTCTTATCTAGCATAAGTACTGTGGGTTTGTCATGCCCCATGTCTTTACCTACCTGGAGAATTATGGTTACATGTTCCGATAGACTCTTCTCATTGTTTCTAATGTTATAGTTGATAATAAATCTAGAGAATGTCTTGGTATGTGATGATAGGATGTGATCTTTAGGTAACCCATCCCAGAAATTTATCGCTAAGATGTCCAGGAATTCAATGTAGGTAATAATCGTGACTAGATGATGCTCAATAGGTGCAGAATCTTCAAGATTAGTTTTAAAAAATGTGTTGGAGATCTCATTTCTCACCTGTCTCACCTTCTCTTGGTAGAGATCCTTAAAGTGAAAAATCATGCTATACACGTCAATGTTTTCTTATTGCATCAATAGATCATTAAGCATGGATGATAGCATGAATCAATGAACATTTTTGGTATCATCCATATGTTTCATATATAGAGATAGTTCCTCATCACTGGCCTCTTTTCATGGTGCCTCTAGAATAGGCTCTTCAAGCACCTATAATTTTCTCTCAAGTTGAACGATGATGCATAAACGCCTCTTCCATTCATGGAAATTGGTGGCGATGAGAATATTTTCCTTCTCGATTATGGTTCACAGTGATATGATTAAAGTCATTTTTATTTCAATTTTAACAAATTAAGATAAGGAATGTATTGGTACTTTATCATGAGAACAATGTGTCAAATAAATAAATTTATACTTAATAATCTCCAACAATTTTATAGAAAATCAATAGTCATCGCCATTGACATCGGAATGTTCTGTTTCTTGAATATCCTTATGGAACAGGTCCATGTTTCCCTATGCATTACCCCTACTATGGTTGGTCAAGAATCATGAAGTGTTTATTAGGTAGGAATTACCAATACCAACTACATTAACTCAATTCTCCTTGATCTTCTTAGTGGACTCCCCAATACTGAAATCCTTTTATTTTGGATTTCCTCACCCTTTGCCTTTGGGTCACACCATGTCCTTCTATGATAGTCAACACACTAAACTATTTGGGTTCATGTTGCACCTTTCCACATGTCCACATTTGTATCTCCTAGATTTTATTTCACCTTGGATCCTAGATTGAGCCACCTCTACTAGCTGGGTAGCTCAATCCATTACATATTCTTTTATCGCACACAGAGGTGATGGGTAAAATTGGGTTTTACATAAATGAAACATTGGGCACGCAGGACCTACATATTAATGAGAAGAAGGATCTCAGGCCAACAAACTAAATTTAAATAAAATAATTAAAATAAACCATTAACATACAAAGTTCTTGGTCTATCTCATGATCATCCATACAGGCAACAATATTTACGCATAAATAAAACTAGAATTCAATTCTGTATTCGATCTTGTTTATGATAAATCACTCTCGAATAAATTAATTATCCTTAATTAATCAAATCCTTTTATCTTAAACCCATTTTTTAATTTCCTTGAGATTATCATCTATCATAATTTTAAACAAATAAATTCATTTAAAATTATCTTTTTATTTTACTTGTACCTTGGAGGAAACTCAATGAATTCCAATTTGTAACTACCCAATGAGTAGAAATGAACATTATGAAAATTTTAAATTAAACACATTTATCTAAAATGCCTATTTTATGTTGTACCTCATCTTTATGCCTACACTATGGTACAAGTATTAAGGGTTTGTATAATATAAAAAACTTTTTAACAAATCTGCATAATTTTGATGATTATACGGTATGTAGTTCAAAATATAGGATGTGTAATTTTGGAACTGTCCATCCAAAGTACATACCCATGGACATTCCATGTAGATGTACTTCAAAAAAAATTTAGAGTACACATCATGTTCAGTGGGATACACAACATGTAGTATCTACGTTACACAGTTTCTAGTAGCCAAGCTGTTTTCAGTGTTCGTGGTCCAAACCTATCTTAAATGGAATACACACCCTGTTCAGTGGACCACACAACATGTAATCTAGAAACCATGTGAGATATATTCATGGTCAACAAACTGTGTCATTTATGAATTAGAAATACTCTGACACATGGCCTGATTTAGAGGACCAGTTCGATGCATTGAACCTAGACTACACTGCGTGTACATATGAATACACACCATGAATTCTTCTATTGTATGACCAAGAATGTTTGTAACCTCCGGATGAGATCCAATGTTTTTATTTAATTCAAAATTAAAATGAAAAATCTTTTCTGTAAGGTGAGTGAGAAATGAAATAGGAGGAATAGATCTCAAGACTTAGATTTGGAGAATGATTAAATTGAATTGAAACAAATAAATTATTAAATGTGTACATTACTAATAGAAATATAAATAATTAAAATCAACGATATGACCTCTCTGATACCACTTGGTGGTTCATGGTGAAACAGAAGCACGTTGGTTCGTGTAACCAACTTAATTTTTTCTGATAACGATGTTTAATCTAAGATCTGTCACGATAATAAAACACTGGATCAATACAATAGAATAAACAATGAATTAAAATAATGGAGTTCCAGAACCATATATAGGATCATCATATGTAGTTTATAATTAATTTAATTAAAATAAAATAATTACATTGATGGAATTCTCTCTCTGTTGATATTTCTGGTCATGATTTAATGTGATATCTCGTTGCATTGTGGAATCCAAGTGTAGGATTCCTCTATCACTGATCCACACATTCTCTAGGTATCTTGGAATTATCCAAATGGATATCTGAGTTCTAGTGTGTAAGAAAATTTGCTTGTGATTACCACCTTCAGTCGCCTTGATCCGGTGGAGAAGGTTATATCCCTCATGGATTCAGAGAGTTCATAGAAGAAAAGAATTCTCTCTTGGCATGAGATCTTTCTCTAGATCCATTATACACAACTCACAAAATGGATATGATAATTAGAATTATATATAATAGGGATTTTAATAACATAGAATAATTAAATTAATTAATTCCCCAAAATCATTTATTTATTTAATTTAATTCTTAGTAATAGCACATTCCTAATAATAACAGTTGAATGTTATTATTACTTGACATGCACCCTGCGTATTACACCAAATATTATTTAATTAAATAAATAATATTATTTCATACATATTCTCATAAAATAATACATGTCTTGTGTATTGATATAAATATCATGAACATCTGTTTTCTTTCATTCACTTTATTTCCTCCACTATATTTATTAAACCAAGAATAATGGCTATTTATTTTTGAAATAAATATCACTGTATTACTCACTATTAAATATAATATTTTTTGATAATATATTCTATCAAATAACCAGTATCAAAGTAAATGAGATCAGGAATATTAAATAATTATTAAACCACAATCATGAATAATCTTTATTCAACTTTTTTAATTAATATTTATTTGGGATACTTGGACAGACTTAGTGTGTGACCCTCTAGGAGTCATTCTTAGGGGCATTTGGCTAAGCCTACCTAAATTCCAAAGATTGAATCTCGAAATAGGGCAAGGCACCATATAGAAAGAATTTATCTCCACAATGATCTGTCACCTCCTTCAAACACTTACTATGTAATGTAATCTCTTTGTCTTGATATCTCAAATCAAGCAGGTTTCATGCTAGTGCCATCAACCCATGTTTTCAATTATTCATTCTTTGACTTTCCATAATTTCACATGATCACTCCATTCCATGTCCATGGATTTATTTAGACTATATCAATTAATTAAAAGGGCCTAATATATCTACTTCCATTACAAAATAGAAGAGACAAATCATTTCTCTCATTATCTATTAATGCAGTATTACTCGTGACATAGCCAACATATCCTACCTCACTACGAACATTATGTCATCATAATTTTCATCAATAGATCTATTTGTGCGAGTTTTTATACCCATAAATAATAATCATAAAGTATAAGGACCAACACACACGTTTGTAGATAGGAACATCCAATGACACTATGAAATGTGGATTCCATACTAGTGTGTCTCGTTCTCATAATATCCTCCAGGATATTACCAAGGGCGCACACCATGAGAAGGTTCTTCAATGTTTTATGAGTCCTCTTCCCAAATGGAATGAATTATTTTTTTCACTTAAATAACATCATATGGTCATAGAAAAAATATTCCTGAATAGTTTTAGGGTGCTTCCGTGTTCTTGTCATGGTTCGGATCCACAATGACCCTTTAATACAATAACTATCCGTAGGACATTATCACACGCATTATCATGAAGAAGAACAATCAAGATGTGATAGGGTATTTATTACTGAATAAATTAAAAATTAGAGGTTCTAGGCATCCAAATTCAACATTACCTTTGGAATAAGGCTCTTCAATAAAGCCTTTTGGTTCAAACCAAAGGGAGTTACCAGATTTAAATGTATCATATACCCTTAAGTTATCTTATTTTATTTTATATATTTACTCCATATTGTCTTCTTATTCATTGTTTACATAAAAAAACCAGTATCCTAAATATAATAGGTTATTTTTATGTGATGGATTTGAACTATACTACCTCACACCTCAATATAATGGATACGAACATACTATTTCTGTGGATGGTGAACTACTGCCTCACAAAATAATGATTTTTCAATTTCTCCTAATGCCTCTCATGATAGAAATTATGATGGAACTATATTTATATGTGATATATATTATTTTTATATTTTCTCTCTGCTTATGTATTTTTCATTTACATCATACCTTTATGGTTTTCATAATGGGTAAATACGATAATTTCATTTGATGAAGTGCAGACTATTGCCCCCTCAAGGTAATATGACTCTTTTATGCCATACATGGAACATATAAATGATTAAATTAATGAAATTATATATATGATATTATATTGGAATTACAATATAACTAGTTATCATTACGTTTTCATTCCCTTACATATGAAATAGAAATGAAAGCATCATTCATGCGTATGTACGACTTACTGTCTCCATCAATGGTGCATTTCATTTCTTATCATCAAATGTAATGTAATATTATAAATAAATATATATACTAGATATAAATGATATATATGATATCTAAATCACGAAAATCATTCAGGATATAATGGACTTTATACCACATGGGAAAATTTTAATTATAAGAAGTTCTTTTTTTACTCAAGAAAAAAATATCAACAAAACTATCGTTAATAACATAAATGATTATGTAATGTTTATAATGTGGAAATAAGTGATATAAAAGTAATAATAAACATGAAAAGTCTTCTGATTCAAGTATAAATTAACTTTAGTTTATTATTTATGAGATTAAAGAACGAACGAGTCATGTCAAACATGAGTTAAGGGACTTCATCTCAATATCCTTTCATTGAGGAATATTTTTATTTACACATGTCATTCTTTTATATGGTGTTTAAAACCATGTGACTTTTAATTTCTTTCAAAGGGAGTCTATTTCTATGAAGTTTTTTACTAAATGATAACGAAAATGTTAATCACGAAACCACCCGTATATGTAAAAAATGCCCAATAACCGTAACAAATTCATTACACATAAAACAAGCATAATGAAAAGATAATATTTCCAAATTGAAATCACAATATATCATTTCAATATATTGACATAATCAATGCTTTATAAAACCATTCTCAAAACCCATTAAAACATTTAATAAAGTGATTTTTGAATCAATGTGTCCCATACATCTTTGAATCTTTTTAAAGAAACTATATTTTCAAAATATTCATGTCGATATAAATAAATACATAAACCCGTTTTTAAAACATAGACTTTAATGAGAATGAATTAGTGGAACAAATAATTAAAACATTTAAAACAATATTTTAGTTAAAGAGTTCCTATCCAAATGAGAGACGCTTGAATACAAATAACTGAGAAATAACATTAATCCAAGCATATAATACCATTAGAATAAGGAGATTCATGATTTAATATGTCAAAGGGAAGAATATAAACCATATATACTGTAATTGGTGTTTAAAAAAAATTAGTCTCAATAGAAAGAAAATTGAGACAAAGACCTTTACAAAGATCATATCCTTGGATTAAGCACAAATCAATGACATAATTATGTGTGAAAAATAAAAATACACCCAATATAAGTGGATATTATGTGTAAACCGACGAGAGGTCATTAACACATATTCATTGCATGAAATAATAAAGAAGTAGGAGTTTAAACCAATGAATTAAAATTGGGTTATGTTCTTCTCTTATTGAAATTTTACAACCAACTGACAACACTTAAAAATTCATAAAATCGGTTGATGAGAGAGAAATGGGTCTCTCATCACGTGGGCATAAAATTTACAGCAATAAGGGTATATAAGAAACTATCCCAACATTTGAGAATTGAAATTTAATGTCATAACATAAATGTAGTCTTTGACTAGAAGAGTAGGGTGAAAGTTTCTCTTACTAACTTGCACTTCTGGAAATAAAGACATTTGGGACGGGCCATTTGTGTCGGGATCCCATCGCTAATGTGCTTTTGTGAAGGGGGTCCGCGCAAATAACCCGTTGAGGAAAACGACATCGCAACAACAATTATTTGCGACGGTCCCGTCACGAAAAGTATTATTTGCGACGTGAAATATTCCCATCACAAATATTAGTCGTTATATTTAAAAAACATTTTAAAAAAATTATTCGCGACGGGCCCCTCACAATTACTATTTCCGATGGGCCTGTCGCAAATAATTTTTTAAGTAAAATAAAAAAATATTACTAAATTATTTTAATTAATTTAATAATAATACAATTTGCGACGGGCATAGTATCCTGTCGTAAATAATATAAAAAAATAAGAATATATTAATAAATTATTTTAATTAATATAACAATAATCCAATTATAATTCAAAAATAAAAAAGTAAAAAAATATTAATAAATTATTTTAATTAATATAATAATATAATTATAATTCACAAATAAAAACAATAAATTATTTTATTTAATATAATAATAATGTAATTATAATTTAAAATTAAAAAATAATAAATTATTAATAAATTATTTTAATTAATATAATAATATTAGAATTATAATTCGTAAATAAAAAAAATATTAAAAAGTTATTTTAATTTATATAATAATAATAAAATTATAATACATTCAAATATTAAAATAATTCAAATATTACAAAAAAAATATAATTAAATTATAATATTATAAAATTTTGATATATATATATAATTTAATATTATATAATATAAATAATATTATTATTCATATTAATATTGTTATTTAAAAATATAATATTATTTATATTTTATAATGAGATAGAAACTGCGAATAGAAAAAAATTCATATTTTGATTTAACAAACATTATAACATAAAAACAAACTCTAATCTGAAGGAGGGGGGAGGGGAAGGGGGGTCTGCAGATGCTGGTGGAGAAAACTCCATCCCTAAACCACAAGTGAGTCGGCACATGTACTCCATCTGCTCATTATGCTGCTACTGCCACCGACTCATCTGCTCCTCGTACAGCTGCTGCTGGCTTCGACGCTCCTCCTCCCGCTGCTGCTGCTGCTGACACATCTCCTCCTGCTCCTATCGGAGACTCTCTATCAGTTCTGTCTGAGATCGCAATTGATCCTCATACTGTGTAGTAGAAGAAGATGCACGTGCTCCTCTCGAGTTGGATGCCGACATCGCAGCACTACCATAATAATCTCCGGGAGTCAGTCGAGAGATGATACCAACTACCCGACCCTTCTCGAAGGCATACTGGGTGGCCTGCATCCATGCCGCCTCATCAAACTGATGGCCACTGGTCTGATCTGATGCCTCAGCCTGACTCTCAGGCTGGGTCTGTGACGCTGCGGGCTCATATGACTCCTGTAGTTGAAATTTAAAATTAAAATTGTGAATATATTATATGTAGTTAATTTTGAAACATGAAAACATATAATACTGACCAAGATGTGATGCTGATGATCACCTATGAGCTCCCCAGTAGTAAGATCACTATACATCCTTCGATATACGTCGTACTCCGTAATATTGGGGTGCACGACAGCCTATAAGTATAAAAAATAAACTCTTAATATTTATAGTTATATAAAATATTAATAAATAATCTACGTACCAGATGATGTCTATGAGTACTGAAAGTACGACTCCCAGCTCGATGAGTCACCTGTTGTCTTCCCCGATTCTGCCTCCCCACCGATGATCTATTCTGAAAGGCATCACTCAACCAGTGCACACATAATCCATCCCATACGTGGGATGAAATGTACTGTGGTCGGTGCGTTCTACAGGAGTCATCTAAAACGGATACTCCTGCTTTCTTCATGGCCGCTCTCCTCAAGTTGTGCAAAAACTAACGAAAGCGATCACACATGACCACCTCCCATGCATCGTGGATGGCTCCACGTATGGTATCCTTGATCAGATACCATAAACCATACAAATAAATCAAAATATCAAGTTATAAATGAAATAATTTTCAAAATAAAAATTATTTATTTACGTACGTTCCATCCAATGGCCGAACATGGCCTGCTTCACATCAATGGGAATCTGCTCCAATGTGGTCCAATGCTAAGAGAAATAGTTTCACAAAATAGCGCTGCCCTATCTGACTGCTATATGCGGAAAACTGTAAAAATAATAAACATTTATTATGTGAATTGATTAATGAAATCTTAGTCAAATCCACAGGTTATCACACAGGTTATCACACCTCCCTGTGCATGGATCAAACCCAACACGTGGATGTTGCTCGGGGATGGGGTCAGGAATCATCAATCGTGAAAGATTGTGCCCCCTCCGCGTACGCCTTGAAGCACCTTCTGGCTGAGGGTCATCTGCCAGCAACTCATCCGCATTGAAAGACATGTCAGCATCTATCAACCCACGAAATGTGTCGTCATCCATCTGTAACAGAAAATATTAATTTTGTTAGAAAATAACTGATAATTACTATTATATATACATATATATTAGTTATGATTATATATAATTGACAAGGAATTCTTTCAGTGTTCATCTTCATCATCATCTTCATATATGCCAATGTCATCTTCATATTCCTCCTCAACATCATCAATATCCATTTAAGTTCCAGTTGCTTCATCTCATACTATTTCAAATTCATATGTGACATCATTAACATCATCGTCATCACCAACTCTTAAATGTGGGGTGTCATCATCGATAGTCATGTATCTTTGTAAAAAAGATTGATTTTGAGTACGCTCTTGAAAAACTTCAATTCCTTGCACATCAGTGAAAGAAAATTCACTTTGACTAAACTGATTGTCTCAAATTTTGATTTTTATTATACTCCACCAATCATTCAAACCTTTTGACGTAGAACAGTACTTTGCGTAATAAACGTGATGTGCCTGTTGAGCCAATATTAGTGGTTCATTTACTGTGATAACACTTTTACATTTAATATCGATGATTCCATGAGTCGGATGAACATGCACACCTCTCTCTGTATCCAACCACCGACATTTGGACATGGTTATGTAATGTTGTCAAGATAACAGAGTTCAATGATTTCATCAAGCATGCCATAAAAGTCAACATCATTTTCTCGATGATGAGATCCTCTCAAGCTAACTCCACTGTTCATTGTTTTTTTATTCCCCATATGCATGTGTATGAAACCGAAATCCATACACCACATATGCATTATAAGTTTTAACATGTTTGGAAGGTGGGTTACTCAATATACACAACCGTTTGTCAGTTTTATCAGCATGATGAGACACCTGAAAATATGTGATATAATTATCAATATAGTAAACTATACATTGAATGAGTTGCTAAAAGATAATGAATTTATGTTACTAGTTTTTGAAACCAATGAGAGAAATTTTTCTGTCAGCGTTCTTCGAGAGCAACTGCTGTAATTTGTTGAATTTGTTTCTTGATATGATTATAATACAACCTATAAAAACAAAATTTATTTACTATAACATAAATTATAGAATATGTGATATACACACATACAATACAACTGATGTCATCTCTTCACAGTTGAGCAGAACATATGTATGAGCACTGTGATATTAATCATCCGAAGTCCAGCGTTCATGAACTCCACCAAAACCAAGATTTGGCTGGTTGAAAACGATAATTGGTTGTTGATGTCATCAATATTCCTCTCGTTCTGTCCCATTCGGTTGCGTTTTGAACGATACTCTGATTCAAAATAATGGGAGCAGAAAAACGATATTTCCTCTTGCAAATAAGCTTCCACAATAGATCCCTCAACAGATGCTTTGTTATGTACTTTTCTTTTTATATTTTTCATGCATCGTTCGAATGGGTACATCCATCGAAACTATACTGGACGTCCACATTTGGATTCATATGGAAAATGTAATATCAAATGTTCCATTGAGTCGAAGAAAGACAGCAGAAATATTTTTTCCAGTTTACATATAATTACAACAACATCTCCTTCAAGTTTTCCTAGAGAATCATAATCTGTTGTAGCCGCACAAATGTCCCAAAAAAAATATGACATGCCTGTTATGGAATCCCAAATCACAAAATTCAACAGACCTCTTAATCCAGTGGGTATAAGTCCTTCCATTATAACATGACAATCATGACTTTTTAATCCAGTAATATGACTATTCTTTACAAATCTACCCAAATTGGAAGCACAACCATATGGAAGTCTCAAATCTGTAATCCACTGACAAAATAATAAATGGCATTCTTTAGACAGTGTATAAGCTGCTTTTGGTTTCAGTAACCTTTCTGTTCTGACATTCTCAAACAGTGCCAGTTCTGGATGCCTGCAAATTTGGGTATGATATAAATGTGCATTTACATTGTCTTTGATCTTTCCTGACGTATCCAAAACTGTATGAAACAAATTATCAAAATAGTTCTTCTTAATATGCATGACATCTAACATGTGGCGGACCAACAAATCAGAACAATATGGAAAATCCCAAAATATTCTACGTTTAATCCAATTGTGTTCTTTCCCAAAACCAGAAATTTTCTGTTGGTTTATTATGGGACAAATAGTTATGGGAGGTAATGAAAATGCAACTGATTTTAACTCCATACCTGATAGCATTTTTGGAGGTCCATCCCTTTCAACTATTCTATTTCTGAAATGAGATATGTTTCTATGAAGGATGATCAGCTGGAAGAAATATGCGATGACAGTCAAAATAAAAAGGTTTCTTTCCATGAATGATCATAAATTCTTTGTTCTCTCCCATGCAGTAAGGACATGATTTCTAACCATGTGTACTCCAGCCAGATAACATCCCATAAGTCTGGAAGTTACTAATTGTCCATATCAATGCGGCTCTCAGTATGAAATTCTGTTTCGTAGCAACATCATATGTACTTACACTAGTACTCAACAATAAACATAATTCATCAATCAATGGTTTAAAAAAAACATCAGTATTCTTCTTCATATGTCCTGTAATTAGTAAAGTCAAAAAGATATAGGGATCCATCATCAACATCCATGGAGGTAAATTGTACAGAGTTAAAAAAAACAGGCCAACATGAATACTGACTACCATAATATCTGAACGGATAGAAACCATCAGTGGAAAGGCCCAGTCGAACATTTATAACTTCTAAAGCAAAGGATGGATGCAATCTATCAAAATGTTTCCATGAATCAGCATCAACTGGATGAATCAAGATTTTACCAGTTGAAATATTCACTTTATGCTATGACATCATTGTCGCTGTATTCTTAGACATGAATAAACTTTGTAGTCTTGAGGTAAGAGGAAAATATCTCAATTATTTTACAGGAATCAAACCAAACATCCCATGTTTCCCTTCTTTATATCTCGGTTTCCCACATGTGGGGAAACTATCAAATGACTCATTTTCCCCAGAATATAAATTGCAGTCATTTGAACATGCATGAATATTCTGACAAGTATGTCCCAAATTTCGAACTAGCCTCTTACTCTCATAGTAATTTGTAGGAAAAACATTTCCTTCAGGTAACAGTGTTTTAAGAAAAGAAAATATCTGGTCAAAATAGGTGTTTGACATTCCGTTATCTGACATGATAGCCTAAATTTTTCAACTGCTTATAATTTGCTCATCTTACAGCCAGGATATAATGCATCCTCAGCAGACCTCAACAACTTATAAAATTCAGACGGTGCCAACTCAGTATTTGATGTTATATCAGCCGGAGTTTCTGTAGGTTGAACAGATGAACCTGCAACATCATGTACTAAATCTTGAAACCGACATGGATCCATAATCAAGTTGGTATCACCTACTCTAAAACTTCGTTCACCGTGTTGATACCAAAAAACATAATCTAGTTGAATACCAAAACGCAAGAGATGTTCCCCCACTTTTTCAAACATGTCAAATGTTCTCAATGCAATTTTTCTACAAGGGAATTTTATTGTTCCTTCTGAAACAAATTCTGGATTTGATGCCGCAATTGATAAAAAGTCTCCACACCCTCTATATATAACGGATTTAAACCAGAATCGTTTGGATTTGTACATTAATTTATCCATATACGGTCATCTAATAATGACTGTTGATGACCTCGTTGTTCCATATTTTTCTATAAAATATTAAAAAATTACTAGTTTTGAATAATTTGTTAGAAAAAACACTTAAGCAAGGATAATTATAGAGTTAAATCAGAAACGACTGACGCAAACTTTTTATTGGGATAGACCTAAAAATTGACCCCTTATGATTTTGACCTGTTAAGAATAAAGCAAAACTTGTTACAATTATTGATAATTTTAATATTATATAACATTTTCATTATTTTATATAAAACTAATATTATTTTTTCATAAATATTAATTATATAATAATAACATTATTACATTATAGGTATATTTTATTATTAATATTAAAATAATATAATTTTTTATATTATATATAATTCTCCTTTCATCTGTGTGTTTAACATTCTATCTCCGTAGGTAATATTTTAATTCACTTTCAACTCTCAATTGGTTAGTAGGTTGATAATTTTGAAAAATAATGCAAATATTACATATAGAGACAAAAACACACAGATGAAAGGAGAATTGTATATAATATAGAAAATTGTATTATTTTAATATTAGTAATAAAATATACTAATAATGTAATAATGTTATTATTCCTAATTGTTGGTTATTATTCCTAATTATTGGTTATTATTCCTAATTATAGGTTATTATTCCTAATTATTGGTTATTATTCCTAATTAATGTTAATTGTTGGTAAATATTGGTAAATATTGTTAAATATTGGTAATTATTAGTAATTATTACTAATTATTGGTTACTATTGTAAATTATTACTAATTATTGGTAATTATTAATAATTATTTGTAACTATTAATAATTATTGGTAATTATTGTTAATTATTACTAATTATTGGTAATTATTACTAATTATTGGTAATTATTACTAATTATTGGTAATTATTATAATTATTGGTAATTATTACTAATTATTGATAATTATCGATAATTATTACTAATTATTGTTAATTATTAATAATTATTGATAATTATTACAAATTATTGGTAATTATTGATAATTATTACTAATTATTGGTAATTATTGATAATTATTACTAATTATTACTAATTATTGGTAATTATTGATAATTATTACTAATTATTACTAATTACTATTAATTATTACTAATTATTGTTAATTATTACTAATTATTGGTAATTATTGGTAATTATTGGTAATTATTGGTAGTTATTGGTAATTATTGGTAATTGTTCCTAATTGTTGGTAATTATTCCTAATTGTTGGTAATTATTCTTAATTATTGGTAATTATTCCTAATTATTTGTAATTATTCCTAATTATTGGTAAATATTGACTATTATTGGCAATTATTGGTAAATATTGGTAAATATTGGTAATTATTGTAAAAAATTGACAATTATTGACAATTATTGGTAAATATTAGTAAAAATTGAAAATTATTACTAATTATTGGTAATTGTTGTTAATTATTACTAATTATTCATAATTATTGATAAATATTGTTAATTATTATTATTTATTAATAATTAATGTTAATTATTTCTAATTATTATTAATTAAACCAAATTAATTTTAATTTTTCATAATTACTGCTAATTAATTGTAATTATATCTAACTATATTAAATTAATTAGTGTTAAATTGTCTCTAATTACTGTTTTTTATTAATAGTTATTCATAATTATGTCTAATTAGAAATAAGAAAAAATAAATAAATAAATTTCAAATAAATAAATAAATAAAATAAAATAAATATTAAATTAAAATTCAGATAAAAACCTTGAACTTGATTTCGTTGTCAATGTTGAGCCGCTGTAGTTGTAGGACACCACTAACTGAGTCCTCGAAGTCGGAAAAAAAATTACAACTGATCGCCGTAAGAAGTTCAGAGTGAAAAAAACTGTAACGGTTGGTAGTATTTATAGGTTAGATTAATTGCGACGGGCTTATTTGCGAGGGGATTCCCGTCGAAAATAAAGATATTAGTGATGGGCCCCATCTCAAATAACCCTGGCCGCATTTAATTATGGGCGGCATTGAAATGGTTATTTGCGACGGGACCCGTCGCAAATAACCCCTGCCGCCAGAAGATTTGCGACAGGCCTGCAGCCCCATCGCAAATAGTCTTTAACCATCGTCGGTTATTTGCGACGGGGTTAGAACCCCGTCGAAATTAAATTTCACTCGGTTTCGCGCACATTTCGCGCCAAACCATTTTCCACGGTTAAAAGAAACCCGTCTCTAATAGTATTTAACCGCCGTCGGTTATTTGCGACGGGGTTAGATCCCCTTCATAAATAAATTTCGCCCGGTTTGGCGCACATTTCGCGCCAAACCATTTGCGATGGGTAAAAGAAACCTGTCGTAAATAACAACTTATTTGCGATGGGAAACTATTCCCATCTCAAATAAGCCCTTGCATAAGGTATTTGCGACAGGAATAATTCCCGTCGCAAATACCCCATCGCTATTATCCATTTTTCCTGTAGTGTTGGTAACTTATGAAACATACAACACATGAAAGAATGTGTCACGACCCGTCCCCTGGGGCTCATATCATGAATACCCCAAGCCCGCCTTCCATAGTCCATGGGCTGGTGACTAGCACCAGAGGCATAAATACATAAACTGGGAAGGAATTGCCTTTATAAACAGAAACACATAGAATAGAGTACCAAACATGAAGTAAACCACTAAGTAAAACTGTATACAAAAGAGAGTGTTGGATGTATAGGGGATAGAAATACAAGCCCCACAGTAAAGAACAATACAACTAAAATGCATGTACAGCTGATGAAAAATAAGTATGTAGAAACTGGGTCGTCCATCGGGTTCCTACCTGAAGGATAGGTACAGATGGAATCTTCAGCACTCCACGTCCGACTGTCTACTCCATGTACCATCTCACCAAATGGTCCACCTCTAGGTTCCATCCAGTCCTACTACTCTTTGCTTCAGTCAATGTTTTCCGACTTCTGCAACCAACACAACAAGGTGCGGGCATAGCCCATGCACGGGTGATTATAATGATACTATGTAGGGATCCAAATCAAAAACATGACCAGGAGAACCACAATGTATGAAATCAATGGAAAAAACCATACTTAGGTATATTCCCATACATATACCTATGTTATTTAGTAACCCATCTCAATCATGAGGTAAACACATAAGTCATTGACTCAACTCAAAAACCATATTTTAATTTATGGTGGTAACATGTACCAGTCCAAGTCAAACTGTCGAAACCTTGGCTACTGGAGTACCCCTCTTCTATATAGTGTTGTGGGCCTTTTGCGTCACACAGAGGCGCTTCCCACTATCATGTACTGTTGTGGTACTCCTCCTGTCGAGTACCGTGGGTCTGCCGCATCACATAGAGGTGCTCCACCTCGTCTCCTGCTGAGTAAATTTGGTATACCACATCACACAGTGGCACTCCACATTTTGGGTCTGACACGTCACACAGAGGCGCTTCCCACTGTGCTAGTCGAAACACTCTGAGTCGAAAGGTTAGCAGTCGCCATGTCTCAGCCAGCTACTTGGTCTCCATACCCCGCACACTCTCTTCTAGTAGGATCTTCTCCACGAGCTACATGTTGATACTATAACTATCACAAAGTCCAAAGTAAATGTATCTCAAAGTTCCTACTCATCATAGAGGTCTCAACGCAACATACAGTGAGTCAATCAAACACCATGTTTGTGAGTTATAGGCATTTTTGTTCTTGGGGGATGGTTGGTTTTTAGGTTCAAACCTACCAAATCATATCCCAACTGAGTCCAAACCTCAGGTGTAATATGCAAATAAATCCACCTCACTCTATGCTTTCCTTCGCTGTAGAAGGTTAATCAATCCGACACCTATAGCCCACGATATGGGTGAAAATGTGTAAATAGGCCAAACCGGGTCTGGGTCTGGTCTTACCCAATCAGACTGACCTGGAGTCTGACCCAGTCCATGTGTCCAACCCGGTCTGAGGGGGCGGCCTGACCCGAGGGCACGGCCCAACCTGAGGGTTGCCGAGTGTCCCGGCTAGCGGGCGGCCCACGTTGCTCACCAGGCGAGCCCACATGGCCTGGCCGGCTAGCCCACGTGGCCCGGCGGGCTGGCCTGTGTGGCCTTGAAGACAGGCCCGCATGGCCTAGATAGCCACGTGTGGGGTGGTGATGTGGCCCCTACTTCGGAACAAAACCAGCGCTACGCACGGGTTATGTATCTCGCGGGACCCAGGGGGTCTCGCGTTGTTCGACTCGCCAAGCAGCCAGCCAATTCAGCACCACCAGTGGCCAGCCCGACACCAGCCACCCCGTCTCCTCTGCCACGGCCCGACCTGTCTGCGGCCCCCTAATCCTCCGCGTGGTGTGATGACATCGTACTCTTCCAGTGACCCGGTGGCCTTGGGCCGCCGGTTTCATCGTGGTCGGACTGATGTCGGACATGTTGCTCCACCTCGGTCCAACCTTCTGGCGGTGCCGTTGCACTGCCGCCGTCATCAAAATATGAGAATAATCAAAGTGGGAGGGTCGGGCCGTGTTCGTAAAGTCTATGCCCTCCACGTTACAGTGTTATCATTTAGAAATTCACATTCCATACATTCAATGACACAGAACGGGAACAAAATCAACTCAAACCCTCTACCTCGTATTACGATGATCGTTGACGAAGTTTCAGAAAGGTGGCGTCGAATCATCAAAGTTAGAAAAGGAAGAGGATATCCTTTATTGGTGGATGAGCGTTTGGAGGTGAAGAAGTCGAAGACGGCTTTCTTCATGTTAGAATTCTTCTCTTTTGGCACGATTGAAGATTGATGAAAGAGTTCGTCATTCTTCAGTGGTGAGTGGAGTTCTTCGTTGGAACGATGAAGTTCTCCATGCTCTTCCAATCCCTCTCTCAAGCTCCACCAAATAAATTTCTAACAAAAAATAACAGACTAACTATTATTTTAATGGTTGGAAAGAATTCAAATTGATTCAAAATGTGTTTAATTAAATTTTGAAACTTAACCAAATAAATGAGTTAGGTTGGCACAATTAAAAAGTGGGGAAGGTGAAGAGTTTTCTCCCACATAAATGGAGGGTTAAAGGGGGCTTAATTCCCTTATGGGACCCACCAAGGATATCCTCCCAATGGAGGTTTTTCTCGGGTGGGCCCCACAACCATAACCTCCCATGGGAGGTTGGGGTGTGGTGGCCCCCACCGCCAACCTCACCTTGGAAATTTTAACCGCCAAAAAAAATAAGGTACAATTATTTTTATTTATCTTTATGTAAAACTGCAAAAATTAACATCCATTCTCGACCAACCCACTATCGACATGAAAGTCTTCTTAAACAAATATTGGCACTGTGAGTTCAATGGTGCCCTCAGATTTCAGTTTCGAGCACCGGTTCAATTATTATTAAATCCCGCTCACACGTTTACTGAACGTACCTGAAAAAAACTTCAGAAACTGATTCCAGGCACACCGAGCCTCAGAATCAAGCTCCTCTTAATGGTTAATAGAATTCAAATGGATTAAAAAGGAGTGTTATTAAATTGTGAAACATAGCCAAATAAATTATATGGGTTGGCTCAATTAAAATGTGGGGAAGGTGAAGAGTTTTCTCCCACATAAATGCGGGGTTAAAGTGGGTTTAAATGTCTTGTGGTCCCTATCAAGGATATCTTCCCAAGAGAGGTTAAGCTCGGGTGGGCCCCAACACCATAACCTCCCATGAGAGGTTTGGGTGTGGTGGCCCCCACCTCCAACCTCCCCTTGGAGATTTTAACCTCCCAAATAAAAATAAGCTACACTTATTTTTATTAATCCTTTTTAAAATAAAAAAACTAACATCCATTCTCCACCAATTTCCGTTGAGGGGAAAGACTTTTTAAGAGAATATCATTGCTAGGAGTCCAATGGTTCCCTCATATTTCAGTTCCGGGCACCGGTTCAAATGTTATAAAATCCCGCTCGCACTATTACTAAATGTACCTAAACAAAACATCATAAATTGATTCTTGGCACACCGGGCCTCAAAATCAAGCGCCTTAAATTTTGGAAGACTCGTAAAAATACCTTGAATATATGAAAAACATTTCCATGGAATTTATGGGTATTTAAATTCTACCTACGTCAAGTCTTTACATACTCGTAAGGTACAACTCGAACTAAGAGAACAAAAGGTGGTTCTGAGCATGCATCTTAGCCTCCTGCTCCTATGTGCTCTCCTGGAGTTTCCTGCGATGCCAGTGAACGTGCACCATAGGTATCAACCATCCACGAAGGAGCAACTCCTATCGATCTTCAATCTCCACTGGAACCTCCAACCAAGTCGCCCCATCATCGATGTCCAGCTCTCCATGGTCGATGATGTCGGACGAGTCGTGCACGTATCTCCTCAGCTGAGATACGTGGAAGATGATGTGCACCCGGTTCAACTAACGTGTAAGAGCTAAGTGGTAAGCCACATCGCCTACTCTACAGAGGACCTGGAAATGTCCGATGAATCGCGGTGATAACTTGCTGCCTCGGGAAAAATTCTGTAGACCTTGTCATGGTGAGACCTGTAGAAAGACACTGTCCTCATCCTCAAACTCTATAGGTCTCCACCTTCTATCAGCATACGACTTATTCTTGCTCTTTGTAGTCTTCATCTACTCCTAGATGATCTGCAGCTTCTCTGTGGTAGCCCATACCATCTCTAGTCTCATTAGTGTTGACTGCTCTGGGTCTGTCCAGCACAGTGGCGATCTGTAAAGTATACCACACAAGGCCTTAAAAGGTTCCATACCGTTGGAGGAGTGATATCTGTTGTTGTAGGAAAACATTTCCAATGTCAAATGATCCTCCCAACTACAACCAAATTTGAGGAAACATGCATGGAGCATGTACTCAAGGGACTGAATAGTACACTCAGTTTGACCATCTATCTAAGGTTGGAAGGTAGTGCTCAGATGAAGCTGTGTCCCAAAAGCCTCTTACAACCCCTTCCATAGCCAGGAAGTAAACCATGCATCACGGTCAGAGACAATATAAGATGGTACTCTATGAAAACGCACAATATATTACACATATAGGTATCCCAAGCTCTCTACTAAGACATGCCCTCTGATCAGTAGGATGTTGTTCGACTTGGTGTGTCGATCAATGATCAACCAAATAGAATCATGACTCTTGGATGTATGGGGAATACCCGTCACAATGTCCCTGGATATTGCATCCCACATCCACTTCGGGACCTCTAAGGGTTGAACCAAGACTGATGGTACCTACTGTTGTGCCTTAACTACTGACAAGTGAGGCATCATTAGAGAAACTCAGCTACTACCATCTTCGTACCCAGTCACCAGTGTTGTCGTCTGAGGTCCTCATACATCTTTACCACTCCTGGATGTACTGCTACAGGGGAAGTGTGGAAGTCCCTCAACACATTCTCCTAAAGTGAAACTGGTACCATGGTACGTCCTCTAAAGAGGGTGATGTGCTCCCCACCTTCAAAAATTCCATCAAGTTCCTGCCCTGTGGATATATCAGCACGTCGTGTCTCACAGTCAGTATCCCCCTGTTGCGCCTCCCTGACTCGCTGATGAAGTGGTGGAGTAACTATAAGAGACTATAGAAAGGTTTCTCTATCTCGATCCACAAAAGATATCTACAATGCGGTCAGCTACTCTGTCACCTCTCCTAATAGGTGAATTCTTGATCTCCTACTGAGAGCATCTACTACAACGTTTCACTTTCTAGGAGTATAGACAATCTCAAAGTCATAGTCCTAGAGGAACTCAATCGAATGAAGTTGTCTCAGGTTCAGGTCCTTCTAGGAGAGGGTATACCTGAGTCTCTTGTGATTAAAGTAGACTATGAAACACTCACCCATCAGATAGGGCGGCCACATCCTCAAGGTGAAGACCAGTGCCACTAACCCTACGTCATGGGTATCGTAGTTCTTCTTGTGTTGTCTTTTCTATCGAGAACCATACGTGATCACATATGTCTCCTACATCAGGACACACCCAAGGTCAGTCCCAGATAATTCATAGTAGACTACATACCCTATGCCTCCCTTGTGAAGACTCAATATGGGGGAACTAGTAAGCCTATGTATTAGCTCCTGAAAGCTCAACTAGCATCTCTCCGACCACACGAAGCGCTACCCCTTATTCATCAAGTATGATAGTGGTTCTGAAACTCTAGAGATGTCTGGAATGAATCTCTGGTAGTATCCAGCCAAGGCTAGGAAACATTGTACCTCTGTCACGCTCCTAGGCTGCTCCCAAGAATGTACCGCCTCAATCTTCACTAGATCCATGTAAAATCTAGCCTCCGAGAAGACATGTCCCTAGAAGTGAACCTCTCAAATACAAAACTGGCACATAAATACTTTCTATAAAGATGGTTCTCTCGGAGTGTGTCCAATACTACCTGAAAATGGTAGGTATGCTCCTCCTCTGAAGTCGAGTTGATCAGAATGTCGCCAATGAAGTCCATGAAAAAACAATCAAGGTAAGTCTGAAAGATCCTGTTAATTATAATCATGAACACTACTGGAGAGTTTGTTATGCCGAAGGTCATAACCAAGAACTCATAGTGGTCGTACCGACACCTGAGGACGTCTTCTTCACATCCTCATCTCGATCTCTGAGCTGGTGATAGCCTGATCTGAGGTCTTTCTATGAGAACCATCGTTCTCCTTGATATGATCAAAGAGTTTTTCAATCCTCAGGAGTGGGTAATTTTTCATCACGATAACCTGGTTGAGGCGATGGTAGTCAACGCCAAGCCTCAAGATCCCATCAACCTTCTTGGAGAATAGAATCGGGGCTGCCCAGGGAGAAACACTGGGCCTGATGAATCCCTTCCCCTGAAGGTCCTCCATCTATACCCGCCGCTCATCAAGCTCAACAAGAGCCTTCCGATATGCTGGAGTAGATATCAGTGTCGTCTTGGGGTACAGATCAATGTAGAAGTCCACCTCTCTAGAAAGAGGTTCTCCTGGAAGATCATCAGGGAAAACATCTTCATACTAGTCAACCACCACAGGATAAGTCAGACTCTCCACATCTACTACTCCGATGGTAAGGCAAGACAACTGTTGAGTGATCGGCTACACCCCCTACCGAGTAAGTCCGTCCTGTGCTGAAAAGGTTCCCTTCTCACCGGTGAAGGTGAAAATGGTCCTATCCATGCAGACACACTGCATTTTTAACCGAATTCAGTCAATCTGAGCATGAACTGTAGATATCCAATCCATACCGAAGATGGTGTCGTAAGGCCTCAACGCCACAATGAGGATATCCTAGCTGATTCTCTTGCCTCCAAGATTATGCACACACTGCCAACACCCATTCGTAATCATTGAGTCTGCTCCTATATGAGTATCTAGCCGTAAGGATCGATCCAACAGCTCTGTCATAATATCTGAGCTCCGAATGAGGGCAGTGTCAATGAAAGAATGACATGCACCTGTGTCTATACGAACTGCAGCTGAGGTGGAGTAGACCTAGATAGTACCTCGAATCATCTCTAGTGCACCATGGTTGTATTCCAAAGATTCCTGAAGCTGAGCTCTCCCCTGTCCACATGCTCCCTGCAGTCGGGGTGGACCTTCTGGTGGTGCTGGTAACACCTCAAAATGTCACCCACCACCAGTTGCTCAACCAGATCCTCTACCATGTCCGCCTGCTCCATGTTGACTACCTCGATCGAACCTATGCCTCTGCTAGAGAGGTCCCTCGACTGCCTTCTGATCATCTGATCAGGGGGTCAGACAGTCATGAGCCATGTGACCCTGCCCGCCACACGAGTAGCACTGTCTGCTCCTAGAATATATGTCACTGCCCCGGGTGCCCCGAACAATTGATCCCGAGTCATACAGTCGTCCACCTGTGGGTCTGGTCCTCTTGGACCTCTGTGTAATCTGTCTACTACCAGCTGCAGAAGACTCCGCTGCATGTCAACTAGTAGTGGGTCTCGCTTCTGGTGATTGCTCAGTAAGTAAACTCTCCACTATGAGGGCTCCCTCTAACACCCCTGCCTACGTCGAGATGCTGAGGGAGATCAGCGATGCCCTGATATATGGCATGTTACCCTGATCAAATGTTTGGGCCCTGAAGAATGGGTCTTATACCATATCTATAAAGTAGTGCGAGAGGTTAGTGAACCTCACAGAGTACTGTACTACTGAAATGATGCACTACTGAAAATAAAGTTGCTCCTGTATCTGCACCGCTTGAAGGGGGGAAGGAACAAAATCTATCCAGAATATTATCTCAATGTCTGTAAAGTGTAATGTTGCCTCGTTTTCGACCGCGAGAATCAAGCTCCACCATCTTCCTACTTTGTCCTGAAGGAGACTCGCAGCAAGGATCACCGTGAGTTCTGCTGGTGTCCCTACTAGCCTAAATACTCTCACCATAGCCTCCAGCCAATCCTCAACCGCCTGTGTGTCCATATCTCTGCGGATCCAAGGTGGTCTCTGGAGTTGGAACTCATGCAACGCGCTCAAGCGGTGTGAATCGTCAGCTTCTGGGGATGGTGGAATCGGTGGTCCAATGAGAGGTGGTACCACCTATGGCTCTACTGGTAAAGGGACCATCACTGAGGCCTCGTTGCTTGGTAGGATTTCAGAGTGTATGACTCTTAGGGATCTGACTGGTCATCTATAGGGTGGCATCTTGAAAGAAATAGATATGACCCAACCAAAATATTATACCTGGTGAGCTAACATGGTTTAGCTGACATAAGAGAATATTCGAAAACACACACACAATCAATGTTTTCATTCACTAAGTTGGAAACTATTAGTCAGGGTCCTAGTTTATGGATACGTCGGCTACAGAAAGCAACACTAGACTTTCTGAACTGAAAACCACATTTAGTACCCTTAAGACTATGGCTTCACAATAAACAAAATCAGAATCCTTATTTCTACTCCAGAACTGACTCCTCTGATACCAATTTGTCATGACCCGTCCCCCGGGGCCCATATCATAACTACCCCAAACCCACCTTCCATAGGCCAAGGGCTGGCGTCTAGCACCAAAGGCATAAATTCATAAACTGGGAATTCATTTCCATTATAGAGAGAAACATACAAAATAGAGTACGCAACTAGAAGTAAAACACTAAGAAAGGGTTATATATTGATTTCATACTTCGTGGTTATCCTTGAGGAATTTTTTGATACTCTAAGGGTCTCGAGGTCTTTACTGAGTATTTTTATAATCACCCCTGCACAAGCTATTCCTAAACATCACTTTGTTGGTTGCAGACGACAGACAATACTGACTGATGTAGAGAGTACCGCTACTGGACGGTACCCAGATGTGGACCATTTGGTGAGATAGTACACAGAGCACACGGATGGACGTGGAGTTCCAAAGAGGCCATCTATACCGACCTCTCAGGTAGGTACCTGGAGGACGACCCAATAGCTTCTTACTTCATTTTATTTAGCTGTACTTTCATTTCAGTTGTATTGTTCTCTACTATTGGGCTTATATTTCTGGCCACTTTACATCCAGCTCTCTCTTTTCTAAACAGTTTTACATAGTGTTTTACTTCCAATTGCGTGCTCTATTCTATGTTTTTCTGGTTATAAAGAAATGTCATCCCATATTATGGATTTACACCTTTAGTTCTAGTTGTCAACCCCTGTCTTATAGAAGGTGGGCATGGGGTAGTCACGATACGGGCCCCGGGGGACGAGTCGTGAAAGATGGTCATACAATGAAAAAATAAATAACCATAAATTAAATTGTATTAGACAATTAATACAATCATGAAAATTAAATTCACTACAAAAAAGGAAATAGTGTAAAATATAACATCAATCTCACGGGAATAAAAAGTGAGATGAAAACCCCTTACCTCATGTCAGATTTGATGCGTTCGTTCTTTAATATCCTGAATAATTAACTAATTTTAATTTATACATGATTTAGAAGAAATGTTAAGTTTATTAATCCTTTTATATCACATATTACCATGTTATAAAACATACATTGTCACGACCCATCCCCTAGGGAATGTGTCCTGACTACCCCAAGCCCACCTTCCCTAGGCCTGGGGCTGGGGACTAGCACCGAAGGTGTATTCCCTAAAACTGGGAAGGAATTTCCTTTATAACCAGAAACCACACGTAACCAAGCACACATCATGATAGGAAAACAAGTAAACTGAACTTTAGACAGAGTGAGTGTAGTAAGAAAAATGGGAAAGAGGGCATGCCGAACTGGAAAGTACAAGTACAATTGTGATACAATACAACTGAAGAAAAGGGAAATTCACCTGCTGGGTCATGTTCTAAGGTTCCTACCTGAAGGGTAGGTATAGATCGCCTTCTCATCACTCCATGTCCACCCATCTCATCTGCGTACCGACACGTCGTATAGTCCACCTCCAGGTACCGTCCAGTTCTGGTACGCTCATCCTTAGTCACTGATGTTCGTTGTCTGCATCAAACACAACAAGGTGTGGGCATATCCCATGCAAGGGTGAGTAAAACGATACTCAGTAGGGTTCCAATGACCCTCTATGTCTCACAAAATTCATCAAAGATAAAACTCAAAGTATCAATCAACATATAACCTTACATAGGTAGATTCCCATACATATACCTAAGTTATCAAGTAATACATCTCAATCATTAGGAAAATACAGAGGAACTGACTCATCTCAAACCTGGATTTATTCTAGGGGTAGTATCAAGTAGCATTCCCCGTCACAATTTAGAACACCTCAGCTACTGGAGAACTCCTCCTCTATCGACTTCAGTGGGTATGCTGCGTCACATAGAGGCAGTTCCCACTATCCTTGGACTACTAAGTTACTCCTCCTATTGAGTACCGTGGGTATTTTTCATCACCATGACGCCCACCAATGTGGGTTGGCCGTGTGACCAAGGCGCTCCCCCTCATGGCCTACTAAGGTACTCCTCCTATCGAGTAAGGTGGGTGTACCATGTCACCAAGGCACTCCCCACAGTGGGTCTGCCATGTCACCAAGGCACTCCCCCACTCGGCCTGTCAAGTATCTCCGAGTCAAAATGGTAAACAGTCATCAAGTCTCATCCAACCCCTGGGTTCCTACACTATGATCCCTCGTCTCTAAGAGGATATACTCCACAAGCTACTGGTCGATACTCTAACTGTCAAGAAGTTCCATGAAGAAGTTTCTCAAAGGTCGGCCACGTTATAAAGGTCTCAAAGTAACAGAAGACACGTCAATTGGACTCCCTCTTTGTGAGTTATTAGACTTTTAGTCCTAGAGTCCCGGTTGGATTTGTGTTCAATCCAACCTGAACATTCCCCATGTTAATCCGAAACATAGTAGGGGATTAATCAAAGGGACTGACTCGCTCCATTGTTCCCAACGCCACTGACATATCATCTAACGGACATCTGGTGCCATTGTTATGGCCAAAAGAATGTAATTGTGTAATTGTGGGCCCAGGTCTAGTCTAACCCGGTCATCCCGACTCGGCCCGACCCGGTTTGGGTCGACCCAGCCCATTTGGTTCAGCCAAGCATGTTGGGCGGCCCGGCCTGCTGGGTCTGGCTCGGCGGGCCACAGAGGGCTGCTAGAGGTTGCGAGGCCACAGAGGGTGTCGCGAGGGCGCGAGGCCATGGAGTGGCTCAACCAGGGATGACGGTTCGTCCACGGGGCGGCAGTGCGGCTGCAGGGCGATGGTCCGGCCGCGGGGCAGTGGCGTTGCCATGGGGCGGAGGTGCGGCCCTTGGGGGAAGGTCCGGCCGCATGTGGCGTTCCAGCTGTGGGGTGGTTGTCCGACAGCAGGGAGTGGCGGCGGTCTGGGTGCATGAGTCGATAGTCCTGCCGCGGGCTAGCGCCTCAGCCACGGGGCGGTGTGGAGCCGTGGTCAGTAGCGGTGGTCGCGATTGGAACTGAGGTCGTGGGGCGGAGGTTCTAGCTGTGGGGTAGCCCCGTTGCACCCTCACCTTCGTCGTGGCCGACGGTTGTGCCGTCCGGTGTTCTCGTGCATCAACCACAGATGGTTACACTCCTCCTCCATTGCAAAAAACACCACAAGATCTGTGGAAGTTTCAGTACATGTTGGTTTGGCCTGTACCCTCGGCATTAGGGCGGTAGCATATGGCTCTTCATGAACATGAACATGAACGTCAAAATCCTATCCTCCTACAATGATTTTTCCCAACCCACAAAAGAAACAGAAGGGGTGTACAATGGAAGTGATAAACAAATAGAAATATACCCCAACCTCATTCTCTTGATTATGTCAACATGGTTGCAAGGAAGAAGAAAAATTGTTGGGAAATGATGGATATCAGTGTCATCGATTTTTTCCTCAACGGTCGGTTCGTGCATCGTTCGAGATCCTTTGATGGAGTTTGGAGAAGAAAACATTGAAGGAGAGGTGTTCTTCGTTGGAGAGATTTTCTCCCAAAGCTCCTTCTCTCCCAAATCCACCAAAATAAAATAGTATCCCAAAAATAATAGATTATGTGATCTATTATATTTTTTGGCATATATTTCAAATTAAGTTAATTAATCTCAATGTTCGGCACAGTTAAAGTTGTGTGTTGGCTTAATTATTGTGGAGGAGGGTAGGCACATTTAATATTGGAGGATTTGAAGAGTCTCTCCCACATTTAATGAGGTTGTTGAGAGGTTTAGGCCTTGGGTGGTCCCCACCCCCATAACCTTTCATGGGAGGTTTGGCTCGGGTGGTCCCCACCACCATAACCTCTCATCAAAGGTTATGGTTTGGTGGTCCCCACATCTTAACTTCCAAATGGTGGTTTTAACAAATAAAATAAAAATAAATTCTATAGATCTTTATTTTTATTTTATTCATTCACAAGAAACACAAAATTTAACTTCCACATGGAGGTTATAACAAATAAAATAAAAATAAAATCTATACAACTTTATTATTATTTTATTCATTCACGAAAAAACCAATAATATACTTCCACCCTCGACCAACCACCGTCGAGGTGAAAGTATCTTTAAGTAAATACCAGCATTGCGAGTTCAATGGTGCCCTCAGTGTTCAATTGTGTGCACATTTTAGAATTTAAAAAAACCCTCTCGCACGTTTAATGAACGTACCCGAACAAGAGTTTAGAAAATCATTTTGGGAACTCTGGGAATTGTAATCCCGTGCTTTCAATTTTCACGGACTCGAAAAATTCACATTTATTTAAAAAAACTAAATGGAAATTCAGGGTCTTTACATTTTCCCCACCTTAGGGCTCTACGTCCCTGTAAGGCACAACTCAAACTAGGTAAACTAGTATGGGTACTATGAACGCATATGTGACTCCCGCTAACAAGTGCTATCCTAGAGGTTCTCGTGATGTCAGCAAATGCTCACCATAGGTATCGACCATCCACAAAGGACCCAATCTTTTTTATCGTCAATCTCTATGAAAACCTCTGTAAAATTCACCCCATCGTCGACGTTTATCTCTACATGGACGATGATGTGAGAAGGGCCATGGATGTATCTCCTAAGGTGGCACATGTGTAACATATCATGCACTGGGTGCAACTGAGGTGGAAGAGATAACTGTTATGCCACCATCCCAACTCTTCTAATGACCTGGAACCTCGGAGATAACTTATTTCCTTAGTCAAATCTAATCAAACCGTGGCAAGGTGAGACCCGTGGAGACACGTGGTCTCCATACTGAAACTCTATAGGTTTACATCTTTTATCGGCATATGACTTCTGCCTACTCTGTGTAGTTTTCATCCACTCCTGGATGATCTGTACCTTCTCTATGGTAGCCTATACCATCTCTAGTCCCAGGAGTGTCGAGTCCCTAGGGTTAGTCCAGGGCAAAAGTGATCTGCAAGGTCGCTCGTACAACACCTCAAAAGGTGCCACCCCAATGGTGGTGTGATAACTATTGTTGTATTAAAACTCCACCCAAGGAAAATAATCCTCCTAGTTGTGACTGAAGTTGACGACACAAGGACGCAAGATTTTCTTGAGGGTTTAAATGGTCCGCTTAGTCTGGCCATCCGTCTGAGGATGGAATGTGGTTCTCAAAGGATCTTGCATCCCAGAATCCTCATGTAACCCCATCAATAGCCAAGAATTAAAACACACATCACGATCAGAGACAATCGTCAAGGGTACTACATGTAGTTGTACAATCTCCTTCACATAGAGGTGTCCAAATCTCTATACTGGACCCTTCTCTCTAATCGGTAAGAAGTGGGCCAACTTGGTGAGACGTTTGACGATCATCCAAATCGAGTCATGAACCCTTGATGTACGTGGATGACCTATCACGAAGTCAATGGATATCCCATACCGCTCCCACTCTGGGACCTCCAAAGGCTGAACCAAGCCTGCAGTTACCTAATGCACCGCTTTCACTTGCGGATAAGTGAGGCACCAATAAACAAACACTGCTATAACCTTCTTCATTCCCAGCCACCAGTGCTGTCGTCAGAGATCCTAGTACATATTCTCAACTTTTGGATGTACCTCTAGAAGGGATGTGTGTAACTCCTTCAACACATCCTTTACATGTGACACTGGTACCATGGTACATTCTCTGAAAGGGATGACATCATCCCCACCATCAGAAAACCATCAGGTGTCTGTACTGTGGATATCTGAGCATGTTGAGTCTCATAGTCAGCGCCCCCATGTTGTGCCTCCCTGACTCACTGAAGAGGTGGGGGAGTCAATATAAGATACTGTAGAAAAATTGCACCGTCTCTATCAACAATGGATACCTATAAAGAGACCTACTGCAGAAGACTCCACTACTTGATGACTAGTAGTGGGTATTGCTGTTGGTGACTGCTCAACAAGGTAACTCTCCACCAATATAGCTCTCTCTAATACCCCATCCTGCGTTGGGATGCTATGTAAGTTCATCAAAGCCCTGATCTCTCGGATGAACCCCTGCTCAAAGTTCTGGTCCCTGAAGAAAGGTTCCCACACAATATCTATGGAATAGCAAGAGAGTTCAGTGAACCTCATTGAGTTATGAGCGATTGTCATGTTTCCCTACTGTAGATAAAGAGGCACCTATCTGCACACTCCGTGAAGAGTCGCTGGGACAAACACTGCCTAAAATAGGCTATTGAGGTCTTCCCAGAGAAGCATCACCTCGTACTGAACCTAGAGCATCATTATCCACCATCTGGTTGCTTCTACCTGTAAAAGCCTGACGACGTCGATCACTATGAGATTGGATAGTGTCTCTATGAGTCAAAAGAATCTCACAACAACCTCCATCCAATACTCAGCCTCATGTCGATCCATCTCTTCTTAGAACCATGGTGGCCTCTAGCATGGGGACTCATGCAACGCGCTCAAGTGGTGTTCACAATCTACTACTAGGGATGGTGGCATCAGTGGCCCAAAGGGGAATGGTACCGCTGGTGCCTCCCCCGATTCCTCTATTGGAAAAAGGCCCTGAACAGAGGCCTCATCGCTTGGTGGGATATCAGTACATACAACTCTAGGAATCCTAGCCAAATGTCTATGTGGAGGCATCATGAAAATAAATAGGTGCACCATGGTAAATAAGTTATAACTGGTGAGATGACCCAAGAGATAACAATGAAAACTCTTGAAAACACAAACGCAATTAGTGTTTTTGTTCAATAAGATAGAAATTAGAATTCAAGGCCCTGGTTTATGGATACTTTGGCCATAACACCAATACTGGTTTCCCAAAACTGATAACCACACTCACTACACAAAACACTATTGTCGTTTAAAGGAAATATCAGTGTCCTATGTTCTGCAGTAGAACCGACTTCTCTGATACCAATTAGTAATGACTCGTCCCCTAGGACTCGTGTCGTGACTACCCCATGCCCGCCCTCTACAGTCCAAAGGATGAAAACTAGCACTGAAGGAGTATTCCCTAAAACCGAGAAGGCATTTCCTTTATAACCTGCAAGCACACGTAACCAAGCATACGTCAAGAAATGAACACAAGTAAACTGAACTATAAACTGAGTAAGTGTAGTATGAAAAAGGGTACAGAATACAAGCCGAACTGGAATGTACAAGTACAATTGGGATACAATATGACAGAAGAAAAGGGAAATTCAACTGTTGGTTCATTCTTCGAAGTTCCTACCTAAAGGAGTGGTACAGATCGCCTCCACTCCACGTCCACCCATCTCCTCTGTGTACCGAAACTGTGTATGGTCATCCTTAATGTTACATCCAGTCCTGGTACTCTCAGACTCAGTCAACACTTTCCTTCATCTGCATCCAACACAACAAGGTGTGGGCAAAACCCGTGCAGGGGTGAGTATAATGATACTCAGAATGGACCCCGAGACCCTCTAGGTCTCACTGAATCCATCAAGGATAAAACACAAAGTATAAAATCAATATATAACCTTACATAGGTATATGAACATACATATACCAATGTTATCAAGTAATCTATCTCAATCATGACAAAAACATAGAGGTAATGACTCAGCTCACAACATGAGTTTTTCTAGGAGTAGTATCAAGTATCATTTCTAGTCACAATGTCGAATACCTTAGTTTCTAGAAAAATCAATCTCTATCGAGTACAGAGGGAAAACCATGTCACACAGAGGCCCTTCCCACTTACCCTGGACTACTGAGGTACCCCTCCTGTGAAATACCATGGGTTTGTCACGTCACAAATGCTCTGCCCAACATGGGTTTGTCGCGTCACCAAGGGACTTCCTCTCAAGGATGGCTGAGGTAATCCTCTTGTCGAGTACCATGGGTCTACCGAATCACCCAGGAGATCCCCACTATGGGTCTTACGCATCACCATGGCACTCCCCTTTGGGCCAGTCAAGACACATCGAGTTTAAATGACCATCAGTCATCAAGTCTCATCTAGCCACTGGGTTCCCACACTATGCTTGCTTGTCTCCGAAAGGATCCGCTTCAAAAGATACTTGTTGATACTTCAACTACCACGAAGTCACATGAAGAAATGTATCAATGGTCTGCCACGTCATAGGGGTCTCAATGTAATAGACGATGAACCAATCAGACGCATGTTCTATGAGTTATTAGACCTTTAGTCATGGGGGCCAGGTTGGATTCATGCTCGATCAAACCTGATTGTTCCCCATTATAATCCAAAACATAGTTGGGTATCACTCAAAGGGACCGACACACTCCAAGTTTTCGAATGCCGCTAAAGGTTCATCTAATGATCATCCAGTGAAAAAGTTATGGAAAAAAGAATGTAATTGGGTTGTAGTGGGCCCAGGTCCGGTACTACCCGGTCGGACCAACTCGACCCGACCCGGCCAGGGCCAACCCGGTTCGGGTCAACCTTTCCCGACCCTTTGGGTTGGGCCCGACATGCCGCAAGGTTGTGGAGGGTGCCGTGTAGTCTTGAGGCCACGAGATGGCTCGGCCGGGGATGACGATTCGACCGTGGGTTGGCGGTACGGCCGCGGGGCGGCGATCTGGCCGCGGGGCAGCCGTCCGGCTGTGCAGGGGGGGAGACAATCTTGTTGGGGTTGGGTGGGTGGTCCGTCCGCAGGAGGCGGTGCTCCGGCCATGGCGCAACACCTTGTTCGCGGGGCGGTGTGGGGCCACAGATGGCGACGGTGGCCACGATTGGCCCGGAGGCTACGGGGCGGTGCCAGGGGCCGTGGGGTGGCCTCGTTGCATCATCGCCTTAATCGTGGCTAATGGTGGTGCTGGCTGCCGTTCTCATTCCCCAACCATGGATGGTGACCATCCTCCTCCATCACGAAGAACTCCACATGCTTTGTTGAAGGTTTAGGCCATGTTGGTTTGACCCATATCCTCTGTATTAGGGAGGTAGAATATGTCTCATCAAGAACATGAACATGAATGTCATAATCTGATCCTCCCGCAATGATTGTTCCCAACACGAAAAAGAAAAAAAAGGGGAGTACATGGGAAGTGATAAAAAATAGAAATAAACCCCTACCTCATTCCCTTGATGACGTTGGCAAGGTTGTAAGGAAGAGACAAATCGTTGGGAATGATGGACATCAGTGTCATCGGTGTTTTCCTCGACTGTCGGTTCATGCGTCATTGGAGATCCTTTGATGGAGTTTAGAGAAGAAAACATCAAAGGAGAGGTGTTCTTCATTGGCGTTGTTTGTTGGAGTGCTTTTCTACCAAAGTTTCTCCTCTCCCAAATCCACCAAAATGAAATGTTAGCCCCAAAATAATAGATTTTGTGATCTATAATGTTTGTTGGAATATAATTCAAGTTTTGTTAATTAATCGCATAGGGTGGTGCAATTAATGTGGGGTGTTGGCTTAATTATTGTGGAGGAGGGTTTGCACAACTAATATTGGAGGTGTTGAAGAGGTTATCCCATATTTAATGTGGGAGTTGAGAGGATTACGCCTCAGGTGGTCCCCAACACCATAACCTCTCTTGGGAGGTTAGGCTCGGGTGCTCCCCACCACTACAACCTCTCATGGGATGTTAAGGTCTGGTGGTCCCCACTTCTCAACTTCCACATGGTGGTTTTAAAAAAATAAGATAAAAATAAAAGCTACACATATTTATTTTTATTGTTTTAATTAATGAAAAACAAAAAAACTAACTTCCACATTGAGGTTTTAACAAATAAAATAAAAATAAAAGCTACAATACTTTATTTTTATATTATTATTTCATGAAAAACCCAAAAAATGACTTCCACCCTCAACCAACAGCCATCAATGTGAATGTCTCTTTATGTGAATACTGATGCTGTGTGTCCAATGGTGCATTCAAATTTCAATTCTGAGCACCGATTCAAATGTTAGAAAAACCCGCTCGCACGTTTACTGAACGTACTCAAACAAAAGTTCAAAAATTCATTCAGTCAACTCCGAGAATCAGAATCATGTGACGTCAATTTTTGCAGACTATTAAAATTCCCATTTATATAAAAAAATTATATGGAAAATCTGGGTCTTTACATACATAATCATTTATGTTAATAATTGTAGTTTTGTCGATATTTGATACTGGAGTAAAACTGAACTTATTAAAATTAAAAAAAATTCCCATGTGGTCACAATTCTATTATCTCCAGAACTATATTCGTGAATTATATATCATATATATAATATATTTCCAATATATATATATAATAATTAATAACATTTTGAGATAAGAAATTAAATGCCGCATTCATAATGACGGTAAATCGTACGTACACATGAACACTACTTTCATTTCTATTTTGTATTTAATTGAATGAAAAAATATTAATACATAGGTATATAATAATTCCATTATAATATCATATATAATTTAATTAGTTTTTTCCTTTATACTTTCCATGTATGGAATGAACGATTCAAATCACTTTGAGGGGCAGGAGTCCGTATTTCCTCAAATTAAATTATTGTATTTACCCATTATGGAAACCATAAATCTATGATATAAATGAAAAATAAATAATAATAGAGACAGTATAAATATAATATATATCACATATAAATACATTTCCACTTTATTGGCCTCCATAAGAGGTGGTAAGAGAAGATTGAACAATCATCGTTTCGTGAGGCAGTAGTTCACCGTCCACAGAAACAATATGCTCGATCCATTAGATAGAGGTGTGTTGAAGTGTAGATTGAATACTTCTCACAAAAAAACTATAATATTAAGGATACTGGTTTATTTATTTAATCAAGTAATAAGAAAAGAAAAGGGAGTGGAGAAGGAAAATAAATTTAAAGAACTTGAGAAGAGATGTTACCATTAAATTGGGTAACATCTTTTGATTTGAGTCAAAGGGCTCTCTTGAATTGCCTTCTACTAAGGGTAAGGATTATAAGAGGAACATAGGGTTGTTGGGAGATTATATGGGGAATGTTTGGAACAACCAAGGGGCTAGAGAGGTGTGGGTAATGGGTTATAAGTGGTGTCCTTTTATAAGACGGAGGAGGGGCTCTTTTGGAATTTTTGAAAGTATTATTTTGTTATAAAAGGATTTTCAGTTTCAAAAGGTCCAAAACTAATTAAATTCAGATAAAAATGAATATAAGCTGAAATGAAATAATCTATTATGAATTATAAAGGTTTTGGATACTTTTTAATCCTTAATATTTTTATTTAACCCTTTGTTAACTTATTTACCTTTTACCATGTGTTCTTGTATGTTCATACTATATGATTAATATATTTACAATAAAATTCCAAGTGACCCAAAATTGATCATTAATGTCATTTTTAACATCATATATGTCATTTGGACGAATCAAAGATGTTTAAGACAATTTTATTAATTTATAAAATATTAATTTATATAAAAACTCATTTATGTCAGTTTTTTACTATTAATATCATGACTTTTAAAAAATTACAAATCAACATGATTTTTTAGATAACCTTCATTAATTCAAAGATAAAATGTCATCCACATATCAAAAATTCTTGGATGGAATAAAAAGATTCAAAAAAAATTATTTTAATATTTATAATCTCATTTATTTAAGACAATCATTAATGATGTAATCATTACATCATCATTATGTCATAAATAAATTTATTCATATGATGTATAAAAATAATAAAAATAATACCATGAGGTATAAAATATTTTTATATTTTTAATTACAAATTATAGTTGAATATATCAATTATATAACCCCAAAATAATTTATTTTGAAAAAACAATACTTGTTTAAGATGTTTTTATTTTTACTTTAAATAAAAAGTTATTATTGTAAATATCTTACCCAAGTGGCATCCAATGGCCAAACATTCTACCCAAATAATTTGTTGGTCATACATTACTCATCCAATAAGGTTAGGACATGTGTTAAGGTAATTTTATATTATTATAATATTAATTTTACCTTGAATTACCCTATTTTCCTTTAACCGCGGTAAATAAAAATCCAAAGTTACTATTGTCCATCTGGTCAAAATTCCATTATCCCCAGAATGATATTAATGATATAGATATCATGTATATCATATATATCCTATATATATATTTGTGTATTTATAGTAGTATATTGCATTTGGAGATAAGAAATGAAATGCACTGTTCTTGGAAACTGTAATCCGTATGTATGAATTAACGATACTTTCATTTCTTTTTAGTATTTAATTTAATTAAAACATAATGATACATATGTATATTATAATTCTAGTGTAATATAATATATTATTCCATTAATTCCATCCTTTATACAGTCCATGTATGGCATGAATGATTCATATCACTTTGAGTGGGTTGTATTCCACACTTCCTCAAATTAAATTATCGTATTTACCGATTATGGAATCCCAAAATGAGTGCTATAAATGAAAAATATAAAATCAAAGAGACAATATAAATATAATATATATCACATATAAATACAGTTCCATTATAATGGACACCATGAGAGGTGGTATTAGATAATTTAACAATCATTGTTTCATGAGGCAATACATCACCATCCAGAGAAACAATATGTTTATATCCATTAAATGGAGGTTTGGGGATATGAAGTTCAAATCATCCTCATTAAAACATCCTAGTTTATTGAAGATACTAGTTTCAGTACAAGAAACCCACCTATTACCGGTGGTTTGTTTTTCATATACCGGTGGATTAAACCACCGCTACATGGTTGGGCGGTGGTTTACAAAAACCGCCGCTAAATTGGGATTCCACAATTTATTAGTGGAAATTGTTTAAATTTAGTGTGTTTTAAGGGAATCATAATAGATGCCTCTTTGTGTTGTGGTTTTACTGAATTTAGAGGCAGTTTTTACGAGGCCTAGATTGTATTTTATTCACGGTGGTTATAACCGTTGGGAATAAAATAAAATCCAGCGGCCGTAAAACCACCTCTAAAGTCACATAATCTGCCGCAGAATGCACACAGGTGATGTGACTCTGTAGAGTCGGTTAAAAACGCCACTAAATTTAGTCCAATATAGGCAGTTATAACTGCCACTAATGTATTACCAGTATACTTTAGTGGCGGTTAAAACCGCCATGAATAGCGAACCAGAAAAAATAGAAGTTCTTCTTCCACTGCACCACTGCCCTGAAAAACATATCAAACCAGAAATACCAATATCCTAATAGATTAATGCACAAAAATATAAAAAATAACTGAGAAAACTAGTAAAAAATTATCGTCATGAAGCTTGGAAAATATAGAGGAACATCATAAATGGATATGTGTAGTGAGGAGGAGTAAAAAACATAACCTAAATTGATAGAGAATGGGTTCAACACCACACAACATATTCTAAGGTTGATTTAAAATTAGTTTAGATTAGTGATTCATGGACATGGAATAGTCATTTAAGGTTATAGAATTGGGATAATGTAGTGATAATGCAACTCAACCATGCTTGAGGTGGACTTCCTCCCAACCCCTAAGCACTGTTGAGCCATGATTGATTCAAGAATCAAGGATATTTATAAAGTTATAATTGATTAAAGGGGTGAAAACAATGAGGGGAATAATTGACCTGAAAAATATCACAATGACAATTACATCATTTACGAACTAGGAAGTGAAATGGGAGTAATCGACAGAAATATAATAATTATTTACCATTGTTGAAACGTAGGATACCTGATCTGGTTGAGGATAGGATGCAAAATATCAGGATCTATTATTCATTGATTTCAAAGCATGATATCTTCTTTTTATCAGTAAATGTCCTTTGTTGAATGAGCCTGAGATGTTATGTAAGACACTTTGTCCAAGAATCATTTCATATGAGAACCTTTTCAGATTGGTAGGGTGAGGATTATACAAATAGTAGAATGTGTGAACCGCACAAGTGTATGTGGGGATATACCATATATAATATTAGGTTCCCTAGGAGATATTTCCTCATGTGCTCAAATGTTCTATTTTAACGTGTGTGTTGACAAGATTCAAGCCTAGCCCAGAGGGAAATGTCCCCATGATGATTTGCTGGTAGGGATGGGACTAAGATGAAATATACATGCATCAATATGTGTCTCCTCATAATGGGAATCAAGAAAAACATAATTTTGATGCAAGACATGATAAGAGACTATAGATGGTGGAGTGATTTCATCTCTGGAAAGGATATCATATAATCTCATATTCAGAGAAATAAAAGTTTTATACGGGTAATTTGTGGTTTATTTCATACTTATCATATGAGGTATGTCAGTTTTATATGTGGTAATTATTTTTATAACCATCCCACACTTATCAGATGAGGCATCCTTATTTCATTTAATAGGTTATGGTTGTTAATTAACATTTTTACTAAGGACATTGGGCTTTTATTTTTAAAATCATACAACATAGGCTATGACTACAACTTGTTTAAATTCCTAGAGCTCCAAATATAGGAATAGGTTTGAGTTAAAGGTATCCAACCATCCCTCAAGGTTGATAGGAAAGGGAGAAACCTATAATGAGTCATTGATACGGTTGTTCCCTGGATTAAATATTTATATGTACCTACTTATATAATGATTATTGGAATCAATACACATGTTTTTATGATTCATAGTGTCATAGGATACCAACGCCAGAAGGGTTTACCTTCTTGGATGATGATTTCGAATAATTACATGTTATAATATTAGGCATTGAGAGTTTATAAGAGATGAAATAATCTCTCTTTTAGAGACATATCAATTTTTATGGGGTTAAATTATCTATCATTAATAGGTATATATATTTTACACGGGGTAAATGATATAGTTTAAATTCATCTTATTAGGATTTTAGAAGGTCTTTTGCATCTATATACCAATTATTTACTTCCTCAAATTAGGAAATGAGAGCATCTTGTCCCACTGATATGTCAACATAAATGAAAGGAGATTATTGATAAAGAAGAGGTTCAAGTGAGTGTTTTGGGGAAATGGAACCTTATGTAATGGATTATTATATGGTTAATCATTAGTTAGGCTCAATGATAGAAGATATTTGCATAAATACCTATCACATGGAAATAGGAATCAATCCACCCATAGTTCTAGAATGTTGTGGAAATAGAAGTTTGATGAAAATCCTGGGATCAATAAACCCATGTGTTGAATGTATGAGCATATTTTATTGTCATAATTCTTGGACTAGGGATATCTTGATATAAAATGTTATATTATAGATTGGTGAGGTGGGGGAATCAATAATATTTTTCTGGTGAATAAAAACTAGGGATATAGGATAAAATAGGCCCTTCAACCCATGAAGAAATCCAGAATATGATTGCACATAGTGTATGATCATATAACCAAGACAATGATGAAAAATTTAACTTCATGATTCATGGACAAGGATGCTGATTCTCTACATGGTATCTATATTTCATGGTATGGGTAAAAACCAATGTATAAGGGGTTGATTTAGTCCCTGGTACCACATGAACATTTTGATATGAACTGAACATTTTTTAAGGTTATAATCTGTGGACAGTAAATGGAGAAATGGGGCCAAAGGCTTAATAAATTTACTTCTAGAACCAAAAAAGGATGTCTAAGCATCATTATGTATCCCATGAGAGTGTGAATCAAGACACGTGTTGTTCTAGAATATGGTATAGTATAAGAACAACATTGGAACTAGGCGTAATCTTATATATAGAGTGAATTTTGGAATATAATTAGTATCGGAGGCATCACATTTCAAATGAATGAGATAAGGATAAAGTTTAATGTCATGTCTTGAAGAAAATGATTTTTTCATCCCTCATAATGTGATGTTTCAATGTTTTATATGAGGTAATGTTTTTGAATAGATCATAATTATCGTAAGAGGAATCCAAATTTTATATAGTGTAAGAATTTTAGATCATCCAATACACATCGTACAATGAATCTTGATTTTAGACGGTTTTATACCATCTCCAATTAAGAGGAACCTAGGTTTTATATGGGGTATGAACACATTTTATCATCATGAACAAGAATATGATAACCATTATCAACACATAAAGATTCACTATCTACAAATTCTGCCTCACCTATGTGTTCACAACACTATCCCCTTGATCACTATGAAATAACCCAATTTTTTCAACACATCAACAATGGGTTTAACTCTTAGTCAACCAAAATCTTGCCTAACAATTCCAACATAGTCTTAAATGGAATGACATATACCACACTTGAGAAATCAAGACATAAAAGGAATCATCATAAATCAATAAAATGCATAAAAGGAAACATGAGAAATCAAGAAAATGTTTGGACATGAATTTTTTTTGTGGAAACTATGTGCCACACATGTTACACAAACAAACCAATTGTTCCCATAGTTGTTCAACACGTCAAAAATACAACTACTCACGGTCCGATTTTCCTAAACATTATTCCAATCATGTTTATCCCAAAACTCCAAATTTTATACCCTTGAATTTTGAAATACATTATAGCATCAAAATATAATATTAGATAACAAAAAGTAACATAAGAAAAACATGGATGGAATCACATTTCATGAGGGAAAAAATAATGTTTCCAATCATGATGAAGAAGAATAGAAATAGTAGGATGTAACCTTTTCCTAAAAACACACCAAATTCACACTGGAGGATGAACTTCGGATTATAGAAGATGAGTTTTCTTAGAAAACATATAATGCAACTATATATGAGTATGAGAAATCCACAAATTATTTTTGAGTAGATTAGGTGTTTCCTAGAGTTTACATGAATTACAATGAGCTATCCAAGCCATCAGAAGCTATCGAATCCATTCAAATTAGGCTTTCCATGCACACATATTCACTATCTAGGTAAAAAATTTAAAGGGTATTTAGTATTAAAAGGAAATGTATTCAATAAGTTGGTGATCCTACTGTAAATTTATAAACAAATAAAATAATTTCTTATTTTAATTCCTTCTATTGAGTTTTTCACTATGACCACATTATGAGATATGAACTCACAATATCTATGTCCACATGATTCATTCTTGTTGGGAGTTTGTTAGAGTGTCACTCATCTCTTACTACTCCTACCCCACCAGCTTCTTAACTAAAACTAATTCCATGTAATCAATTATCCTATAATAGTAGAGTCTAAGACCTCAATGTTACATCTAATCTAGGGGTTTTAGCACATCATTAATCTATAAATTATTAATAAAAACTATAACATTATCCAAAATCATGGACACATCCCTACCAGGAATTATCAACCTAACAACACTCACATGGGGACTCCAACAGAGGTGGAGTTTGGTAAGAGAAAACCCCCACCTATTTTCTTTATAGATACTTCATATAAAACTCTAATATTGAACAAATCTATTATAAATAATATTTTGGAAAAAAATCCTTATGATCCTTACAAAACTCAACACATTCTTAGATATGGTCATGCAACCCTACAAAAGGTATAACATTTCTGGAACACAAACTATTATTATTATTTATTTTTATAATCACTTCTAGAACACCTACTTAAATTAAAACAATAATAGATTAATACCATATGTTTTTGAGAAAACATCATCCACTAAAAACATAGTGTGTTGTGTAGATAACTTGGTTCTAGGATCACCGTATTTTTTGTGAGTTTTTGAAATATTTGAATTGCATGAGTTGATGACTCCAATAAATCCTATACCACAAGAGGATTAGTGGCTACTTAGAATTTAAGAGGCCTCAACTACTGGAATTCATGTTACACTGTTTGATTATGTGTAGTCCATCACTAAGAACTATTTTCTTCTTTATGAGATGTTATATAATAAAAAGCTGAGAGAAGATATCTACAATAATAGGGAAATTATATCTATTATATAAGTATTTAAATCAGCACCTCATCACGTAATTTAAAATTGGAAAAAGGATCAAGCCCTAAGATAGGATTTTCCCATAGATAACTATAAAAAAAGTGGTTTTTGTGTGGGTGGAATTATTCATTTGATAGAATGAACCCATAATGATTAGAGCATATCTAAATCAACTAAAATATGAGTAACATGAAATATAAGGATTAATAACTATATGATTCATGAATCAACATAATTTTACCCTATATATGATGATTTAGATATTTGAGGTGACTAATAGCTTACCAATGTCTCATTGAATGTAAACATTTACAACCACACCTACTCTAGCATCACTGGTATGATAACTAAAATAAAAACCCCATAAAATCACATCATTAAATTCCTCAACTAGTCCTCATGTGAATAATAACTCAAAAATATATTCTTATGACATAAACCAATCTAATTCCATCCTAACATGACCTCCCCACAGAGACCAAAACTAGGATGATGATAAACTAAGTGTGCCAACAAAATCCTAACTCAAATAGGCCAGGGAATGGTGAAAAAGACATTATAGGAATATCACATAATATAGGAGGCCATATCCTATAATACCTGAGGTCATATCCTATAATTACCTTCAATATATATGAATCCTCAATATGAAAAATAACAAAAAATACCTATAATATATATAAAGTAACAATTGAAATGTATACAATGCATAATGGGAATAATAATTGATAAGTAAAACAGCATAGGGGAAATCAAATAGGATAAATACTTATTAAAAACACCATACCACCTGGTACAATAAAAAAAAGATAAGGGAAGAAACCTCCACATAATAATGGACTATGGTATCACATAGTTTAAAGTCATCATATGAGGGTATATATTCCAATGTTTAATTACATGTGGTAAACATGTTAAATATGTTGTTTCACATAATATGGTGAGGATGAGTATGAGGCAAACTCAGTAATAATAATGAGAAAATAGATCTAAAAACCCAAATCCCATGTGATACATTCTCAATGTTGGAAACAAAGTAAATAAATGGATAACTAGGGTCGTGGGGGGCCAGGGGAAGCAGGGTTTCTAGGGTTGCAGGGTCACAGGGGGTCGGGTGAAGTGGAGTTTCAGGGGTCGCATGGTCGCCGGGATCGATGGTATCGCGGGGGTCTCCAGGGTCGGAGGGTCATGGGGGGCTGGGGGAAGTAGGGTTGTCGGGGGCACGGGGTCGTCGGGGTCGTGGGGGGCTGGGGGAAGCAGGGTTTCCAGGGGCGCAGGTTCCCCGGGGTCAAAGGGTCATGGGGGGTCGGGGCCATAGATTTGAATGAATGCATTGTTTGTTCATTGGAGTGGCAAGTGCCACATGATGGATGGTAGTATTGAGGCATGATAAGTTATGGTGTTAATAGAAATTCATGATAATATAACTTGGGAGATTAGGTTTTGAGGTTCTTTGAACCCTGTGTGGATTGAATTCCTAGGCCTCTCATTGGTTTATTCTAATATAAAAGAGTGGATGTCTGACATGAGGGTGAGATGGATCATATATATGTTAGTTCTCATGAGTGGAGAATTATGGTTAAATGGGATGATCGAGGATCTAACCATGGAGTTGAACTAAAAGTCATATTCAGACCATTGTGTGGGCATTGAACATTTTTGTTATTACTTGAGTTATAAGGCATCGTGATCGGCATATGATAGTACATTTTTGGGTCGGATTGAGAACCTTTGGTATATTCATATAGAGAAATATTTACTAGTGTTTTTGCATAAATATTAATGTGGTAAGGTGGGTACCACATCAGAAATTTCATTCGAGATGCATATGATGTGGTTTGATGATCAAACTTGGGTATTTGAAAAATAGTTTATGTGTTTGGACGTGGTGTTTGGAGATTCATTGTAGAATCATGATTGGAATTTGGTGATTAAATGTAGGGTGTTGCTACTATCCTCTAGAAGAAAATAATAAGATAATCAGAATCTCATAGGTGGAAATAGATCCCCGAAGGAATTCTTTCTAAACATTATATTAGGGAACATGGAAGAATTATATTCATCCAAACCACAACAATAAGTTATAATGAATTCAATACCATTCACTTTTACATGAAAAAGAAATTTATGCAAAGTAAATTAAATGACAGTACAAAAGAACACTTCAGTTTTATGTTGTATGGATTGAAATTATGGCTTCTAAGGGAGAAACAATACAACATTCCATTTTATAGAAAAGAAAAGATTACAACTTTTGAGTAACAATCCATGACCTGAGGCATTACTCAGACATCCATATAAAGTCAATAGAGTCTCATATGGTAGTATGGGATTCCATTAAAATGTATTAAAAGTATTAAGGATTCCATGATCATATATCACAAGTACGAGGTACTCCATACCTTAGTAATACTATAATTATGGATGTGACTACCATGTATTATAAGTATAAGGGATTCAAGGACTAATTATTCTATATATTCGGGACACCATTCTCGGGTGTCACAAGTAAAAGGGACAAAATGCCCTAGTACCACAAATATAATGGATTCTATTATTGAGTAGCACATGGTTGATGGACTCCATGATCGAGTATCAAAAGTATAAGGAACTCCATACCTATGTGTCATAATTAATTACAGTCAAGTAGGCCTTATAATCTATCGACATTGTAGTTTAAAAAAGGAGTATCATTTTTTATGTATAAATAGGTCATATGGTCTCATGAAACCCTTCTCATCAAATTAATTATAGACATTACAATTATGATTCATTAAAAAACCACATAGAATGTGGTTTGGTCACCTAATAATAAACAATACCTAGGGAGATTCCAATTAAACCCCATAAGTTGTTGAAATAGTCGACATGTATTAAACATAAATAATAAAAAAGTGATAATAAGTTTTTTTATCAAAGATAACATATTAAACATGGTTTATATGTATGTTTAATGAATCTAACGTAAAATCAACCATGAATCTTCATAATTCCTAATATAAGGAGACAATAATTGAGTTAAAATTACTATAATTCAAACCATAGGGTTCATATAGGTCATCGGGGTCACGGTGGGCCAGGGTCACGGAGGAGGTGGGGGGCTGGGGGAATCGGGGTCATAGGGAGAGATGGGGGGTCGGGGTGGGGGGGGGGGAAGAGTTGGCAGTGTAAAAAAATATTGTTTCATGGAGGCTTATTATAAACACCCACGAAACCATTTTAAAAAAGGGTTTACCGGTGGTTCCCAAAAACAACCGCTAAAAACCCACTGCAAAAGTCAATTTCTGTTGTAGTTTTTTGTATTAAATGAATGTAATAAAGTGAATTTAGGGGGTTGGAGAAGGAAAAAAATGAAATGAACTTAGGAGAAGATGTTACATTTAAATCGGGTATCTTTTTTCATTTGATCCAAAGACATCTCTTTAATTGATTTACTCCTATGGAAAGTCTTCTTTGAGGAAGATATGGATTTTTTGGAGCTTATTTGGGTAGGGTTCGGATAAGCCATGGGGCTTGAGAGGTTTGACTAATGGGTTAGATGTGGTGTCCTTTTATAAGAGAGAGGATGTGCTCTTTAGAAAATATTGAAAGTATTTTTTTATTATAAAATTATTTTAGTTTCCATAATGTCCAAAACTCATTAAATTCTAAGATAAGATGATTATAAGTTGAAATAAAATCATGCAATAATAATTTGATTGGTTTTGGATATTATTTAATCCTTATCTTTTTTATTTAACCCTTTTTAAATTATTTAACTTTTACCATGTCTTCTTGTATATTGATAATATATGGTTAATATATTTACTTATATTAAATACACATAATCTTATGTATTTTTCTGAAAATATTCAATTTTTTATGAATAGTGAAAAACACTTCATAATAGTTAAAAACCTGGATTTTTCATTTAAATTAATTTTTACCGCTTCTATGAATTGAATTTCAAAAATCTGACATAAAATGTTTTTATTAGTAAGTAAAATGTGTTTCAATTGGATTTAAATAATTTTTGCTGAATAGTATATTTTGATTTTTTTTAAACATGGTTAAAGGTAAATAGTGTAATTCATTGTAAAAATAATATTATAATAATATAAAATTACATTAAAATTTTTCCAAACATTATTGTATGAGTCATGGATGAGCAAGAAAATCCTTGGGTGATTCTTTTGTCCTTTTAAAGCTGCATGGGTGTGATAATGACATTAATAACTTATTTTTTAAAATAAAAAGAAAAATATAATAAACATGTATTGTTTTTCTAAAACAATTATAATGTGGGGTTATTTAATTGATTTTATTGACTATAAATATTAATTATAAATCTAAAAAGATTTCCTACATCATGGTAGTTTATTTGTAATTTTTAGATATCAAAAAGGAAATTTATTTTTGACACAATGGTGATGTAATAATTTTCTCATTAATGAATGTTTTAAATAAATGAGACTATAAATATTTAAATAAATTTATTTTGAAAATTTTTATAACATCCACGAATTTTATATATGTGTATGACATGTTATACTTGAATTAAGTAAGTTTTCTTGAAATAATAAAGTTGGTTTTGATTTTTTAAATAGTCATTATATGAATAGTATTAAAATTGACATAAATGAGTTTTTAAATAAATTAATATTTTATTAAATGATAAAATAGTTCCTAAAATATATTATTTGGAAAAAATATATATTATGTTAAAAATGTCTTTAATTATCCAATTTGGGTAGCTTTTAATTTAATTGTAAATATATTATCCATATAGTATGAATATAAAAGAAGACATGGTAAAAGTTAAATAAGTTCCAAAAGAGTTAAATAAAAATGATAAGGATTAAAGAATCTCAAAAACATATTCAATTCCTATTGGATCAATTTATATTTACATATATTCATTTTATATTATAGTTTAATGAGTTTGGGATCTTTTTAAAATGAAAATCGTTTTATAAAAAAAATTCTTTCAATCTTTCCTAAAGAGTCCCTCCTCCCAATTATAAAAGAACACCACTATATACCATTACTCACACATCTAAAGCCCCATGGATCATACAACCTCATCCAAAATAAGCTCTCTACATCCCTCTATTCATCCAAGAAGACTTACCTTAGGCATATGGAACTTCAAGAATTCCTTTTCATTTAAACGAAAGAGAGTTAACCGATTTAAATGTAACGTCTACCCTAAAGTTCTATTATTTTATTTTACTTCTTCACTTCCTTTTATCTTCTTAATCATTGTTTACATAACAACAATAGTATCCTCAATATACTATTTTTTTGTTATCAAAATGATTTAAACCACACATACACACACCTATATCTAATTGGTATAGAACATATTGTTTCTCTAGACGGTGAATGGCTGCCTCACGAAATGATGATTATTCAATTTTCCCGCACCACCTCTCGTGGTGGAAATTATTATGGAAATGTAACTATATATTATATATATGATATTTATTTTATATTTATGCTTCGGTAGTTATCATTTATAACATACCTTTATTCTTTTCATGTTGTATAAATATGATAATTTCATTTGAGGAAGTGTGGACTACCTCCCCTTCAAAGTGATATGACATGTTCATACCACGCATGAAACATATAATATATGGTGTTACTGAATGTATTTAATTTATATAAAATACTATATTATACTGTAATAATAATATACCTATGTATCATTTAGTTTTCATTCCATTAAATATGAAATTGAAATAAAAGTTGTGTTCATGCGTACATACGACTGGCCGTCTCCTTGAATGGTGCATTTCATTTCTTCTCTCCATATTTTATATATCATTATAAATAGATATATATATATATATTCTGGAATTATATTATATATATTATATCTAAATCAGGAGTATAATTTTATAGAAAATGGACATTTTACCCGATGGACAATTTTTTATTATAACATGTTCCTTTTTTACACATGTTCTGAACATCCACAAAATGTCCAATATGAACTCAAATAATTAACTAATTATTATAAGAAGATAATAAGTTATTCTATAGAAGTCGATTATAGCGCTTTTTATGCAACCATTTCATCTTAAATACTCATCATCTGGAGAAAAGATTAGTTTGTTGTAGAAATTTGGTAAAGGATGAAAGTCTACATGACAAGTGAAAATAATTCCTCATGTTCTTATTCAATCTTGTAAAATAATTCCTCAAATTTTTGATAAGGTAAAAAAAATTCCATTTACTTTTCCCACTAGGGAATCAAATACTATTTATACTGTGACACTGTTGTGGTTTTTTGGTTGTTATCTTTCTACTGATCTTGTTTTCTATCACTCTCCATCCAAACATGGCACTTAGTTTATCCACCATATCCATGTTTTCCTATATAAAATATAGTACGAGTTATCTAAAGTTACCTTTTTACATCTATTTATCTCTATTAATCTGATATTTTTATTGAATAAAATTTTTATGTGGGACTTTGAATGAAGTTTCTAAGACCATTTTTAAAATTGTGAGGACGCAATTTCCAAAAGGGGGGAAGGATGTAACAACCCATATACAAAAAGAATATGTCATTTTCATATATATTAAAAAAATTTAATTAAATATAAATTTTATGTTAAAGATTATACTATGATCAATGGAGTACGCGACACGCAAAAATGGGTTTTTTCGAAATCACATGTTTCACACAAGGATGTATCTAACTTAAAAAAATAATAATATAATATTATTTTAAATGGTAGTTAACACCTAGCCGTTGTATTACTAGGAATGAATATAACTAAATATTATATGATTATAAAATTTTATTAAATTTCTTTACATTTATTCAATAACATTTAGTGGCTTAAATTGATAATGAATCATATTTTAAACATAAAAAACTCTAATATTTTTAAAAAGGTGGTTATACAGACTTTTCATGGTAAACCCATCTTAAATCTTGTTTTTTCACCTTTATATGTTCCATTTGACAAAATAAACTTTTCTTTATAAATGGGACATAAAAATTTACATTGGGTAAAATTTTGGAATCTTTCTGATAAAGTTCATTTTTAATGAATAGTGAAAAATACTACATTTTAAGTCAAAATTGTCTTTTCATTGATTTATATAAAAGGTTAGTTTTTCTATTTATTTTTTTTAAAAGTATAATTAGATTATATTATTTCCATTTAAACCTATTTTAGTCATTGGAATTAATTTTAATTTGAAATTGGACAAAAACACATGTTAATATTTTTGATGTTTTTACTTTTTAAAGACACTCTTTTTAGTTTTGAAAATTGAAATTAAATTAAAATTAATTAACAAAACATCAATGTTTTTAATTTTACAAAATGAAAATAATTTTTGACTTTTGTATATAAATATTCAGTTAATGTGATTTTTTGGTGTTTTTCTAAAAACAGACAATTTTTTATGAATAGTGAAAGAACACTTCATAGTATTTAAACCCCGACTTTTTCATTTAAATGCAATTTTACCACTTCTAGGAATTGAATTTCAAAAACATGACACAATTGGTTTTAATATATGAGTAAAATGTGGTTTAATAGGATGCAAATAATATTTTGGATGAATAGAGATTATGATTTTTATTTACTGCGGTTGAAGGTAAAAAGGGAAATTCAAGGTAAAAATAATATTATAATAGTATATATTTACCTTCTCACATGTCATAACCTTATTTTATGAATTATGTACGACCAATAAATTCTTTTGGTAGAACTTTCTGCCTTTTTAATCCACTTGGTTAAGATAATTACAATAATAACTTTTTATTTAAATAAAAAATAAAAATATCATAAACAAGCATTGTTTTTCCAAAACAATTTTAATATGGAGGTTATATAATTGATATGTTTTACTTTAAATATTGAGAAGAAATCTAAAAATATTTTTTACATCATCATATTTTATTTATAATTTTTAGACATCATAAAAATAATTTTATTTATGACATAATGATGATCTGATGATTAACTCATTAATGATTGTTTTAAATAAATGAGATTATAAATATTAAAATAAACTTTTTTTGAAATTTTTTTTTCCATCAATTAATTTTATAGATTATAATGACATGTTATCTTTTAATTAATGATGATTTTAGAAAATATCAAGTTGTTATGTATTTTTTATGATATGAATAGTATAAAAATTGACATATATGAGTTATTATATCAATTAATATTTTATGAAATGATAAAAAATTCATTAAATATATGATTCATCCAAATGAAATATATGATGTTAACAATGTCATTAATGATTAATTTTGGATCACATGTCATTTTATAGTAAATATATTACCCATATATTATGAATATACAAGAAGATATAGTAAAAGTTAAATAAGTTAACAAAGGGTAAAATTAAACACATAAGGATTAAAAAATTTCCATAACCTTAAAAATTCTTATTGGATGATTTTATGTCGACTTATATTCATTTTATCTTCGAATTTAATGTGTTTTGGACCTTTTTATACATAAACATAATTTTATAATAAAATAATAATTTCAAACTTTTCTAAAGATCCCATCCTCCATCTTATAAAAGGACACCACTTATAACCCATTAATCACACCTCTCATGCCACTTGGTTTATCCATCCTTTTCCCATATAATCTCTCAACATTTATCTCTTCCTCCAAGAAGCCTTCCCCTCTGCTGAAGGCAAATCAAGAGAGCCCTTTGACTCAAATCAGAAAAAGTTACCAGATTTAATGGTAACGTTGTGGAGACCTGAAGCTTGATGTATATAGACATTACATTACTTTTGTGGAATATTTAATATGTAACAAAAATAGACACCAAAGGACCGTAATAGTTTAGTGTCTTTGGAAACATAGATCATAATCTTCTAATCATGGTGAATGATCTTCAACATCTTCCATAAAGATCTTCCCCTTTTTTTCTTAACAAAAACCTTTCTTTATATACTAGGGAAATGAAAACATTAAAAGGGTGATCTCAAATTATTAGTAAGGGTAAACATAGAGAACATAAATCAATCCATAATCATTTGAATGCAAAAACGTGAACATAAAATATAAACATCAATATCTTGAGCAAAGACATAATTCTTGGAAGTACGTAAGGAATATATCATAATGGAACATCAATCGTGGTAAAATAGCACAGGAAAAAACATGTAATTGTGGAAAACTATTACAAACATTATATGATTTCCATAGTAGCCAGGGCATTTCTTCCAAGACCATCTTAGTGGACAAAGTCCCATTCTGAATCGAGTTCACTCCCCGTTCCAGTCCTGTATCACCGAACCGGATTAACTTACCCTTCCATCTGTGTCTATCTCATGAGATCTAAAACTTTACCCAATGCATTGAAGGGAGATATAGGTCACACCCATCTCATATAGAAATCATTCTAACTTTTTCCACAAAATAAATATAAAACATTCATCATAACCAAAAGAATAAAATGTGTTTCATAAACATCATCCCATCTTCACATAATCCATATAAAAGATATGGATAATTCATTATAATAAAATTTTAACCGTGTAAATAATCGAGAAATTATACTTGAAATATACACATATGAAATAATTTCATCTTAGATGGAAAATGGTTTTGATAAAATACTTGAAATGATTTCATGAGAAAATATCCTTTCCTCCTCAAAATCATTTTCTTTTCAGGAAATGCCATGAAATTTTAAAAGAAAAGATTTTTTTTGAAAATATTCATAAAATATTGTAGATTAAGCTCCATGAAAATGAGGTTTTATGAAACCCTAAAATTTTTTTCATGCCGTATAAGTTAAAAAAACATTCTCGTCATACTTTTGCCGGAAAAGTCAAAAAGTACCTCATATGGTAAACAAAAGAAAGATTTAGTTCATACCTTGTAGTAAAAGTAAAAAGTGGGTAAAAAAGATTTTTAACATACATGAATACATTTTTAGAAAATAGGGACATGGATAATAAATATAACCCCAGTAAATACTTATGAATAAACATTCTTGGAAAAAATTGAGATTGGAAAAGTTGTCCCTTACAAAGATCTTTTTTGTAAATAAAATAGATCACGTATGTGTATTAACTATAAGGTCACATAAATAAATTATAAATACATGATAGGATATAAAAATTCATTTATCACATAATCAAATAATGACATAAACAAGAAAGAGAAGATCATCCTAAAGAACAGAAATTAAGTTAAGAAGTTCCTTTACCTCGTGTCCGACTTGACTCGATAGTTGTTTAATCTCCTGAATAATAAACCAAAGTTAATTTCTACTTTCATAAGAACCTTTTCCAAGTTTATTTTTCCCTCTATAAAACTTATTACCATGTTATAAACATTATGTAACCATTTAGGTTAATAACGTTGGTTTTGTCGATATTTGGTACTTGAGTCAAAAATGGACTTCTTATAATTACATGTTGTTCATGTGGTCAAAGTTTCATTATATCCAGAATGATATTCATTATTTATATATCATATATATCATATATATCCAGCATATACATGTATTTATAATAGTACATAACATATGGAGGTAAGAGATGAAATGCATCGTTCATGGAGACGGTAAGCCGTACGTATGCAAGAACGCATCTTTCATTTATATTTATTATAATAATGGAATTAAAACATAATGATACATAGTTATATTATAATTATAGTATAATATCATATATAATATCATTAACTCCATCCTTTATACATCTAAAATAAGGAATTAATGAATCACATCACTTTGAGGGGGCGGTAGTCCGCACTTCCTTAAATGAGACTATCGTATTTACCCACTATGGAAACCATAATGATTGATATAATTGGGAATTAAAGAAGAATAAGGAAATCATAAACATAAAATATATAATATATAAATAAAGTTCCATAATAATGACTACCATGAGAGACGGTAGGAGAGAATCAGACAATCATCATTTCGTGAGGCATTAGTTTGCCATCCACAGAAACATCATATTCTTCATCCATTAGATGGAGGTGTGTGAAAGTGTAGTTAGAATCCTTCCCAAAAAACATTGTAGTATGTTGTAGATACTGGTGTTGTTACAAAAGAAAGGATTAAAAAGTGTTTAACAGTTGGAGAAGTTGAATAAAAGAAAACAATTTAAGAGAAACTGTGACCTTTAATTTGGGTAACTTTCTTTGGTTTGAACAAAAAGGACTTCTTCAAGTGCCTTCATCCTAAGGTAATGATTTTAGGGGGAGGAGAGGGATGTAGGGAGATTAATATTTCAGAGTTTGGACAAGCCAAATGGCTTGATAGGTGTGATGAATTGGATAGAAATGGTCTTCTTTTATAAGGGGGAGGAGGGGCTCTTTGGGAAAGTGTGAAAATATTATTTTATTATAACCTTATCTTCGGTTTTAAAAGGACCAAAAATAATTAAAGATAAAGATAAGATGACTCATGGTCGAAATAAAATCATCCAATTAGAATTGGAAGTGTTTTGGATAATATTTTAATCATTATAATCTTATTTATTTAAATTATTTATTAATGAGGTAAATATTGCATCATTATTGTATCATAAAAAATTTAATTTATTTGATGTCTAAAAATTATAAAAAAATACCACCATATAGGAAATATTATTATATTTTTAAAGAATACATATAGTCAAAATGATAATTTATATAAACCCTTATAAAAATTAATTACTAAAAGATTTTTGTTAATGTCAATTTTGTCTTTACATTAAATTAATTAATCAAAATTGTAATTATCACTCCAAAGTGGATCAATGGGGTCCCACAATAGACCCATGGATTCCCATGGTCTGGAACTACTCATCAAATAAGGTTAGGACAAGGTTTAAGGTAATTTTGAATTATTATAATATTCTTTTAAACTTGAATTACCCAATTTACCTTTAACCGCGGTAAATAAAAGTCAAAAGTTACTCTTCACCAAAAATTATTTTCATCTTATTGAACCACATTTTTCTTCTTGATAACAACCATGTATGTGGTATTTTTGAAATTCAATTCACAGAAGTGGTAAATTTTCATTTAAATGAATGGTTTAGTTATTTAACTACCACTAAATGGTTCCACTATTGATCAAAAATTGATGTTTTTCTAAAAAATATCAAAAATTCAGCCTATGTTATATTTGAAATTCTGAATTCAAAAATTATTTCTATTTTTCCAAATTCAAAACATCTACATGGTAGTAATTAATTTTAAAATTAATTCCCATTATCAAAAAATATAGTGTGTTTCTAAGAAATAATAACTATCAAAAGATCGACATTGTTTATGTCCAATTTCAAAGTGAAATTAATTCCAATGACCAAAGTTAGATTAAATGGTAAAAATATATTCTCATTACACATTAAAACCTAATAAAAATAAAATCTAACTATATAAATTATTACGATGAAAAAAGTTGTTTTTAATTAAAGTATACCGTGTTTTTACTATACATTAAAACATGAAAGTTATCAGAATAATATTAAAAATTTATCCAAAGTAACTTTTTATATCCTGATTCATAGGATGAATTTTATTTTGTAAAATTGAAATTATAAACACGTCAAAAACTCGAATTAATGTGGGTGCACCATCAAAAGGCAACAAAATTGCATTTGTTTTGAAAAATACTTATTTTACCAGAAAAGATTAGTTTGTTTTCATACCATGTTCTAGAAAATGTGTTAGATGATTACTAATGTAATAAACTATAAAATGTAGTTTATACTATTCATAACATCTAGTTCATAATAATATTATAACCATATATCGTTGTTTAATGAAACTTGGTATTGCGTACAACACATGCTATCGAGGAAGGTCGTGATTGTGGGTAATGCATGCCAAGTCATGGTTGAGTGTTGTGCAAGACTCCTTAGTTATTTTGTAGAACAGAATCCAACCATATTTTGTTTATACTTTGAATATATATATATATACACTCAATGTTGCATAGAATAACTACTATCAAACGAACATGAAATTGTGTGTAACATGATCCAAGAATAGTATTGCGTATACTGCAAGCTAATACGGTGTTGCGTATAACTCAAGGTAATCTTGTTGTAGCATACAACACAAGACATCAATGAAATTAAAATACTATTTTTTAGAAAATCTCAGGGAGTTACATTCTACCTCCCTTTAAATGAATTTCGACCTCAAAATTTGTTGGGGTTATAAATGGTTTACTACATGAAAGATTATTTCATAGAAACCCACATCGTAAAAAGGAATACTAAAACATCATTTTAAAAAGGGTTGTCAGAATCATAATAGTCACCCGATGTAACAAAGCAATGGGTTTCCACATAGGACAACATAGGTGAAAACATGGATATGGAAGAGAAATATAACCATGAACTTCTTATGAAGAGTGGTAGAGGACATGGATATGAAAAATCCAAAAATCACAAAGCCACAAATTTGTGATGATCTAAGGTACCATATAAATCATCAGATATAAGGGAATTAGGACAACATTTATGGTTTTCAAGATCATTTCCCTAATGTTGAAAATTGGAATTAGAAGAAATAATTTCTTGATTTTGGTACAATCTCACCATTGGTAGTTCCTTGAAAAATTTCCACTTCATCACTTAATGAAATGAAGTTTAATTTATCATTCGTTAAGTGTTATAAGATCATGTTATAGAATGATGGGTCATTCCGTCTGTCTCAAACAAAATTTTAGAAAAAGTTATCAAAAATACATAAGTCTATCAATAGTGAGATTAATGATATATGGTTCCTAAAATGGACTTATACTTCATATACCATACTTCTTAATATAATAAAACTAGTTTCTACTAACCATGGACTACTTGTAGGCTAGTGGTAGGTGATAAAGGCATGTTGCACATCAGTTGTGGGTTCGATACCCACAGCCATGTCCGATACGACGGGTTGTCGCCCGTCCTGCAGGCTATCCTTTTTCTAAAACTACATTATTATAACATTCCATCAATAATATAGAAAAAAATTCTAGCCTTAAACAATAATAACTTTTGTCCAATATAATCCTTTCCAATCTTTAGGCTTATCCAAAATACATTTGTCTATTCTCATTGTATAAATAAAATGATTACTAGAAATGTCATTAACCAAGCATGTGAATACCATCATTTATCCCCCATTTATCATAAGATATATCTTGCTGATCAAATTCATAAATGTGAATACCTTAATCTTGTATTATCTTACAAAATGAATTACCATATAACCATAGTGAAAACATGAATTATGTTAAAAGGTAACTCTTCCCACATACCAAAATCCCAAAATTTCTATGTACTCAAACCATGATATCACTTTGTCCTTATATTAGTCATGAGCTCATTAATAATATCAAACATATTATATTCTCCTTATCCCTTCTTTATGCACATATCATCTGCTTTCCAAAAATATTTTAATCACATTTCATAGTTACTGGTACCATATAATCATTGAAAACCACAATAAACCAATATATATATATTCCAATATTCCACAATACGTTGAGATTCCAGAACATTATTTCCTACAAAAACACATAATCATTCTATAACATTTTTTTCATAATAAACTTCACCAATAGTGATCACATGTGACATCCCTTTATCCTTTTCCTTAGGTGGTTGTTGATGTTGATCATCATTAAACCATGGATTAGGATATTGGTTAGCATAATTCCCTATTCCATTACACTTGATGAATTGAAGTGTTGGTGATGCGTTTTCTGTAGTATTTTCTCCATTCACACCATTATCTACCTTTTTTCCATTACTTCAGCACTCAGCTACTTGATGTCCTTCATTTCCACACTTAAAAAATTTTCTAGTACCTTTTAGATAATCTCCACCATGATTATTTCCCCACTTTGAGCATAAAGAAACATTCACCTTCTTTTCACCATTGTTTTGAGATTTTTCCATGAACTCCATCTTTCGTTTCTTGTCAAAACCATGTGATAGATATGTAACACCAACTTCCAGCTCTACCTTGATATCATAATGCACAATTTCTTCATAGCTACTGAAGTCTCTTGTCACCAATTCCCTTCTAATACTTGGTTTTAAGCCACTAAAGAATCCATTAACTTTACTTTTAGGCTGGATGATAAAGCCAGATGCATACCTTGAAAGCCTTGTAAAATTCATTTTGTATATACCAACAGATTCATCATCCTTCTGCTTATGCTCGGGGAACTCCTTTTCCATCTTTGTTCGAAGAATACGAAGGAAGTACATATTGAAAAACAAGTTCTTGAACTCATCCCATTCCATGGATTCAATATCATCTCAAGGCCTTGTATTCTTAATTAGAGTCCACCATTGGTCTGCTTCACCTTCTAAATGGTAAATAGCCAGAATGAATTTTTCATGTTCTGAATAGTGAAGCATGGAAAATATCTTTTCAATGGTACTGATCAATTGTTCATCAACAAGTGGATTAGAAGACCTAGTAAAAGAAGGTGGGCGTTGCATCATGAAGGACTCAATAGATTGTTGTTCCCTTCTCTGGTCATTTGAATGTCCTGAATGATTCATAGCTTGTGTAAGTATATTAATAATATTTTGAACTATATCACCCATCAAATTTGTTTTTTCGGGAGGAAAATCATTGCATTTTCTATTACTATGATCAAAACAGTTCCATCGGGTTCTATCCATCATCTAAAACTAAAAAAGAATAGTGTGAGAGGCAAAAATCATGCTTGGAAAACAACATAATAAAGGGGGAGTACCTTAAATATCTAAGATCATAGTTTTAATTCTATGATCATTACCATAATTATAGGACTATAACCTATACTTATACATTACATTAGGGACATCCCTAGACATACCATATAAATATATATAGGGATCTCACTAAAGTTTTCGCATCCTAGTTTCCAAAGGATAACTAAACGATTCCTTTGATACCAACTGTAGAGACCCGAAGCGTGACGTATATAGACATTACATTACTTTTATGGAATATCTAATACATAACAAAAATAGACACCAAAGGACCATAATAGTTTAGTGTCATTGGAAAATTGGAACATAATATTCTAAACATGGTGAAAGATATTCAACATCTCCCATAAAGATCTCCCCCTTATGTTTTCTCACCTAAAAACATTCTTTATATCCTGGGGGAAGGAAATCAGTAAAAGGGTGAGCTCAAATGCTCAGTAACGGTAAACATAGAGGACATAATACAATCCATAATCATTTGAATGCCAAAACTTGAACAGAAAAACTAAACATCAAAATATTCAGCAAAGACATAAATCCTGGAAGTACGTAAGGCATATATCATAATGGAACATCAATCATGATAAAATATCATGTGAAGAAAACATGTAATTATGGCAAACCAATAATAACATGATATGATTTCCATAGTAGCCAAGGTATTTCTGCCACGACCATCTTAGTAAACAAAGTCCCTTTCTGAATTGAGTTCACTCCTCGTTTCAGTCCTGTATCACTGAACTGGATTAACTTACCATTATAGCCATGTCTATCTCAAGAGATATAAATATTTACCCAATGAATTGGAGGGAGATTTAGGTCTCACCCATCTTATAATGAAATCATTCTTACTTTTTCCACAAAATAAACTTAAAACATTCATTATAACCCATAGAATAAAATGGCTTTCATAAAAATCATCCCATCACCAAATAATTCATATAAAATAAATGGATATTTCATCATAATAAAAGTAAAACCATGTAAATCATAGAGACATTATACTTGAAACATACACATATGAAATAAAGTCATCTTAGATGGAAAATGGTTTTGATAAAACACTTGAAATGAATTCTTGAGGAAAATATGATTTCTTCTTCAAAATCATATTGTTTATCAGAAAATGCCATGCAATTTTAAAAAAAAATTATTTTATTGAAAATAGTCATAAAATCATGTAGATTAAGCTTCATGAAAATGAGGCATTATGAAACCGTAAAAATCCGTTCACACCGTATAATTTAAAAAAACATTCTCCTCATTATTTTTCCAGAAAAGTCAAAAAGTAACTCGTATGGTGAACAAAAGAAAGATTACTTTCTTACCATGTAGTAAAAGTCAAAAATGAGAAAAATGGACTTTAAACATACATGAAACCATTTTTATAAAATAGGGACATGGATGATTAATATAACCCCATTAAATACTTATAAATAAACAATATCGGATAAAAATGAGATTGGAAAAGTTATCTTTTAAAAAGATCTTTTTGTAAATAAAATAGATCACTTATTTGTATAAACTATAAAGTCACATAAATAAAGTATAAATACATGATATGATATAAAAATTCATTTCTCACATAATCAAAGAACGACATAAACAAGAATGAGAAGATCAACCAAAAGAACAGAAATTGGGTGAAGAAGTTCCCTTACCTCGTGTTCGACTTGACTCGATCATTCTTTAATCTCCTGAATAATAAACCAAAGTTAATTTCTACTTTCTTAATAACCTTTCTTAATTTTACTCTTCCTTTTATATAACTTATTACAATGTTATACACATTATGTAACCATTTAAGTTAATAACGTTCGTTTGTTTTTCAATATTTGGTACTCAAGTCAAGAATGGACTTCTTATAATTACGTGTTGTTAATGTGGTCAAAGATTCATTATATCCAGAATGATTTTAATGATTTATATATTATATATATCATATATATCCAGCTTATACATGTATATATAATAGTATATAACATATTGAGGTAAGAAATGAAATGCATCGTTAATCGAGACTGTAAGCTATACATAAGCCTGAATGCTACTTTCATTTCTATTTATTAGTTTAGTGGAATTAAAACATAATGATACATAGGTATATTATAATTACAGTATAATATCCTATGTAATATCATTAACTCCATCCTTTATACATCCCACATAAGGCATTAACAAATCAAATCACTTTGAGGGGGCGGTAGTCCGCACTTCCTCAAATGAGATTATCATATTTACCCACTATGGAAACCATAAAGTATTAATATAATTGCAAAGTAAAGAAGAATAAGTAAATAATAATCATAGTATATATCATATATAAATACAGTTCCATCATAATGGACACCATGAGAGGCGGTAGGAGAAAATCAAACAATCATCGTTTCGTGAGGCATTAGTTTTCCATCTATATAAACTTTATGTTCTTCATCCATTAGATGGAGGTGCGTGTATGTGTAGTTGGAATCAATTTCATAAAAAAAGAATAGTATACTTGGGATACTAGTGTTGTTTCAAAAGAAATTATTAAAAATAGTTTAGGGTTTGGAGAAGTAGAATAAAAGAAATTAATTTATGAGAAACTGTTACCTTTAATTTTGGTAACATCCTTTGGTTTGACCAAAAGGACTTCTTGAAGTGCCTTTTTCCTAAGGTAATACTTCTAGGGGGAGTAGAGGGATGTAGGGATCTTAATTTGGCATAGTGTGGACGAGTATAATTTCTTTAGAGGGGTGAGAAATTGGATATAAATGGTCTTCTTTTATTAGGCGAAGGAGGGGCTCTTTTGGAAAGTGTGAAAATATTATTTTATTATAAAATTATATTTGGTTTAAAAAGGTAAAAAAATAATTATAGATGAAGAAAATATGACTCACGGTTGAAATAAAATCCTACAATCATAATTGGACAAGTTTTGGATAATATTTTAATCATTATAATCTTATTTATTTCAATCATTTATTAATGAGGTAAATACTACATAATTATTGTGTCATAAATAATTTAATTTATTTGATGTATAAGAATTATAAAAAAATACCATAATGTTGGAAATATTTTTGTATTTCCAATTAATATTTATATTTGAAAAGTTAATTTATATAACCCTTTATAAAAATTAATTACTAAAAGATTTTTGTTAATGTCAATTTTGTCTTTACATTAAATTAATTAAATCAAATTGTCATTATCACTCCAAAGTGGCTTAATGGGGTCCCAAAATCGACACAAGGATGCCCATCGTCGCCAAATTCTCATCCAATAACAGTAGAAAAATGGTTAGGGTAATTTAGAATAATTATAATATTCTTTTATCCTTAAATTACCCTATTTACCTTTAACCGCGGTAAATAAAAGTCGGAAGTTTATATTCCCCAAAAATTATTTTCTTCTTATTGAACCACATTTTACATCTTGATAAAAACATTGTATGTCAGATTTTTTTAAATTTAATTCCCAGAAGTGGTAAAATATCATTTAAATAAAAGGGAATATTTTCTAACTACTGCTATGTGGTTTCACTATTTATCAAAAATTGATGTTATTCAGAAAAATAAAAAAAATTAAGCCTAAGATATATTTGATATTCCGATTTAAAAAATGATTTCTATTTTTCAAAATTAAAACCATATATGTGACATTAATTAATTTTAAAATTAATTCCTGTTATCAAAACAAATAGCGTGTTTCTATGAAACAATAACTATCAAAATATCGACACTTGTTAACGTCCAATTTCGAAGTGAAATTAATTCCAATGACCAAAATTGGATTAAATGGTAAAAATATATTCTAATTACACTTTAAAACCAAATACAATGATAATATTACCATATAAATTATTGTGATGAAAATTTTTGTTTTTAATTATAATAAAGCTTGTTGTTACTATTCATTAAAACAAGAATGTTATCAGAATAATGTGAAAAAATTATCAAAAGTAAATTTTTATATCCTGATTCCTTGGAATAATTTTATTTTGTAAAATATAACTTATAAACACATAAAAACAAGATTTAATGTGGGTGCGCCATCAAAAGGAGGCAAAACTGCATTTTTTTAAAAAAATTACTTATTTTACCCGAAAAAATTAGTTTTTTCTCATACCATGTTCTAGAAAATGTGTATGATGAATAATAATGTTATAAAATTAAAAATTTAGTTGATACTGTTCATAAATGCTAGTTTATAATAATATTATAACCATACATCGTTGTTTAATGAAACATGGTATTGCGTACAACACACGCTATCGAGGAAGGTCGCGATTGCGTGTAATGCAAGCCTGGACATGGTTGCGTGTTGTATAATACTCTTTTGATTTCACATATAATAGAATTAAACCATATTTCATTTATACATTGAATATATATATATATACACACACACACACACTCAATGTTCCGTAGAATAACTACTATCAAACAGAAATAAAATTGTTTGTAACATGATCCAAGAATAGTGTTGCATATACTGGAAACTAATACGGTGTTACGTATAGCGCAAGATAATCTTGGTGTAGTGTACAACACAAGACATCAATGAAATTAAATGAATAATTTTCATAAAATCTCGATGTGTGAAAAATGACTTCTCTCAAGTTCTTTTCCTTTATTTTCCTTCTCCAATCCCTTTTCACTTCATATTCATTGATTACATAAATAAACCTATATCTTAAATATAATAGGTTTTTATTTTGAGATTTAATCAAACAACACTTCCACGCACATCCAACTAATGGATTAAACATACTGTTTTCTGTGGACGGTGAACTACTGCCTCATGAAATGATGATTGTTCAATCTTCTCCTAAAACTACTTATGGAGGCCATTAAGATGGAACTATATTTAGATAAGATATTTATTATATTTATATTTTCTCTATGTTTTTTTATTTTTCATTTATATAATACCTTTATGGTTTCCATAATGGGTAAATATGATAATTTCATTTGAGGAATTGCATGCTACCGCCCCCTCAAAGTGATATGACTCATTCATACCATACCTGGAACGTATAAATGACTATGTTAATGAACATATGTAAGGTACATAGAATATGATATTATATTTAAATAGTAATATAACTATGTATCATTTTGTTTTCATTCTATTAAAAATGAGAAAATGAAATGAAAGTAGCGTTCATGCGTACGTTTGGCTTACTGTCTCCATGAACAGTGCATTTAATTTCTATATATCAAAATGATATGGAGTATTCTATATACCTATATACTGGATATATATGATATAAATTACATATATGATATCTTAATCATTAATATAATTATGCAAATAATGTAATTTTGACCACATGGACGATTTGAAATTATAACATGTTCATTTTTTACACAAGATCCGAACATCGACGAAATGTCCAATATGAACTCAAATAATTCAATAATTATTATATAGAGGGAATAAGTGACCTAAATGGAAATATAAACATGAATAAAGGTTCTTAAGAAATTATAAATTAACATTATTTTATTATTCATGAGATTAAATAATGAACGAGCCAAGTCGGACATGAGGTAAGCAGTTTTCATCTCACTTTTTATTCTCGTGAGATTCATGCTACATTTGCCACTATTTACTATTGTGAGGTGTGTGTACTTCCCATGAATATATTATTTAGGTAATATAATTTAATTTATGGGTATTTACAATTTCATTGTATGAACCTTCATTCATGGGGTGTATATAAGTCCCCAAACTTAAACCTTACTTAATCTTGAGTTATTACAAGATTACACATTGAGGACCTTTTCAGGTTTAGTGTTTTAGAGAATTTGATCATAAAACTTTCATTACATTCCACATTTAAACAAATTGGTTACATTAATGACAGTATTCATTTTTCCCATCAATGGAAATATATTTAAAATAAAACATGGATTCTTTCTTGACACTTCCTTGACACTATCATCATATCATGTACCATTCCCTTGACCTGTGAAAAACATTTCAAAAACTTCGGATGAGCATAAAAATCTCAGTAAGGGATATAAAAATATTGAAAGGAAACATGAGTACATGTATACATAAGAATGAAATCATACTTTACCCATAAAACATAAGCACTTTAACATACCTCATAAAATCATTAATAAATCATAGAAATCACTAGTCATAAAGGTAACGTGAGGCATTTATAAGATTTTTACGTAGGGAGTAACCCTCTTGGTTACGTTTGGAATAACCACCACAGTATATTCCCTAAATCTCTTCAGAGAAACCTTAACATTTCACTCCTTCACAATACCCAATGCATTGGAGAGCTATAACGGGCTCACACGCCCTTAGTTTATCACGGAACCACCCGTCTTCATAACAATGCCCAAGAACCATAACATAATCTTATCACATAAAACATGCATAAAGGAAATATAACATTTCCATTTTTCAATCACAAGATATCAATACAACACATTGATGTAAAAACATTATGAAAACCATTTTCAATACCAAAAGAAAAGAAAAGTACAACATCGTATTTATTTTTCATTTAAAAAAACGGAATGGCTTGTAAAGGAAGCCAAAACTCAAATAATGGTCACAACGGCGGAGAAGTCATTGTCGCCGCATACGTACGACAAAAACATTCCCTTTTGTTGTTTAGTAAAACAATTTATATAAAAAAGATTCCTTTCGGATAAACATAAATGTCAAAGGGGTTTATACACCATATAAAAGAAGGTTGTGTATAAAACAGAATATGCCTCAATGAAAGAAGATTGAGATGAAGTCCCATACAAAAACTGTATCATTGGTTTAAGGATAAATCAATTACAAAATTATGTGTGACAAACTAATACACCAAATATAAGTGGAAATGTAGTGTAAAACAATCATAGGTTATTCAAACATATCCATAGAACGACATATTCAAGGAGTACAAGCTTATCCCAATAAATCAAAATTGGGTTAAGATGTTCCTTTTCAAACATTTTACAGCCTAACAGCATCACTACAAAATTCATAAAATGAGTTAATGAGAGATAAAAAGGGTATCTCAACACTTGGACATAAAGTTTAAATCACTAAGGATATTGAATAACATATCCCAACATAATGTTATGTGAATTAAAAGACATAACAAAATAAGACTTTTAAAAAGAGGAGGTTGAAAGGTTCCCTTACCGACATGGGTATCTTTCAAAACATACACCCCGTGAAAGAAGGAAAATACAACATTTATGTAAATACTCATAAATGAAATTATATTACACAATGAATAAAATAATGGACAGTACATACACCACTCAAATGAAATTGTGGCAAATGTAGCATAAATATCACATGAATAAAAGTGAGATGAAAATACCCTTACGAAAACTTGGCAGCCTAACGGCGCCACTTAAAACATCCAAAATGGATTGATGAGAGAGAATAGGGTCTCTCATAATATTAACATAAAGTTTACAGAAATAGTAATATAAAATAACATCCCCCAACATAACAAATAGGAGCGTAAAATAAGTGACATAAAGGAGAGTACTTAAAAAGAAAGAGAGAGGTTAGATCTCTTACGAAAATTTGGCAGCCTAACGGCGCCACTCAAAACTTCCAAAATGGATTGATGAGAGAGAATAGGGTCTCTCATCATATGAACATAAAAATTACAGTAAGAGTAATATAAATGAACATCCCAATAACAAGAAATATGATCTTTAAAAGGAATGACATAAAAGAGTGCACTTAAAAAGAAAGAGAGGAGTAGGATCCCTTACCTCAAGTCAAACTTGTCTTGTTCGTTTCTTTATATTCCTGAATAATAAAGTTTGGAAAATTTATAATTTCTTAAGTAACTCTTATAAATATTATTATTCAGTTCAAATCAAATATTATAATGTTACAATAATTGTTTAATAATGTTAGTTCATATCAGACGTTTTTGCCGATGTTTGGTACATGAGTCAAAAATGAACTTGTTTGAAAAATGATTGTCCATGTAGTTATAAGTAAATAATTTACAGAATAGTATTAATGATTAAAATATAATATATATCCAGTACATATTTATACTATTCCTTATCATTTGGAGATAAAAAACGAAAAGCACCGTTCATGGAGAGGGTAGGTCGTACGTACGCATGAACACTACTTTCATTTTTTTCTTTTTCATATTAATGGAATTAAAAATAAATTATATATATATATATTATAATTACAGTATAATATATATGTTATATAGGTCACATATTTTCATTAATTTCATTCTTTTTACATTCCATTTATTGCATGTACGAGTCACATCACTTGAGGGGGCGGTAGTCCGCACTTCCTCATATGAAATTATCACATTTACACTACATGAAAAGAATAAAGGTATGGTTTAAATATTAAATAAAGAGGTATATAGTAAACATAAATTCCATATATTTCATATATAAAATACACTTTCATCATAATGGCCACCTTTAAAGGTGTTAAAAGAATATTGAACACTCATCGTTTCGTGAGGCAGAAAATCTTCAACCACAGAAACAGTATGTTCTTTAACCATTAGACGAAGGTGTGTGTAAGTTTAGCTCGAATAATTCTTATAAAAACATCCTAGTATATTTAAGATACTGTAGTTTTTACATAAGAGATTAATAAAAAGAGTTTAGGGGGTTGGAGAAGCAAAATAAAACAAAAGGACCCAAGTGAAGACATTACATTAAAATCTGGTAACTCCCTTTGGATTGAGCTCAAAGACTCCCTTAAGATGACTTCTGCCAAAAGTGAGGATTCAATGAGTTATAGAGGTATGTGTATAGGCAAAATGGGCAGGTTTTGGCCGAGAAAAAGGCTTTGTAAGTGTGGGTAAGGAGGTATAGGTGGGGGACTTTTATAAGAGGAGGGGAGGGGCACTCTTGGAAAGCAAAGAAATGATACTTTATTTTAGAATGAGTTTCGGATTTTAATTGTTCCACAATGATTTTTTTCGAGGATAAGGTGATAAGGGTTCTAAATCCACCAATACAATAGGTTTTGGACACGTGTAGGTCTTAGATTTTACATTATCTTTCAATTCTATTTAAATCGTTAAATAATGAGGTCATCACTGCATCATCATGATGTCATAAATAATTTAATTTATTTAATGTATAAAAATTATAAAACCAATACTATGATGTAGGAAATATTTTTATCTTTCTAATGACTATTTATAGTCAAAAATCGAACTTTTATAACCCCATGTAAAAATTGTTTTAGTAAACCATCTCATGTTTGTGTCATGTTTTACTTCAACATTAAATAAAAAGGTATTTATGTAATTTTCCAACCAAAGTGGATCCATGGGGTCCCCAAGTTGACCCATGGATTGTCTTGGTCGGCCATGACTCATCCAATGAGGGTAGGATATGTTTCTAGGTCATCTCATATTATTAAAACTTTATTTTTACCTTAAACTACACTAATTACCTCTAATCGCGATTACAAACTTAATAAGTTACTATTCACCAAAAAATTATTTTAATCCCATTGAACAACATTTTACTTCTTAATTACAACCATGTATGTCAGATTTTTTAAATTCAAAACACAAATATGGTAAAGTTTCATTTAAACGGAAAATCAGTTTTTATAAGTACCACTTAGAGGTTTCACTATTTATCAAAAATTAAAGTTTTTCAGAAAATTACCAAATGGTCACCCTAAGCTATATTTGATATTATGAATTCAAAAATGATTTATATTTTACAAAATTAAAATCATATAAGTTGTATTAATAAATTTAACAATTAATTCCCGCTGTCAAAACAAATAGCGTGTTTTTATGAAACAAAATGTATCAAAAGATTGACACTAGTTTAAGTCTGTTTTCATGGTGAAATTAATTCCAACGACCATTATTGGATTATATGGTAAAAATATATTCTAATTTCAATTTAAAACCAATTAAAAATATAATCTAATCATATAAATAAATTAGATTAAAAGAGGTTTTGAATTTAAATACAACATTTTTCACTATTCATTAAAAAATTGAACTTTTTTAGAAAAATACCAAATATTTACACAAAGTTAATTTTGATGTCCCAATTCTAAAGAAGAATAAAATTTTGTCAAATATAACACATAAAATTGTCAAAAAAGTTGATTTAAAAGAGGTTCTCCATCAAAAGGAGGTTAATCGTCCTTTTAAAGAATATTAGAATGTTTACGCTTAAAATTGGATTCATTTGTATTTTTCATCCACTAACATTTATTATAAAAAGTAAAAGTATTGGACAAACATATATAATCATTTTTCTGATAGTTCTGTTCATTCCCGCCATTACAATGACTAGGCGTTAACTACTATTTAAAATAAAATTATTTTATTATTAGAGTACAACGTAAGAATCCTAAGAAACATGTTGTTGTGTGTTGGGTACGCCATCGAGCATAGCATCCCCTTTAAAGTAATATTAATATTTTATTCACAAATATAGATAAATATTAAAAAAAATCATATTCTTTATTTACCTGGGGTGTTACAGTGTATGTTTCATATGCTACCAAATCAGTAATGGAACCTTTCACCATACACTTGTAGTCAAAGGATTCTTTTATGTGATGTCTATTAATTTCCATTTTCTTATGTTTGGACATGTTATTTTATATCCTTATTTCTGTACATTTTAGATCCATGTTATTATATGCCCTTTTTTCTCTCATCAACCCATTTTATAAATTTTAATGCGATGTCATTAGGCTGTCGAATTTCTCTAAGAGAACTTCTTAATCAAATTACATTTCTATGGGTTAAAATTATAATTATTGATTATGTCTTGATATTAATATGTTTGAATGAACTATGATTGTTTTATACTTGATAATAACTTATTTTGGGTGTATTTCTATTTGTCACACATAATTATTTCACTGATTTATCCTTAATCTAAGGATACAATATTTGTAAGGGACTATGTCTCAATTTTCATTCCATTGGATCTTATTTGTTGTTATACACCAATTAACTTTTAAATAGTGTATATAATGCCTTTTGACATATTATATCATTAATATACTTATTCTCATGATATTATAATAATTGTTTAATGTTATTCTATAATTATTTTTATTCAAGTATATTCTCAAGTGGTAAGGGACTCATTAACTAAAACATTGTTTTAAATGTTTTAATTATTTATTATTGTAAATATTTCACATTAATGACCATGTTTTTAAAATAGTTTTGTGGATTTATTATATATACATTTATATTTTTAAATTTTAATTCCTTTAAATGTTTAAAAATGGAATGGGGCACTTTGATTCAAAAATCTCTTTATAAAATGTTTTAAATGGTTTTGAAAATGGTTTGTTAAAGCATTGATTATGTAAATATCATGAAATGATATATTGTGATTGCAACGTAGAAATGTTATCTTTACTTTATGATTGATTAATGTGTTATGAATAGGTTTTTTATTGGGAATTGATTATATATATGGGTGGTTCCGTGATAAACCAAGGGTGGGTGAGCTCGAGACAGCTCTCCAATGTATTGGGTAATGTGATGAAGGTAAACATCTGTGTTTCTCCTAAGTGATTTAGGGAATATACTGTAATGGGTATTCCAGAGATAAATCTCTATGTAGATATGAATGTAAAAATTTAAATATGATCTAGATTCCAAACGTTACCTTTATGAATTATGATTTCTATTTTTAATTCCTAAATCTTATGATTTCATGAGGTATGTTAAAGAGATTATGTTTTGTATGTTTTGATGGAAAAATAATTTCATTCATTCTTTTATAACCCTTACTAATATTTTTATGCTCATCCCATGTTTTTGAAATAATTTTCATATGGTATAAGGAAGGGAAAGAGACATTTAAAAAATGGGTTCACCATCAAACGGTAGTAAAATGACATTTTAAAAAATAGTAGAGAATTTACGCCTAAAATTTGATTCATTCTTATATTAGGACTATAAATTTTATTGGATATGTGTATAGAAATTTAATAATAATATTTTTTTTAGTTATTTTCATTCTCACCTACATAATGGATATGAGTTAACTATTATTTAAAATAATAATAATATAATATTATTTTTTTGGTATAACTAGAAGTTGTGTGCAACTTATGATTTCATAGAAACCCACTGTTGTGTGTTATATACGCTATCTGACATACAATCCCATTGAAATTAAAATTAATATTTAATTCACAAATATTAATAAATATGAAATTTTAATTTTCTTTATTTACCTGGGATGTTACAACCTTTAGTAAGTTTCAAACCAAAACACATCATTTCTCAAAACAATGTGTATTCTAGTTGACTTGGTCTCACCTAACGTGCTAGAATCATCTTCTTGAGAATCACAGAATCCAAAAAAGATGAGTTGATCAGAGAAATAAGGGTCTCTCATCATATGAACATAAAAAGTTTCGAAATAAGGATATAGAAGAACATATCCCAACATCAGAAAATGAAAATTTAAAATACATAACATAAATAAGTCTTTAAATAAAAGAGTTCAATGAAAGGTTCCCTTACCAATTTTCTATCTTACGAAACATACACCCTATGAAATAAATATCATAAAATGAATATTAAAATTCCCATAAATTAAATTATATCACAAAAAGAATAAAATCATGGGCATTAAATACACCACACAAAAGAAAATAGTGTCAAATATTTCATGAATCTCACGGGAATAAAATGTGAGATGAAAACCCATAACCTCATTTTTGACTTGTCTTGTATATTCCTTGTTATTCGTAAATAATAAACTTATGTAAATTTATAATTGATTAAGAAAATTTTTCAAGTTTATTATTCTTTTTATATGAATTATAACAATGTTATAAGAATTACCAAATTATTTAACTTAATATCGGTTATTTTGTCGATATTGGGTACTTGAGCCGAAAATGTTATAAATATCAATTGTCCATGTGGTAAAATGTACATAATCTACAGAATTTTATTTTGGATTTAGAAATAATATATATCTTATATATATATAGTATATATATGCATTTCTGGTAGGACATAACATTTTTAGATAAAAAATGAAATGCACCATTCATGGAGATGGTAAGATATACATACGCATTAACGCTACTTTCATTTCTATTTCATATTTAATTGAATGAATACATAATTAAACAAAACTATATTATTATTCTAGTATAATATCATGTTCTATATATGTTAAAAAACTTAATTTACACTATCCTTTATACATTTCACATATGACATGAACGAGTCAAATTAATTTGAGGGGGTGATAGTCCACACTTCCTCAAATTAAATTATCGTATTTACCCATTATGGAAACCACAAAGGTATGATATGAATGAATAATAAATAATAATAGATACAATATAAATATAATATAGATCACATATAAATACAGTGCCATCATAATGACCACCATGAGATATTGTAGGGGATAATTGGACATTCATCGTTTCATGAGGCAGTAGTTCACCATCCACAGAAACAGTGTGATTTAAATCCATTAGTTATAGGTGAGTGTAATTGTAGTTTTAATCCATCTCATAAAAACATATTATATTTAGGATATTGGTTTAGCTATGTAAACAAATAATAATAAGATAATAGCTAGTGGAGAAGGGAAAAAAGAAAAGAACTTGAGAGAAGACATTATCTTTAAATCTGGTAACTCCCTTTGGTTTGAACCAAAAGGATTTCATGATTTTCCTTTGGACTAGGGTATGGCTTTTAATAGGAAGAGATGTATTTTGGGAGGTTATTTGGGAAGAGGTTTAATGATCCATGGTGCTTGAGAGGTGTGAGCAATGGGTAAGTGGTGACGGCCTTTTCTATGGGGGGGGGAGGGGCTCTTTTTGAATAATTAAAAATTTTATTTTATTATAAGCTGAATTTTGAAATCAAAAGCTCCCAAACTCATTAAATTGAAATATAAGATGACTATTAATCTAAATCTTCTCAAATAATTGGTTTTATAAAAGTTTTGGTTTCATTTTTAATCATATCATTTAGATTTAACCCTTAGTTAACTAATTTAACAATTACCATGAGTTATTGTATATTAATAATATATATCTAATATAGATACATTAAAAATCCAAGTGACCCAAAAAATCATTAATGACATATGTAACATCATATATGTCATTTTTTCGAATCTTAACTTTTTAGGACTATATAATCATTTAATAAAATATTGATTGATTTAAAAACTCATTTGTGTCAATTTTAATACTATTAATATCATGAATTTTAAAAAATACAAACCAACTAGATTCTTTCAAAAAACATACATTAATTCAATGAAAACAAGTCATCCTCATCTCTACAATTCATTGATGGCATAAAATGATTCCAAATAAATTTATTTTAATGGAATGATGAAATAATGATACAATGTATATTATTATTCCAGTATAATATAATATTTTATATACATTACATATGTTTATTAACGCCATATTTCATACATTCAACTTATTGGATGAATGAGTCATATCACATTGAGGGGGCGGTAGTCCGCACTTCCTCAAATGAAATTATCATAGTTACCCATTATGGAAACCATAATAGTGTGCTATAAATGAATAATACATAATAACATAGACAATATAAATATAATATATATCACTTATAAATTCAGTTCCTTCATAATGGAAACCATGGGAGGTGGTAGGAGATGATTGAACAATCATTGTTTAGTAAGGCAGCAGTTCACCATCCACAGAAACAATATGTTATATATATATTAGATAAAGCAGTGTGTAAGTGTATTTTGAATCCTTATCATAACAAAAACCTAGTATATTGAGGATACTTTTTTTGTTATGTAAACAATGAATAAAGAAGATCATATTGATTGACGACATAAAATAATATAAGAGATCTTGAGGGAAGACGTTACCTTTAAATTGGGTATCTCCCTTTGGTTTGAACCAAAAGGATTTTTTCATGTTCCTTCTACCAAAGATAATAATTCTAGGAGTAATTTAGGGATGTTGGGAGCTTATTTGGGAAGTTTTTGATTGGGCCAAAGAGCTTGAGATGTGTGAGTAATGGGTTAGAGGTGGTGTCCTTTTATAAGATCTAGGAGGGTAACTTTAGGAATGTTTGAAAGATTTATTTTATTATAAAATTATTTTCAGTTTCAAATGGTTTAATACACATTAAATTTGAAGATACGGTGAATATAAGTCGAAATAAAATCATCCAATAAGAATTTGATAGGTTTTGGATATTTCACTATCCTTTTATTTTATTATTTAACCCATTGCTATCTTATTTAACTTTTACCATGTCTTTGTTTATATTCACACTATAAGGGCTATATATTTTCTACAAAATGAAAAAATACCCAAAATAGATCATTAATGATGTTTTTAACATCATATATGTCATTTGGCTGAATGTTAAATTTTTAGGACTATATTATCCATTAATAAAATATTAATTGATTTAAAAACTCGTTTATGTCAATTTTTATACTATTCATATCATGAATTTTTAAAAAATAAAAACCAATATGATTCTTAAAAAAACATCAATAATTAAAATATAACATGTCATCCACATCATTAAAATTCATTGATGGAATAAAAAGTTAGGAAATAAATTTATTTTAATATTTATAATCACATTTATTTAAAAAATTCATTAATGAGGTAATCATTACATTATCATTATTTCAAAAATAATTTTTTTTTTAAGTCTAAAAATTATAAATAAAATACCATGATGCAGGAAATTTTTTTATCTTTTTAATGGTTATTTATATTCAAATATATTAATTATAATACATCCACATTAAATTTTGTTTAGCAAAACAATACACCGTTTAAGATATTTTTTTTATTTTAAATAAAAATTTATTAATGTAATTATCCTACCAAAGTGGCTTCCAAAGGCTAATCGTTATACCAAAGGAATTTATTGGTTTTCCATGACTCATAAAATAATTTTTTTTTTCAACTTTTAATGTAATTTTATATTATTATTATAATAATATTTTTACATTTAATTACCCTACTTACCTTTAACCACGGTAAATTAAAATCAAAAGTTACTATTCTCCAAAAATTATATTCATCCTATTAAACCACATATTACATACTAATGAAGACCATTTATGTCATATTTTTTAAATTCCATCCAAAAATGTTTTAAAAATTAATTCAAATGAAAAATTCAGTTTTTTAACTACTATACTATGTTTTTAACTATTCATCAAGAATTGAATATTTACAGAAAAATACAAAAAATTCACAAAAAGTTAATTTTGATTTATCGAATTCAAAAATTATGTATATTATACCAAATTAAATACATATATGTTTCATTATTTAATTTAAAATTAATTTCCATTGTCAAAACATGAAAGGGTGTTTTCATGAAGCAAAAACTAAAAAAGATTTACATGTGTTTATGTCCAATTTTAATGTGAAATTACTTATAATGAAAAAAATTGGATTTAATGGTAAAAATATAATCTAATTACACATTAAACCAATTTAAAATTAAATCTAACCAAATAAATAAATAAGATGAAAAGGCATTTTGGACATAAAATACAATATTATTCTCTATTCATTAGAAATGTACTTTATCCAAAAAATACATAAAAATTATTAAAGTAAATTTTGATGATCCCATTCTAATGAAGAAGTTTATATTGCAAAATGGAATATATAAATGTGACAGAAAATATATTTAAAAGGGGTTTGTCACCAGAATATGGTAAAACTACCTTTTAAAGTCAATTAGAGTATTTCATGCTTAAAATCAGATTCATTCATATTTAAAGCCTATAAAATTTATTGGATAAATGTAAAAACAATTAAAAAACATGTTTAATCATAATATGTTTATTTTTTTTCATTTACTTTAATACAGTGACTAAAAATTTACTACCATTTAAAATAATAACTTTATATTATTATTTTTCAATATGACTCATCCTTGTGTGCAACATGAGATTTCAGAGAAACCGATTGTTGTGTATCAGGTATTCTATAGAAAATATCATCAATTTTAATGTAAAATTATTATTTAATTCACAAATATTAATAAATTTAAAATTTTCCTATTCTTTATTTACCTAGGATGTTACATCATTCCCACCTTTTGGGAATTGCATCCTAACAATTTTATAATTGGGCCCGGGAACATTATTGAAAGCCTCATTTTAGAAAAAATATTATAAAACAATCACATTAAAATAATGAAAAATAATTACAAAGGTCACCTAAGATAACCCATACTAGGATTCTATTTAGGAAAACATGGATTTGGAAGAGAAAATAATCATCATGTTCTGATAGAGAGTGATATAAAACAAGATCAGGTGAAAGTTGACTACAAGAAAATCACAAAGTTGTAATGAGATACATTTAAAAGAATAAATCGTTAAAACATTTAAAATGACATTTTAGTTAAAGTGTTCATAACCAAATGATATACACTTGAATACAATTAATTAAGGAATAACATTAATCAAGGATTTTAATATCATGAGGATAAGGTGATTCATTATATAATATTAGAATATACACAATATAAATGTGAATTGGTGTATAAAAAAATAAGTTTTAATGAAAGGTAAATTGAGAAACGTCACTTACAAAGATCATATACTTTGATTAAGGAAAAATCAATGACACAATTATGCGTGAAAAATAAGAATGCACCCAATATAAATGGTTGTTAAGTGTAAAAAAATTAGAGGTCATTAACACATATTCATAGAAAGACATAATCAATAAGTAGAAGTTTAACCCATTGAATTGAAATTTGGCTAAGAATTTCTATTACAAAAATTGGACAGCCTAAATATGTCACATTAAAATTTATAAAATGGGTTAATGATTGGTCGATGCAGTTTGTTAAGAAATATAAAGTGAAGCCAACTCAACTAAGTGGTGCTCTGGACCAATATCATCGAAGTGTTCTTGTATCATAGTGTAAGAAAACCCTTGAAAATGGATATGGAAATTTATTTTCTCTATGTTTTTTAATATGAAAATGAAATCATCATAGGCGAGGGACCCTGATGTTTTTAATAATACAGTTGAAATTGACTAAAACATCTTGGGTAGATGATCATGAATGAGAATGTCCTATAAACTTCATGGCATAGACTTAGTATATATATGGCCCTTGGTTTCCCCATTCTTAAATTGGGGATGGTTGGGGAACCAGTAATGAAACTGACACAGACTATTATGATTGTGGGTTAGTTGGTGGAGAGTTTGGTTCACTGGAAAACAATCCATTACACCGTAGGCGGTGTCCTGTTTATTTCACCGACTGTATCACCACATCCTAGTAAGAGGGGGGGGGGGGGGGGCTGACCACAATCTCCATTATAGGAGCGACAATCATTAGAGGTGGATTAGGATGATGTTCATAATCAACCAGTCCCTAGAACAATTATTCATGATATCTTGTCTCCGTATATAATGATCCCTATAAGATAGGGAGGACTAAATAATAAGATATCGGAATAGAGACAAGTATTCCCCCTCTTGTATGTAACTGCAGGGGGATTCAAGGGTATGGTGGTCATCTCTTTCTGGGAGGACATGGTTGCTACTTCAAGTCCCTGCCCAAAATCTTGACAAAGTGGATCATGTTGAGGGATCCATCAGTAAATCACACAATGCTTTAGAGTTTAAAAAGTGGAAGGTTTTGATCGTGACCTAATGTATCTCTGAGTTCATCCTTTCATGGAGACAAATATCCCTCCCTCCATGGGGTGGTAATTTAAGTCTGAGATAATCAACGACACGTGGAATACCTCTACGTGAGTTGGGGTTGGGGTAGAGAGGACTCAATATTGGATGAGTTTGTGTGTGGGGTAACCCTGAATAATGACTAATGGAAAAAAGACTAGGACCTTAAATTTTGAGAGTGTTGGAGAGTGGAGGTCCTCTGTTGGAGCGGGTAGGTACATGGGGATGAACTCCATGGTGGTCATTCATAACGAGAGGTGGAAGTTCACATTTTCTATTGATGAATTAATGAGGGATCCCATTTTGGTGATTGTTGGAACAGGGTGGTACTCCCCTTGAATCAATGAGAAAATGGGGATGACCTCCATGTTATTGGGTGATTGGGTGAGGAATTCCCTTGTGTAGAGAACTTGGTATACAAGGAAAATTTTCATATCATAGATCACATGCATGAGAAATACCATAGTTTCTGGTCTCAAAAATATGTGGAGGAACTCCACTTGGGTGGATGATGGTAGTATGGGGAGGACCTCCGTGTTGGATTCGATAGTGGCAAGGACCTCTACTCAGTTTGATTGTGTTATGGGGAGGACCTCCGTACTGAATGTCACTAACAAATGATAGAAAGTGATTATTATACTTTCCCCATTGACTGGGAGAGCTTCTTAATCCTACTCACGGGATGAATAGTGCTTCAATTTTGGCAAGGCATGGAAGTAACCCTACTCTGTAACTAGGGTGTTCCCCTACTCAACGGTTACAGGGGCTGAAAGCTCAATTTGGTGGTGGCTCAGGGCACTGAAGCTGTTGATGACGAATCCCCCAAAAATGAATACTCCTGAGTGTACACATGACATTGACATTAGGTTATCCAATCTGGGGCTGGCTATGTAGGCGTATCAACCTCCTACTCTTCAGTATGTGGGAAAAACTAGTGCTACTGGAGTGGACTATTGTGAACCATCCTTGGGTTCCGTATGTAGGATTCATAGTTTAAAGGCCTCAAAACATTCAATACATTGTAATAATAAGTGTGTGATTCATAGGAGTTCTCCAAGGAGAGGATATCGAAGTAGTTGGAGATCAGAGTAGGGATCAGTGGATCCCTACACAGCCCTTGGGGGTGGTGGCAACAAAAGTGAATTGGGGCCTCCATGTCTTATCGGGCTATATCCCTTGTCTGGATAACTCAATTGTGTTCGTATCAATAGACAAGAGTATAAATCTCCATTATTTGAATAAATTTGGAAGTTTAGATGGGGTGTGGGAACCCAATACATGTGGTGGTGGAGGATTTTTCCTAAGAGGTGAAGCCATGATGGATTTCCACATACATATTTCCCTTTCCCCTTACCCCATGTCCATGGGATGGGAGTGATCGGTTTCCTATAACTGTAGCTTGAGTACTGGAAGATAGGATGATACATCCATTTTTATAGATAATTGAAAATCATTTACTAGTTACCCAATATCATTTAGTCTTCTATTGCTGGATAGAAAGATCCAATCAACCAACATCGCAGACAGGGATTCCCAATGATTGTATTCCCTGAACATTAGTGAGTTTCATGCCAGGACACTATTTTCATGGTGGGTCCTACCACCAAATAGTTTGATCTGGTGACATGATTATCTGTTGATATATTTATTGAAACTAATCCCTATATTGGGGAGATTAATTTCATTTTGGGTTCAAAATATTTCTTTCTAAAGCTTTTATTTGGGTGTATAGCCATCTGTCGATGATGTGTAACTGTTTCACTTGATTCCTTCTTTCCAATGGTTGGTGGCATCCATCACTTATTTAGAGATGATTTGTCTTTGATCCAAATAGGATGATGAGATATTGGTATACCCATATGTGGATTCCTCCTTAAAAGTCACCTCCTAGTTTGGGTCTCAATTTAAGACATTATTCGTGAAACCCTTCCATGTTCCATATCATTATGGATATCGGTTAATTACAATGCTTCAATCGGGACATTGCAATTGGTCAAGTTACGGAAACAACCATTGATCAGGAGATTATACACATTGGGCATTAATGTCATTTCTAGATATTGAAACCATAGTACACGAAGATTTCTTCCCTTTATGATGGGGTTTTTCGAGGGTGAGGATTTCCAAGGTATCTGACACCAAATTCAGGGAATCATATGATAGAGGCATGTCCTTGAGGTCTTCTACTGCTTCCATTTTTTGACATCTGGTATATCCTGAGTTCAATGACTAGTAGAGATAGATCAGTATGATCAAAACATGAATGGGAGTGGATCATAAGGGTATACAATTAAGTGGGAGCACCTAGAAGGTTTTAGAGTATGGATGGATCAGAACGCTTGATGAGGACCGATCCTGGATGGAGTGTCCCAAAAAAGGAATTTTTATCACAATGATGGATGACATGGACTTGTTAAAGGGTGGATTTGGGATGGTGGGTCCACAAAAATGTGAAATCAATGTTTACCAATGGTTGGAATTTCACTTCATGGAGGCTTCTTATATACCCAAACAGTGATAAATCCCACGTACATCGAGTATGGATAGGCTTCGAAACCATGCTTGGAAAAAGACAACAACCTGGAAACCTGCTGGGGATTACCCATGGTTAGCTTTCCATGTTCTACTAGGAGAATAGATGATGTGGATGCGGTGGCATGATTCCACTAGGATTTTGCAGCCTAGGTAATATCAAGATGAAATGAATGAAGTGTTGAGGAGATGGGGATTGATCTGGTGTGAAGGTGATTGTGATGGTCTTGATCATTGAAAAGGCATCCATATTCCATCTATTAGGGAATCAATGTCTACATAGTTCGGAAATGGGGAAATGAGTAACCTAGGTAGGTGACTGACTGAGAATAGATGCATGGATTGGAGAGCCAAAGGACGTAGGTCCCCCCAAGTTAAAGCAAGATCTTCGGGAAACACAAAGTCTCAAGGGAGTGACTATGATGAGATGTGGTTGATACACATAAAACATAGGGAGGGTTCAAATGTAACTTGATTAAGGAGGGAAATGATTGAGGTCCACATAGTTTGAGAATGGGGGAATATGATTCTGGTGTACATAAAAGACATTAACTCAATGACATGATTGAGGATTATGCTTGGTTAGAATCCCGTTGTAAGAGGTATACTCTTGGTTGGAGGATTTTTGATTGAGTGTGGGGCTTATACATAGCTTCCAGATAATATGGGACATATAGTCATGGTGTTGGTATTGAATAACAACCGGAATGGTTTGATCAAAACACATCAGGGAGGAAGATCTGGGTGATACATACCAAAAAAGGAAGATTTCACATTAGGTGGGGGGTACATCTTTATGAGGGAGCACATATGTTTTCCATTGTTTGGTATTGATCCAATAAGATACTTCCTAAAATCCTTAAATGGATAAAAACCAACGTAGTTAAAAGGGGGATGTACAATTTAATTTCATGAAGAGTGATGGTGAACCAATGTAGAATGGCTGGAACAAATTGTTATGGGATGATGGTGTTGAACCATTGGGATGATTCCCATGTACCTTTCTCACAAAAGAGAAAGGATCAATGTACACATAGTTTGGTGAAGATGGGTATGGGTATTTCGCATGGTCGGTAGCCTAAAGAGTATATCATGGTTGATTTTTAATCTAAGACCTTGTGATCCATTGTCATTATGTGAAACTAGAGGTAGTAACAGAACTAAGGATCAAGTCCCAAATAGTGTGATCACAAGGGATGGTGTAGGTTATATGTATAGTAAGTGACCAAAAGTGGAAACAGGGGCATACATGTGGTTAGTGATCCTAGGAGAGGAAGATTTGGAATTACAACATGATGGAAACTGGATGTTGGTGTCTTTCTATATGAGAAGGATGTCGTTCCATTAAAGGATTGAGTCATTCCATATCAATCATATAGGGATAACCCTGTCAGAGTGGGTCGGGGATTATACATGGGTTGACTGAAGTTCACATGGAGACAAAGCCCAGAGGAAAAATAGGTTTTGAGGGTAGTAGTGCATATCACATCATTGATCCTCTCAGACCTTAGACAAATGTGGAAATCACAATTTTACATCATGTGTTGAGGATGTGGGTACTTGGTAGTTTAACATCCTACAAATTAGATGATTAGGATTCAATCCTCACGCCTTGAACATATAGAACTTATAGAAACCCACTCTTATGGGAGGTTAGGCACAAGTAATGCTATTAGTGAATTTGGGTTGTGGAGTGATCCATTAAGGGGCTCATGTTAGCATATCTATGTGAAGAAGAAACAACCATTATCATGCCTGTGAGAATGACCGTGCGTCAAAACAACACAACATGAGGAACCACAAGCGGGACTTTGAAATCACTATGTGAAGGCCTTGATGTATTTCCAGAAGAAGAAGTGTGAGATATGTGTGTTTCATGATATATAAGCCTGATCAAGGTTCCCGTGGATGCGATATCTAATACATACTAATGGGATCATGTATTATGGAAAGATTGTGACAAAATATGAAGTAATGTTCACAAAAGAGAATATTATCACGAAATAGGGATGATTTCACTCAATAGTGGATGGTTGCATGCAATCGGGGATGATTGCTTACAATAGGAATGATGTGTGTGAAATTGAGGATGGTTTTAACCAAGAAGGGATTTTTTTTCAGGAAAATAGTGATGGATTGTGAGTAATAGGGATTTTTTCAAACAAAGAAAACAATTTGCGCCTAAAGGGAATGATTTCTATGCAATTGACATAGAATTAAATGAAATTTTCTAGAGTGAAGACTAACTGGGCTCGATCGAAAGGCGTACCCCTCGGAGACCAATCATGAAAAATCCAGTGCCTAGAGGCTATGTTTTTCATGTGGAAGGGTTTTATTATGAGCATTAATTATAGGGGGTTAAAATCTATTTATAGGAAATTTTTTAGGGTGGTGGCATGGAAATGGGATCTTCCCTTAAAACAATCTCGTATGGTGGATCATACGAGATGTTTACATGTCAACCAGGGCTTTTGCGAGCAGATGAGGGGAATATCTTGGGAGCACAAGACACAGGATTTCCACTAGGTGTGCAATATTGTGGGCAGAATAAAAAAAAATTCATGAAAGACTTGAATTTTATGTACACCTACCCGATGCGTCTTGGGATGGTCCATGGAGGCAAAATATGCATCCAGTTTTATGATTAATGCCTGTTTTTAGCCTCAATTGGATTTTGACAACTACAAATAGAACAAAAAATATATAGAACACATAGATCATAAAAAAATCATCATGAGATCCTCTTGGTTATAATCCTTAATTACCTTCATCTATTCTCATCCCTAGCCATGAAATCTATGATTCTTGAGTAGAACACTTGGGGGTGTTGGTGGAAAAATACCTTTCCATAGGACACATCCCACCACACTCCAATCTCCCATTCCAAAAAATTCACTGAAATGAACACCCATATAGGTATACAATTTCAATATAGTTGTTCCATCAACCATCTCCCAATTATCTATATATATGGTTAGAATATCATGTATGAGATTTCCCCACCTATCATAGGAGTTACACCACCTCTCCCTCAATGGTTTTGAACCATCATGAGATCCTTGAATTGTAGTGTAATGACCATAGATTTTATGAATAAAATTACCCTTCATGACTTAACTAAATGTATTTTGGATATATAAAACACATGAAAACATTTATGTTATTAAATCTAATAGGATTAAAATGGTTGTTTTGTATCTTTACTCTTGATAATATATCCGTTGAATAATGATCAAATGGATATATACATATAAGGTTTTAATAAATACTTTGGGAACATACAAAGGAATTGATGACCTCAACCATTAGGATTGTACCCTATGAATCCCATTTATCAATGATTCTATAGGAGATAGCATTTTTGTGATTTCCCTAGAACTATCCCATGATGAGATCCAATAGTATAAGTACGAGAGAAACTATTTATAGGATAATTTCAAGCTAATCGAGATCACAAACCAATGCATGTTCACTGAATAGACCTATGAAAGCCACACCATCATACACATTAATCTTAGTGATAATGATGATGTAATAAAGGTATATGTATCAAGACCCTAGCTTTAGGAATATATACATTTTTTTATAAAATAATGAATATATTTTAATCCTATTATTGTTAATTTTTAAATGATTTCAACGATCAAATAATATTTTGTGTTAATATTCAAATTCATTTTCAAAGTATAATTTGGTTAATTAATAGATTTTTGAAATAAATAATTTTTTAATATAATAATATTATTAAATTTTTTTCTTCAAATATAAATGAATATATTATGTTTATGGAGTAAATGTAAATTTTATTAGGGTGGGAATACTATTATAGTATGAAACTCATCATTTTTAATAAATATCAGTTTTTATTTTAAACATAAAAATTCAAATATATTTAAAATTATTTCTATTCAATAAATATTAATTTTTTAATCAGGATGTTGAAATTATCTAATGGTGAATGTTTCATAAATTTATGAAACAGTCGATTGTTTGGGTAAAATTTAAATATCGTATAATTATACTGTGTTTTTTGATGACATCATAATGGTCAAATAGTGATATAATAATTACAATAAAAGGTATCATTTACCAAATATTTGTTTTTAAATTGAAATAATTATATTTTATATTTATTTGATTAATTTTATAAATCATTAGTGAATCCTCGCTGACTTATAAAATATTTTATGATTTACAAATCATTTCTTTGTATGTGTGACTCACCTCCACATAAGAAAGGAAAATGATTTATTAACATCATACATTGGAAATATAAAACAATGTATTACATTATCCATTTTAATAAACCATGTTAAAAACCCATGGGATTATTTTTGGTTTTGAATATTTTTTATCTGATGTGTCCCAAACCAAAATAATAAACAAAATCTCCCTAATTTCCAATATAAACCCACCCTAGATCCAATTTATCTTCACTAAAACACTATAAAGCTCATCCACACTCTTCCCTAAACTCTATATAGTACTAAAAAACCTTTCCCAAGAATCCAACAAGTCTTTACAAATCCTTTTGTGTCAAACATGTATTTAAATGATTTTCATATTCTCATTTCCATTCAACCACTTCATTTATATTATTCTTCTTAAATTGAATTTTAATATTTTCGGATAAGTAGTTACATGATCCATGTACTATCCATTTTTTTTATAAATTTTTATATAGTCCTTTCATTCTCATTAGTCTCCCAAATAATCCTTTATGTTCACACATTATTAAGCTGAAATTCGGTAACGGTTTTTTGCCTTCTCATTTCCATTCGAGAACTTCTTTTATGTTATAATTATTCAATTACATTTACGTATTTTGAGATATGATGTTCCATGATCCCATTATTTTACCATTGTTGTCTATATTATTATATCTTCTTGTCACTTTCATTAATCACCCATATAATCCTTTATGCACACATGTTTCTATACTGAATTTATGTAAGGGATTCTCTCTTTCTTATTTTTTTCAAACACTTCATTTATGATATTCCATTTTTCTTTACAAATTCTTAAATTGGGATACATTATTACACACCCCCTTAAATTCCATTTTATGTTTAAATAATGGGATCTCATTTCACATTTATGTATCCCACTTCTGAACCCTATGTACACGCATTACTATGCCGAAATTTTGTAAGGAATCTTCCTCCCTCCACTTTTATCAAAATTTATTTTATGTTATTTAATATAAATTAGTATTTTCTATCTTGGTATATGTTCTTAAATATCTTTATTAATATCAATTTCTTGCCGAAATTATTGTAGTCCCCTTTCTCTCTTATCAACCCAATATATGATTTTCTATATGATGTCATTGTGATGCCGAAATTGCACCACAATTTTCCATGTCAAAATCATCAAGTAGTGGAGACCATATCAATTTATATATAAATGTTATTCACCATTATGAATGTATATGTGTTTAATGGGGACTTAAGTGTTTGTATTCCACATTACTTGATCGTTTCATAAATTATGATGTGGAATGATAGCTTGCTATATTACCTATGGGGAAAAATTAATAATGAGAATGAAATGATTATGGAGGGTACTCCCTGATAGCGCTCTAATGAAATGGGTAATGGTTAGTATCATGATACATCATGTTGGGATAGGGGATTTATCTAATTCCTTTACAGGACTTACTCAACTATGGGGTCTTGGAGGATTTAGCCTTGATCAATTTATGATGCAGTGTTTTATTTTGTTTGAACATTTTTCAATTTATGATTATCATGCTATATCATTATTTATTATTCATGTTTTTTTCACAATCCATTGATATTCCTATTATCGAACATATATTTTCTTCCTCATGTTATTTCTTTTTTATTACCTTACCAGGAATTATATCTCACCCCTCTCATATGTATTTCCTCTGGTTATCCCATGAAATGTTAAGTATGAATGATCATTTTGGTCATGTTAAAGAATAATTCGATAAATTTAATCACTTTCATGTTTTAATTTTGTATGTAATGCACCTAATTTCACAAATACAAAATATCTCTTGATCTTATAACTTGTATTAAGAACAATTTTCTGAAATAAATCATGTTAAAAATAAAATAAGGAGATAGGTTTTATAGTTGTTATCAGAGTACATGTTTTGTTATTTTTGTGATTAAGATTGACAAACCGTACTAAAATCCATTAAGGATAAGAATGGGTTTAAGAAGAAATCCCAAAATTTTGGTGAGTATAGTGTAGGTAGTTTTCCTAGAAAATATATCCATGTCTGGATATTACAAGTGGACATTGTTCTTCCACACATGTACCGTGGAGAAATAACTCTGACAAGGTGTTCTAGGCCTGACTCGGTGTAACATGGTACATGATTACATGACTTAATACACACCTGGTTTGACAAACCCAGGGGATATGCAATGATAAATTCATAATTTCATTACAAACCATTATCAAGGGAATAATAAAATTCCCATAATAATATATGATAGGAAGGAGCTCATGGATAACATAGACTGATGCCTAGAAACTCATAAGTAAAAAAGATAAATGTAAATTATAAGTTATCCCTTTAGTGTCATTACATTACCCTTTATGTATTTAATATTTTAAAAGTACTCATCCCAAATTATATATTGGATAATTTAGAACCGTAATAAAAATTTGAATGTTAGGTTTATCGTCTATAGTTATACGAATTCCTTTATATCATGAATGTTTTGTAGAACTATTCAAACACCACCACAAATCATGGAATATGAAATGTTTGGGAAAATATAAACTGGTGAAATTATTACATCTCATGTATATATATACCATCACCTATCACAACGTGTGTATTAAACTATTAGAAATCCTTTCATACTTCCATTTTTCTAATTTGATGTAATTATGGCCATGGATAGGCTATACCAATATATAGCTAGAATAAATTTATATAAGTGTGATATCACTCTCCAAAAGTAATCTACCCCTAATTCTATATAATTTCATGGAAGAGGATGAATCTATATTGGATTCGTAATCTCCAGCATGAATATCATTTACCTTTGAGAGAGAATATTTTGGACAAATTTTTGAGTCTTTAGAATGAACCATCCTTGAAGGCATGCCTAATGTTATTGAATTAACTAATGTGTTTCCCGAGGTGATTCTTGGTGTTCCTTCAACGAGAGAGGTTTATTTTTCAATCGAACTTTTACCTGCGATTTTTCCAATATCAAAGAATCTATATAAAATGGCGGTTGTGGAATTTGTGGAGATAATGAAGCCACTATAGGAGGATTTTTATAAAGAGTTTATACACCCAAGTGAATCACCATGGGGTGAAATAGTCCACTTTTTCAAGAAGAAGTATTGTCTAATAAGCCTTTGTATTGATTTTCATGATCTCAAGAAAATCCTAATGTGGATAAAGTAACCTTTCCCACAAATTAATGACTTGTCAGATCAACTGTGTGTAGGACAATACATCTCCATGTTGGATTTGTGGTCATGATATTACCAAATAAGGGCAAAGAAGGTGGATATCCCGAAGAATGATTATCGTACAAGGTACATGCATTAATAGTTCATATTGATGCTATTTAGACTCAATAATTCTTTATAAATATTCATGTAATTGATGAATATATTCTATAGATATTAAAAAGGAAAAAATTAAATTTTCTTTATAGACTATATTCTAATATACTCCAAATCCATGGAGGGTAACAAAGATATTTTGATGACTGTGCTAAAGACCATTAAAAAGGGGAAACCCTATGTAATGCACAACAACTATGAGTTCTAGTTGTATAAAGTCTCATTATTGGGGAATATCATCACATGAAATGGGATATCTATGGATAATTCAAAGAAAAAAGCAACTGAGGGATGGTGAAGGCCATAATCTGTGATAGATATTTGTAGTCTCCTTGGGTTAGTTAGATATTTCACCGATTTGAGAGAAATGTATCATGATTATCAATCCTTTTTAACAAGATAACATGCTCAGGAGTCAAATATTCAAGGAATGGTGAATTTCAAGAAATATTGATGGGGTTGAATAAGAGGATATCACTATCCCTATTCCCACAATACCCTCAGGTGTGGATATATTCATTATTTTCTTTGATTCAAAAAAGATGGGATTGTGATTTTTGTTGATTAAAAATGATGAAGTCATTTCCTACACCTCATGGTAGATGAAAATTGTTGAGAAAAACCATCCCACACATTTTATATAGTTGGAATTAATAATATTTTCATTGAAAATATTGTATTATTATATCTCTGGGGAGAAGTGTGGAATATATAAAGATCACAAGACCCTCAAATAAATATTCAATCAAGAAGCACTTAATACGATATTTTGTGGAAGGTTATATCTCATCATGGATTATGACAACTAAATCCACTACCATTCTGCTAAAGCAAAAAATGGTAGATGTTATATGATTAAATGTCCATAAAAATAAATCTTTTATGAGAATTAAAAAGGTTACAATGCACTTATTTTTTAATTTCATGGACATTGTAATCATAAAGAAAGGAACATAATACATCATTCCAAAAATGATTTCTCAATTTTCTATTTTATAAAGGTTAATGGATGACCAAAACAATGATGTAGGAATTTAGAATAATGTGGAAACTTTTAGAAAAGGGAAATCCTCAGAGTTCAATGTTAATAATTAATGAATTGTGAATTTTTTTTCAGGAATATGTTTTCTATCAAATCCCGAGTTAGAGAAAAATCTTTTGGATGATGCACATAGATTGACATTATCCATTCTACCAGGAAACAAAATGATGTATTGAGGTCTCTGATAGTAATATTGGTGGGATAACATGAATAAGGAGATAAAAAAAATATAAATGTGCCTTGTATAAGAGAAGGTGAAGGTTTATGGGAAAAATTATAAGGGGAAGATGAAACCGTTACCCATACAAACATGGAAATGGGAAAACATCATCATTTCATTGTCAGCTGACTTAAAAAGACATCCAACACACACATGGCTCTTTGGGATGTTATGGATCATCTTAAAAACTATTCTCCCATCATCGTGATTTGAGAGTATTTCCCACTAGATCAACTGGCACATAAATATATTGGAGATGAAGTGAGGATTAATGGAGTACCACTATCGATTCTGATTGATCACTATCCAAGACTCAAATATATGTTTTAGAAAAGTATACATCATGCTCTAAACATTTTCTTGGGAACCATACTCCCAAAAAACTAACCCACTATCACAATAGTCTATTTTAATGTCACTAATGCTCCATCAACCATCCCTAGTTGAATATTGTGGTAACCAAGCACCAGATCCAGAGTCTGAGCCATGAAGTTAATGGGACATTCTCATTGTGGATCAACTACATTAGATGTTCTGCGAAATTTCAACTTCATGATTCAAAACACTAGTTTCCCTCACCTAGGATGATGTATTTTTCTTCCACCAAACATTAGAGAATATTAATTTCCATCTCCACTGTCAAGGGTTTTCCTACCCCAAGATCCAGGAACACATTGACGATATTGGTCAGCAGCACCGCCTGGTTGAGTTGTCCGCACTTCCTATTGCTCAACACCAACTCTTTCTCGATCACCACTGAACCCTCTAGAAACAATACTTCAATAGTATCAAAATACTCTGTATAATTATTAATGAGGCATCTCCCCATGTGTGGATTCATGTCTAGGGATTGTATGGTTTCCTTCATTTTAGTCATATCTTCCAGTAGCCTGAACTGCTAGGTGACATTGAGGATATGCCTCCAGGTACAATAAAAGATAACACAGATGACCTTTTAGAGGAGGCTACTATTCATGGTCTTGTTGAGGAAAATTTACCCCCGGGATGGTACCACACAATTTGGATCCTTTTGGTATGGTTACACACCAGCAATGTAATTTTATGGGACTTCCTCCACCTTCCGAGTCATTGTCCTTCAGTCAGGACCCCATCAATGGAAAAGAAGAAGCCCAAACCCTCAATCCCTCTGACCCTTCTGGATTAGTGAAAAAAGGAATAAGAAGATATTAAAAATACTATGCTATGCCAACTTCTTGTAGAACATAAAAAGACATTGGATGACATTCTCACTAAAAAACCTATGGAACAATGGACAAAATACGATAATTCTCAACTGGGGAAATAGTGGTATATACACCTTCCCCCAGTTGAGTTTCATCCTAGTGACCTCGACTACCCTACCCATTTAGATTGAGTAGTGGATGGAGTTTATGGAAACATACTTTGTTATGCATCACCAAATCCACCTAAGATACATGAAAACCATCCTTAGGACCCAGCTTATGCTCATTTATCAACTCCACTAATCATTCCCCTAGTAGTCTCTTCGCTAATCCCAGCTACCACTCTATGAGTAACTAATTTAACATATCATGTTGAAGAACCTACTAATGAAAAAGTATTCTGAGATCCTCATCGAGATTGGAATATTTACGAAGACAGTCCAATGGCCACACTCATAACCCACTTGAGGCATTGGAAAATCTACAGGTGTTGATCCTTCCTGACGAAAAAGTTATATCCGTCATGGATAGATGACATGATAGCACCACCCAGATTCTCGAATCCTACATTCTCCCCATTTAAAGGTACATGACACCAATTACAACATCTATCCCACTTCATTTCAAGATGTCGACCTATGCTATGAACTCTATCACAGTAGGAATCCACAAAACCCTGGTGTTTTTTAAAGACACTAGAAGGACCTACGTTTTCCTGGTACATCTAGTTACCCATTGGTTCCATAGCTTTTTGGGGAGATCATCATTTGGAAATTTCATACCAATTATGTCCCACCCCCCAGAAGGAAAGAATAGTCAATCTCTTCATGTTCAAGCAATGACCGGATGAGCACATCACATATTTTTTTCACCAGATGGAAGGGTCTCACATATTCACTCGATATGCCCCTTACATAGGAGTAGTTTTTAATTATGAGTGCGGGGAATGTGAAAAATGATTTAGTCCATTCATTCATCAGTTAGAACTACCTAGGTGGAGTCCGAGATTTCGTGGACAAGTCATAGAGTCTAGAGGAATCCTTGTAGAATTCCATGCAAGAAATCACACAGCCTCCCGTAGTTCCTACAAGAATATCCTCTAAGGTTTAGACCAATGGTGTTGAAAAAGTAGAAGCCCCTAGAATGTTGGATTTATTACTAGTATAACCACGTCCACAACCTCGCTGAAGGCCACCACCTCAGGCTCAGCCTCAAGCTCATAATCTCCCACCATATAATTGGTTGGTTCCTCCAGGTAATGCACCACAACCACCTAGGTGAGATAATCAGATCCCTCCTCCTCATTAGGCTCCACCCCCCCCCCCCCCCCCCCGATTGGGATAGGCTCCTAGATCCCCCATCTTGTATAGAATAATGAAACCTACTCATTTGATGAGGGTAAGGTCCCTGGATACATTAAATGTTCCTTGATCAAGGAATATTTCTCTTTTGAAAATGTAGGAGGCCTAGAGGAGGCAGATCTCATAGATCACCCTAACTATTAGCACTACCATTGGTTTCATGGGAACACCCCCAAATAGTGTTATGTGTTCAAATACGATATTCTTGAGAAAGTCCATAACAACATAGTTATATTGGGTCATGCCCTAGTATTGGTGAAATGTGGGTTTTTATGGCGTGATTGCGACATCGAGGATGAGTGGCAGCAGGACTCTAACTCTGGGTCTCAGAATAAAGATAATAAAATGGCTCACAAGGAATTTTCCAATACCCATGGAATTATCTGTACTAATTTGAACCAGCCCGAGCCATATGAAGCCACCTTGTTGCCTCCATGTACTACTTATATTTCGACAACTCATCCTTGGTCCTCTAAGGAATGTAAGAACTAATGAAGCAACGGAAATAAAATCCCTCTTCCTGTACTTCATTCAACCTGTACACTATGTGATATCATGCCCCCAAAATGGGGATTGTCCCCAGAGTCTCCCCCAACAATGGATAATTCTTCAAGTGATGATAAAGTGTATTCCTCAGTATATATCATTGAGCCAGTGGACACTTCCATGGTACCTGACGATGAGGAGCTTCAGAAAAATAATATTAATATCCTTGTCGATGTCAGCATCGACAAAACCGTGGATATGTGAATCTTCATAATACATTGGCCAATGCATCCACCATACCATGCACACCACCGAGACATACAAAAGGACCAACAATGAGCTCAGTATACACAATCATCTCATCCTATATCATCAGATTGACATTCCACAAAATTTGTGCTACTTGATCAGGTTGTGTCTCTATGACCATGAGGTTATATTCCACGTTTATTAGAGTCCAGACATTAGTCATCTAGCATTCCATTATTTTTTGTTTTTCATGGTTCGTCCAATGAGCAGTTGGATATTCCTTTTACCATCCAGAACCCGTCACTAAGACCTAAAGTAGTGCTCGTTATACCTCATAAAAATGATCAACCACCTATCGGTAGAATTTTTTGTCGATAATAGAATTCTGATGTCCTCAAGAACCTTTACAGTATTCCTATGAGGTTGTCATTTCTTGAGGATCTATACCTTTTAGAATATATGCATGAAGCTTTTACAGATGCTTTAAAAATCCACATCAAGTTTGAAACAATTTTTGTAGCAGTATAAGCCTTCCATTTTGAGATAGTCGAACATGAAAAATGTCATTCCATTATCTCATTTTCAATAGGAGATGAAGATCCTCCCATATAGGGGAACATCCACCTAATTTATATCACTATCTAGTTCAATGGCATGTAATTCTATTGATTTCCTATCAACATAAGTTCTAGGATCATTCTCATGATGATTAGGACTCTTCACAAATTGGTGATATCTGAATGAGGTTTGAGTTTCTATAACCTGGTGATTCAATGGCATGATAGGATGTAATACACACTGTTTGGGAAGATTCTCTTGAAAATATAGTCTTGTGTCATGATCAGTAGTACTATGTTCCTGGCATTCTCATAGGAACCTACCTACAATGCATTAATGGGTAGACCCTAGCTCCAATATAATGAGGAACTTCCCTCATCATATCACAAATGCTTTAAGTACTCCCTCAATTGTTGAGTGGGTGTTCTCTATGATCATGTGTCACCCTTTTCATCTTGTGAAGCCCATTATTTGGATACTGATTATTAGAAGAACATGGAAACGTAGGTTCATGACAATGAGTTTGATCACACTACTGCTGCGACTGATCCATAGATAGACTTGGATGATGCCTTCATTTTCCCAATTCAGCAGATGGAAGCCATGACCCCCGACACGGGGTGATTATTTTTTGTCTCTAGATAGTGTGTGAGTTTCTATCCAATGTCAAATGAACACCAGAATATCATCTCATATTCTTACAAAAATCAGGCTCATGTGATCCAACATTCCCTTACCCTTTAGGGTATCAGGTAGTTCTCTCCATGGAAACAATGATACGAAAAACATGCTCGTTCCGACGTGCTGGGCTAAACTGTCTAAATCCAACATTCCACTATAACATTGATATTATCGAGCATAGTGAAACACCCTTTAATGATAAAGGGTTAAATTATTAATGATATGACTCTGGTCAAAAAGGTGCACATTTTTTTGGTAGGCTACAAATTTTGAACTCCACTGTTATGTGTGATTTCCCTTGAGTAGTTATCATGATGGCTGACCATCTGGGATGTTTCCCAGGGTATGTGTGAGTGAGGAAGAGGAATATTAAATATGACATGTATTGTTATATAGGGAAATTCATTAGTTAACTGACCTGTTTGTGCATATGGGTGAGACCTAGGGTGGGGATCATGAGTCTGTGGAGAAACTGGTGGAATTTGGATGGTTAGGACCCAACGACCATGTTAGGGACTAGTTCGCTATGATGTCATGAAGACCTAGTGGTTACATTTTGTATTAGAGTTGGTTCCCAGCCATAAGTGTAGTGCACTAGCAGGTTTGAGTTTTATGGCCCACAAAGAGGACATTGTTCTCTAAAATGGGAAGGGGTGATTGTTACACAATAGAATGATAAAGGGTTAAATGACTAAATTATATGACTCATGTCGACAAGGTGCACCATCCTTTTTGGGAGCCTACCAGATTAGAACTCCACAGTTATGGATGTTTGGATTGGATTATTTATTTAGATTGGTGACCTTCTAGGATGTTTCTCATGGTGTGAGTGAGTGAGGAGAAATCACATTAGACATGACATGTGTTGGCATGTAGAGATAGTCATTAGTCAGATGACCCGTTCAGGCAAGTGGGTGGGACCTAAGGTTAGGACAACAAGTCAACAGGGCAACTAGTGGTATTTAGAGGCCTAGGACAAGATTTCCATGTTAGGGGTGGGGTGATTGTGCGATCATCAAGACCAAGTTGTTACACATGACCCCTGGGTCAGAGGCCTAAAGAAATAAAAAAAACATCTTTTCTCTCTATGGTTTCAGCAACACCTGAGTCTACCGATTAAGATTATACCACCACTCAGGCAGGTACCCATTTTCCATAACGGTTAGTCCACTCACAAGAATTTCCCCTGATGATGATCCTCTCGATGTAGATAATGAAAAGGATTTGGAAAACACCCCACCTGCATTTAAATAAGGTGTCTCCATGACCATTAATGAGTTGCTAATGGTGAATCTTGTTACAATGATATATCTGAAACCAACACTGATAAGTGTTGGAATGTATGAGGAATCATATAAAAAGTATGTGATTTCGAAAAGAATCATCATGATGTATTTTCCTAGATCTATGATGGATTCCAAGGCTAGATCCTCTGGTTTAATTAAACAGTATTGGCTTCCCAGAAAATCATCGTGGGATCAAACAATATCCATGAAGGATACACCCCTCTCATGGTGTTATGGTTGAGGATGATGTATATAAACTCATTAAATCAAATTTCATAATGTAGGTCCAATACCCAAGATGGTTTGACAACATTGTGATAGTTAGGAAGAATAATGTACATATCAGAGTCTGCATTGGCTTCTGGGATATCATTATTCACTATCTGATGGATTATTTAACCCTCCACACATTAGATCTATTGATCAACAATGCCAATAGATTCCAGGATCTATCCTTCCAGGATGGTTATTCTAGTTATTATAAAATCTGAATTTCCCCTGAAGATGAAGAATCAATCTCCTTCAGAGATCCAAAAGGGACCTTCTTATATCAGGTTATGAATTTCAGTCTAAAGAATGCAGGATCCAACTATCATTGTGCCATTCACCACATATTCAATCCAATCCTTGGGACAGTAGTGGAATGCAACATGTTTAATCTGGTAGTAAAATCCCACCAATGCTAGGACCGTCTTAGATATCTTGAGAAAGTTTTTGGATTCCTCTGTTCCTGCCACCTAAAGATGAACCCCTTGATGTCATAGATCATAATAATGTCTTGAAATTTTCACATATTTTTCAAATATAGAGGCATCAATATTTTCATATAGAAGATCAGGGTTATTATCAAAATTCCTCCTCCACGCAACCATCGGGAACTCCAAAATTTTCAAGGCCACATATCCTATATACACTGATTCACCTCAAATATGGATGGAAAGGGTAAGATCATTTAATGAATCATGAAGAATAATCCAAATTATCAGTGGGATGGAGAGTGCCTGACTACTTTTGAGTAAATCAAGAAGTATCTACTACACCATCCAGTTCTGATGCCACCTGTCTCTAGAAATCCACTAGTCCATTATGTTGCCACCCTAGAATAATCTCTAGATTCCCTTACAACCCATAACAAAAATGAAGTGGAAATGAACACTTTATACTATCTCAGCTTCATGATACTCGATATATAGACTAGGAATCCCTCTATAGATAAGAGCTACATTGCACTGGTATTCATGGTGCATAAATTGCGACATTACATGCAGCACCATGAGATATAACTGGTGTCCCACATGGATCTGCTAATGTACATCCTAAACAATCCTTTGTTAACATAATGTCTATCTCAGTGGGTAGTCATCATTCAATAGTTTGACATCATGGTTTCCTACCATAATTCTTTCAAGGGGCAGGAAATGGTAGAATTTATTGATGCACATATAACCGCCACATGACATTATTTAGATTATGATTTCTTAGATGATACAATCCTCTCAGTGGAATAAACCATTCCATGTGGGAAGATTCACAATGATGGTGATTCTAGAATCCTTACTGGAAAAAGACACAATGATCATATGAATCAACATTGTATGAATATGTATTGTCTTTATCTCACATACATGTTTTCTATTTCCCTATTCATTATTTTTGTTAAAACATTCCCCAAAAAATGAAGCGTATTATCTAACTCTCATCATGTTCCTTGAGAAGGAACCTAAGATTGATGTTCCTCACATACATGTGAAGGGGGATTCTAATCTAGTCATAAAAAATATCAATAGTGAATATGTTGTTAGGAAGCCAGAGCATTCATATTTTCTAGAGCCACGCACCAACTAATGCCCCAATTCCATTCTCTAATAGAGATCACTAATGTTCGTCGATCATAGAATAATCAAGTTGATTCCCTATCCACCCAAGCCTCTTCCCTTGTTGAGCCCAACCATGATGATCTAATAATCTATATGGAACACCGATGAGTCAATTTTCCCGTCAATCTGGATGATGATGTCGACCAACAGGTATTTTATCATACTACTGGTGCATCCAAATTTGGACAATCGGGTCCTCTTGTTGTGGTAGAAGAGACCCAAGATTTGAAATCTTCTTTTATTGAGTAACAACAACATGGAAAACTCCCAATAGAAAAAGGTGAATGTGAATGAATATTTTGGCACACAACATAGTTTACCCTCTAAATTGGTCCTATCCCAGAGATGATCCTATTCAATTTTGGGCTCCATGGAGTTCTCCTCCATTGTATCCCAGAAGATAAGATTCCATAGGTTATATTAGAAGATCATGTTGGTTCCTGCAGAGGTCATCAGGCATGGCCAAAACTCTCAAATCAGATCAGAATAGTGGGATACTTCTGCCCCACCATGGTGCATGACTACATTTAATTCTCCATGATTTTAAATTCATATTAGATCCATGATTTTTTTTGGTATCAACCTCTAGAGCCCCTTCAAACTACCAAATTTTATATTCCCTTTACAGTTTGGGGACATGATGTTTTAAGAACATATCCACTAGTGATAACTCTCCATTATAGGTTTATCTGGACCACTAAAGATTGCCTTTTCAATTTGGGAAAAAGAAATTCCACCCAAGGAAGTCAAGGCCTGGTCCATCATTGATTTCATGACATCCAATATCGTCCTCTGATTTAGATTCCCTCATTCTATCCTCATCAATAACATAACCAACATCCACGAACCCAGAACGATGAAATTGTACTCCATGTACAATATTCGTTATAAAAACACCTCTCACTATCAGGCATAGGAAAAATGGATGATCCGGACAATAAAAAAACCCAATATCACATTTTTCAGAAGATGGTTGGTCAGAATAAGATGTGTTGTCTAGAAAATATCTCCAATGGTCTCTAGGCTTATCAGATGATGACTCGTAATTCCACTCAGGTGACTCCATAATCCCTTGTCTATGAAACACATGCACTATTTCCCAGCGATATTCAGTTTTCGACGCTCCGTATAGTTGTTTACAATAAAAAAATGTCAGACCTAGTAGTATAAGTACATCTGGAGGAACTAGATGACCTATATGATAATGGTATTTGAGCCTTGCATAATCCGAGAATAAATTAGATCAAAATAGTTAGGGATTTTAACAAGAAAGTTCCTCTCCATTATATCTTTCAAGGTGAGAAAATGTTGGCCCTTAGAATGCCAACGATACCCTGTTGGATGCCACCAATGTTGGAACCCAAATGAGGGTGACCTTTTTTCATTGAAAATGTTTAACCCAAGAGAACATAATCCCCAGTCATTATAGATAGTTATCATATTAGTTCCTAACAATGTTGTTATTCCTAGGTAGTATTTATCTAAAGAGTACATGATTCCATCTTTATCACATTACATAAAACTACATGATTCATTCATGATGAAGGAAAGAAATACCTACGAGCACTCATCCCACATTATGATAAACTAAATAATTGTATGAGTTCTATGACCATATACTAAGACACCACCATCTCTACATGATGTTAAACTATAGAAGACCAACACACCACGGTCTCAGCTCTGTGAACCTAAATGAACATATCTCTTATCCTAACTACATGTCATTAAACTGTGGTAAATTCTCCAAAATTACATTAATATATGATTCCATACCCTATGATGTTAAAATGAATAATATGGTCCTATCATATGACCATAAAAATTGACACTATTGTCCTGGATTCGTGAAAAAAACAGAACAATATTTTGGTATCCTCGCCTGAGAGATCATAATGTTTGGAATTGGTCATTCTCCATGTTATTTCTTCAATGCCTACAAATGGATTTACTCCTACAATGATTTCTTGACTCCTTATCCTAGGTATGTTGCTCAAAAAATAATGTGGGGAGGGAATAACAAATATGATAAATCAAATGGATCTTCTTCCTATGCATGGGTCAGAACGGCAGAGTGGAACCTTTCAAGAACAACATGGGGATTGATTGTAGTACTCATTAGATGCGCAGGAACACCAAGAATTTTCATCTTTGGGTCCAACACCAATCTCTATAAAACATTTATTTTATTTGGAATATTTTCCATGATCTTTCTCAGATTTCATGGTGTGTCATTAGGCCTCTTTTTCCACAATTCATGTTGTCTATTCAATAGGCCCACAATGCACATCCCTTAGGAACATCCCTATACGTCTCTGATGTATTATGGTAAACTATATGAAATTTATAGAACTATGTATTGAATGAATCCTATTCTTATGGGATATATAGGAATTCCCTAGCATTTTTCCTTAGGTCCAGACCTAGATCCCTTGACCATTCTCAGACCTGTGGCCTGAGATTCATCTTTATATTTGTTCTTGGTTTGTTTTGAACATTGCATTTCCTCATTCACATCAGGTTCTATTAATTCTTCCATGCACATGCCCTTCATAATAAATTTTTTACCACCTTCCTTACCGCATGATGTTAAACAACAAGGCATTTCTATAACTATGTATAGAATAATTCACATCATTAGAGGATATGTAGGAACACCGATATATTTTTTCTTCAGGTACTTACCCATGTTCATTTATTCTTTCTATCATCCACTTGGCCTAGGTTCTCTTATAGAATTGTGAATGGCATGGAAGGAGGCCTCTTAGTCTTTTATCCACATCAGTCTATTTTTTTAAGCCATACTCATTCCATGTTGGAGTTAACTCTTCCATCTTCATCATTACCACATGATGTTAAACTGTATGGAATCCAGAGAACAATGTTTGGTATGATTCCCATCTTTATGGGATACTTAGGAACACCCAATAATATTTTCTTTTGGTCAATACCAAGTTCAAAAACCCATTATCCCCATTTTTTCCACTCACATTCTTAAGTAATTTACCCTTAATTAGACACCTCAACCTCTGATATGCCTCATCATATTGCTCTAAAGCACTTCTATTTTGTAGTAAGTGTGTTGGATTCTATAAGGATAGGATTTTGTTCCATATCTATGCTTCACATGCCGTATTATTTGTATTTTACATCATCTTTCACATTCAAAAGGACCCTCAAATGGAATGGATGCTTGACATTAAGAATCACCAACCCTTTAGGGCCATTGTCCTGGAGGATCTCAAACAAAAATTTTATACAATTCACTCATTAAAAATATGGTAAGTGGTCGATTTTTAATATTGTGTTCCCATTCTAGGTCACAATATGTCAATACCGTGTCTTGAAAAAGTTCAACAGTTTTCCTCCATCATTATCACCAACCTCGTTATACCCAAATATTGGTCTTATGATCCACATCTCATTCCACCTGCTCATGTCCATGCCGAATTTCAACACCCTTGGTGTTATCCCTCCATGAACCTTTGATTATTGAGATGAAGAACTAGTATTATCAAGAAATAATTCTCCCCACACCCTTTTTCCTTTATTGAATACTTCCAGGTTTCATAAAGATCTTCTCAACCCCTTGTTTCCTGTACCGACCGTGGATCACGTGGGATTGGGTGTTTGTGGCAAGATCCATTCCCACATAGAAGAGATGCAATCCTACTAGTCCATACTCTACGACCTCAATCTAGTATCCAAATTCCTAAATTACATGCATCATGACTTTAAACCAAGTGTGTTCCCCTATAAATGTTTGATGCATTGTTAAATCTCTTGTCCACAATAAAATCAAGTTGCCTTATGGTGCTGATTCACATAATGTTCCCTCGGGAATTTTCATCTTATAGTCCAAACTATATTTCCTTAAACTAGGAGCCCCATTACAAAATTCCATGAACATTGACTTTAAACAATGTGTGGTACCTTGGAAATTTTTGATGTGTTGCAAAATCAATAGTCCCCATTCAGGTTAGGTTTCATTATGGAACCGATTCATATACTTCCACATCAAGAATTTTCCACTTATGGTCCAAACTCAATGACCTTAAACCTGGACCCCAGTCCTAAAGTCCAAGAATCCTAATATTATACCATATGTGTTCCTGGGGAAATATGTGAAGTGTTGCATAATCCTTTTTCCAAATTCATGTGAGGTTTCCTTATTGTGTCGAATCACAGACTTTCACCTCAGGAATTTTCCTCTTGTGACACAAGCTCCGTGAAAATAAACTAGGATCTCTTGCATCCTTATCATATAGCAGTAAACTGTTTCTCCTTCATCCAGGCAATATTTTGATAAGCTGCCCAACCATATGATGTCTTCATTTGAGGATATATTTCCCCCTTTTCCATTGGTCGTCTATCCTGACACGCTTATCAACTACGTGTAGCGTGATTCTCACTCTTGCTGGACATGTAGTGGTGCTCGATCATTTTTTCTTAGGTCCCATCCACATTCTCATGACCCCTTTCATCTTTCTATCCTTTTGGTTGTAACCCCTCATTAAGAATATGTGGTGTAATGTGGATTTTTTTGGTCCTCATTCACACCGGGTTATGTACCCCAGCCCACATCACTCTTTAGGGGTTCCCATGAACTTTGACATAATTTATGAAACTACGACCCTAACATGAAGATGTTTAGGATGCCCAATTATAATTACAGATGTTTTAGTATCCTCACCAGGGAGGATTTCCCCCACTATTGATGTATTCGAACCACGCTTTTCTTCGGGAAGTACAAATGGATGGATTCCCATCCTTGTAGGATACAAAGAAACACCTGGACATTTAATATTGGCTGGATCCCTAGGTTATTTAACCCTTTTGTCTCTTTACCCTAATTATGAGCTAAAATATATGCACCAGAACTAGAAGTCTGCATTCCATGCAACATGACATTATTCAATTTTCCAAGGTCTATGATGTATGAACTTAATCTATATGCAATGTCCTGGTCATATGATGTTAAATTATTCCAAACATCATCTTCACCATATAATGTTATACTACATATGTATCATCACTATCGTAAATCATTAAAATATGATTTTATCGTTCTTATTCACATCACATAAAATTGGAAGGCATTCCAGGTCCTCACCAAAGAGGTCCTATCTGGATGTCAGTTTGATCTTGGCTTAAACCAATAAGCCTACCCAATGTGCTTTCGTCATGGTGGAATAATTCAAAGAGAATTCGACTTTATTTGAATAGTCCTTCACTCCATCCCAAGATTTTCAAGCCCCTTATTTGGATCCTCATCCTCTTTCACATTTTAAAGAACTCCCTAACATTATGTATTCATATAGTTTTGGCCTACCTAACATTTTGGGACAACGTTCCGGAGGAAATCCGATGAAATTTCGAGTTGGGTCCCGTCTTATCAAATTTGGTCAGTGGTTTTACCTCATGCTTTGTCCATACATTAGGATAATGTGACATGGATACTGTGTTTCAAATACAATCATCAGTTATCCTGCATCATCATTTCACCATCACTATGTTCTGTATTTTGTGTACCATGATTAACACATCTCATTCCCCTTTGTTCGGAATGATTCTAACACCCCTATTGTCATCCCTCTCATGCACTAGAGTATTTTTCGTATATCATTTCTCTATTTTGAGATCCATATTATATATTCAAGACCCCTATATTATTTTAAAAACACTTGGTGGTCATTTAGACCTCAAGTATTCAATGTTTAGATTGAACTCTCATACACAAAGTGAATAATTATGTATCCGTCTATTGTTTCACACATAGGATATAACCAACGTGAGCCTAGCGACGGATTCCTAATTACTTCATAGTTATGGATGAGCTGCACTAAAATAAAAAAGAAATAAACTAATATGTCCATGAATGTAGTTCTGGATAAAAACATAAAGAAATATGATTATGAGTTCGACCAAAATATTGACTTTACGGATCATCACATTTGATGTACTTCTACAATGCTTCCACCTTCTGTCTTGAAGCCTCTAGGGATTCTTCCCACTCCATGAGCCCCCTCTCTTCATTAGAAGATGTAGAGAAAAGATCATTAGTGTTGGCCTGTATTTACTCTTTTTTAGCTTGAAACTCATCCTTTTGTGGCTTGACTACATTACATTCTCCAAGGATGCAGTCAAATGATATTTCAACCATTTAATAACCTTGGATTGTATTGAAAAGAATGTGTCTTATTAATTTTCCTACTCTTCAAGGTGATGAACTTATTATACAGAACCAAGAAGCTTCTGTATGTTCACATATCTATTCCGACACTAGTCAATGATGGAATTTTTTCTACACTCCCACATCTTCTCATCCATATAACCATGGATCTTTATATGATGATTATGAGTGTACACAACATAGATGCAGAGTAATGAAAACCACCTATTATGTGACCCCATTGGAGAACTCATTCATCCCTTGGATTCTTGAGGATGTTCTTAATACACAAACACATCTTGTACCACATAATATGGCTCTCCTTAAATTCCTCAGGATCAGAGTCATCTATTTACAAGGGATCTGTAGACTAGTATTCACGAAAATCTTCTTGAAGCTCATCACCAAGGTCCTCCTCTAGTTTTCATTCAAAGGGGTTAGGCTCTATAATGTGTGGGAGACCCTATTATATCATCTACATTTAAAAAATATTTCTTGTACCAAATTAATACTCCACCCCAGTCGTGACATAACCTAGGGCCACAACTCCTTGTTTACTAGCTGGTTGGGTTGGCTCGGTTAGAGGTGCTGGTACTACGCGGGTTGGTATATCCATTAGTGGATTCCATGTATATGGTCTAGATTTAGCGGCCTTTTGAGCCTCTAGTATCATGATTACTACATATAAAATCAATATATTTGTTAGTTGTGTTCTCTAATGGCGAATACAAGTATATAAATAATTAAACTTACAACATCACAATGTGGAGACCTCTGACATTTCATCCTCCAAATAATCTACAACCAGAAGATATTCATCATCACTTTCAATTAAATAATATGTGGTATATCCTTCTGGGCTGTGTGGATAGCATGAGATTCTGAGCTCGCCACCACAACCCCTCCTGTTTTTTACACTAAGAACATATGTTGTGATTGGCTACCCACTTGATCCCACCACATTTGATCCTCCACCTTGGTCCACCCTAGTTGTAGATTAAAGGGGGTTACCTATTTCATCCATCAATTCACCTTCACCCCCTACGGCGATAATTTCTTGATCACCCGCATCAATACGCTCCTAAATAAGACATAGTATTGGACGGTGAATCTGACTAGTGAAAACAATGTAAGACTAGGGTAAGATTTCAGCCATACCTTGAGTGGTTCATCCATTTAAACATTAGATCCTGCAATATCGCCACTATATAGAGGAAAACCTAGGTTGAAAATCATCCCCTACGATCCTTCACCTACATGTTCCTTTAATGACCCCCCTTCTTATTCCTCTCCCTCTTCCACTACTTCTTCTTCCTCACCATCTGCTACCTCCTCATCATCATCTCCCTACTCGGATGATAGTTTTTACCCATCATTACCCTGACCAAGAATCACTTTCTCTAAGAGATTTGGTCCTTTTCCTAGTCCTCGATAGTGTACATATAAATCCATCAACATAAGATATGCATATTTCTGGTGAATGTTCACCTAGTCATCAATCTGGATGAGCCCCATTTTTGACAGCAGTAACTCGTCTCATGTTAATTTTTACCATAAGGTTTTAGAAATCACTGACTATCATAAGGTCAAACTAGATTGCAAGGGCACATGGGAAACTGAATTTTCTATAGCCTAAAGCAGAATCCTTATCATTATTCTAGGGAGTTCCATGGATTCTACATGAGTTTTTCTACCATACTATCTCACATTAGACGGCGGAGGTGTGACCACACCATGTGATCCTCCTACTACCAAAGTACCATTATGTTCCATCCCAACTGCTTGAAATTTTCTATGCCTCACATCCCCAGTAGCTCTATGCCAGCTCTATGACTATCTAGATTCCATGAATTAGACCTTCAACAATAGAAAGTGCTTCTAGAGGATTCCCTCTGGATATACCTCCATACACTGTTTGGCGTACTTTGTTGGGAGGCCTGAATTTACACCAATAGGGGGGAAGGTAATTACAACCCTAGAGAATTAATTGTGAACATTAGACACATTTTTAGATGAATGAAGGGATTATTCATGTCCCAGACATTGGTATAAACAATCCTGTCCATCTGCTATATGCATCTGAACTACCTGGAAACCCTTGATGGCACATAGGGTTCGCAAAAGATATGCCAATCGATCTGGTCCACTAGCACCACACATATAATGCTTGAAAAAATATTTTTTTCCCATGATACATTACATTTATCCACAATATATCCGACTAGGGAATGGAATAGACTAAAGATAAATTTTGCATGATTATCGATTCGAAGACTTATCACCTCTTCATTGAGTGTGAGTGGTGTAATCAGAGCTATATTCAACAAAGATGGTCTCATTCCATCACATGTGGGATCAATGGCATTTAGGAAATCATATCTGCAACAGTGAGTCAAGACCCATCCATGATTATTTTAGAAAGGTCCATAAATCCTCCTTGGTGTGCCTCCTCTTGAAATATTCCCCAGAATTTCGTATAGTTGGGATAACACAGCTACCCACAAGTTGAGCCTATGATTAGCCACCATGATTATTGTCATCAAAAGTGTCTCTAGATGGACTCCCATCCTCATGTCCCTTACTAGCTGCATCCACCCACTCATGAACACTACAATGATTTTGGTATATCGAATGATATTTTCTCTACTTTCATCCACACTAATTCCCAAGGATTGGTATTCTCTTGTCTTGAAGATCCTCTAATATGACCCACTCATAATTCTCTACACCAAAGTTAGACTCCACTTTCCATGCCCCAATATCATTATATTCTGTTATTTCTTCAAATATTATCTAAACCACTTTTAATATGAAGTTTCATTCAAAAATACTTTTACTCCCTGCTTTTTCTTGGCCCACTACTAGAGATTCTATGTGAGGATGGGAGTCCGTGGCTTGTCCCCCCAGATATTCATTATTGGTTAGAACTCAACATTCTAGTGTCCATCCTAAGGGATGAATCTAATAAAATTATTGTTCCATAGACTTATACCAACCAGCCCATGATGTTGATGGATGTTATTGGTATTGGGGGACCACCAGCTGAACAACTCTAGAACAATATCATAAGGACAGAAGAAATGGAACTACGACCTCCTAACCACCTCAAACAAACCAACATGTCATATATATTATCCAAAATGATCCCATGTTTGGCGTACCTAATATGTCAATTCCCAATCATTAGTGAATTTCATTTGGACCTCAGTTATTAGTCTTCCACACATACCTTGGTCTTATTAATAATTATACTCTGAAAGGTACTTGTGTAATGAGTCTGAGAGTCATTGACAATTAGGTTTCTCTACATGAATATCTAGGTTCTAGGGTTTAGGACATAAATAGCCATATGTCTAGTTTCCCTGGAAGGGTTAAAATTATTCGTAATATTATATCAGGGAAAAACCACCTCACGTGTGACCCACGACCACTATATATCGATATCGAATCCTAGAACCAGCACTTAATCTAAAATACCAAAGTCCCACATTGGTTGGTTGTCTCACTACACGTAATCCTTCTAATATTTTCTGCGCATACAAAAAAAGGGTCAATTTATTAGATACAACTCTCATAGTTACGTTAATCTAAGGATTTTTAATCTTCTCAGCCCTCTGAGTGGCATATATATCCTCCCTCTCAACATCAGCGGGACTAGGATCCATTTGGGTTATGATTTAGAGTTCACCAGATGTATGTGTGAAAAAATGGGGATTATTTACACAAAAATTAGTGGGAACTAGAAAAAGGAAAATTTTAAACAAAGGGTGTATAAATGTCTATGTTATGGGTGAAAGAAACTGAGAAGTGCTTTAAAAAAATACCAAAATCTAGGCTTTTCCTGCAATATGGAAAGAATTTCATGCATGATAGAACTTAGGCCTATTATATGAGAATTTATTTATGATTTATGGGACCACCTATGCAATTTATTGGTATAGGTAAACTTTTTTGTGTGCTTAGAGAGGTTTTTTGTGCCAAAATATTAATATTTTCGTGAGTCGCCATCAATTGGATGAAAATTTCTACATCACCCTCAGAATTTGACCATCGCGTCCACATTCAGCTCATATTTGGTGGGGGGGGATTTTAGGGGATGAAATAAAATTATGGCACAAAATGGGATTTGCTGAAAAAAAACAGATGGCATATATCACCTCCACAGACCATCTTGAGATGCATTAGGGAGGTGCATGTAAAATTCAATTGTTGCACACACAAAAACTGTAGTTCTGAGTGAAATATTTCATGCCAAGTGGAAATATTGTGCGCCGTGTTCTGAAGATGGACCTTGCTGATGCACACAAAAATCCCCAATCTATGCATAAACATCTCATGCAACCTATTATACTATGTTTTTTTACACATAGACCCCATTTTGACACTGTAACCTTCATAAATTTCCTATAAATATAAGTACACCCACTAACTTGATGACATCAGAATAATTCAAAATGTCTCTTGTGCGCATAATATAACTCTTCCACATAAAAAATGGCCTCCATGTATTTTCTTCCACAAAATATCTCCCAGGGGTCCACCATTGGGTGGGTTCAATTGGGAATGACCCTTTCATGTTTCCTTTATTTCTATGGAAATTTCATGAAAACTATTCAATTTGTGCACAAACCTCCCTATTTCACACAATCCTCCCAATTTCACTCAAATGTATTCTATTTCCTGAATCTAAACCCAAATGTGCTCACACATTTCCTATTACATTCCATCCTTCCCAATTTTATACAATCGTTCCCTACAGCGCGCAATCGTCCCCTATTGTAGACAACCATCCCCAATTGCACGAAATCATTCCTATTGTATGAAAATAATCACATTTATATATAGTGATTCAAATTTAATCTCAATCCATCCTTCTTAATGGGGACCATTATTATGTCTTTGATATCACATCCCAAGGAAACATGGTCATTCTTCTTTTGGTTGTAATCCACCTATCTTGTGGGCATTTCTTCTGCACAACCCTATAGGAATGCACGTATTGATATCAAGGTCCCTATAGTGGCGACTCATGCTGAAATATTTTCCATATGCTCATTTGCATAAGCAATCTAATGACTATTTATTCATCACATGTCCATGGTAACATGAGCCACTTAATGGATCTCTCCACAACCCCATTTCACCAATGGCATTACTTGTTCCTTCCCTCCCTCAATAGTGGGATGGTACAAGTTATGTATGTCCTATGGGTTAGGAGTGAATCCCCATCATCTGAGCTACATGAAGTTAAATAGCCAAGCACCGCACATATTTATCAAATTACATTAAACAATAATTTCCTCATGTGTGGTAGGTCTGAGAGGATTAGAGAGGGGATATGAACTAGTTCCCTCTTGCTCTGTTTTTCCTTCTACGCTTTGTCACCATGTGCACTTCGATTAGCCCGTGCATAAGCCCCCACCCACATTGATAGGGTTCTCTCTATATGATTGACATAGAATGAGTCCTTCATTCAAATAAATGACATCTTTCTCATACATCAAGACAGCCTCCTTGAGTTTCCCTCTAAGATTAATTCCCAATCCTCCTCTCTCGAGACCACTAACCATGTGTAATCCCATGTTTCCTCTTAGGCCCACTAGAAAAGCATAATCCCCGCACAATCCCACTTGGTCAAATCCCTCATGACATTATCTTCATGTTTACTATTACCTCTACTTTCACACACTGATCATGGATCACATGGGATTCATGTAAGAAATGGCCATGACATCCTATTTGGGCCACTAACCATGTGTAATATCCAAGACCCTCTTCACTGAACTACATGGACATTCATCCATTCTCCTTTAGGAGCATGGTATGTAGGAAGCCTCCCTAAGGTTCATGTTCATCATCCCATAACCATTCATTCCTACAATTCTAGGCTGGTTTACCTTCATCCCACGTGACATTAAACTATTTACCCACCTTTGAACTATGTTGGTTTAGATCCCATTTTGGTATGTTCGAAGCCTATTCCAGGTTCAATCCCATCCTATGTAAACATATGTTTCTCCCACCTGGGGATGTTCCCCCTGATGTAATATATTCTATTTTGGGATGTATCATCTAAATCAGCCTCTCTATTGTGTTTGAATCCACCAATTTGGGTTGGATCCCTTGGTGCACACCCCGACTACATTTCACATTTTCTCAAGAAGCTATGTATAATCCATACACTCACTCCATACTTCTCCTACCAATACTGTCCCTTTTTCAACGTGCTTCTAAACAAGCATAATCCCCATGTATTCCTTCAGGTCGTTGTCCATAGTGTACACCCCGATCCTATGCCCCAAATTCAGAACAACAAGGACTTTTATCTTTTCCCTCCTTAAGAAAGGTACATAGGAATTCTCCCTGAGGTTCAAGACCATCATCATTGTCCCATACTGGTCTCTCCCATGAGATTTTGTGTTCCAGGAGATGATGCCTCAACCCGGAGGACCTATTTCATTTGGGACCGCAGTCTATGCATCAATTCACAAAGAGCCACCTCCATTGGTGAGTCATCGATCCATTGTAGATCTATGTGTACTTTGATTCCAAACTAGATATGATATGTAGGAAACCACTTTGTGGTTTGGGAATAACACCATCTCCTCCACAATAGATCCATATCCATCTCCTCGACACTTCATTAATTTCATCAAGATTTTACATTTGATGCCACATCCTGGTGGAATCATTCCAACCCATCAACATAGTCATTTATCCATCCAACATCTAGTCATCTTACCATGTGTAATCCCTAGTAGGTTTCATGGCTGTCGTCTTTTATGCACTCCTCAAGTCCATGCCTCACCATTCTCGAACTATGTTAGGTTTGATCCATTTTTTAGTTTTTATGAATCCTCCTTTGAGGTGAAATCCTAACCAATGGTAAACCTTGGTGTCTTATTTGCATGGACCCCACATCCCAAATACACCCATTGAGGTGTCCAAATCAGCCTTCCTAATGTGAAATCCTCAATTTTTTGGGAACTCCATCCAGGATCCATCCTCATCGGGCATTCTAATCCATCCATATGGTAAAACCTTCCAGGTTATCCATCCTAAGGGCATACCCACCTGATCCACTCCCCACAATGTTCCTATTAGTCCGATCCATCTCTACTTGGAGTTAAACTCATGAAATAGCCTTTTTCAAACCTGGGAAACTGAGGAAAACCATAGATATGTTCCCCTAATAGAGGATTCACAACATTCGATGTGGGATTCCTCGAGCTTCCATGCCACCAAGAAGCCCTGCCAAAAGGGAAAAAAATTCAGGTGTACGAGTGTTTCAACCTTCTGACACACTAGTGATTCCCATCGTGACTAATCTCTTGGCTAAATGTTTCTACCCTGTGTTGACCCATTGGATAGTCTGGATAAAAGTAGTGTAGTTAACTGACATCCACAATGACATGGAACTGGGAAGGGTTTCACGAGCATTGTCCTAAAGGGAGACTCAGTCTTGGTGACAAATTCTAAGGTGTAATCAATGGAAGGATAGATTTCAATCCCATGATCTGGATTCAATAAAGGAGAATAGTTCTTTAAGGATGTGACATTTGAAAACCATCTTTAGAAAGCATGACTGTTGGGAAAATGTTGTGCATCCTCGACATATGGATACACACCCTGATGAAAGCATCAGAACTAGTATTTAGATATGTAACACCCTGACCCAATAATGCCTGAATCTGGTGTCTAATACCATTATATTTGAATTATTATAAGGAATCAAAGTCTAATGAACAAATTAGTTTAGTAGTCTAGGTAATATAGATAATTACATGAGTCAGATATTAAATTTTGAACTACCATATTATGACATTATTATTCTTGATGATAATATTATACAATAAAGAATATACTTTTATATATTTCATGGTAAACTCTATGAAATATTGGGGAAAGAAAAAAATAATAGTGGGCTCAAATACTCAATATGTGTTTTGTGTAGTGAAAGTAATAAAGAATCAATGTGCATAATAAATATTGAACAATAATAACAGAACACAAAGGATATGTAATCATTAAACTGAGAAGTAAGTGTGTATATTTTATAGAAATGAATGTAACTGAAAGCACATTCCAATTAATTAATAAACTCATATTAAAATGAAGCCTTGAACATTTTCCTAGAAAATATCATATGGTTAATAAAAAATAAAATGAAGGAAATTCATAATTAAAGGATGTCATGTTTCCCATGAACATGATACCTTTAATGTAAATATATATCATCAATAATGTTAAAACATACTCTATAAAAACCAATATGATTCATTAATACAATTCACAAAAACTAATGTAATGACCTATCTTCCACATAGTTTAAAACAATAAGAAAACAGACACCAATAATTTACACCCAACTAATTTCAACTCTTGAGAGTACCGATAAATATAGGGGATTTTTTCCAATGTTGAAAAAATAGTGTATTTAACATCCAAATAACTCCACATAAATTTAATAATAAATTTAATTAATCAACAATGATCCATATCAAATATTTGTAATGAATAGTGAATACAGATTTATGAATATTTCCATAAATAATCAAATAATGTTCAATGAAAACAATATATGGGATGATGGAATATTGTTTATGAAATATTCATATCCATGATAATTGATATGTATATTTAGAAGAAATTTAATATTCAATGATCAAATGAGTATTAATATATCAATGAGATTAAAAAATATATTAATGAAGTGATTTTAAATACTATCCATAACCAAATAATTCATTTAATATTAGGATAATGAATCAGGATGATATTAATATGATAGATAACCATTGGGGTATAAATAAGGGTTTTTTCATTAATTTAGTAATGTATTATCTTTAAAAACACTATTGAGAAAAATATCTTTTTCGTTTTGATAATATTCTGAAAAACCATGCCATTAAAAATACCTTTTAATAACATGAAAAACTTTCAATGTGTTAAAATTACTTTTTTAAATAATTTTTAAACTTTTAAAATCATTACCGATAATATTTTTATTAAAAATGGTTTTGATGAAAACATATCTCTGACCTAAGATAAAAATTGATTCGGTTTTTCTTAATAACATTTTCAAACACATATTGAGTACCAATGAGTATAAAAAGATAATAATATACAAAATAAATTATTCACAAATAGAGGGGAATAAAATAAATTTTTTTATTGTATAATTATCAAATAATTTACTTGAAATTATTTCCAAGGGTAAATAATCACGAATAAGATGATATTGTGAAGTATACCCTTAAATATACCACAATGATTATCCGAGAATAAAAAAATGTATATATTATGGAAGCCAACCTAAATGACACATAAAAATAGTTTAAATAAATAAATAGATATTAAAAACTAATTACCCACATAATCTTATAATATTAACTACAATGAGGATGTAATATAACCAGATGAAAAGGAATCATGTTATGATATTCTTTACAACATGGTAAATTTTAATTAAAATAATCTTAAATGAAATAATGAGAATTGAATTTTAAAATAAAATGAATAATGAATTAATCATCATATTTCATATCAATGGGAAATATAGAAACCATATAATATATTTTATGTTCATAATATTAATTATGACTCTATAGAATTTTAATTGAGAGTAATTCTCTTAATTCCAGAATCCCTTTGGTTGAACACTCATTATCATCTTGTATTAAATATTTCAGAATTGTATTAACATCAATAAAAACCATAATCATATTTATAAAACCATATATTAACTTCGTAGAATATATTATTACCTGTTTTTTAACAATCATTCAATACTATCAATATTTCTGGATTTAATTTCCCAGTTCTCCGAGTATGTTTTGACTTGTTAATTTTTTTTCCTATTTCATATATTAATATTTCAACATCTAAAAAATGAAAACCATTATTAAAATATTATAATATATATATATTTATTTATTTATAATAATCCATATTTATTGGAGATAGTAAATTAATTAAACTTTTAATGGACAGATAACGCCTTATGTACACATGAACATTGTTTCCACATTCATGTCATATTAAAATAATGAAAACTAATATATATATATATATTATAATTATAGTATCATATTTATTTAATATAATAAAAATATTTTTATTATGGGAATCATTCATACATTCTATGTATGGCGTGAATGAATCACATTGCTTTGAGGAGGCAGTAGTCTACACATCCACAAATGAAGTTATCATATTCCCACAATAGAGAAAAAATGAATGTATGTGCTATATAAAAACTAAAAACGAATATATATATATATATATTGAAAATATAATATAAATAACATATTAATTATAAATCCATCATTTTTAAAAACCTGTAATGGCTGTAATTGAAGACAAAAAGACATTGATTCATGTGTCGGTAGTGCGTCATACACAGGAATGATGATTGTGCATCCCATTTGAGAAAAGTGTGTGTGAATTTAGGACACAAAATTGTCATAAAAAATAAAAAAAATATATCTTATATTATTTTTATTATATATTCATAATATAAAATGAATTTTTGTTGTGGAGAGGGAAACAATATGGAAATAGTTTTAGAGAAATGGAGCATCTCTTTTCAGTTTGTTCAATAAGGTTGCACTAAAACCATGAGATGATTAAATTATTCCAAAATTCATGTTTATATAATGATAGTTAAGATTTTTGGGAGTGGGTTTGGAATCTCTTGATAGTTCCTAATTTGTTTTATATGTGTGGAAAATGGGGACAATGAATTCCTTTTTAATATTGGAGAGCTATGGGATTCCTATAAATATAAAAAGGAAAACACTATTGGGAGGTCTACCTTACTTTATGTGACTCCAATAATGAAAATAATTATAAATAAGGGATGATATTTTACAAATATATCCATAAAATGGATATTTGAAAAAATTATACTTCATATTGGCTCTTAAGATTATGTTTTAGTCCCATATTAAACTAGTATTTCACTTAATATCTTTAATTAATTTTAATTACATTCACTATTAATTTTAGATAAAATTATTTTAAAAATATCAAAAATTATATGTTATAATTATTCCAAAATATGGAATCCATTTTTCATATTATAATAACATAGTTTGAATAAATTAATTTTATTTTAATCCACCAGACAAGATGATAAAGTAATTTTTTTAACTAATAATACTCAAAACATTAAGATTTTTTTAAATTCAATATCAATTTGAAATTTATTAAATAGTCCAATAAATAATTATTTTTAAAAAAAATTAACTATTATACTTTATATCAAATTTATAATAAAATTTATAAATATAATCTCTTTACAGTAAAAGTTATTTTTGATTTAATATTTATTATTTTTCACGATTAATAAAAAAAATGAAACTTCATTGGAAAATAAAAAAATCAAACTGAGTTAATTTTTATGTTCTTATTTACAATATTACATTTATTAAAAGTAATAAAATTCATTAATCATTCAAGATTTATTTTAAAAAAAATGGTTTCAGTATATGGCTAGAAAACTACCTTTACAAAAATATAAACTTTTATGCATAAATTGGGGTTTGTTCTTATCTAATTCCTATATTGATTATTAGATGAATGTTAAAAAATATTTTACATAATATATAGTATATAAAATTAATTATTAACACTCCTTAATATAAATTAATTTAATTTATTATGATAAAATTCCATTTCCAGAAAATAAATGTAATTAATATAAATATTTTCATTATATTCAATTGGGGTTTATCTTCATTACTAATTAACTGGTAACCAATTACTTAATTTTTTATTTTTTAAACCATATATATTCCTATTTTAGTAAATCATATTTGAAACCTAGAATATAATGGGTATGATATATCTTGTTATATTACAATTTTTTTAATGGTGTTTTGTTGTTCAATAAAACTCGGTCTTATGTGTGACACAAGTAATCCATGAAAGTCATTGCTTTGTATAAGGCAATAAAAAATATGTGTTATATGTAGAGAGAATGATAAATTGTGTTTGGTAAATTTCATGCTAAATCATATATTGAATTTTTTTATTATTGAAAATATATTGTAATATATTGGGATCTTATATTCCCTACAATAGTTAGATTTTTGTGTCATACACTATAAATAATAAAATATTTTTGGAAAGTGTAAATTTGTAGGAAAATATTATATAATTATAGGGATTGATTTAGTTCATTGATCATATAAAAGTGATTGATTAATGGAATGCTAAAGGCCTCAAATATATAAATCTATAATGATTTAAAAATACATCGGTTAAAAAATGAAGGTATTAGGATGACATTTATTATTTATAGTCTCCTTACTAATGTTGATTAGTTATTTAAATTTATAATAATATGAAGAAATATATATATATATATGTTATGTTTCAATTTAATAAGAACAATTATATCCATTGGTTGTCTTTAGATAAATTTAAAATTCATCTCTTATTAAAATAAATAAATATAAAAAATTATTTTCTATGCATAAAGAACTAAAATTTTCTTTTAATGGACCTTATGTTCGATTAGAGAAGTCTATATATTTTATACTAATAATTTTAAAACAAATATAGTTCAGATCATAATATAGAAACCTAAAATATAACACTACTACTAAATTATTAATATTTGTCATTCAAATTTCTTATCTAAAAAAATTACATATTGACCCAAAAATCACATAGGCTCATTTTTTGAAATAAACCCTTAACAGAATTCATATTTGGGTTAAATACCAAGAAACTTTCTCAATATTATGGGTTTTATCCTATCATACTGGATTCTTATTTTATAAAAAAAATTAATATATTTCCAATTACATTTTCAAAAAGTATGTTAAAAAAAATAAAATGAAACTAATCATTAAATAACCTATTTAATAGGTGTTTAAAATCATGATATTTTTTAACAACGTATAATATTTTTTTATATAAACCCTAAATTTAATAAATACCTCTAAAATTGTGTCTATTATATGTAGATGATTTATTTATAAAATAACATTTTCACTAAAAAAAATTACTAAACTATAGATTTCTATTATGATAAATATTTCCCAAAAATCGATAATATTGGTATACTCCCATTACATTTATCCTTAAATGATTATTTTATAAAATAGGACCTATGATCAACCTTTATATTAAAATATAGAGGTGGTATCCATAACTATTAATATAATTAATACATATGTTATTCCATGATAATACTGAAATTTTCTCTTAGTGTTATGTATCATAATCTATCTTTTCTTAAATATTGTTTCCAAGGACGATACTAAATATCCTATGATACCAACTATAATGAACCAACCATACAAAGCCTGATGTTGATTTCTATTACCACAACATTGACATGTTTCAAAGGAATCAAATCACTAACGACCAATCAATTTAGAAGCATATGTAAATTGGATACAAACATGAGTCTTACATTACATTATGAATAGATAAATTAAAACATAAATTTTATTTCTAGGAAAAATTGATTCCTTCTTACATATCATTGTATATCATTTTATGTAAACTATATGAAATCTTATGAAGAGTAAAAAATATTGGTGAGCTCAAATTTTCAATAAGGATTATGTATAGAATAATTATTAATAAATCAATGAGAATAATTAATATGTAAATTTAATAACTAAACACACAATCCATGTCATTAATAAACTGATAGGGAAGTGTGTAAGTAGTATAGAAATGTAAACAACTAAAAAAATTCAATTTAATCAAAAAATTGAGAATGAAATTAAATATTATAATTTATCATATTGAAAGTATTCTATATAATAATTACCAAAATGAAGGACATTTTTAATTATCGACCATTGTGTTTCCTAGGAACTTGATACCATTACCCTCAAGATATATCCCCAAGACATTTTAAAGCATCATGGGTAAAAAACCATATGATTCATGTTAAGGAAATTTACCAGGACATACTGTCATGATCTGTCCTACAAATAGTTTGAAAAATCATTGAGACAAACACGAATGGTTTTTACCAACTAATTAAATTTCATTGGACTACTAATGCATCAAGGGGATAATTTCTAACAGTTCCCAAACCATGTAGTTTTTATCCAAATCATTAATCATATATTTAGGAATCTATTTAGTATATTAACAATGTTATTTATCAAATATATTTAACAAATGAAGTAAAAATATTTATCAATATTTTCCCAAATAATCAATTAACTATAAATATAAACTCTGTATGTAAAAATGTAATACAGATTAGGAAATAATCACATTCAAGAAAAATGATATCTATATTGGGGGGAAAATTAATGTTCAATGATAACAAGAGTATGAATATTTAGTGGGTGTTAAAAAATTAATCAAGAAGTGAATATAAATTATATCCCTAAAAAATCTATCATAATCCAACTAGAGAATGAAAAAAGGAGGGTATCAACATTCCATATACCCATTGTGTTATGCATAATGGTTGTTTTAATTGATGAAATATAAGAATATCGTTAAAATAGTTTTCAGGATAATGTACTTCTTATTTGGATGATCCTTTTGAAATACATTTTCATCGTAAATAAATTAAAATAAAAAATAAAAAACTCCAATGGGTGAAAATTACTTTTTCAAATCATTTTTAAGAGGACAATATCGTTTTTAAAAATGTTTTTTTAAAAAATATTATTTTTATAGAAAACAATCTCCAACTAAAGTAGGAAATTAGGTGAAGTATTCATAAAAATAGGGTTTTTAACCATTTCGAGTACTAAAGAGTGAAAAAATTTAACTATTACATTTAAAATATCATAAATAGAATTAGTAGAAAAAATTAAATTTTTTATTAAAGGGTGATCAAATAATTCCCATTAATTTAAATCCATGTATAAAAAATTCCGAACAAGATGAGATTATAAAGTAAACCCCAATGAAAATCATTCAGTTGATGTTAGAATAAATTAATTTATAGAATTTTTGTTTGAAATTTAAATCCACATAAATCAAGTTTTATGAAGAAAAATATATATTAAATTTTTTTTCCATACATAATATTATAATATTAATGAAAATAGGCAAGAAGTATAACCTAATGAAAAAGAATCAGGTGATGAAATTCATTACCACTTGGTAACATTTTATTCAAATCCATTTAAATAAAAAAATTCATTTAGAAAATAAAAATTCCATGGAAAATTATGAATTATAGATATTACATGTCAAAGGGTAGTGTAAGAAACATATTTTTGATTCAGGAAATGATACTTTAAATTTGTGTCAAAATTCATTTTTATGAACCAAAAATTGGTTCTTTATGAGATGTCAAAGTACTCTGGGGTTTCTAAGGTATGTTCATAGCGTAGAACCTTGAATCTTGTGAGAAACATGAAGTCGCATCATTTTTGTAAACTATATGTGGAAGGAAACGTAATGTTTTAGGCAGTGTGAGTTTCGATAGTGGGCTGAAATTGGGTGTATATTTTGAATTAATCTTGCGAGTTGGGTCCCACAGACATGTTGGCTATTTTAGAGAAATTGAAGAGGAATTTAACACTATTGGTGAATATTTTTCCTAATTGTGTAGCCAAACCATGTGGGTACCCCTTCATGCAGATACTCATGAATTATTTATGCATCCTTTGGCCAAACCTTACACAATGTAAATTTTTGGTAAAATAACATTTTCCATTTATTTAAGTTTATTTTCCTACCATATCCACATATAATTTTTCATATAAGGGAGCCACTTATTTATCATTTTTTTAATCCAAAACTCAACTATTCATTAAATCACGATCAATATTAAATCTATAGCTAATTAGATCGATGTTCATCTCCTTGGATCTGCACTGATACATTATTGATTATTTTTTAATCATAAATCATTTTGATTCGTATCGAAAACACTATTGAGGTTTAGGCTAAAATTATGAATTTATGTTAATTGATCCATTAATCATATCTACACCAATCCGTGCTAAAATTTTAGATGATACTAGATGAGGAAAGTCATATGAGTATGGCATGGGTTGTCAATAACTTATTCCTTGTTTTCCATGATATTATAAATTGTCATGTTGTTGCCCATATTTCATCAGTTTTCATCTGTTGAGTTTAAATTTAATTTTTGTAGTCATTAGGACTATATACCATGACCCTTTATATATTAGTTAATTATTGTTGGTGGTTACGTTCACAACATCATCCACACCATGTAGGCTGATATGCCATCAATTGGTGTTTTAAGCGTTTTGGCACTATTAAGACAATTTTCAGATTTCAGATTTCATGATTAAACTAATGGTAATCCTATTGGTATTAAATGGATATTGAATTGATTATTGTATACTACCATGGATCCTCTATACAGGACCTTCTTAATATATGTTATTTAACATTATGAATTAATTGTAAATGGATTTAGTAAGTTTGTTTTATATTATGACATATCCTTATGAAATATAAAAAATGATTAGTTGCATATTGTATCAGTGCATGTCAATTATGATGGAAGGTATTGGATGAAACTAATAATAAACTATGGATTCTATGATATTTTTAAAACATGTTTTTCTAAAAATGATTTGTCCCTTTTATAAATTACATGGAATGATCCTAGTAATTACTAATTGGAAAAAAAAATTATGGTATATTTGATTAGAATATATTGAATTTAAGGTTCCTAATTATATATGGTCCTTTAAATGCTAAAATCAGTGCTCAAACATGAGTTAGCATATCAATTCCCAATGGAATTCCTTGAGCACTCAAGGAAAGTATTCTAATTCAAGGTTGTCTATTGCCTTGGTTGAGACCCACCTTGGAACCTAATCCTCATCAATCAGTGGAAGCTTAGTATGACACCATTGGATCCCATCTATACTATTAATTTAATCCTCGGATACAATCCTTGGATCCATCATCGATTCAATGGATAAGAGGATACAATGTTATATCCATGGGCCTATCCATAGCTTACCATGTTTTACCTTGGATTTAGTCCTTCGACTCTGTAAGTTATTACTGTATTGGAATTCATTAGACAACACTTCTTGGATTTCAATCATACTCCAATATCTAGGCTTAAATTACAACTGAGTTGGTGGCCATTGAGGTAAAGGCATACATAGTTATTACCATAGAAGCATATTTATTTTTATTCACCCTAGTTTCCTTAGTATGTCTTGAAACCACTACTATTAGTATCATGAGGTTATTTTTGCTATGATTGTGCCTCACATGACATATATATAAACAAGAAATGAAATAATTAATGAACAATTTACATGTTCTTAAACTAGACAATGGATTGATAATGTAATTAGGTATTTATATTACTATACAACATTACAATATAAATATGCATGATTTAACTTTTTTAATTTATATTGAAAGGAAATTATGTTATATGTTCCTGTGGATGTGAAATTTTGAGAATTATCTCAAACACTATATGGTTCCATCTAGTACCTATGAAGACTATAGGGATAAAGGTGTATGAAAAGGTAATCAGGTGGTTTTAGTTAATTGATTTCTTGCATGATTAAGATGCAGCTGGTGGAAAGTCATGCCCGGCCCCGGGTTTTCCCGAGGCGGGTGTGGAGTTTGAATAAAACATGGTGTGTACATTTTTTATAAAAACGATGGCTGAAAAACACACACACACAAGTTTCAATAGAGAGGATCATTTTGTTTTACGTTATGAATAATTATAAAAAATTATTACATTTCGTTCAAAACATTAAGAGAATGAAACTCCGCAAAGATGATATCAAAAAAGTGACTTCAATCTACTAAACCTGTAAAATAAAACCAATTGAAAAGGTTGGGTAAGCATATGAATGCCCAGTAAGTGGTTTTAAAATAAAATAATATTCCAATTATTACTTTTGAAAACATATTTTGAAATTTCTTATAAATAATTTTCTTAAGGAATGTTGAAGAACATGTATCATAACATAGCATTTAGTCTATGAATTATGATGGAACATTTCATGGAATACTAATTGAGTTATAAGGAAGAATGACTCAATTATAAGTAGGATCATTCATCATAATTTGTAATAGAAATTATAAATAAGTATTACATGTGAATATGTAAGTACAAAATTAATAACTAAGAGTAATACATACTCAGAGTTTCACATAAATGTAAAAACTTCAATTTCATCCTTTACTACTATAAATCATACACTGGATAATAATGTTGTAAGTGATGAATAAATAATAATCCATAATCCTTTTCTTCATTATGATTATCATGAGAATATTCTCTTTAACCAATAATATTCTACTAGTCTAATATTCATTTTTCTAATTAAATTATGTAGTTATAATTAGTAAAGTTCATAATACGGGACTACGTCAATGTCTTGGCCAAGACCTCTAATGATTAAGGCCTCAATCAAAATCCGTAAATCATAAATTTGACCAGGCCATGTGCCAAGACCGTAGTTTGTCTCAGGAGGCCTATCAATGTACCTATGGGCTGTAGCCGACCCCACCCAACACATACATAAGTCCACATTCATCATTTCTATAAATCAAAGTGCTCATACCAAATCAATTTATTAAATTACTTACCACATATCATTACAAGTGTCACATATTACATGGTTTCTTATTCCATATTATTCAAAGTTTCATATACCACCGTGAATAATTTAATTTCACATTTCATAATTGTTCAAAGTGTCAAAGAAAAAATTTGATGAATTTAAAATTTTAATTCCATAAATTTGAATTTCTTTATAATTTGCATAAAAAAGTAATTCATGCTTATATAAGTTAATACCAATTAAATCAATGCATGAAAATGAATAACAAATATGGTAGGCATCACATGTGTCAATAAGTAATGCACATTGAACAATATTTGTCACATAAAATGACAATCCCTAAAATCCTTATTATAATTGAAAAAAAATTATTTTCAAAATACACATTTCTTAAACTTGGATAATTTCCATTCCTATTTAAAATACATTCTAATAAATGGTCACATTTAACAAAACAAAAGTTAATGATTGAAAGACATTTATTGTGGTATATTCAAGTGCTTTAGAAAAACAAATAGATTACTTCATTCTTCTAAAAATATTCAGAGGGAATACACAAGGGTAAATATTGTTCTTGTTTTAAATGTGTGTTAAAAGAACATTTTTTGAACTACATCTATAGAAAGTGTATACATGGAATTTTCTCAAGGTTTAATACATATTAGAATACAAAAAATGATTTTTATGGAATCAAAATATGTTAATGAATAAAACCTAAAGCTATATATATATATGTACATATATAAAGAAATATACAATCCATGTATAAGGGTTTTACACCAAGAATTAAAATACACTTACATGTTTTTAAATATAAAAGCTGCATTAGTTAAGATATGGGTTTATTAATTTAATTTTTTCCATATGATATAAATTGTTCAATTATTTACATATATTCTTATATATATATATATCGATATATATATATATATAAACACATAAGAACTCAAAAACATACTCAATTGAGGGTTATGGATACATTTATGAAGGATAAATCACCATCTTAAGAGGGGATAGTTGGTCATATTCTTAACCATATATATATATATACATTAATGTATATAATTCTATACGTATATATACTTATATATAAAACCAATCCAAAGAAAGTCCAGACAATATAATACTCTTAGCTATTTTGAGGAGGAAGAGAGGTTTAAATGAGCTTGAAGGAGGCGATTGAAAAATGAGAACCCGTAGGGTTCGGGTGACAAAAGTGATATATTTACTAAATATAAATTATATATTTTTAATGCTACTTGCATGAAAAAACCCATCCTCTTAAGTTTAAAATATGATCGAGGTGTTGGTCTTGTGGGAAACACGTGAAAGGAGGGGCCACCGGGGTCATAGGTGTGGATGAAAAATGGAAAGAATGTAGCATGTCTACTGGTTCAACACACATGATAGGTTGAAGAAGATGGCAATGGGAAAGAAAAAAATAGAAAATAATTGATGGCTCAGATTAAATTATGGCATGATCTATGGTTGAGATGTGACATGGAGATTTTAAAAGGACAAATGACTCAGATTAGATTTTGTGTGATCTGACGGCTGAGGGAGATGTTGTGATTTAAGATAACACAGACTATAACAATTAGACCGTGATGGATATGATGACACACAAAAACTATAATATTATTATTACATTAGAAATAAGTTATGGGGCATCACATTATTCCCCCTACAAAGTATTTCATCCTCTAAATTCTAAAATACATGTACACAACCACAGAAACCCCAGACTCACGTCACTCTCGAGGTCCTTTTACAAGGAATACCACTCATGGTATGGTGCTGATAACCTCATGTGGATTCCTATAGTAGTATTTAGTTCCTCTATTCCCATAGCCCAGACAAACTGTGAACAGCTAGGTTCAAACATATGACTAAAGCAATCATCCTTCCACAAAGTGGTATAAGAGGTGATGAAGTCGAAGATTTAATATTGGACTATATCCCTATAAATTTATTTCTCCACGTCGTTCTTGAAGATATTGATGTCATTGTGTTCCTCATACATACTAAATCACATGACCTGGAATAGGTAGGATACTTGATGGTCACCATCCAAAGAATCTTCTAGAAATTTACCTACAACTCAGTATCTAACAATAAAAGTGAAACATAGAAAAGGAGATTCATGATACAACCCTCATTGCTTGTATGCTAAAAATTGTTCAATTAAAATATGCTAATAGACAATATTGCTTTCTTGGTAAATATGGAGAATGTTTGGATGGTTCAACACCGGATATAATTTTTTACAAGTCATATATAAGTTGGGTTAGGGATGGTATTCTTCAGATCATGTGTTGAGAAATTATAATCTCTAACATCTAGGTAGTAAGTGATAATATATTGTTTGGTGAACTCATATCCTCTATCTAAAACTTTCAAGAGATATTTTTTACTTAGATGTCATACCTATATGAAAAAGAGATATTCTTTTTTTTAAATCATGTTAAGGTAACAAAACATAAATATCACTATCTAATTACACAATTTTTATAAACCCAAGGTGTTACATAACTACTCGCTCACTATCACAACACTAGTATGGTTTTCCAAACGTCCTCCAAGGGGACACTTTACTAGATTCACCAGTGTTGGCGAATCCCCCAATTTCAAGTCAAACAGATTCCTAAAGCGGTTCCAAACTCCCCTATCTCTTGGGTCCCAATGCAGCATGGAAGTCAGGATCAACCGCATGTGGGAATATATAGTTCAGCATTAGAACGACATGAAATCTATGTAACTGGGTGAAATTGGCATGAAATAGATTTTGATATAGCAAATGAGTATTTACATCTTTAAGAGCCTCAAAATCCACAACATGACCACAGAGACCGTAGGTAAAAACATGACATAAGTACGTAGCGCAGAGGTCTCACTCCTATTCCTCCTATTGGAGGTCCTCATGTGATGAAGCATTATCAGCTACGGAAAACAAAAAATAATCCCTAGAAGTATTTTCCTTTCCGTGCATTGAAATGGAATTGAGCTTTCATTATACAAATATAATTGAGGCCTACTCCTCGGTGAATTTGGAGTACATGAGGAGTATTAGTCACACAGTAGGGGGTTTTACATGATTGGAAATTTTTTCCCAAAGTCTAAAAGTTTTCTACACATGATTTACCCACTATGGAATCAAATACTTTTTTTGTAAGATATAGATGGAATGATTCGTCATCCATCTAAAATTTTTAAAGAAACTATTACTTGGTAAGACATAAACATGTTTTTAAATGTTGTTCTAATTTTCCAGTGTTTTCTAAACCAATCGTCTAATACTAATAGTCATGCCCCGACCCCGAGATACCCCAAAGCCAGTGTAGAGTTTGAATAAAACATGGTTTGTAAATTTTTTATTAAAAAGAAATCTGAAAAATAAACACACATTTTCCACTAGAGAGGATCATTTTGGTTTATGTCTTGAAGAATCAGATACAATTACTACATTTCTATTAAAACTAGAAGACATTGAAAATCCATAATTATCCTAGTGAACAAAGTGACTTAAATATAAAAATCCTGTAAAAAAAATAGATTAAAAATGTTCTGTGAGCATACGAATGCCCTGTAAGGGGTTTTCAAAAACATAATATACAAATTATAACTTTTGAAAACATTATTTTGAATTTTTTCATAACAAATTTTCGTAAGGAATGCTGAAATCCACTTATCATAACACAATATTTAGTCTAAGAATTATAATGGCACATTTCATTAAATACTGAACATTTTATAAGGAAACATGATTCAATTATAAGTAGGCTCATTCAAAATAACAAGTAAAAGATATTCTAAATAATTATGACATGTGAATATGAAAGTACAAAATTAATAACTAAGTGTAATACATAATCAGAGTTGTGTATAATATTAATAACTTCAATTTAATCCTTTAATAATATGAATCAAACATTGTCTAATAAATCTCTCAGTGCTGAATTAATAATATTCCAAAAGCTTTAACATTTTTTAGATTATCATAAACATAATCTCTTTAACCAACAATATTCTTCTAGTTGAATTTTTTATTGGTTAATTAAATTACGTTGCCATAATGAGTTATGTGAATAATGAGGGACTATGTCAAGGCCTCATCCAAGACGTCTAATGATTAAGTCCTCATCCAAAATCCATATATCAGAAAATTTTCAAGGCCTTGTGCCATGACCTTAGTTTGTCCCATTAGACCTACCGATGTACCGAGGGGCTATCGCAGGCACCACCCAAAACATACATAAGTCCTATGCATTTCTCATTTATATAAATCAAATTTCTCATTCCACTTTGATATAATAAATTACATATCACTTATCATTATATGTATTACATATTACTTGGATTTTTATTACATAATATTCAGAGTGTCCCATACATCCTTGAATAATTTAATTTCTCATTTTGTAATTATTCAATGTGTCCCATACCACTTTGGACAATTTAAATTCTTGATTCTATAAAATGGAATTTCTTTAGAATTTACATAAACAATGTAATTTATGCTTAGAGAAGTAAATAACAATTATATAAATGCATGAAAATGAATTAAAAGCATTTTATGATGCACATGTGTCAATAAATAAAGCACAATGAACACTAGTTCTCACATAAAATGGAAATCCGCAAAATCATTATTATAATTGTAATAATTTTATATTTAGAATCAACAATTCATAAATTAATATAATTGCCATTCATATATAAAACACATGTTGGTAAATGGGAATATTTAATAGAACAAAACATAATTATTGAATGACATTTATTATGGTAGATTCATGTGCTTTATAAAAATGAATAGATTATTTCATTCTTCTAAAAATATTATGTGGGAATACACAAGGGTAACTATTTTTATTATTTTAAATGTGGGTTAAAAATAAAATTGTATGAACTACATAGACACATTTTGTATACACATAACTTTCCTACAGTTTAATACATATTTGAATCAGCATAATTGGTTTTCATGGAAGCTAAATCATTTTAATAATAAAACCTATACGTATATATATATATACATTTATAATAGAATATAAAATATATGTATAAGGGTATAACACCCATAATTAGAATGCACCTACATGTTTTTAATTATAATAGGAACATGAGTTAAATGAGGGTTTATTAATTTCATTTGGGCCATATGATATAAAGGGTTCTGTAATTCACATATATGATTATATTTATATATATATCCACACAGAAGAACTCAAACCCATTCTCAATTGCGGGTTATGAATAAATTTAAGATTGAAAAATCACCATCTTAAGAGGGGATAGTTGGTCATATTCTTAACCAAATATATATATATATATATATATATACATGTATATACTTATATAATAATATATACATATATATAAAACCAAACTGAACAAGGAATGGAAATATCCGAAACATACTTGTTTTGAAGAGGAGGAGAGATTTGGATGATCTTGATGGAGGCTCTGGAGAATAGAGAACCCAAAGAGTTCGCATGAAAAAATGATATATTTATAAAATATAAAAATATATTTTTAATGCTATTTTCATGGAATAACCGAGAATACATGGTTTAAAATAAGGCCATAATGTCAGTCTTGTGGAAAACACGTGAAATGAGGGGCCACCGAGGTCATGGGTGTGGATGAAAAATTAAAATAATGTAGCATGGACACTGGTTCATATAATTTGAGAGGTAAAAGAAGAAGGCGATGGGGAAGAAAAACCATAAAATAATGGATAGATCAGATTAAATCTTGCCCTGATCCAACATTTGAGGATAGATGTGGAAATTTAAAAAAAAGGACGACTCAGATTAGATCATGTGTGATCTGATGGAACATAGTGATGAATTGATTTAAAATAACTCAAAAGGTCATGATTATATCTTGACAGATCATACTGTGCACAAAAACAAGGAGATATACCATGACCAATAGGAATCAAGGACCGGACTAAAATGGATGGCTCCAATCGCACAAAATGTGATCTAATGGCTTGGATGCGATCTCGACTGTTTCTCGCAGTCCCACATGGAAATAGAGGGGCTCCTACAACTTCTTTATAAGCTCGAGACTCTATGAAATTGCTCAGATTACATCACCTCACCTCCCGGTACCTCCTCTTATCAGGTTGTTCAGTGGTCGTGCCCCTGCACCCACCCACACCACAATTCCATTCTACACGGTCGCGTGCTCTAATCCATGAACACGCACCCACGTGCACCATTAGGGGTAACTATTCCCCTGACATGCTAGACCTGGCATTCACAATCCGTACGCACTGCCCATGATCCATTGCCAGGGGTTAGAGGGTGAGAATCCCATCACAGATTTGAGGGACTGACACAAGGTGGGCCTTAGCTAGGAGGCGAACTACCCTAAATTTTAACAAATTAAACATTTATTTTTTGTTATAAAAATAATTTTACATATATTTGTATATAGTTATATTCAAGATATGATTTCTTTATTATAACCATAATATTTTCCTTATTTTTATAAATGACAATGTTTTAAAAAGGCAATTTTATAAATCAATGTTCATTACATCATTAATAAAATATCATAATAATATTATAAAAACCAATGACATAGTTTTAGTTAAAACCTTTTTTTAAACATCAATAATGTAATATTTTATTAATGATTTTTAGTACATTTGAAATATTTGAAAATTATTTGAAATACATACCTAATTTGGATATCATATTACGTGTATAAAAAATATTTATAAAAAGGGTTTATTTGTTTGAAGTTTTAATTTCAACACATACCTTATTTATTTTGAAAAACTAATCATACTGAGAAATTTTAATTTAATCTAACTAAATGGCCAACGACTATACTTATAGATGTTGGAAACTATATAGTCACCTATGGGGAAAAATATAATTGAGGCCATATATTAACTTGTATTAGGGTGTTCCATATTCAATACAACATAGCGAAAAATGGTGCTTCTCATACCATTGATTCTTAGTATAACAGTTGAAGTTCGGGCCATGATGTCTTTCATTCTGACTGACCCGGAGGATCTTCTCTATTTATCAAGTCTCTTTGTTGCATTAGGGGGTCCCCCTGTGGCTTTTAGTACATATTTTTGGTTAGTTTTATTCTATATGTTTAGACTCAATGTAATAAATTCAGTATTTAAAATTATTTCCATGTGTTTATATCATATTTTTTGTTTGGATGACATGAATAATAAAAAGAACAAAAACATAATATTATTATTTCATGAGAAATATGTTTTGGGGCATCACATGTCATATGAATGAGGTGGAGCTCAAGATTATAGATATGGTTTTTGATTGTTTTTTTATGTTTTAATATAATTTTTGTATGATTCTTGTTTACCTATTTATAGATATATGACATTTCATCATCAATTTTTTTATATTTATATTTGTTTCTCCAATTTCATTTTTTTGTACAAGTTTTTTCCTTGTACATTGCATTATATTTTTTTATATTCGTTCAGAAAATTATCTCATGTTGTATCATATTTATATATTATTTTATGCCCAAGTAATGAGGTCATAGCCTCCCTACAGACACACCATAGGCCCTAAATAATAGTCGGTATTCTCTGGAATTCAGGGAGATACACATGTGGCCAGGTAGTCCACTAGGCATGAGGGTCCTTCTAAGAGGCATATATGTATGGGACAACCCAAAGTTGTATCATAGATTTTTCATTATTTTTTTTACTATTTTGAGAGAATATATTTTATAATTAGGATTTCATATTACATGTTCATAAAATATTCTTGGGTGTTGTGTACCCAAGATGGTGTAATTACCGAGTGCCTAAATTATAATGGTCATTATAATTTTTCAATTTACAATTGATATCATTTCACCATTGGGACACTGTCATGCTATATGGTTTTGCTGATTATTATTATAATTGATAATTTTAATTCATCCTTGGCTTGATGATATATGATCATTGAGAATTGTTACATTCATCATATTAGGAAACCATAGTTCACATGTCTTGTATATTTCCCAGATATATAGGATAATTTTACTCCTTTAATTTCTTGATATGCTTATGATGGTGGACTAATACTTTGTTTTAATTTTCATGTGCAAATTTTGGGCTTTGATTGAGTGATTTCCTATTTCAATTAATGTAGTGTTATTATCGCTCATGGGTTCAAATGATTAATTTATTGAATCAAGATTTAACTTAGAAATTTGAATGGGTTTCAATCATAGTTACAAGGATAATATTCCATGATTCATGTGGCCAAAAATATCTTTTTAAATAAAACATTACATATGGAAATATGAAAATGAAAAATGTTGAGTGAAAACTGATTTCTAAAATAAATGAAGTAGTAACACATTATTTGTCCACCTTTTCATTTTTATGATATGTTTTAGAGAAAACAACGTATTTCTAAATAAAATGAACGAAATGGTTTCCAATAAATGATGAATAATTTTATTGTAGAACCTTCATCTAATGAAACACCTATAATATAAATAAGATTATAGGACACTATCATTCCCTTTAAGAGGGATGATGGGGTAATATGCTATGGGGGTTAAGCCTTTCTTATATTCAGCTCTGGATAGTGTTTCTATCAATCTACATAAATATATATATATATATATATGGTGTTTGCATGGAATTTTAAGGCCACCCCCCCCATTAATTCTATGTGTTGTGCATCAAGAGGGTGGAAAAGAACATTCTCAAGACATGGTGGACCCCAATCCTACAAAGATACATCCATGTGTTCCGGTTTAAGCATAGAATGTTGTACCAGATTTAGGTACTAACCCTCATGATATTGATATTTTTAAACACTTGATACAATAAATGAATGGTTATAAAAAAATGACACCTATGATGGATGATATGACATGTGAGTTCTCGCTGCAGGATCCTCCCACATTTTCGGGGGATGGTGGTCTGCAAGCCACTCAGTCTTAGTTGGAGGAAACCTTTACTATCTTTAGGAATCAGGATATGCCTCCTGAGTATATGTTCAATCTCACCATATACATTCTGTGTGATTTTTTCATGAATTTTTGGGATATAATTACTAATGCTGATCTCCATACAAGTATAATATGGGATGATTTCCAGACTACATGTAATGACCATTTGTTTCCTCAGATGTTGAGAGCTGACAGAGCAATAGATTTCAGGTAAATTGAGGTGGGTTTTATATAAATTATGTATTATTAATCATGTTTCATGGAGTTAACTCACTACTCAATGAATCTATCTGGTGAAGAGCTTATGCGTGCTAGACACTTCGTGGATGGGCTCGTTTATTCCATATGTACTCATGTGATTGACTTGCGTGTTTCAAAAATTTCTCAAATAGTGAATCAATCTATTATCCCTTAGCCCAATCTGAGGGATGATGATAGTGGTATGTGAGGATGATCGAAATCATATTAGGATATTATATCCTCCTATAGGAGAACGCAATATCCTAAGGTTTTTTTCAGGGTAGTGGTATCCATTTTTCATATTCTGGTAGCTCTGTGGTGTCTCACCAGTATGGATGTCAAGGGAAGATGAATCCTCATTTTGATAGATTCTCTATAGAGTGCCTTGGTTGTGGCCTTATGTGTCATCATTAGCGTTTCTATCATAAATTTCCATTAGATTCTAGTGGGTGACGCTCTTCACTATCACTACCTCAAGGGGAAGGTTCTTATACACCACGTTATGTGGGGAGTTGGAGTAGCACAGAAAGGAATGACCAAGGAGGAGTTTGAGGTTGCAGTTTCTAGACACTGAGTAACTAGAAGAACCATAAGTGTTGGTTGGGTCATGGTTGTCAATATATAGAATATGATTTTGGATCTTATTTGTTTCGCACTTAAATACCATACCTATGGATCAAGCGGTATCACTATTTATCATAAAAGGTACCATTCCAGTAGCCTACAGTATAGTATCTGCTTTATTTGATGCAACTAATTCATACTCCTTCATATACTTATCAACATTGAAATGCATTTTAATGTAAATAAATTATTATTATGGTGTAATGAACCTATACGCACCATTGGGATAACATTCAATGATCATACACCAGTGCATGGACTTCCCCTTAAGGCAGGTAGTTATCTCATTCTATATGACCTCATTGTTCTCAAGAATATATAATTCTCTATAATTATCATGATTGATTGTTTGGTTCCATATCACACCTCTGTAGACTATAATCTGTACAAGGTATCATTTTCATCATCAGAAGGAATCACTTATCTACACAAGGGTGAGTGGGATGTCCAGGCTAGCTGTAACACCAGAGATTTTTATGATAAATTTTTTGTTATTATTTTATATACATCATTAAAGGAATATTTCACTACACACAACATTAGCTTGGATTTCTTTACACGCAATCACAACCTTCCTTGAAAGCTTGTGTTTTACGCAATACCGAGATTCACTAAACAATGATATGCTATTAAAATATTATTAAAACTACCTGTTATGAATAGTAATAACCACTTTTTTAAATTTTGTAAATTTAATCATTCAAAATGGAGTTCATTTTTGGATTAGGAAAATCAAAATTAGCCTAGGGATAAATTTTGGTATTTTTCTGAAATCATTCAATTTTTGATGAATAGTGAAAACATTGGGCAACTATTTAAAAACTGACATTTTATTTAAATAATAATTTATTTTATTTAAATTTATTTTAGGTCAAAATTGATACATAATACCTATATATGTTCAAAGTAATTCATTGGAGTCATTTTATAATAATTTTATATATATAAAAAGTTTATTGAACATTTCACCGTATTTTACCCAACTCCTAGGAGAATTTACAAATTCACATAAAACATAATTTTACCACTTCTATGAGTGGAATTTTGAAAATCCAAGAGACACGGTTAATATCAAGGACTAAAATGTTGTTCATGAGATGAAAATAATTTTTGGTCAATATTAACTTTTTAGTTTTTTACCACAGCTAAAAGTAAATAGGGTAATTAAGGGTAAAAATGATATTATTATTACCCTAACACATGTAATAATTCTATTGGATAAGTTTAATTAGACCAAAAACAACCTTAGGAAAAAAATATGAAAATTTAGGCCCACTTGGATTAGATTATGACATTTAATATTATTTTATTTAAAGAATAGTTAAAAAAGTTTAAATCGAAAGTTTAATTACTAAAACATTTTTAACATATGGTTATTCATATGATAAATTCGACTATAAATATTCATTAGAAAGATAAAAATATTTCTTAAATAATGGGTTTTTATTTATAATTTGTAGACATTATATAATTTAATATATTTATGACACAATGATGATGTAATAATTATCTTATTAATGAAATATCAACATAATTGATGTTGTAAATACTCAAATAAATGTAATTTGAGACTTTTTATGAATTACACTAATTTTATAGGGTAATATGACATGTTTAGGTTGAATTAATCATCTGTTTTCCAACTAATAATTCTTTTATGATTTTTAAGAATATCAATTACCAAATAGTGTCAAAATTGACATAATATAGTTTTTAAAACGAATATTATATTATTAATTGTTATTTTATTCCTAAAAATACAAGGTTTGACCAAATGACTTAAATAAGGTTATATATATTAATAATAAAGAACATGGGGTTCTTTTGTCTTTTTATATTATGTTTATTAACCTTATATTGTAAGAAAACAAGAAGACACAGAAAAAGTTAAATTATATAACTTAAAGTTAAATCTAAATAATAAGATTAAAATAGAAACCTAAACTTGTCTAAATTCTATTGTATTAGTGTATTTCTACCCATCCCAACCTTAGCTTCTAAATAAATCAATATGGATCTATTAAAAACCGAAGATGGCTTTATAATAAAATAATATTTTAAGTTTTCCTAAGGTGCCCCTCTCCTCACTTATAAAAGGGCACCTCCTCCCTCTCTTCCTCACACCACATTGAGCCCTCAAACTCGGCCCACCACTACCAATTTCTCCTCTCCACTTCCCTAGAAACATCCCAGAGGTTCTAGTTTTTTTCAAAGTCCATCTTTAGTGCCCAATTAGGAGGTTAAGAAGAGGCGCTTCAAAGAAGAGGTAATGCCCGTTACCGATTCTTTCAACATTATTTCTTCTTCTACTTATTCTTCATGCGTAATTTAATTATGAAGTAATAACATCAGTATCACTCATATAATAGTATGTAATTATAAATATGAAACAACCCTATTTCACCTTCTATCCATCCTACGGAAAATGAAATCACCGCGCGTACGTACGTACGAAATACTGTCTCCACGCCGTGGTGTAATCTTTTTTCCACCACCACCTTACTTGGATGAGTATAATGGTGTATAGAATAACTATATATGATTATTGTAAAGTTATATTGATTCTTAAATAGTATACATACACTCCAATATAATTCCATGATCATGGGAATGATATCATCGCTCGTGCGTATGTACGGAATACCGTCTCCATGATGTGATGCGACTCGTTATACATGATCTTCATTGCATAATGATTATATAAATGAATTAAATGAATAAATATGAAATATAATAGAATGATATCATTTTGGAAATGAGGTATTTATATCCTAAAAATCGTAATAATAATTCATTCGAAAAAACACACATAAGAACAAAAAGTAATAAACACCCGATTAACAAGTAGCAATGAAATATTACTAATAAGAAACTAAGAATATGATCATATATGATATCATAACAATAAGTATGATTCAGGAATAATTAAATGATATTATTTAAATCATTATACAGGAGGTTCAGACACTTACTAAGCAAATCAGAACTAAGGTAAGGGAAAATCTCACAATCTCATTTTTATCCGATATTGTTTATACATTGTTATTTAATGGGGTGTATTTATCATCCACATCCATGTTTCCTCAATATGTAATTTTATTTCTATCCTCATAAAATTTTTTAAATCCAATTTTACCCATTGGTGAGTTTTTAGTAAATGATATGAATGGAATCTTTTATCATTTTTCGTACGAGGTAATTTTTGACTTTTCCGGCCAATGTACGAGAAGAACATTTTTTTAACTTATACGGCATGAATGGATTTTTAGAAATTTATTTCCATAAAGCTTCTTTTACATGTTTTCAAGTTTATTTTTAATAAACTTTTTCTAGTATAATATTATATGTCATGTAAGGAAGGGAAAACTGTTTTTGAAGTAGAAATGATATTTTCCACAAGAATGGAGTTCAAGTGTTTTCTCAAAATTATTTTCCATCTAAGATAATATAGGGTTCTATTTTTTTCTCTATTTTTACATTGTTTTGATTATGTTATGATGGAATTTATTTTATAATGTCCTTTTATCTTATATAGATTTTGTTATGAAGGGATGATGATTAAGAATCCCATTTTTTTTACATGGGTTATGATATGATGTATGATTTATGATTTTGTGGCCCAAATAAGAATGTTTTCATTATGAGATGGGTGAGACCTATATCTCCCTCCAATGCATTGGATAAAGATTTATATCTCATGTGATAGACATGGATGGAATGGATGGTTAATTCGGTTCAGTGAAACAGGAATGAAACGAGGAGTGAACTTAGTTCAAAAATGGACTTTGTCCGCTAAGATTATCATGGAAATGAGTCTTTAATAATAAGAAATGATTCTCTATGATTATGTGTGTATGACAAAATGTTTCATGTTTTATGTTTTGATTACATGTATTACATTTCACTATTATGATTGATCCCATGTCATGATATTATGATCTCTTTTGCAGGACAATATTTTCGAAATGTGATTTTCCTATGAATATGATATGATTGATATTTATTTTGTTTAACCTAACTGAGAATTTGAGCTCACCCTTTTGTCTGTTTTCTTTTCCCCAGGTCTGGAAGAAGGGTATTAAGTAGAATATGCTAAAATTGATTCTAGATATGATAAAATAAATGGGAGACAATGAAGATGATAGATGAACCAGTAGTTTATGTTTCCCAGTTTCCAAAGACACTATACCTATACGGTCCTTTCAGGGTATTGTTATATGTTGTAATAAGTATGCTTAAATTCCAAAGTAATAACAATGTATGTAAATTATGGGTCGTTAGATTTGGTATCAGATGAAAGTTATAGTCAACCGTGGGAAACTAAGATGTTAAAGCCTTAGTAAGAACCATAAGGATATGTATAAGAATAGAACAAAATCTTAGTGTTTTAAATATGGCCATGAATAACCTATAATAAGACCTAAAGCGTGATGTTTTATTCTTGATTATGTGGTTTTCTTAATATAATTAGTATTGATCACACTATTCTTCTTGGTTTTAGTCAATGGCTGGAACCCGAAGGACCCGTGTTAATTCTGAATGTGATGGGCAATGTAATGATTATCCCCCTAAGAAACCAAACGTTATGGGAGCTAGAATGAAAAATCATGTAGCCATGCTCACACAAATTTCTCAAGGTATGAATCATGCATGACTTCCAAAAGATCAAAGGAAGGATCAACATTTTATTGAATCCTTCATTAGGTAGCATCTACCCTCATTCAGTGGGTTTACTGATCCATTATTTGCTGAATAATGGATCAGTACTACTGAAAATATATTTTAAGTTCTTCAATTTTCTGAACATGATAAAGTCATCTTAGCAGTATATCGTTTGGGAGGTGAAGCTGATCAATGGTGGAATCTTATCAAGAATACGTGTCCATGAGATGAAATTGGGTCCATGGAATGAGATGAGTTCAAGAACTTATTTTTCAATAAGTACTTCCCTCGTATTCTTCGAACAACGATGGAGAAGGAGTTTCTTTAACTAAAGAAAAATGATGATGAATATGTTGGTACCTACGAAGAAAATTTTAGAAGTCTTGCAAGGTATGCTTCTAGGATTATTTTCTAACCTGAGAGTATGATCGACCGATTATTTAGTGGCTTAAAACCAAGTCTTCGATGGGCGTTAGACAAAAGGGACTTCAATAGCTACGAGGAAATCGTTCGATGTGCTCTCAAAGTTGAGATGGAGAATGGAGTAACCCATCAGTCATACGAGATTGATAAGAAGAGGAAAATGGAATTCAAAGGAAAATCTAAAGATCACACTGAAAAGAATATGAGTTGTCCCTTATGCTCAATGTGTGGAAAGAAACATGGAGGGAGTTGTCGTAAAGGGACATGTAAATGTTTCAAAAGTGGAAAGGAAGGTCATCAAGCATTTGAATGCCACAATTATGGGAAGAATATGTCTAGTGATACGAACAAAGAAAAGGCTACACAGTGTGCACCTCCTATACATCAATGTTACAAGTGCAAGGAAATGGTGAATTATTCCAATAAATTCCCTAATCCAAGGGTTTTTTATGATGATCGACGCCAAAAAAATCTTAAGGATAAAGAAAAAGGAATTTCACATGCAATTTCTATCAGCGATGTGGAGTATGAGAACGAAGTGGGGAAATGTGCATTTACCATCCACTCTAAATTAAAAAATGTTTTATTTGATTCTGGATCTACACACTCTTTTATTTCTGAATAATTTTATAGGGGTATCACTGTATTACCTCAACAATTAGATGTTGAGTTAGCTGTGACAACCCCTAATGACACAACAGTCGCGTGAAAAGTTTATAATTATTCTCCAATTGAAGTTTGTGGGGAATTGCTTCCTACAAATATTGTGATCCATCATATAGTGAAATTTAATGTGATTCTTAGCTTGGATTGGCTTTTTATATGGAGCTCATATCAATTTCCACATAAGGGAAGTCACATTTCATATTCCATATCAATCTATGATCGTCTATCGATGCAAGGATGAACATAACATTCCAGTGAAAATTTCTTCCATTTTATGGGGTTTGATTCCACTAAATGAAGGTTAATTATCTCAAATGGGTTGTTAGAAACACACGATTAAGAATATGCCCATTGTACCGGAGTTTGATGATGTCTTTCCAGAGGAATTGTCGAGTCTTCCACCAAATAGTGAAGTTGAGTTTTCAACAGAACTCGTACCGGGTGATTTACCTATTTCAAAGACACCTTATAGAATGGACCCAATTGAGTTGCAGGAATTGAAGAAGAAACTCCAAGAGAATCTTTATAAGGGATTCATACTCCCTAATGCGTCACCTTAGGGAGCACCTGTCATGTTTTTTAAGAAGAAAGATGGATCAATAAGACTCTGCATTTATTATCGAGAACTTAACAAGATCACTATCAAGAACAAATATTCTCTCCCGTGCATTGATGACTTATTTGACCAACTATGCGGAGCTCAATACTTTTCCAAGATTGATCTTCGTTATGTTTATCATCAATTAAGGGTCAAAGGGGAGGATATACCAAAAATGGCTTTCCGTTCAAGGTATGGACACTATGAATTTATTGTGATGCCATTTGGTCTTACTAATGCCCCTGCTATCATCATGAATCTGATGAATAGAGTCTTTAGAGACTATCTTGATCAAGTTGTGGTATTCTTTATAGATGATATTTTTGTCCATTCAAATAGAAAGGAAGAACATGAAGATCACTTGAGAATTATATTGACGATCCTGATAAAGCAGAATCTTTGTTCCAAATTAACCAAGTGTGAATTTTGGCTTAAAAAAGTTTCATTTTTGGGTCACATAATCACAAAAGAGGGGATATCTATGGATCTATCAAATATAGAGGTTATCGAAAGATGAATGAGACCAACAAAAGTAACTGAGATCCAAAGTTTTCTTGGTTTGGCTGGATATTATCGACGTTTTGTGAATGATTTTTCATGATTATCTTATCAAATCACTATGTTGACTCAAAAAGGAGTTAAGTTCGCATGGATGAAGTAATGTGAATATAATTTCAAGGAGTTGAGAAGAAGGTTATCTATTGCACCTATACTCACACTTCCATGTAGTGGAGAGAGGTTTGTGATCTACCGTGATGCATCCAAGAAGGGTATGGGGTGTGTTCATATGAAAAATGATATAGGGATAGCTTATGCCTCATGACAGTTGAAAATCCAAGAGAAAAATTAACCAACCCATGATTTGGAGTTAGCTACGGTAATCATTGCATTAAATATTTGGAGGCATTATCTTTATGGTGAAATGTGTGATATTTATACTGATCATAAAAGTTTAATGTATATTTTCACACAAAAGGAGCTGAATATGCCCCAAATAAGATGCTTGGAGTTGATTAAGGATTACAACTGCCCAATTCTTTATCACCCTAGGAAATCAAACAAGGTGGAAGGTGCATTAAGTCGACAAGACCATGCTAGCTTATCCATGATGAGGATCACAAAAGATCCAATATTTATGGATTTACAAAGGATGGATCTGGGAATTATAATGGAAGGGGAAAAATCTTATATTTCTCAAATGAATGTTCAACCATCAATACATGTGAAGATTAAAGAAGAAAAGAAAGAATAAGTAGAGTTACAAAAGAAGGTGTGAAATGTTCATGAATTCAACCTTGATTGTGATTGGATAATAATGTTCAGAAATCGGGTTTGTGTTCCTCACATCCCAGAATTAAAGAAGGAGATACAAGATGAGGCTCATAGTTCTTCATTATCTATTCATCCTGGAAGCACAATGATGTATAGGGAGCTGAAAGAGTACTTCTTGTGGGATGGCCTGAAAAGAAATGTTGCTGAATATGATTCTTGATACTTGGTTTGTTCATAAGTTAATGCTGATAGACAGAAGTCTAAGGGGATGTTACAACCATTACCCATTTCCGAATGGAAATGGGATAACATCACTATGGAATTTTCCATTGTACATTATAAAAAATCCAATAGAAATAATTTTATCTAGGTCAAAGATGATCATCATACAAAGTCTGTACACTTCATTGCTATTAGAGAGGATTTCTCTCTGGATCAAATTGCTAGGATATATGTAAAGGAAGTGGTAATATTGCATGGAGTGCCACTTTCGATTATATCTGATCGGGATCTGATGTTTACCTCAATGTTTTAGTGATGTCTTCAACATAATCTGGATACAATGTTGAGTTTCAGAACTGCTTATCATCCTCAGAAAGATGGTCAGTCTGAGAGGAAAACTCAAACTCTAGAAGATATGTTGAGAGCATGCTCTATGGATTTCAAAGGTGGTTGGGATAAACACCTACCTTTGGTGAAATTTTCTTATAATAATAGCTTTCACTCCAGTATTCACATGGCTCCTTATAAATCTCTCTACGAGAAGAAATGTAGGACTCCAACTTGCTGGGATGAAGTTGGAGAAAGAAAGCTATTAGGACCAGATCTTGTTGATGAGATGGTAGAAATAGTTTGATTTATTCAGCAACACATTAGATCAGCTTAGAGTTGACAAAAAAGTTATGCCGACAACCGAAGAAAAGACCTTGAGTTTGAAATGGGTGATAATGTGTTCTTTCTAATATCTCCTTGCAATAGAGTAATGAGATTTGGAAAGAAGGGAAAGTTGATCCTTAGGTATATTGGTCCTTTTGAAATACTAGATCGTGTTGGGAAGGAAGCATACCGATTGGATCTTCCACCGAATCTCTCTCAAGTTCATGATGTGTTCCATGTTTCGCTCCTGAGAAATAACAGCCTCGATCCTTCACATGTACTAAGCTTATAAGTTGTACCACTGGAGAAAGATCTTTTTTATGAAGAACAACCGATAGAAATTCTGGATCATAGTGAAAAAGTATTATGGAACAAGACCACCCCCTTGGTGAATGTTTTATTGAGGAACCACAAATATGAAGAAGCTACATGGGAGCTTGAGGATATGATGAGGGAGAGGTATCATCATCTGTTTGTTACAAAGTAACGAATTTCAAGGGCTAAATTCATTTTAAGGGGGGTAGAATGTTACACCCGAGATTTTTATGAGAAATGTTTTGTTTTAATGTTATATAAATCATAAAAGAAATATTTCACTACACACAACAATATCTTGGCTTTCTTTACATGCAATCGCGACCTTCCGCGATAGCTTGCGTCGTACGCAATACCGAGTTTCACTAAACAATGATATGCTATTAAAATATTATTAAAACTAGCCGTTATGAATTGTAATATCCACTTTTTGAAATTTTATAAATTTTATCTTTCAAAATGGACTTCATTTTTGGATTCGAAATATCGAAATTAGCCTAGGGTGAAATTTTGGTATTTTTCTGAAAACATTCAATTTTGATGAATAGTGAAAACACTGGGTTATTATTTACAAACTGACATTTTATTTAAATAATGATTTATTTTTTTAAATTTATTTTAGGTCAAAATTGATACACAATACCTATATAAGTATAATGTAATTCATTGGAGTCATTTTATAATAATTTTATTTATATAAAATGTTTTTTGAACTTTTCACCGTCTTTTACCCACCTCCTAGGAGAATTTTGAAATTCATATAAATCTTAATTTTCCCGCTTCTGTGAGTGGATTTTCAAAAATACGAGAGACACGGTTAATATCAACGACTAAAATGTTGTTCAATGAGATGAAAATAATTTTTGGTGAATAGTAACTTTTTAGTTTTTTTACCACGGTTAAAAGTAAATAGGGTAATTAAGGGTAAAAATGATAAAATAATTACCCTAACACAGGTCCTAATTCTATTGGATAAGTGTAATTCGACCAAAAACAACCTTAGGAATAAAATATGACCATTTAGGCCCACTTGGATTAGATTAGAACATTTAATATTATTTTATTTAAAGAATAGTTAGAATAGTTAAAATCAACGTTTAATAACTAAAACATTATTAATATAGGGTTATACATTTGATAAATTAGACTATAAATATTCATTAGAAAGATAAAACTATTTCCTACATAATGGTAGTTTATTTATAATTTTTAGACATTATATAATTTAATTTATTTATGACACAATGATGATACAATAATTCTCCTATTAATGAATTATTAACATAATTGATGTTATAAATACTCAAATAAATGTAATTTGAGACTTTTTATGAATTACAATAATTTTATAGAATAAAATTAAATGTTATTATTTATTTAATTATCTTTGTTAAAACTAATCATTTGGTTATGATTTTCACAAAAAACAATTACCAAATAGTGTCAAAAATGACAGAAAATAGTTTTTAAATCAAATATTATATTATTAATTGTTATTTTATTCATAAAAATCTAATGGTAAGACAAATGACATTGATAAGGTTTTATATATTAATAATAAATAACTTGGGGTTCTATTGGCTTGTTATAGTAAGTTTATTAATCTTATAGTGTAAGAAAACAAGAAGACACAGTAAAAGTTAAATTATCTAACTGAAAGTCAAATCTAAATGAAAAGGTTATAATAGAAATATAAACTTGTCAAAATTCTATTGGATGAGAGTATTTAGACCCATCCCCACCTTAGCTTCTAAATAAATCAATTTCGAACTATTAAAAACCGAATATGACTTTATAATAAAATAATAATTTAAGTTTTCCTAAGGTGACCCTCTCCTCCCTTATAAAAGAAAACCTCCTCCCTCTCTTCTACACACCACTTTGAGTCTTCAAGCACAGACACAACCTACCAATATCAACTCTCCACTTCCCTAGAAACATCCTAGAGGTTCTGGTATTCTTCAAAGACCATATTTAGTACCCAAAGATGAGGTTCAGAAGAGGCGCTTCAAAGAAGAGGTAATGCCTGTTACCGATTCTTTCAACATTATTTCATCTTCTAATTATTCATCTTTAGTTATTTAGTAATGAATTTATTACATAAGTATCACTCATATACTGATATGTTATTATAAATATGAAACAAACCTACTTCACCTTCTATCCATCCTACAAAAAATTAAATCACTTCGCGTGCGTACGTAAGGAATACCGTCTCCACACCGTGGTGTAATCTGTTTTCCACCACCACCTTACATGGATCGGTATAATGGTGTAGAGAATAACTATATATGATTATTGTAAAGTGATATTGATTCTGAAATATTATACATACACTCCAATACAATTCCAGGAGTGTGGGAATGATATCATCGCTCGTGCGTACGTTCTGAATACCGTCTCCCCGATGTTATGCGACTTGTTCTACATGATCATCATTGAATAGTGATTATATAAATGAATTGATTGAATAAATATGATATATATTAATCTAATACCATTCTTGAAATGTGGTATCTATAACCTAAAAAAACAATAAGAATTTATTCGACAAAACACGCTTAAGAACAAAAAGTAATAAACACCCTAATAACAAGTAGCAATGAAATATTACTAATAAGAAGCTAAGAATATGACCATATATGATATCATAAAAGTATGTATGATTCTAGAATAAGTCAATGATATTATTTTAATAATTATATAGGAGGTTCAGACACTTACGAAGCAAATCGGACCTAAGGTAAGGGAAAATCTCACAATCTCATTTTTATCTGAGATTGTTTAAACTTTGTTATTTACTGGGGTGTATTTATCATCCACATCCATACTTCCTAAATATATAATATTATTTCTATCCTCATACAATTGTTTAAATCCAATTTTATCAATTTTTGTGTTTTTAGTAAATGATATGAAAGGAATATTTTGTCATTTTTCGTACGAGTTACTTTTTGACTTTTTTGGCCAAAGTACGAGAAGAATGTTTTTATAGCTTATAAGACATGAATAGATTTTTAGAGAATAATTTCCATGAATCTTCCTTTACAATTTTTCAAGTTTATTTTTAATTAAATTCTTTTACTTTAAAATTATATGATACTTTAATAAGGGAAAAATGTTTTTGAAGTAGAAAGGATACTTTCCTCAAGAATGGAGTTTAAGTGTTTTATCAAAATTATTTTCCATCTAATATTATATAGGGTTCTGTTTGTATCCCTATTTTTACATTTTTTTGATTATGTTATGATTAAATTATTTTTATGATTTCATTTTATCTTATATCGATTGTGTTATGATGGCATGATGATTAAGAATCCCATTTTTAATACATGGGTTATGCTATGATGTATGATTTATGATTTTGAGTCACACATAAGAATGGTTTCATTATGAGATGGGTGGGGCCTATATCTACCTCCAATTAATTAGGTAAAGATTTATATCTCATGAGATAGACATGGATGGAACGACAGGTTAATTCGGTTCAGTGTAACAGGACTGAAACGAGGAGTGAACTCGGTTCAGAAATGGACTTTCTACACTAAGATAGTCATGTAAATGAGTCTTGACTAATAAGAAATGATTCTCTATGATTATGTGTGTATTCCACAAAGTTTTATGATTTAAGTTATGAATATTTGGGTTACATTTCACTATTTTTATTGATCCCATGTCATGATATTTTGATCTCTTTTACAGGACAAGATTTTTGAAATGTTATGTGCTTAAGAATATGATATGATTGATATTTCTTTTGTTTACCCTTACTGAGAATTTGAGCTCATCCTTTTGTATGTTTTCTTTTCCCCAGGTCTGGAATAAGGTTATTAAGTAGAATATGCCAAAAGGGACTCTAGATATCATGAAATAAATGGGAGACAATGTAGATGATTTAAGAACCAGTAGTTTATGTTTCTCTCTTTCTAAAGACACTATACATATAAGGTCCTTTAATGGTTTTGTTATATGTTGTAATAAGTATGCTTCAATTCTGAAGTAATAACAATTTATGTAAACTATGTGTCATTAATGTTGGTATTAGAGGAAGGGTATAATCAACATTTGGAAGCTAGGATGTGAACGCCTTAATAAGGTCTCAAAGGATAAGTCTAAGCATAGAACACAATCGTAGAGTTTTAGAAATTTCCATGAATAACCTATGATAAGACCTAAAGTGTGAAATTTTATTCTTGATTATGTTGTTTTCCTATTATAATTAGTATTTCTCACACTATTCTTCTTAGATTTAGTCAATGTCTGGAACTCGAAGGACCCGTGTTATTTCTGAATGCGACGGGAAATGCAATGATTGTCCCCCTAAGTAAGCAAACATTATGAGAGATGGAATGAAAAATATTGTAGCCATGATCACACAAATTTCTCAAGGTATAAATCATACAGGACTTTAAAACGAGATAAGGAAGGAGCAACATTCTATTGAATCCTTCATGATGTAGCGTCCACCCTCAATCAGCTGGTCTACTGATCCATTAGTTGCTGAACAATGGATCAGTACAACTGAAAATATATTTTCAGTTCTTCAATGTTCTGAGCATGATAAAGTCATCTTAGCAGTATATAATTTTGAAGGTGAAGCTGATCAATGGTGGAATCTTATCAAGAATACGAGGCCAAGATATGAAATTGAGTCAATGGAATGGGACGAGTTCAAGAATACATTTTTCAATAAGTACATCCCTCGTATTCTTCGAACAAAGATGGAGAAGGAGTTTCTTGAAATAAATCAAAAGGATGATGAATCTGCTGGTACCTATGAAGTAATATTTACAAGACATGCAAGTTACGCTTCTGGGATTATTATCAAACCTGAAAGTAAGATTGATCGATTCTTTAGTGTCTTAAAACCAAGTATTTGAAGGTAGTTAGCCATAAAGTACTTCAACAGCTATGAGGAAATCATTCGATGTGATCTCAAAGATGAGATGGAGATTGGAGTAACCCATTAGTCATATGGGTTTGATAAGAAGGGGAAATGGAATTCAATGGAAAATATAAAGAGCACAATGAAAAGAAGATGAGTTTTCCCTTATTCTCAATGTGTGGAAAGAAACATGGAGGGAGTTGCCTTAAAGGGACAAGTAAATGTTTCAAATGTGGAACGGAAGGTCATCAGGAATTTGAATGCCGCAATGATAGGAAGAAGATGTCTACTGATACGAACAATGAAAAGGCTACACAGTGTGCACCTCCTACACTTCAATGTTACAAGTGCAAGTAAATGGGTCATTATGCCAATAAATTCCCAAATCCATGGGTTATTGATGATGATTGACCTCAAAAAACTCTTAAGGCTAAAGACAAAGGAATGTCACATGCAATTTCTATCAGTGATGTGGAGTATGAGAACGAAGTGGTGAAAGGTACACTTACCATCCACTCTAAAGTAGAAAATGTTTTATTTGATTCTAGATCCACCCACACATTTATTTTTTAAGAATTTTCTAAGGGTATCACCTTATTACTTCAATAATTAGATGTTGAGTTGGCTGTGACAACCCCTAATGGCACAATAGTCGCATCAGAAGTTTATAATTCTTCTCCGATTGAAGTTTGTGGGAAAGAGCTTCCTGAAAATCTTGTGATCCTTCCTATAGTGGAATTTGATGTGATTCTTAACATGGATTGGATTTCTTTATATGTAGCTCATATCAATTTCCAATGAAGGGAAGTCACATTTTATATTCCAGATCAATCTATGATCGTCTATCGATGCAAGGATGAACATAACCTTCCAGTGGAAATTTCTTCCATCTTATGGGTCTTGATTCCACTAAATGAAGGTTATTTATGTCAAATGGTGGGGGAGAAACACATGATTTAGAATATTCCCAATGTACGAGATTTTGATGATGTCTTTCTGGAGGAATTTCCAGGTCTTCCAACAAATCATGAAGTTGAGTTTTCAATAGAACTCGTACTGGGTGCTTTACCTATTTCAAAGACACCTTATAGAATGACCACAATTGAGTTGCAGTAATTGAAGAAGCAACTCCAATAGAATCTTGATAAGGGATTCATACACACTAGTGTGTCACCTTAGGGATCACCTATTCTATTTTTTAAAAAGAATGATGGATCAATGAGACTCTACATTGATTATTGAGAACCAAACAAGATTACTATCAAGAAAATCTATCCTCTCCCACACATTGATGAATTATTTTACCAACTACGTGGTGATCAATACTTTTCGAAGATTGATCTTTGTTCAGGGTAATATCAATTAAGTGTCAAAAGGGATGATATACTGAAAATGTCTTTCGGTACAGTGTGAGGACACTATGAATTAGTGATGCCATTTGGACTTACTAATGCCCCTGCTATCTTTATGGATCTGATGAATAGAGTCTTTAGAGACTATCTTGATCAGTTTGTGGTAGTCTTTAAAGACGATATTATTGTCTATTCCAAGGGAAAGAAAGAACATGAAGATCACCTGAGAATTATATTAAAGACCATGATAAAGGAGATTCTTTATGCCAAATTTACCAACTGTGAATTTTGTCTTAAAAAATTTACATTTTTGGGTCACATAATCTCAAAAGAGTGGATATCTGTGAATCCAGCAAGGACAGAGGTTATCAAAAGATGGATGTGACCAACAACAGTAACTGAGATCTGATGTTTTCTTGGTTTGGCTGGATATTATCGATGTTTTGTGAAAGCTTTTTCATGATTATCTAATCCACTCACCAGGTTGACTCGAAAAAGTGTTATGTTCGTGTGGACGGAAGAATGTGATGAGAATTTCAAGGAGTTGAAAAGAAGGTTATCTAGTGCACCTGAACTCACACTTCCTTGTAGTGGAGAGAGGTTTATGATCTAAAGTGATGTATCCAAGAAGGGGATGGGGTGTGTTCTTAGTCAAAATGATATGGTGATAGCTTATGCCTCATGACAGTTGAAAATCCATGAGAAAAATTACCCAAACTCGTGGATTGGAGTTATCTGCCATAATAATTTCATTAAATATTTGGATGAATTATCTTTATAGTGAATGGTGTGATATTTATACTGATCATAAAAGTTTAAAGTATATTTTCACAAAAAGGGGGCTGAATATGAACCAAAGAAGATGGTTAGAGTTGATTAAGGATTACGACTGCCCAATTCATTATCACCCCAGAAAAAGGAAACAAGGTGGAATATGCATTAAGTCGACAAGACCATGCTAGCTTATCCATGATGAGGATCACAAAAGATCCAATATTTATGGATTTACAAAGGATGGATCTTGGAATTATAATGGTAGGGGAAAAATCTTATCTTTCTCAAATGAATGCTCAATCATCTATACATGTGAATATTAAAGAGTCACAGAAAGAAGATGTAGAGTTACAAAAGAAGGATAGAAATGTTCTTGAATTCAACCTTGATTGTGATGGGATAATAAAGTTTAGAAATCGGGTTTGTGTTCCTCCCATCTAAGAATTAAAGAAGAAGCTTCTAGATGAGGCTCATACTTCTTTATTCTCTATTCATCCTAAAAGCACGAAGATGTATAGGGACCTTAAAGAGTACTTCTGGTGGGATGGCATGAAAAGAGATGTTGCTGAATATGTATCTTGATGCTTGGTTTGTCAACATGTTAAAGCTGAGAGACAGAAGTCGAAGGGGATGTTACAACCATTACCCATACCCGAATGGAAATGGGAAAACATCACTTTGGACTTTCCCACTGGACTTCCTAAAACATCCAATGACAATAATGCTATCTGGGTCATAGTTGATCATCTTACAAAATCTTCACACTTCATTTTCTATTAGAGAGGATTTCCATCTAGATCACCTTTCCATGATAAATGTAAAGGAAGTGGTAATATTGAATAGAGTGCCACATTCCATTATATCTGATCGGGATCTGAGGTTTACCTCAATGTTCTGGAGAAGTCTTCAGTATACTCTGGATACAGAGTTGAGTTTTAGCACTGCTTATCATCCTCAGACAGATGGTCAGTCAAGGAGGACAATTCAAACTCTAGAACATATGTTAAGTGCTTGCTCTATGGATTTAAAAGGTGGTTGAGATCAACACCTACCTTTGGTGTAATTTTCATAAAATAATACATTTCAATCCAGTATTCATATGTCTCCTTATGAAGCACTCTATGGAATGAAATGCAGGACTGCAACTTGCAGGGATGAAGTTGGGTAAAGAAAGCTATTAGGACCAGATCTTGTTGATGAGATGGTAGAAAAGGTCAGATCTATTCAACAACTCATTAGAGCAGCTCAGAGTCGACAAAATATTTATGCCGACAACCGAAGTAAAGACCTATATATTGAAGTGGGCGATAAAGAGTTCTTATGAATATCTCCTTAGAAGAGAGTAATGAGATTTGGAAGGAAGGGAAAGGCGAGCCCTAGGTATATCTGTCCTTTCGAAATAATAGATCGTGTTGGGAAGGTAGCTTACCAATTGTCTCTTCCACCGAATATATCTCAAGTTCATGATGTGTTACATGTATCACTCCTGAGAAAGTACATACACGATCCTTCTCATGTACTAATCATAGAAGTTGTACCGCTAGGGCAAGATCATTTTTATGAAGAACTGCAGATAGAGATTCTGGATCGTAGCGAAAAAGTCTTATGCATCAAGACCACTCGCTTGGTGAAGGTTTTATAGAGGAACACCAATTAGAAGAATCTACATGGGAGCTTGAGGATATTATGAGGGAGAGGTATCCTCATATGATTGTTATAATGTGATGAATTTTGAGGGTGAAATTAATTTTAAGGGTGGTAGAATGTAACACCCAAAATTTTTATGGGAAATGTTTTGTTTTTATGTTATATAAATCATCACAGGAATATTTCACTACACATAACACTAGCTTGGCTTTCTTTACACGCAATCACGACCTTCCTCGATAGCTTGTGTCGTCTGTAGTACCGAGTTTCACTAAACAAGGATATGCTATTAAAATATTATTAAAACTAGCCGTTATGAATAGTAATAACATCTTTTTGAATTTTTTTAAATTTCATCTTTCAAAATGGACTTCATTTTGGGATTCGGAATATCAAAATTATCCTAGGGTGAAATTTCGGAATTTTTTTTGAAAACTTTCAATCATTGATGAATAGTTAAAACACTGGGTAACTATTTAAAAACTGACTTTTTATTTAAATAATTATTTATTTTATTTAAATATATTTTTGGTCAAAATTGATACATAATACCTATATAAGTTCAAAGTAATTCATTGGAGTCATTTTATAATAATTTTAGAAATATAAATTTTTTTGGAACTTTTTACCGTCTTTTACCCATCTCCTAGGAGAATTTGAAAATTCTAATAAAACGTAATTTTACTGCTTCTATGAGTGGAATTTCAAAAATCTGAGAGACACAATTAATATCAAGGACTAAAATTTTGTTCAATGAGATAAAAATAATTTTTGGTGAATAGTAACATTTTACATTTTTTACAACGGTTAAAGTAAATGGGGTAATTAAGGTTAAAAATGATATTATTATTACCCTAACACATGTCCTAATTCTATTGGATAAGTTTAATTATACCAAAATCAACCTTAGTAATAATATATGACCATTTAGGCTCACTTTTATTAGATTAGGACATTTAATATTATTTTCTTTAAAGAATAGTTAAAATAGTTAAAATCAATGTTTAATAACTAAAACATTTTTAATATAGGGTTATATATAAGATAAATACGACTATAAATATTAATTAGAAAGATAAAAATATTTATTACTTAATGGTATTTTATTTATAATTTTTATACATTAATTATTTTAATTTATTTATGACACAATGATGATGCAGTAAATATCGCATTAATGAAATATTAACATAATTGATGTTATAAAAATACTCAAATAAATGTAATTTGAGGATTTTAATGAATTACACTACTTTTCTACGTTAATATGACATTTTATTATTGATTTAATTAAATTTTTCGAACTATTCTTTTTGTTATGATTTTCACAAAAACCAATTACCAAATAGTGTAAAAATTGACATAAAATTGTTTTTGAAACAAATATTATATTATTAATTGTTGTTTTATTCTTAAAAATCTATGGTTAACAAAATGAATTAAATAAGTTTGTATATATTAATAATAAACAAATTGGGGTTAGTTTTTCTAGTTATAGTAAGTTTATTAACCTTATAGTGTATGAAAACAAGAAGACACGGTACAAGTTAAATTATCTAACTTAAAGCTAAATCTAAATGATAAGGTTAAAATAGATAACTAAACTTGTCTAAATTCTATTGGATGAGAGTATTTTTTACCATCCCCACCTTTGCTTCTAAATAAATCAATTTTGAGCTATTAATAACCGAATATGACTTTATAATAAAATAATATTTTATGTTTTCCTAAGGTGCCTCTCTCCTCCCTTATAAAAGGGCACCGCGTCCCTCTCTTCCTCACACCACTTTGAGCCTTAAATCTCGACAATACCCTTCCAATTTCTCCTCTCCACTTCCTTAGAAGCACCCTAGAGGTTATGGTCTTCATCAAATACCATCTTTATTGAGCAAAGAGGAGGTTAAGAAGAGGAGCTTCAAAGAAGATGTAATGTTCGTTGCTAATTTTTTTCAACATTATTTCTTCTTCTAATTCATCTTCATTAGTTATTTTATTATGAAGTAATAACATCAGTGTCACTAATATACTGATATGTTAGTAAAAATTTGAAACAACCAGATTTCACCTTATATCCATCCTATGGAAAATGAAATCACCGTGCGTGCGTACGTACAGAATACCATCTCCACGCCGTGGTGTAATCTATTTTCCACCACCACCTTACATGGATGGGTATAATGGTGTAGGAAAAAACTATATATGATTATTTTAAAGTGATATTGATTCTGAAATAGTATACATAAACTCCAATACAATTCCACGATCATGGGAACGATATTATCCCTCGTGCGTACGTACGGAATACAGTCTCCATGATGTGATGCGACTCATTCTACATGATCTTCATTGCATAATGATTATATAAATGATTTGAATGAATAAATATTATATATATTACACTAATAATATTCTCTAAATGAGCTATCTATAAACTAATAAGAATAATAAGAATTTATTCCACAAAACATGCATAAGAACAAAAAGTAATAAACACCAAAATAACAAGTAGCAATGAAATATTAATAATAAGAAGCTAATAATATGACCATATATGATATCATAACAAAATGTATGATTCTATAATTATTTAATGACATTATTTAGATCATTATGTAGGAGTTTCAGACACTTACGAAGCAAATCTGACCTAAGTAAAGGGAAAATTTCACAATCTCATTTTTATCCGAGATTGTTTGTACTTTTGTATTTACTAGGTTGTATTTATCATCCACATACATGTTTCCTCAATATGTAATATTATTTATATTCTCATTCAATTTTTTAAATCCAATTTTACCCATTGGTGAGTTTTTAGTAAAAGATATGAAATGAATCTTTTGTCATTTTTTGAAAGAGGTGCTTTTGACTTTTCCAGCCAAAGTACGAGAAGAATTTTTTTAGCTTATACGGCATGAATGGATTTTTAGAAAATTATTTCCATGAATCTTAATTTACATGTTTTCATGTTTAATTTTAATCAACTTCTTTTAGTTTAAAATTAAATGACATGTTAAGAAGGGAAAAATGTTTTTGAAGTAAAAAGGATATTTTCCTCAAAAATGGAGTTCAAGTGTTTTATTAAAATTATTTTCCATCTAAGATAATATAGGTTTCTATTTCTATACCTATATTTAAATTGTTTTGATTATGTTATGATGGAATTATTTTTATGATGTCCTTTTATCTTATATGGATTGTGTTATGATGGTCTGATGATTAAGAATCCCATTTTTATTACATGGGTAATGCTATGATGCATGATTTATGATTTTGTGGCCCACATAAGAATGGTTTCATTATGAGATGGGTGGGAAATATATCTCCCTACAATTCATTGGGTAAAGATTTGTATCTCATAAGATAGACATGGATGGAACGACAGGTTAATCCGGTTCAGTGTAACAGGACTGAAACGAGGAGTGAACTCAGTTAAGAAATGGACATTGTCCGCTAAGATATTCTTGGCAATGAGTCTTGACTAATAAGAAATGATTCTCGATGATTATGTGTGTATGAAAAAATGTTTCATGTTTTATGTTATGGATATTTGTAATACATTTCACTATTATGATGATCCCATGTCATGATATTATGATCTCTTTTGCAAGACAAGCTTTTCGAAACACTACTGGGAAATGGACCTATCCCCACGGTTTTCCCCCAAACCATTGGGATAGTTCTGGGATAAAATTCCTATACCCACGGTAATGAAAAATCGTGGGTATAGGTCCCTTTTTGTGCGTGGGAATTTTTTTTTCCTCGGCAAGGAAATTTTTTTTGGTAGGGACCCTATACCCACGGTTATTCCCTCTATACCCACAGTTTTTATAAATATATTTAACTACATATATATATATATATATAGTTGATGTTAGTGTAGTGGTTAGAAGCAGTTTTTTCAGCGAAAAGGTCACGTGATCGAAACACGGCACCTGCATTATTTTAGTACCTATACCCACGGTTTTGAAACTGTGGGTAAAAGACATTGACATTGTGGCAATTGTCTATGTTTCAGTGACATGGTGGCAAGACACCTATACCCACGGTTTTGGAAAACCGTGGGTATAGGCTGGGGACCTTTCCTAATGTCGTTCCAGCCCACAGTTCCCAAAACCATGGGTATAGGCTAGACCCACGGTTTTGGGGGCTATACCCACGGTTTTGAACTCTGGGTATAGGCCTTTTTTCCAGTAGTGAAATGTTATGTTCTTAAGAATATGTTATGATCGATATTTCTTTTGTTTACCCTTACTGATCATTTGAGCTCCCCCCTTTGGATGTTTTCTTTTCCACATGCCTGGACGAAGAATATTATGTAGAATATTCCAAAAGTGACTCTAGATATGATGAAATAAATAGGAGACAATGTAGATGATTTATGAACCAGTTGTTTATGTTTCCTAGTTTCTAAAGACACTATACCTATATTGTCCTTTCATGGTTTTGTTAAATGTTGTAATAAGTATGTTTCAATTCTGAAGTAATAACAATGTATGTAATGTATGGGTCATTAAAATAATATATATGGACTAGAGAATCATGGACTAGGTGGAGTGACCGACTATATTTTCAATCTCTTCATGGATGAAAAACGATTGAAGAAAGATTAATTCCCACTATTAATGACTCAATTTTGGCACATTATTGCTAAAATTTATTCTATTAACCCTATTGAGGTTGAGGTATTGATTATGATTCTTCTTGTTCTAGGATAATCATCATTTTCTATTCCTCCATACAAGATGGTATGTACTGAGCTCCAAGAGATCATGCCTCAGATTGAAAATTTAGAGACCAACAGTTTAAAATGGATCAATATATCCTCTTGGGGTTCGGCCATGTTATTTTACAAGAAGTATGATGAGACCATTCATCTATCCATAGATTACAGACAGTTGAACTATCTTACATTCCTCAACCTTCATCCACTTCATCAAAAACATGATCTATTTTAAAGGCTCTGAGGTGATAGGGTATTCTCTAAGATCTATTTGAGATTTGTCTTTAACCAGGTTAGAGGGAGTTCTTTATAAATACTACATATTAATTTTTTATTAGGTATGTTCTGTTTAAGTACATTTTTATAAAATTTTGTCATAATAACACACTTTTTGTTTTCATAGAACTAATGAATATTTTGTCCTACCCATTTCTATATTTTCATTTAATGTTCTTTATGGATGTAATCTTGGTGTATTATCACAGTCAAATTGAACATTATATGAACGTTGAGATCATTCTGGGTACACTAAGAGAGCATCATCATTTTTTAAATTATACCATCTTCCACTTAAATATCTAAAAAGTTCACTTCGTGGTTCATTTATTTCAGAATCATGAGTATATGTTGACCTAGTGATGTTTAGGGATATAGGATCCTATTATTATCAATAAAACATGTTTACTATATGGATATTAATTTGGATGGATAGATATTATAAGAATTTCATATAAAACATATCATGCCTTTCATCGCCTCTTCCTATTTGTACAAAGAAGGTTATTATGTTCTTATGATTAGAAGAGTGTGAGAAACCATTTTAGGAGATGGAAGGGATGGTTCTCTTTCTACCAATTCTGATTCTTCCAGTGCATTCTAGAGGGTATAAATTGTTATTTATTTCATTTGGAATCATCATCTGAATATTGATGAAGTATAATGAATGTTTCGATGCATATGGATCTCACAATATGAGGCCTCATGAATAAAATACACGACGCACAACCTCGAGTTGATAGTATTTGTCCATTCATTATGTTGTAAGTGACACAATATGATGTATGAGAACTTTTTGGTTTATACAGACCACAAGAACATCAAATATATCTATACTCGGTGTGATAAATAGTGAATATTGGTTCATTTTTTTATAATTTGATTTTGAGCATGCTTATATGCCAAGAAATGACTAGGTGGTAGTGGATGTACTGAGTTCGAAAACATAAGCACATGATTTATGGGAAGCCATGGTTGAAATAAAATCAGTGGCCCTATTCTCTATGCTAAATCTGAAGTAACATAACATTCATGAGATATCTTATCTATTTTCTTTGACAATTACCTCTTATATACTTTAGAATGGTACGAGTAGGAAATTTTCATAAGAAGGGGACATTATTATCCATTATAGTATATCCAGAGACGACCCACCTCAAGATTGGTCTATTGAAAGAGATGATATCCTGCATATATAAATATTTCTTTAGTTTCTTGAATATATGAGATAATAGATGATGTGTGTGTCCTATTCTTCTTTGTTGGATGTTCATCTAGAAATCTCAATAATGTACCAACAGATTCAACAATAGTATTTGTGTCCTATGACGACGCACTAGATAGAAAGCTTTATCACTAGGTTTTCTACCTTTTAACAGGTGATGGTGGATCACTAGGGTCCTGTAGGATTTTTGCAACCATATCCAATCCCATAATGTATATGGGTAGAAATTACAATGGATTTTTTAGTTGTCAGGGTGAGGTCGATGAGAGATAGTGATAATATATGGGTAGTCATTGACTGACTGACAAAGGTAGCTCACTTCATTGTTATTCCGGAGACATTCTTTGTTGATTAAATGGATATACAATATGTCCATGATATCATACAACTACATTGTTTTTATTGTACTATCATTTTCAATAAGGATTCTCATTTCATGTCACTGTTATAGTAGGTATTTTATAAGGATTTAGCAACATAGGTGCTTCATAGCACAAATTTTAACACATAGACCAATGTACAATAAGAATAGATGATATGGGTTCTAATTGAATTGTTCTTGGTCAAATTCCTTGATTTTTTTAGTTCTTGGGAGAATCATATGCATTTCGTCATGTTTTACAATAACAATAACTTCTAAGAGACAATTATGAGAAATTATTTTTGGGCCTTGTATAGTAGGTTGTGCCATTGAACCCTGTGTTGGTTAGAAGATGGGGAGGTAGGCCTATTTGGTCCTTGACCCATGATTGATACTTCTGATTATGTTCAAATGATCATGATGCATTTTCCTACTACTGTGTCTTGATAGAAATCATATTAGTGTGCATAGTTTTATTTAACCATCCGATTAGGGATGTACGATTGTGAGTAATGTAATAGAAAAAATATAAATGTTTTCCACATTTTTGGCACAAGATATCCCAAATCCTGTCTCCTAACCATGTTGGGTTTCCTTCCTTATATTATTATACACAATTTTTTCATAGTTTGGCCAAACCATGCAACCAAAACATGTGCGGTAAAAATTTTTGTTAAGTGGTCCATCTACTTTTATTTCATGTTTTAATTAAACCAATCCTCCATTTTCTGTTTCTAGAGAATGTGTTCTCTTATTTCTATCTTTCTAATGAGAAAACATAACTACTTTAGAATCATTATTGAGATTCAGTTTGGAGTTTGATTCCATCATCCTTGGTATTCATGGATATACATCATTACATTCTCAATTTCTTCATTATATTATGTATTTATTATTACAATAAATATGACTACTTAAAATATGGGTCATATGAGCCAATTTTAGGTCATTGATCCATTCGTCAGATCAACTCCATACAAGGATTAAGTGATGAATGATACTCGACTAGGAGATTCATATGAGTATGTTGATGGTGGTTAATAACTCATTCCTCATTTTCCGCCATTATTTAAATGGTTGTGTTGTCATTCTTATTTCATAATGCATTATCTGTTGAATTTATAGGAAATATTCTTTTCATTAGGACCATATACCATAACCCATTCTAAATATTTTACTTATCACTGGTAGTTACATTCACTATTCAATCAACCCCAGGTAGGATGATCTTGCATTAATTGCATTTTATGATTTAGGAAACTTTTTTGTTGAAATTTGAGTGTGGTAGATATTGACTAAATTAATCGTAATATTCCTTATATTAAATGTATATTGAATTTGATTATGGATTTTACCATGGAACCATTACACATGTCCCACAATTGATCATGATGAATAAAATTTAAATGGATATGTAACGTATTTTGTATATATATGACTTGTAATTTTTAAAGATAAATGATGGTTGGTTGCCTGATATAAAACCTAATTACCCTTATGATTTTAGGTAGTGTATGGATATAATGAATTATCTATGACTCAATTTAATTGATAAAAAGTTTTCATGCCATAAAAGGACTTGTTTACTCATATGAAAGGAAAGTAATAAACCTAGGACATGTTAAATGGAATTATTATGAAATAAAATAATTGTTTAAAATGAATATATTGTAAGTTTACTAAATACTATTGGATGATGACATAATCAAAGTGGTGGTTAGAGAAAATTTAGCATCTTGAATCCTAAGGGAATTCCTTTTGCACTCAATTCCACCATATTGATTCATGGATGTATATTACCTTGGGTGAGAGCCAACTTGGAACCAAATACTGATCTACTAGTGGATTCTAGATATGAAATTGTATGATCCCTTTATTACTATTACAGTAATACATGGATATTCTATATTGATCCATCATGGCTTCTCTGAAATATAGGTTCATAGGTTATATCTTTAGTCATAGAAATAGATTATCCCATTTTACCATGGACATATTCCTTGGACCCAGTTAGATCGTAATATTTTGTATTACCATGGACATTTCTCCTTGTATTTCACTCTTACCCCTATATGTGTGCTATATTTGAAACTGTCTCGGTAGCCCATGAGGTCATGTTTTCCTTGGGGATTACCTTGGAACCCTTTTTATATTTAATCATAATGGAATCCTTGTTGCTTATACTAAATACTAAAATAACTATCATTTGGAGATTTTAGTGATGTATATGTCACACATGACATATTTATATTTACTAGAAATTAATTAATTAATGATCTGTTTGATTATTCGAAGATAGCTCAAGGGGTGAAACATAAACATGAGAATTTAATTTACTATATTAATTTACTATATAGTGTTTCATGCTTGTACTATTTTAGATTATATTATATGGACATGATGTTATATATTTTGTTGGGGGTGGTGTATTTATTTTTATCACACTCCCTATCTGGGTTCCTCTGGTACATAGTCATTCTATATGGATTTAGGTGTTGGAAAACATAAGTGTGTAGCTTCATAAACATGATTTATTGCATCCATAGGATGGAGTAGGTACCATATGACTGATTTAAATAATAGGATTCTTGGTATTGTATTATAATTTTTTATACTGTTGGATTCAATTCATTCCTTCTTCTGGTTTACATGTTTTCTCGCATTCATGAAACATGAAATTTCATCATAAAATTTGGTATATTTATATTTCCTTCTCCCATTATTTTTATGTGTATTATTTTTTTTCTATTGTTACTTTTCATATATTTATTTATATTTATTACTCAACATATCTAATGATTTATCATATTTATCTGACGTGTTTTACTCTAGTAAATAGGTCATACTACGCCTACAGACACTCTCCAAGTCCTCACTTCTATTTGAAAACTGTAGCATTTAGTGAGATTCACATGAGGCCATGTGGGCCACTGTGCATGTGCACCTTCTATGCGGCGTCTTGGTGCTAGATGTTATAGTAAGTATATACCCCATATAAAAGATAATAGGTTTATAACAAAAATTTTCTCTCAATAGATTGTAAATTGAGATGAAATCCATTACCTTATTCTTTATTTTGGTTGAACTCCTTTAATCCTAATGTTTAATAGTTTTAATATTGTTATTAACTCAAAATAAAACAATACTGAAATTTATAATAGAAAATATTATTCATCTATAATATCTTATTATATTATTTTTAACAATCAATTTTTTTTTACTATTTTGGGAGTTAATTTACATGTTTTCAAGTATGTTTTTACTTTTTATTATTTGTTTCAATTACATTGATCCTAGTTTTATATTCTATAAAATGTAGACTGTGATGTGAAAATTATATATATTCTTTATATATGTATTTATAGTAATCCATAATGTTTGGATATTGGAAATGAAATGCATTGTTCATGTTAATGGTTGGTTGTACGCACACATAAAAATTGTTCATATTTTCTTGTCATATTAAATTATTTAATAGTATATGGTATGCAAAGGAGGGATGGATTCTGCTTCCCTGGAGAACGAGCCTCAGGCACCACCAAATTTTTAGAAATTTAGGTCTGTTGTGGCCTCTCAAGGCTAATCTTCTGCTACCACCCCAGCTTTCCCATCCATGCCCTCTAGCTTTGGGGCAGCCACAACCTCTCCTCTGAAAAAGGTGACTAGAGTCAGGCCTTCGTAGGGATCTGGAACCCTGATCTCCCCCTTCCCATCACATCGACCCCTATTCCCCCTCCAACAATTGTAGATGTTGACTCCTCATTTGCACCTCCCTAGAAAGGCTAGTTCAAGGACACACTTTTCGGTTCACTCCATATTACTCCCTGACAATTCTTCCCAGATGATTGTGTCCCACCCCTGAAGTCTAATTGTGAATATGGATGCCTATACCTATATTTTATTGTAACATATTTTTATAAGGTGAAGGTGTGCATAAAGTGGTCTATTGTTTCCTATTTTGGTTATGTGAAACCCCTGGTGGAGTTCAAGCATTTCCTCCAATCACAGGGACTCTAGTCCTCAGTCCAAATCTCAGACATTAACATGAATTCATTCTTCCATTTTTTGGCTATGTTGGAAGACTTCCTCCATGTGGGGTGCAATGTCACCCGATCCTTTGGTTGATGGAGTTTCATCCTGTCTCGCTGGTCCCTGGATGTTCACAGAGGTAAATAAAATCCACTTGTTGTGGTTTGGTTCCACCTTCTATGGCTTCCTATCCCTTTCTAGAATGGCGGGTTTGTGATGGTGATAATAGAAACCCTTAGAGGATTTCTATGCTCTAATGTCAAAACCTCTAGTTTTGTAGATATCTTAGTTGCTCTTTTATGTGTGGAGATGGAAATGTCTCAGCCTCCACCGAGTATGTTCTGGCCCCGAGTTCATGATGCCTCCTATTGGAGTTAAGAAATCTTTTACCCTTTCTTCCCCATGTTATTCACCCACAATATTATACAGGACTACTCTCTACAGGTTTGAAGAAAATATCATCAAATGGACTGGTGAAATCCAACAAGGTCTCAAACCATAAAGATAAGCTGAGTACCACTTCCAGTTATCATCCTCCCGAAGTGTCTCAAATGGAAATAAACGACACTAGTAGGTATTTATGGGTGGTGCCATTTTATTATCCTAACATGTTAGGTCTATGTCCAATACCATCACCTGACTTAGTGGTTTCATCAATCCAGGATACCATCCTTTACATCCCAAAAGGTGTACCTACACTCCAGGTTGGGATGACCTTACCTCCACTCCCTACGTTCAAGTACCTAATGGTCTTGTTCCTATATAAGTGCATGTTAGTCAGTCTTCCTAAGCCCTCAAGATTCCTATCCCTTCCACCCCCTCCTATAGTTCTACCCTCCTCCATTTGTGATGTTTCTGATCCCAGATGGACCCCCATAGTGATCATCCTACTTTTTATTCCATTGAATGGGTCCAGACACCTGAGGTAGTCATCTTGTAATCTATGGATATAGAGATAACTCCCTCTCCTACTCCCATGGACTTCTACCCGTAGCTCATTTCCCCTATTTTTGTTTCCCCCATTGGTATGGAGCTACCCAAATGAGAGAGAGTTTCCACATGTTCTGAATCAAGGAACACAAAGGAGAATAAAACCTCCGTTTTCAAGAAGGCCACTTGCTCTGGAGCCCATTCAAGGTCCCTCACATTTCAATGATTCTAGTTATCATATGAAACTCCTGGGGCATGGGTGTCGGGATCAAGACTGACCTTTCTCCTCTACAATCAAAAAACATAATGTCGTATTTGTAACCATCATTGATCATAAGCATAACAATACCCAAAATATAGATTATTCCTGGAAGCTCAGGTTGCATGGCTCCCTTCATTCCACCCTCTAACATGAACATGCTGTTTTTTTAGAACAAGGAAAACTCAGTTGATCTGGTCCAAGAGAGTGATCAATTCATTACTTCCAGGGTTACCAAATGTGATATGTTCTTCCTCATAAAAATTGTATATGGAAGCTATAACCCCCTCCAAAGGGAAATATTATGGAGTGATTTATTTTTTTTCTTTCCTGGAAACAATCCATGGTATGATGGTGGTGACTTCAATTTGGTTTCATGCACTGAAGAAATGAAAGGAAGAGGCCCTTTCTAGAGGAAAGCTTATAGGGATTTCGTTTAGTTCAAGGGCAGAAAATTCCTCATTGATCATGGATTCTTAAGTGAATGTTTCACCTGGTGTAACAATTACCAGGGTCCCAATTGATAATAGGGTCATCTAGAATGGTGAATGTCTAACATGCAAGCGATGACCATGTTTTCGAATACCATGGTGAGCCATTTGTTATGAGGGATTTATGAAAAATCTCTATTGTTGGTTTCCATCTCTTACAGGAAGGATTCTAGGGAACTATTTTATTTCTACCAATATTTGGATGAATTTTATATGTATCAGGACTTGGTTCATGAGACATGGAATATGTCCTTGCAATGTCAAACATGGGTTTCCATTCCTAAGAAACTGAAGCACCTCAAAACTCGTCTTCAAACATGGAGGAATGAACTTCTTCATAAATACTCTGGCTTGTATGACCCCATTCAAGAGGTGGAAAACCTCGAGTCTAGGATGGTAGAAATGTGGTATGACCAAACCTTTGAGGAGATTTCTAAGAGGAAGGAGGCGGTGGTGGATATTCTTCTGCAACAAGAACGATTGGCAGTGGAATCTTTAAAGATTAAATGGATCAGAGAGGGAAATATAAACACCGCATATTTCAATTCCTGCTTTAATTAAAGGAAGAAACCCATTAAAACTAGCATTCCTATAGAATATGGCTCCTATATAGATGATATTGATATTGTGGGGACGTGGAAGAAAATTTTTTCAAATTCCTTCTTGTTATACAGAATGTTAGGATTCTAAATGGGTATGTAGAAGGGGATCATGGGATCATTGAGGTAATTCCAAGGTGTTTTTGTAATCCATACAATGAAGGGCTGCGCACTATTCCATGAGAATAGAAGATTCATAATTCCATGATGAACCTCCATATAATGAGTTCCCATGACAATACGACTTCTCAGGTTCTTTCTATAGGTCTTCGTGGGATGTGGTGAAGGCAGATATCATGTTGGATATCAAGGACTTATTTAAGAGAGGTAGTCCTCTGAGGGTTGCATGTGCCACAAATATGGTTCGTCTCCCTAAAAAGAAGAACCCCTCCTCTATCATGCACTATAGAACTATTAGTATGTGAATCTTCCCATATAAAATCCCCTTGACCCACATCAATGCGATGTTGTCCTATAACCTTCCATAATGGATCTCCGTGGAGATTCATAGATTAGTGAAGGGTCGGTCTATCTAAGTGTCCATTTCTCTTAATCAAGAAATGAAAAGAGATATTAATCACCAAACCCACAGCTCCAACATTTCAACAAATGTGCACACGAACAAAGCTTATGAATGTGTGGAGTGGGGATTCATTAACAAGGTGCTAGTATGTATGGGATTTTTGTAATGTAATATTGATCTTATTTTTAGATGTGTTAGCTCTCTGTGGAAAGTTGTTTATTTCATGGTAATGTCCTATGGTTTCTTCTAGGAAACTCATGGCCTGAGGCAATGTGACCTATTTACTCCAAGAATCTTCAACATGGCTCAATATGTCCTTAGCTTTCCTATTCATAGGATCATAAACAATGAAGATATTTTGGAATACTGGAGGAGTATAAGAGCTCAGTACATCTCTCACCTGATGTTTAGAGATGAAACTCTCATTTTCATTAATTGTGGGAGATCATCCCTTAGAGGCTTGAAAAGGCTGTCAGAGTGGTATTGCAACTGGATTGGCCATGTCCTTAGTAATGATAAGAGCCTTTGCAACATTTCAATCAAAATCACCCCTAAATAAAGCTCAGATGTACAACAGTCTCTTTCCCTAAAAAATGGTGTTTCTCTATAGATTACCTCATAGCCCATGTTTCCCCTAGTAGAGTACAGATCTGGGGACTTTGATTTTCTCTCCACCAATTTTTTAGATCGCATCATCAATAGAAATAATTGGTACTTGTCTTTTGGAAGTCACATTTCCATCATCAACAGTGTCTTGTTGGTGACCCCTATCGCTTCCCTCTCTACTGTTCAATCCCCAAATGGTTTCCTATCCAATATTGATAGTCTTCTGGCTAACTTCATATGGGATCCTCTTCCAGAATGGAAATAACATTGGACCTCATGGAGGAGGATGGATAGGTTGACGAGGTAAGGAGGAATCAATGTTCATAGCCTTGAGTAAACTATACCATGCATGCACATGATGTGGGCATAGGTTTTCCTAGAATAACACTCACTATTGGGGGAAACCATGCCCGAGTAGTACGGTATCCAACCTGCAATGGAAAGATGTGGATCTCCCTTCTGGTCTAAATTTTCTCAACTCACCTATGGTCTTGTACAGCTTTTCTAATGGATTATTGGAAGGGGTGACATCTCATTCATGCATCAAAACTAGGAAGGGGAGGTGATTGGCTTCTCGGGATATCCTGCTCCTTCTCTTACCTCCCGGAATGCCAGAGCATATCTGACCCTCACAATTGTCATGCTGGATGAAGAGAAACAAAACACTTTCAACCTCATAGAGTTGTCCCCAGATCTGGACCACTGTGTGTTCACTCCTTCCTAGTATAGGGTCTACACCATGCGTGATTACCACCAAAATTGGGAAGCGATGGAGAATGAAGATCACTAGAATGATGCCCTGGGGTATAATTCCATCCCATAAAAATATTACTTTATGTTATGGAAGATCAGGAGTATTTCCATTCCCATAGACGAGAATGTTAAATGATGCGGAATTCCGAATGTGTCTAGATGTACCTGTTGCAGAACCTGCCAGGAAGAAATTTCAAATCACATACTTTTCGAAGGTGATTGGGTATGCATTGTGTAGAGCTACTTACTGGTGTTCACTGGTTTCCTGGATATCATCATGGGGAACCTCCCATTTTTTGACAGGTGGTTACATGGCTTGGGTGAGAGGGGCACACAAAATGTTGCTCGTACCTTGATCCAGCATGCTAGTTGTTGGTGTATCTAGTAGGGAAGAAATAATTGAAGTCATTATGGGGTCCAATCCTCTGGTAATTCTATCATCATCCACTTTAATACCCTTCTTCATGACTTTAGATGTCCCTATAGTATGTGGAAAGTGGCACCTTATCTTTACTAGACTCATGTGAGGCCGCAAGGCACACATGTGGTGGACACCAGTGCAAAATTCTATTGGGTCTAACGGAACCCACCATCCATGGGTTTCAAGATGATAACCAATTGGTATTGTAATATATATGTCTTGTGAGGGGATGGGTCTTTTCAGGACTCAGAGGTCACTGTTTGGTTAGCCTTCTTCTCTCGCCTAGGCCGATGTTCTTCTCTTCAGGTTGAAGCCAATGCTCTGTTACTAGGAATTTCAATCAGCCAACAGGAGGGAATTACCATTTTAGATCATTGAAACAGACTAAAAAATTCGCCATGATACCTTAAATAGAATGTCCCAACTCCTTGGTCTATTACATATATCATCAGATAATGTTGAGGTAAGATCACCAACACTACTAAAGTGATGCACTCTTGGAGGGATAGAAACCAGGTTTCACACAATCTTGAATCATTGGAGGTCATCGTACTAGACCCAGTTTGTGTTCATAAAATCCATACCCTCAATCCCGAAGGGGTGAAATTTATTAGGAGGTATTCCCTGGGCATGCACCATTATATACATCCTTAGGCCCCTTTTTTTGAGGGGTTGTGGGGTTCTTTGTACCCCTTCTACTTAATAATAATTTAAATGATGATGATGAATAGAAAATGATATGTCTATATATATATTTTAATGTATGCATTTATAGTATAATTATATTATAAGATTTATTTCATAAATGTCACATATATTTCTTATAACAATCATTAATAAATTCCATAAAAAGAATGAATGATTCACATCACTTTGAGGGTGGTTTAGTTGACACATCCACAAACAATGTTATCATATTCACAAGAATTTGAAATCAGCATAGTATGTGTTATATAAAATTTTTATAAGCATGGATAAATCATAATTTTCACATATACACTAAAATACATAATTATTTACAACGTTTAGTGGTTGTAATGGAAGAACGAACAACATTAGTGTACTAGGCGGTAGACCACAATTAACATGAATGATGACTATGCATTCAATTTTATTGAATTTAGTTCATAAAGATAAAATTAAAACAAAAAATATATATTTATGATACAAATTATATTATAAAATAATTAATAAAATTCAATTGGAGGTTTGGAGAAGGAAAAAATATGAAAACACTTCTAGAAAGATGCTACCTCTCATTCTTCTTTATTCCTAATGATTTTAGTAAAACACTTAGTGGATTTATTTATACACAAAATGAGCCTTTCAGAATTAGTTTAACTATTTTTTGGAGTGAATTGGGCATGTGTTTCAAGAACTTATGTTTTTTGATAGGTGCGAATAATGGGGAGATTGATTTCTTTTTACAATGGTGGTGGAGTTCCATTCTTGTAAATATAAAAAGATAAAAACTATTTGGAAACCTTACAAACATCATGTGCCTCCAATAAAGAATAATATTCATGAAAAGGAATAATATTGTCTATATTTGGACATTAAATTTCTTTTTTACAAGTTTATACCTTATATTGGCCCTTATGATTATGTTTTAGTTCCCTATTTGGCTTGTTTCCCTTTAAATAAACATAAATAATTATTATTTCATTCACTAATTAATATATGATATGATTTATTTTATTTATTATAAAATAGAATATAATATTTTTCAAATATATAATCCATGATTCAAAATTATAATTACATAAGTGGAAGAAAGAAATAACCCAACTGAAGGCACAATAGTATTGGGTTTTATTGTTAAAATGTTCAAAGGATTAAAATTTTATATATCCAATATCAAAGATAAATAAAAACCAATAAAATAAATTTGATTAATTAATTTATAAATGAAGTAATAATATTTTAAATCTAATTTAAAATATAATTTAAAACAATAAATAATTTACATCAAAAAGAAGTTTCCAATTAGAAATTACTTTTTTCAATAATAATCAGAAAATGAATATTCTCCAAAAATAAAACAAAATCACCCAAATCTAATTTTTATGTTCTAATTCAAAAAAATTAGTATATTTTATAAAATAAAATTTATAAAAATATCAAAAAAATTTATTGAAACAAGAGTTTCATTAAAAAGTCACAAAACCACAATTATTAAAATATAGTTTTTATGCATAATGTTGTGTTGGTTCTCATCTTATTCCTATCAAATATATTGGATGAATGAGAAAAATATTTGATTGAATATATTTTATGTATTTTTTCTAATGATAATTTCAATGTAGTAATTAATTTAATTTACATTGATAAAACACATTTGGTTCAAAGTAATAGTTCAAAATAAACTTTTACTTTATATTCAATAGGTTTTTTATTTTCATTTGTAATTAATTATTATACAATGAAATCACATTATACTGGAGTACAAAAAATATTTTCATAGATATTTAACCATATTGATAACCTCAAAATTTTATTTTGGTTTATATCTTGTTATATAAAACAAAAATGTTTTAAATATATATGGTTTTTGTCATAAAATTATGTCTATCTTGTAACACAATCCACTGAAGAACGTATTTTTTATGTGGAACACAATAAAAACAAAGTGTTCTATTCAAAGAAAGATATACAATTTTTTTTGTCTAATAAATTTCACATTATATATTTAATTTATTTAATGTATAAAATTTATTATACACTTTAGAGATATTATATTAATTTTATCACATGGTGTTTCATGTAATATATGACATCAAATACAATGTTCTTAGTTAGAATGTTGGGAAAGTACAATATAAATTGTCATGGGACAAAAATAATCCTTAAATATCCATTTTTCTATATTTATGGATTTTTGTTTAGGCATGGGTATACCCTTGATCATGGATACTATTATTATAAGAGATTCACCAATCCCAAACATTTGGAGAATGTTAGAATGATCTATATTTGGATAGAGAACACTTTATGATATTTCCATATAAATGATGGGGATTTATGATTTAAAACTAATTATGAAATGATGATCCATAGTGCATGAATAGAATCACTATTTTAGTCATATGATGTGATGGTTCAATATTTATGGGAATATATTTTCATTCATCAATGAGATGAAAATTGAGGAATTGAATTAATGAATCATATTATTGAAGATATAGTCAATTACTCATTTTTTGGATAATATTAACTTTGGAGTAGTAGATTCTATTGGTTTTCATCTTCCTGTAGTGGTGGGGGATTATAAGGACATCTTATTGGAAGATGTGTCAGGCATAAATCCTCATAGAGAGATGTACATATATATAGACATGCACCATGGGAATACCTTGATATCTGTTCCATTATATTTGATGGAAATAAATGATATTGGAGAGACTATGTTGTAGTTGTTGGATTTGAAGAGGAAGGTTATCAAAATACCTAGTGTGTCAGCTTTGGCAACCATAATATTTCACTCCAAGAAGGGGAATAGTGGCCTTTGGTTATGTGTGGATTATCATCATCTAAAATAGGATAACTTCATCATAAATTACCCACTAATAATAATCTATGACCACTTAGACCAATTGAATGTTTTTAGGTGGTTATTATATATTAATCGAATATGGATCTATCAGCATCTCCATATTTAAAAGATGATATTAGAGTGTCCTAAATCATAATTACCAATGATATGGGGGTGAATAAATGGTTTAATTATATGATTTGGTTCCCTTTATTTCACCTCTTTACCATCATATGACTCAATATTAACCCAATCATATCTAAAAATCTCTACATTTATGTAGAAATTAGCAGATAGAGCACATCACGTGATATTTTTAATGTTCGGTAAGAATTACTACTAATTATAATGTTGGTTATACCCATAAAGTGTATTATCCAATCTTTTCTTATTATCAAATACAAATAATGATACCAAGTCATGTTATATAATATATCTTCAAGAAAAAACAATTTATCTTTGTACTATATCTCATAATATTATTGGATTTCAAGCTAACATAATCTAGATTCCTACTTGAATCTCCTCCAACTCTTCTCTAAAACTGCATGATTTATTTTTCTTAGAGCTCTAATTGTGAGAATTCCTCTTCTACATGATATAAAGGATTCACTCATTATATTTTTATTGTTTCTCTTTTACATTACAATCCTAAAAATTCCTCTATGATAATTCACAATCATACAGGATGATATACGTTACATGATCAGTTTTACCCATCTAGTTTTATTCATATTCAATTGAAAACCTATTTATCATCAACTGCCTATGTGAAATAATAATCAGTAAATTATTCATTTTAAATGATAATTTCTCAACCATAATTATATTTTTGAAAGTGGTTCAAACAAATTATTCATTATTATTTTATAAAAGATAAGCCTTTCCCAATATTAATTCATAGTGTTGTCGAATTATCAACTCTAAGACCATTATTTTTTTTATTTTCTATTGTTAAATATATTTTAAATCCAAACCACCTTACCATAAATAGGTTTTTTTGTAAATCATGTCATTATATATTTATGAACTCATGTAATAATAAATTCACTATTCGATTTTTTCTATGATTAGTCACGCACATATGTATATTCACACAATGTATTTTTATGATCACTTCCCCTAGTTCTTATATATTAATAAATTCAATATCTCCATGTAATTTCATATTTGATTCATGGGTTAATGATTATCATTTGGGAGTTGTATTGTTCATGTTAATAGTTCCATTGTGAATGGTTATGTGATGTCTCCCAAAACATATCAAAACAATATCACGAATTCTAGATTAGATTTTATATTCAGGAAATAAGTTAACCTTCAATGAACATATTATTTATGATCCATTTCGTTTTCTTAAACAATTATAATTTCCACACTGTTTTTCCACATCCTTTTGTAGGTATAAGTTGTGAGGTACCCTTTTTCCTAGGTATTGCGGAAGCGTAACAATTTGTTTTCTTTTATGATATGTTTTAAAAAGGTGATTTTATGTATCTACTCCATGGATTATTACATAAATATTTATAAGCCTTATAGCTAGCCCACTCACCACATTAACTCAGATAATTATTTGATTCCTTTCAATGATTTGAATTACAAGTGATATTAATGTGGATTTCCATTTCATTTTCACCTTTTGTAGTCGTGTTTTATTACATCAAATATTATGTGATGGAACCTCTCATGCATAAGGAAATAATCATATATAGTATATTTTTTTTATAATTTCAAGATCATTCAATTAAGAATGTAACATTGTATGTCATATTTTATTATTCTATAATTGTTTCATTGATTTGATGTATTAGTGAAATGTGTTGCATTCATAAGTAAATGATTGTTCTATAATAAATACATAGAATCACCTTCGAATTAGTCATGGTAACCTTAGATATAATCTATGGAAGATTTGACAAAACTATAGTAAAATAAAAAACCATCAATTGTTGGTAGAGGTCAATATTCCACCTTTGATGATTAAACAACATTGATTATCCAGAAGAAATAGTGAATGTTCTATAGAAAATATTTCATGCAAAAAAAAACTATGTTCTCTATATCCCAAATATATATCAGCAGTGCCTAATTGACTATTTATAATAGATATAATTCCTTTATCATTATAGAGTCAAAATTGGGTTTAGTACTAGGAACATAATGCACAAACCACATGTGTTGATCCAAACCCACTCACCCCCTTAAACGTTCAACCTAATAACTCTAATGGAAGTATGAGACAAAACTACACAGATTTTAGTATATTCCTATCAATTCATTTTATCAATAATTTATTGCACCATTATACCTATCATGGATGGCACCAAATAACAGTTTCACTTTCTCCAATAAGATCATGTTTGAGCTGGCCATGCATGTTAGCATAGTTGGGAATTTTTTTTTCAAAACGCATAAAATATATCTATCTGTAAAATTATATTCTTTATACTCAATTATATCATGTAAAATAAATATTATTTTTCAAATACATATTATTTTTCCATGATTTCATTTTTTATCAATATCATGATGAACACATGTTTGTGAAAATAATGATTTGTCCACTAATCCTCATATATCATCAGCAATTGTTCGTGAATGAAATAAAAAATAATTTATTGAATCTATAATAATTTTAAAAGAATAAACACTTCATCATAAATCAATATACCCATATTAAAACATCATTTACTATAAATACAACACATGGGATCAAAAAACATCCTTATGTATTTTATTATAAATATATATACATATTACAAATATAAGTATATCTACTCAAAAATTCTATTGCTTATTTAAAATAAATGAAAATTGGTAATTGGGCATTTTTCTCATCTCCTCAATTTCACAACACATTTTATCCTCCCTTATAATATTATTTCATGAACACATTTGAGATATGGGTGATATCAAATGGTTTTCTTAGAAAAGTTCTTATAGTTAATCAATTCAAAGTATAGTATTTATAAAACAGCATATGAATACAAGATAGATAAAAAATTGGGTTTCCATCAAATTTTAAAACTACTATTCTCATGATATAATTATTTCATTTTCCTATTTCGAAAAATTAATGGTCATAATAAAAAAAGTTCATTATCATGTACAAAATGTAACAAAAAAATCATTTTTTTCATGTAAAAAAATATCCCTTTGTCACATATTATCATCAATCAAGATAACCCATTAATGGATATGACAATTATAATTGATAATGAGGAATTAAGTTTTCATTAACATACATCAACATTAAGGATTGAAATCTTTCTATAATTTTCAAATTAACTAGAATTCATAAAAATGATAGATTACCCTCAATGTGTCTCCCAATTAAGATATGAACTCGTTTGTTCTATTTACAACATAAAAATTGAATCTATTCTATACTAGTTATTCATGTCATCAAGAATTACTGGCCACCAAAATATAAATATGTTCTCTATATGTCATCTTGAAACATATATCATAATGGTGACTAAAGAGGGACCTCAAATTATTATCATAAAATATTATTCAAACAGAGTGTGTGCAGTCGATTTTTCCACTATTTCCATACTTCCAGTATTTTTTGTTAGATCCACTTAAATTTAAAAAAATAGTAAATATTACATAATTGTAATATCATCCATTTTTGAGAAATATGAACATCCTTATTACTTATACCATAATCCACTTTTAAGAAATCATATCTATTTTTAATAGGATGGATCATTTTCTCTAAATATAATTTTTCTAGATATGTTTTTCACTTTAATTAATATGTTATCCCCCAAAATATATTATTTCTATTATTTTAATTAATTTGCGTGTTATGAAATAATTCAAATTACTTGCGCTAAAAATTAATGAAATGTTATAAATATCATATGATTCCCATTCTCTTGTTTTATATTGTATTGTATATATATTTCATTGATTATGAAGAATTATTATTTTGATTTGAATAAATAAACTCTTCTAATTCTCTTGTGGATATATATTAATATATATTTTATCATACAGCCTTGATATGGTGGGTTTGTTAGTATTTTCCACCACCTATACATTCTCATAGTTTTCTTTAAAACATGATCTAGAATATGAAATGACATTGGTAAAAAATTGTTTTTGGTTTATGATATATCTTATTATGGTCAATGATTCCCTTTGAATAGAAGAATAACAAAATAATTTCATAGATTCATGATCCCAAATACAGTTATTTGTAGAATAATATCTTTTACCCACAATATCCTATGTTCCAGCCTTTTTTAATTATGGATTATTCGATTTCACCCAAATCTATAAACATATGAAGTTGAGAGATATCGTATCATTCCTTACAGATATAATCATATCATCCGAATAATTTACCAGATACTTTTTTTCTTTATTCATTAGTCATTATTTTTTTTAAATATAAATCTTATATACCTTGATTAATCTATCTTCATGTCAATTAGTTTTTACATATTTTGAAACTATGTTCACTTTTTTATATTCATCGAATAGTTCCTAAAAAAATCTCATAAATAAAATTCACATTGTAATTATATTTAAATTGATCATATTTATCAAGAATTCATTTCACCATTTCTTCAACCACGTTTGAGAGAATGAGCCAAATTCTGAACATTTTACATAGTACATCCTCCATTTATTCATGTCCTCTTACATGTTTTCATTTACCTATAGGAAGTCTCTTGAAACCCCAAAAATACGTATCTCATATTCTTTTGGATAAATCATAATGTGTTCAATGAATTATAAAAATAAATACATTATTTATTCAATCATAATCATTGATGTAGTAGGTCCAAACATGAGAATCAAAATTAGAAAAATTATTTCAACATTTACTAAATTGATTACAACGATTTGGTGGTGCCTCTAACTTTATTGTAAGATTATTCATTAGAATCTAAGCATATATTGTATTTTTATACTTCTATTTGATGGAAGAAATATTTATATTTTTAACCTCATTTATAACAACTTTTTTCTATCTAAGGTAACGAGACCATTCCAAGACATCTACAAAACATAATAACACATTTTGATCATTAGAGGGAACTCGATCTAATACCACCTATGGAGCCCTTATATAGACTGACCACACAGAAGGGGATTAATCAATTATATAAATTTAAGAGTTATTTTATATTAAATTAAACATTATTAAATTATTATTGTTGTTGATCAAGATAGGGATTTATCAAAATCTCACCACATGTTCAGGAATGATATGAGTGACCAAAACACTAGGTATTTAAATGGTTCGGTACTAATACACACTTCATACAATGTTTTTTAGATTCCCAACTTAGATTCTTCACTGAAATAATTTTATTAAAAACAATCGACAATTCATAATTATACAATATCATTACATTATAATATACATGGGAGTATTTTTATATTTCATTATTCTATGTTACAAGAATCCAAAATGGCATGCTCCAAATTCCCTATAGAATTTTCGTTTCTACCGTCATCCACAAAGATTATTATTCAACTTCTACCTCCATATGTAATAATTTTCAATTCTGTTATATAGAATATAGATACATTATCCTTCATTGGGATTGATCCACAATGTGATGGTATTTATATCATCCTCCATGAGCTTGCTCAATAATAGTGGACTATGTACCATTCATGTACCATTAAAGCTTGGTGGTCCTGATAAAATATTTTTTACCTCCTATGTATGATAAGATTATATAGTGAAAATGTTTTAAGATAATTTTTCCTTCAATACATTGAATTATCCACCATAATATTATTTGTGAAATTGGTGGAAAATAAATTAGAATTAAATTTTTTTATTTTATAACACATACCTAATATCAATTAACTATCATGTGGAATTATCAAATTGAAACAATTTATTAATTAGCTTCAATTTTTTATATTTATTCAAAATCCAAACTATATTTCATGAAACATTGTTCTTCGATCTGATGTTCAAGAATATTCATGAAAGTATACAAGAGTTAATACACTACTCATATTGTTCTTTACTTAATCATGCCGACTCTATATTTTTATGTTCAGTATATCATGTTTCTTCTTTTTACAATGCAGAATGGATTTATATAATACAAAGTAGGGGTCATGGGAAAAAATAATAATACACAATTCATGTATTAATAATGATAATATTTCCACTATTCATGTGTTGGTTGTGTCACAAAACACTTCACCAAATGGTGACATGGAAACTAGGATGTTTGTATTCCTCATGAAATTAGTAGTGCTTCATGAAATTAGCTCATCTAAGAACACATAGAGTGTTCATAGAACATGGGAAATTCTTTTAGTTCTTATCCTCATCCTTTTAGATGGATAATATTTGTAGTATATTATTCCCTTCACACAATGTATGTGAAAAAGAATGTTATGTTTGAAAATATCCCGTAAAATATTGAATGGATGGAAATGTTCATCTTCTTGGTGTTTTCATATTTTATGTTGGAACAATACACCCATGATCCGACCTATATCCAAGAATTATTCAATGTCTATCAAAACATTGAATTCTTATAGATAACATCATGGAATTCAATCTAATTTTCACCATGTGTTAATTAGTACTAAGGAGTCCTTTATTTCGAGCCAATTCCCCTCATGAATATGGAAATTATATTTTCCTCCATCATTTTTAGAAGGTCAATCTTTTACAAGTATGAGTGGATTGTTGAATGACCGGAGTGCACCACCTATTAAATTCATAGTTGATCTAATGAATAAATTTATTATGAATTATTCAAGATTATTGTTTTACAGCCTATCACAATATTATTTATTCCTCAAAAAAATAAGGAATACTATAGGTTGTATCGACATATGTTCAATCCTGAACACCAGTGAAAAAAAGCACAATCGAGGGTCAGGAGGTTGAACACAGATATTGTGATGATAATAAGTGTCATATTTTCTAGACCATGAAGTGAACGTTCTTGGTCTAAAAATATACAATAGTACCTGTGTTCATGATATCCCAATTTGAACAATGAGAATATGGGTACATTGTTTAAATAAATCACATTCCTACATCACTATTAAGTCGACACTGGGGTCATCACCTAGAATACAGTGCACACACCATATAAGATCGGCCAACCCACTCAACCCCATTAATTTATTACAAATTCAACCCATGATATCAATTAAACCACTCTATATCTATTTTCACACATTGATTACCATTCCAGAGAACTATACATTCTTCCAAAATTATTTATAAGAATGTGTGTATCTCATCTGTGTTTGATAATTCCTCAAAAATTTCATTTTTGTGCTTTCTTAACTTGTTCAATTGGTTGGTATATTTTTATTTAACACATAATAAATATTTTTTTTAATATACCAATCCATATACTCAATTTTCACTTGAAAAATATTATTTATTTCTCAATGAATTATTCATCTTCATTGATGAAAATTTTCATCATTATTTTGTTCTTCATATATGATTAACATTAATGTTCTGTATATAAATCATCAAATTTCAAGGTTATTTTTTATAACTGAAATATTATTCTATTAAATGAATCCAAAAAATTCTAAAAGAATCAAAACATTATCTTAACTCACCAATCAATAAATTGAACACATCATTGAAAACCAATCAAAAATCATTATATTAACAAATATATGGAAGATAACATTCAAATTTAAAAACTTCTATAATGTGTTTTTTGTGGCAAATATTAGTGTGGAAATTTCCCCAAATCTATTAATACGACTCAAGAAAAACATTTCCCTACCCATCATGGACGAGATGATTTACGAAATAATTTATTACATCTTATTGTACTCAACAATCGAGGAATAACATTCGAGACATTAGAATATATTTCAAGATTATCTCCCATAGAACAGAATTTATGGGATTCTCTAAAATTTTTAGTTTTGGATTTAGGATGTCAACATCATTATTGCTCTTGGGATCCATCAAATAGTTTCAGTTAGGTGAAGAGAATCCATAAATTAGATGGATACAATTAAATATAAATAACTAAATTCATAAATATATCGGCATCCTAGTTTAAATTGACCTTATATATTTTGACATTCATGTGTATAAAAATGTTCCAAAAGAATTATATTAGATCTATCAGAGGTTGATGGGATCCTCATTTTTAGTCTCTCAGAGTAGGGTATTGAGTATGTGATGTTATGTAATTCCTTTATAAATATGTGTTGATGTGTTCTAATAAAGAGGTAGGTGGCGATAGCCTATCGGGCCCTAAAATAAAATCTAATAAGCATATCTACACAACCCATGATATTATGTTAGAGGTGGTGGAGTTTAATCTAATAAGGCATCCACAATTCATTTTGGGATATAATTTGTTCATCTATTATAATCATAAGAGTTACATATATATCTTTTCAAAGAAAAAATTTAACATGAGATTGAAGATTTGGATATAGTTCTTCAAAAAAATCATTTTTAGATACTCTATACTAATATGAAGAGGAAATTGGAAGAAGGATCATTCAAAATGAGATCTTTTTCCCAGTTGTTGGGAGATGTGTTAGAGTATTAGGACTCTTTGTAGATTCCATTGGTAGTAGGGGATGGTGCATCTTACCCCCCAGTTGATTTTTTTACCCCGTTGTTTCTCTAGTGCATTTATGAGGCCCACCACGAAGATACTGATTATGAGAAAATGATTATTCAAAAATATTATATACATGTTTCTAATGAGATTTTTGATGGTGTATAGAACATCATCATTTTTCAGATAGAATATGTTGATACCTGTGATAGAAAAACAAGTGACATTCTATGAATTTGAGATACCCTATCGGTAGTATATGCATGGGTGGTGAAGATATAAAATGACAATAAGAGTACATAATGATTTACATAATTGAATTTATTTATAGTGGATGTTTTATCATGATAAAAAACTTATCATTATGTGAAGGTCAACAACTAGGTAGTATAATGTTTAGCTTAAATCATTAATGTGATAGAGTATATGTACAATGATTTATATATTTAATTAATGAAGTGGTTTTCAGGATTGTCTATATGACAAGATGTCAACTGGGAGACTGTAGAACAACTCTCCAGGTCATACTACTTCCTTTCCATAGGAGAGTATATTTTAGTATAGTTATTTATATAACATTTAATGTAAACTGTAGTTTGGAATAAATGAGTTCCCTCAACAATTGTTCCAAACAATGATGAAAAATTAAAATCAATATTTTATATAGGATTTCTAAATAACTTTTTGACTCAGTTTCATTTAGGAATGATTTTTCTTCCCAAGATAGAGGAACAGACTATGTAAACCATTCAACATCTGGAAAAAAGTATTTTCACTTGAATTTTAGATTTTAGACAAATATGGGAGGATCACCAACCCATGGCGGAGATTGGGTGTGACAATAGTTACCACTCCATTATTACTGTGGAACCATTTTAATCCTTATATGGGGGACCTTACAAGTCAACATGGTGGTGGATTGAAAATTAATATTCATCACTCATGGACACAAAGTTATTGAGAAAGAAACTAAAGATGGTTCAGTTCACCCAAGAGTATATTGGGATAACCCAGAGATGTGACAACCCTTTTAAAGAAAGATAATGGAGGAATTTAGAGTGTGATGTGGGACACCATGTATTCTTGATGGTTTCACCTCAGTGAGGATTATGGATAATTTGATATGTTGAGATGTTAATCATAGTTTTATTATCCCTTTCTAGATACAACATGTGGTTGGTGAGGTGGAATACCATTTATCCCATTCACTATAGTTATATTGGGTACACGATGTCTTCCAGGTGTCACATCTGTGGACATATGTGCCTAATCTATAACATATTATGAAATGGGGTGTGCCAAAAATTGAGGATGGGGAAACAATGGAAGATTAATTGATATATATTGAGTATTGGAAGGTGAAGATCCTTGGTTGGTGAGTGATTCATTTGGCATTAGTTAGGAGGTAATATAAGAATCATTAGGAGATAACCAGGAAGAAGTAGAAATAAAGGTGATCTGAAATATCCAAATCTTCTTATAGAGTCTTTTAGATTTTCTTAATGAAAATATACTATCTAGGGAGAATGTTTATATAATATTTTTTCATTGTAAATCATTGTAATATTTATAATAATATATTCACTGCTATCCACTAGGTCTGTATGGGATTTCATGGAATTGGGATGATGAATATAAATATAAATATTATAAATATTATATTACATCATTAATATGTTTTTTTATAAAATAATGGAATAAATTACATATAGAGACTTCGATTGAAAATATGCGACCTCTATTAAATGATGAAATCTTGTTTTAAAAAAGCAACAACATAACCATTATATGCATCAACTGTATAGTTTGTGAGCACAAATGGGATAAAATACTATTAAGTATGTTATCAAATTAATTTATAAGTTTGAAAATTGTTTCGACCTAGATCCTCATAATATATAATATTGGTAAAAACCTAGGGTTTGATTCATAATCCTATGGAATTCGAAAGAGCATGGAGGATAGATTTGGTGGATGACTACCAGGTCATGGATTGGTGATCATCACTGATGAATTTTTCTTCACAATAAGATTATTTAGATTGCAATAATAAGAAATTTTTATAATATTTGTACATCAATGATTGATATTATTAAAATGTTGGGTTTTATTAGGATGCTATTATCCCCATTTTATCAATATTTTTTAAAAAAATTCCTTCTAAAAAATTTATTTGTGGTTCGATCATTGATATTTGAGTATTGTATTATCATAAATGAACTAAGAATGGATAATGTTATTATTATTTCATACATTTATATTTTATTCATTCTTTTATTGAGGCCAACATTAATAATAGTTGATTTTTATTCCTTACATTTGATTTCTATTCAATAATCCCTATTTCCTCCATGCATTCAAAATCAATATTTCATTTGAAAATCTGTTCAACAATTACCAGTAAAACAATACATGGGGAATGCGACATTGGTGAAAAAGATCATGTATTTTGGATTATTTAAAGTATTAATATACTTGTTAGTTATTATAGGTTTAGGTATGGTATTATACATGAATTGAAGTCTACATCATGTATTAATCATTCATATGCATGATCATTTTGAGTTTTTGTGTGATGAAATGATTTTCACACAAATCAGGCGGCCAAAATATGGCCACTATCAATGATTTTAGTTTAGAAAATTCAAGATTCGATTATCCAGGGTTTTTTGAGTTAGTATTAAAGGAGGTTATAGAATATGTAGAAACACCTAATGAGTGTGGGATTTTAGAAAACCCCATGTAACCCCACATATAGTTTGGATGAACACAAACAATGTCAATCCATGTAAATATGTATTACGTTTTACATAAATGTAAATATCAAACAACATATATACACATTTCATTCCATGGGTCATAGTTCTATAAACTTGATATGTACCTGAGTGGTACATGGATGCAAACATGGCTTGGTATATGGGAATGTAAATTGTAAAAGTGGAAGATGATATAAAATGGGACAATAGTGGACATAGGCTTCACAAAATCTCCCATGATTGGGTATATCACAAGAACATGGACAAATTACATGGAAATGGGTTAGTGTATAGGGGATTGAGTCAGAGTACATGAGTAATCCTCTGGAATATAAAAAAACATAATTAATTTTATATACATGTTATGTAATTTTCCTAGGTCCAATAGAGTCCATTGTTCTATTTTGTGTAGAACAAAATATTTTGGGCATGTCCCCTTTGAAAACCCCATTGAGCGTATTGTGAGGAATCATTCATTGAATATATAATTTTATCACTTTTTTTGTATTAGTCTCATATAGATTCCTGTATTCATTCACATGGATATACATGTGATCCTATATTATTTTCATCCATAGGAGTGGATATTTATCACAATACAGACTAGTATGTAATTTGATTTCAATCAAAGTATGTTTACTCCTGATATGTTCATGAATCCCCCATAAAACATGGATGAAATCCCCTATCTACATATCACTATCTTCATAGTTCAATTGTATAATTATTTTTATATTGGATTGATTAACATGACCTATCGACTGATCTATAGCAGTGGTATTAGACTAGAAGAGTGAGATATCATGAATGATCATTACATTGAAAACTGAATAAAAATCATTGTAATAAAATATGGTTTTACCATATATTGACAAACAGTTTATATATTGATTATAATTAGGTTTTTATTATTTATGTGTATCATATTATAATTGATATTCCAATGGGACGATGACCTAAATACTCAGCTGATGCGCTATGTTTGGTGATTTTCAGTTGTCTGTCTATGTATGTTATACTCATAATTTCATAGTCTGTAAAAAATGTCATATTTTACACAGATGAAAATACCTATTATGTTGTTCTATGTTTACCTGGATATGAAAAATCATATTTGAGTTAAACAAACCATGGTTGGTTCCATGACTGCATTTTATTGTGGTCCCCAACTACCTAGGCAATAATTCACTTTTATAGTTGTATGGGGATTTTATTTTTACATTTAAAATTTCCCATACATGAAACAAAAAATGATGTGGGATATAGATGTATGCATGCATTTTTTAGCATTTTTATCTTACCATTCGTAAATGAATTGGTGGTTGGAGAAGTCTTCTTATATACATGTACCATTTTATAAATTATTCCATTTGTTTCTTATTCTTACTCAGTTATAGTCTCTATATGCTTTCCTATTTGATATAGGCTTGTGGTGACATAGATGGTTCATAACCATACTGGGAATCCCCTGTGGGTTAGGCAATGATGGCCTGCCACTACTCAGAGGGGAGATATGAGGTGTGATGCAGTGGTCAATCAATAACTTTTCCAGTTTTTGATTACTGTTATTTGATATCAATGTTGTTAAGTGATAATGTGAAATAATGTAGGAAAAACACACATGAATCATGGATGAATATACGGTCCATTGAATCCTATCATTAATTCCATAATCCTATATGAAGAAGGTTATGATCCCTTCTCAATTTTATTATTTGATTTTCAAAATAAAAATAAATGTCGAAGGTATGTGACACAAAAGTACACAAAAATGAATAAAATTGCCCAATAATTAAACAAATCATCTATCGCCATAACATTAATGACTCATAAATTTGTATTACATATGTACATATGGTTTTCCCTACCACCCCAACCAAAAGTAGGTTGGAATATATGGAAATGTTTCTTATATATTTGACTATTTTCTATAACATTCAACAATAATGGTGAGATTTATAATAAAATTCTATCCTAGACATCACCAAGGAATGTTATCCATCAAAAGACTTGTTTTTGACAATAAACATTACAATTATATGAAACTATATCTCATTAATTCTATTCCACATGTCTATTCATGTCAGTAGATAAATCTCCAACTGATTAATACGCATGAAATGCATATTTATTCTATATTGTCATATTGTTTCTGTTCATGGTGTATTTTTAGTGTTATCAAGGTGAAACTATTACTGAAACAACCAATTTATTTTGAATTGTATTTATAATTATTTCATTCCTTGATGTATTTCATCTAAAATGTGTTTTTAATTCATATTATGATGATTAATGTAGGTGGTGGAACCCATATCCATAGAGACATGGATTTCATCTTCGGTGATGTTTTAAATAAACTCTTGTTGATCTCTAAACATTAATGGATAATCCACGTCATCATATTATAGATTTTTCCCCATGGAGCTAATGGATATTCCACAAATGTATGCTAATCTTTTTTCTTGTGTTCTTCCATTTGAGAGATGTCCTCAATATAGTGATGAGTCTACATCATAGCCGCAAGTGGTAATACAATTTTTTTTGGTTTCTTCACCAGGGATGAGAAACTGCGCCATAATCATATTATCACACAAACCATGTAACTAATAGTTTCCCCTTAGTGGATTTATCTACAATGTAGTATCCATACGTGAAGATGTTGAGATTTGTGATGAGAGTTTTTTTTAAAAAATGTAGTGAATGTGTGGTTCTTCTCAAATGTAAGGTCAACATCATCTGATGAATGCATTTGGATCATAGGTAATAAAGACATGAATATTGAATACCACGATCATCTGCAGTTCCATTCAGGTTTCTATATTTATATGTATATATATAAATATTTTACATTATATATTTCATATATATCATTATAGTTACAACATGGGACACATAATGAAATAATAGTAATTTAGGAGTTGTAAAATTATAGTTACAATACCCATGATAACAATTATTTTCAATAAAATGATCATAATGATATGATTAATCTCTTGTTATAAGAAATGAATGGATATATTTCTTTGAGATATCCCTAAATAGAGAGAATACTGAAGATCTAATCCTCATTAGATGTATAAGGTGTCATTATAGATGATAGCCATGAAGCATAAGGAATTTAAATTATTTAAAATACTTCCAAAATAGGAGAAGGTGTTTATTATGCCTCAGGAATACTGATGTTATTCTAGATAAATTAATGAACAAAAAATTGGGAGGTAAATAATTTACATTTCAAACATCCATGGAAGATATATTATAGGATTTAATTTCTGTGAATTAGGTAACTGGTAAAATATTCTCTTCTTATACAACCAACTATTAGAGAATATTGGAAGATTTAATGAAGAAAAATTTTGGAGGTTATGACCACATGTTATTAAACAAACTATAATAATTATTAAATAGTTATTGATTCCTAAATTATTTAAAATATAAATCTAGTGAATGATGAAATTATTAAAATGTGTGAAAAGAAGAGTGTAAGTCGTATCACACAAAGGGGATAGGTAGGTAATAGTTTCTGATATCTAGATGTAATTGATAATGAATACGTTTAATAGATTATTTCATTCCTTTATAATAATATGAAAAATTAAAATGAAAAAATGAAAGTAGATATGGTGGATCATCTTAAAAATCTATATTCAACATCATATGGATCCTCAAGGTACCCCTCTACCCATATTATTTATCTTCTCAAAATTATATATAATGAAAATGTATTATCATGAGATACATTCCAGGGTGTGAATGTTACTGAAAATAAATTGAATTATTATCATAGGGATTCATAAGGGGATAAAGATAACAAATAGTACGGTCAAAAAGAAGTTGTGTCCCTATATTTTACACCAATATCTAATATCAAAAATTATTTCATAGAAAGAAATTCAAGTGGAATTGTGAAGTAAATCTAGGTATAATAATCCATATCAATTGTTTTTTAATCATTTCAGTATCTACATGTCATCGAGTTTAAAAGATATCATTAGTTCATATTTAAATAAATATCACTACATGTGGTGACATATCATTGTCTAATGGTATCATTTACTATATCATCTATTATGAGTCCAAAAAAATGTACAATAATTATTTGTAATAATGGTTTTATGGGATGTCATTGTGAGCCCATGTAGTCTATTAAATTTGTTAAAGGGCACATTTTTATGCATTTTTCATGGTATTTATGAGTGTAAAGGGCAGACATTTCTATCTTTTTAAAAACAGTTTTTCCTAAAAAAATTATATATTGGTAGGCATAGAGGATTTAATTTCATCTCACATACAATGTTTGAAATTATTTTGGTGATTATATTAAGAATTATAAATCCAAAAAATTTCTGCAAACCCCATACATTCTACTCCTGATAAATCCTTCAACCTGGCTGATACATCTCAAGTTGATAAAACATTCACTGCATCTGACCCCTTGGTTCAGAGCCCTCCAAAAACAGTAGAGGTCTATTCTGTTCCCATGGTTTGTACTGCCAAGGTGAATACCTTACATTCTTTAGCTGATCTTTCTACTGCTCAAGCTAATGGTCTTGACAACCTAGCCTCTGAGTGCATGCCAAGCTCTGTTTCTATCAACGAGGCACCATCGAATTACAATGATCAAATAGACAAACAAAAATCTACTTCCTCACCTTTGATGACTCGATCGCAAAGGAATAATGATTCTGGAAAATCAAAAAAAAAGAAGGGTTCCAACCCAAAACACAAATAGTAATGAATTTTCTATATTGGAATTTCCAAGGATTAGCCAACAATGACACCTCCACTACAATTAGGAGGCTTATAAACACTCATAAACCTCAACTCTTTGCCATATCAGAACCAAAAGTTAACTTCAAAACCAACTACATGACATTTAGTGCTCCTAATTATAGTTTTATTGGTTCTTGTAAACATGGTCCTCAAACATTCTCTATGTGGATCTTTTATCATAATTCCCTTCAAAATGATCACAACATTAAAAGCACCGAACAACAAGTTACCTGTGATTTCTTATTGAATGGCTTCCTCTTTCTTTGTACCATGGTTTATGCCAATAATAGATATCATGACAGACGGACTCTATGGAATGAGCTATCTGATATGGCCCACTCAATTCAAGAGCCTTGGGTTGTTATGGGTGATTTTAATGCCATCCTAAGTTCTTGTGAAAAAATTGGTCCCTCACATCTTTCTATTTCTTCAAAAGAATTTAGGTCGGCTATTGATGATTGTAGCCTTTTTGAAGTTGCCTTCATTGGTGCCAAATATACTTGGTACAGAAAACATTATAATAAAATGGTTTCCAGTAAGCTTGACAGAGCTTTTTTCAACATGAAGGCCCTTGATATCTGGGATAATATTTCTAGTATAACTCTACCCAGAATTAACTCTGACCACCACCCTATCTTAGTGAGATTCTGTATGACCAGTCGTAAGCCTATTCTCCCCATTAAATTTAATAATGCATGGTCCTCGAACCCGGATTGTGTCTCTCTTATACATCGCACATGGAACTCTATGAATCACCATAAGGATTCCTTTGCCATTATGTTTAAGATGAAAATCATAAAACAGGCCCTTAAAAGTCGGTGTAAATCTACGAGATCTCAAATTGAGCTTAAAATTTCCTCTCTTGAAAATGAGCTTAGCTATGTTCAAACTCAAAACAATATGTTGGATTTCAACATGGATCCTCAGTTGGAAGCTAATCTCGCCCTCAAACTTAATTCCTTTCTCACTTTTAAGGATAATCTGCGCAAGCAAATGTTTAGGACTCAATGTCTAACTGATGGTGATCGTAATACTAAATTTTATAATTCCCTTCAACGAATCAGAAAGGCTAATCATCCCCTTACTAAACGTATTCATAATGATTCAATCATCGATTCTGAAGAAGCCATAATGGATCATCTCACCTCGTAATTTTACAACATTCTTAATGGTCTGGACATAAATATTGACATCAGGACTAATATTATCCCCTTACTGGTTGATAATAGAGACAATGAAACTCTTTTAAGCACTCTGCTTGATCAAGAAATTAAAGACACTGTCTTTAGCCTTAATATAGACAGTGCTCCTGGTCCAGATGGGTTCAATAACGGTTTCTACCAAAAGCATTGGAATATTATCCAAAAGGATGTTTGTAACCTTGTTAAGACTTTTTTTACTCACGGTTCTCTACCTCATGGTATTAATGATAAATTTTTAGTTTTAATACCTAAGGTTGATAATGCTTCGGAGATTCATCAATTCAGACCCATTGCTCTCATTAATTCTATTTATAAGATCATTACCAAAATCATTGCGAATAGAATGGCCCCCATTTGTGACAAAATTGTGTCATGGAGTCAATTTGGTTTCATTAAAGGCATGGCCATTCAGGAATGCATATGTCTGGCCTCGGATTGTATCAATAGTCTAAATAAAAACACTAGAGGGGGGTGTGTGGCCATCAAACTGAACATCAGAAAGACCTTTGACACTATTGATTGGAATTTTATCTTCAGGGTTTTAAAAAACTTTGGTTTCCAGGACTCTTTCATTGGAAGACGGAAAACTCTTTTCCGATCTGCCTTTATTTCCATTCTAATTAATGGCTCTCCTAGGGGCTTCTTCAACTGTTATAAAGGTGTCAGGCAGGGTGACCCTCTATTGGCCATCCTCTTTGTCATTGCTGAGGACTATTTAAGCAGACTTCTAAATAATTTGTTTGCTCAAGTATCTCTGAAGCCTATTCAAGCTTCCAGGAACTTAAATATCCCCTCCCACATTTTATATGCCGATGACATCATTCTTTTTCATAAGTGAGATCAAAAGAAAATTCATGTCCTCAAAGAAGATCTTCATCATTATGGGGAAGTCTTTGGAAAAAATATATCCTGGGATAAATCACATATTTTTTTTTGAAAGAACTTTCCTATCCGAAGAAAAAATAGCATTACTTCCTACCTTGAAATTAAAGAGGGTCTCCTTCCTTTCACTTATTTGGGTGTTCCTATATTTCGGGGTCGTCCTAAGGCTAGATACTTCAATAATATCACTGAAAAAATTATAAACCATCTCTCTACCTGGAAAGGAAGATCCCTCTCTATGGCTGGCATGATTTGTCTTGTCAAATCGTCCATTGTCTCTAAGATGGTCTACTCTCTGATGATTTACAAAGGGCCTGCTAGCATATTCAAGAAGATTAATACTTATATCAAAAACTTCATCTGGACGGGAAATATTATAGAAAGGAAACATGTCACTATTCCCTGGAAAACCTGTTGCAAACCTCTTGACAAAGGTGGCATTGGTATTAAAAATTTAAAGATGTTCAATAATGCTCTTCAGGCCCGTCTTACACGGCGTATTATTAATTGCACTTCCAAAGCTTCTGATTTCTTGAACCTTAGATTTCACACCAAACTTTTAAATGGGAATTTTAATTACATTAACTCTTCAATCTAGCCCTCAATTAGATATTCGTACCAAATGATCATGACTAATTCTAGATTGATGGTTAGTGCTGACTCTTCCATCAATTTTTGGTGCGATAAATGGTGTGGTAACCCTTTGATATATTTGTTTCCATCTAATATCACTACTGTTGTCTCTAGTCTCTCGATAAAGAATGTCTTACATTATCACAGATATGTTCTCCTTGAAAATATTGCACAGATTATTGATAACTACCATTTTTCTCCAATTGGTGATTTCCTCTTTTGGGAACTAGCTCCGAATGGCATCCTTGATTCCAAAAATTTCTACCAACATTATTTTTCTGGAAGTTATTCTAACTGACATTGGGTGAGTCATTTTAATAATCCCTGGATCAAACCTTCTAGACTCACTCTAATTTGGCGTATTGCACATAATAGATTACCCACTGAAGCATGTCTTCAAACTTTTAGCATTCAACTCTGCTCTATTTGTCGCTTGTGCAAACAAAATAGGGAAGATCCTGATCATCTCTTCTTGTCGTGTGTGATGACATTTGCATTATGGAATTATGTTTTTGATCTATTTAATTGCAGATGGTCCCTTTCTGACAATATTTGTTTGTTTCGTAACAAGTGCACTAGATATGCTTTCTCTCCTCAGGTTAAAAATCGCTTTCACACGGTGGTAGCAGAACTTCTTCATGTGATCTGGTATGCTAGAAATGACATTATTCATAATAAGAGCTCATTTAGTTTAATTGCAGGCAAATATTGAATTCTTATTGAGATACATGAAGCTGCTTCAATTCAAAAAGACTGTTGCAACAACTCGGTTGGTGATTTTGTGATCCTTCGTCACCTTCACCTGCCCAGCATCTTCCCACGGAACAAACGTTCATTTGAATTATTCTAGAAATCTCCGATGCCGGGATGGATCAAAGTGAATTTTGACGGTGCATCTAAAGGTAATCCAGGCCATGACGGGTCTGGTTCTATTTTTCGCGATTCGGCTGGTCATTTTCAGGGCTGTTTCTATGATGGTTGTGGCCATTCCTCATCCCTCGAAGCGGAAATGCTGGGTGTCATCCACGCCGTTGATTTTTCCCTTCAATGAGACTGGAGAAATATTTCGATTGAAAGTGACTCTACTACTATTATTCAAGACATCTGGAATGGAACCATCCATCTTTCTTGGCCTCTAACCACTCTTTGGATGAATTGTCTCAACTCTCTACAAGGGATTGACTACATAGCTACTCATGTCTACCGGGAAGCGAATATTGTTGCACATGCGCTTGCCAACAAAGGCATTCATCATACCATGACTTGGCTGAACTGTTTGCCTGTAGACTTATTATTTTTGTTTTATAGAGATTGTAAAAGAATTCCATCATTTCTCCTTATGTAACCTTTTTCTTATCAATAAATTGTGCTTTGGACTTTGACAAAAGCATTACCGTTTTAAAAAAAATAAGTAATTTTAATTTATTTTTGAAGGGATATGGTTAGAATAACCTTTTACATTAAAAATAAGTTATTGACATATGTGGGAACCTTCATTCTACAATAGGAATTTTACTCTATAATTCACATGTACAAGGGGATTAAAAGATCATTGACTAACCCTATGTATTTTTTTATTAATATGGGGACAATGAAAATTAATATCCAGAATGATATTTGAAATATTATTCAATAAGATATAGTTCATTCTCATATAAATCCATTGTATGAATATTTGAACCCATATTGATCTCCGAATATGATATTTTGATAATTGTATTTACTTGAAAAATAATTTCTGTTTTATGGAATTATATATGTCTGTGGATATATTATAATTTATTTTTTAATTGAGTTTTGTAATGTAATTATTTTTTTAAAATTCAATACACATTCTTATGTTGATTCATTATGTCTTAGTATATGTACAATAATCTTATGAAAGCTCATGTAATGTTATATCCCACAATTCCATATATAAGGGATGTATAAAAAATTACAAAATTAAATTGATTTAAATTATGATATTTACATAAGTGTAAACTGGCATAGTATAATAGACAATTTTATAGGTTTTGAGGTTTTTATAGGGTATGATGAGATTCAATATGAAAAGGTTGGACAATATAAAATATGTAATGGTATAATGAGATTTAAAATATCCATGTAATTATATTCTAATAGTTTAATAAGTGTAACATGAGAACTATAGTGTTATTTTAAGGTTATAACTCTATATGAGTAGGGGAAATTCTTAGATCCTATTGATATCTTGGGGTATATCCCTATTAACTTAAGTTTATTCCATTATCACAGAGTTTCATATTGCATTAACATATATTTTTTAAGGCCTTCATAAAAGTATCAATCAGTATAAGGGTATTATGTTTAGATGATCTCCTCATACTAGAAGTCCTATGTATAATATAACACCCATTATTCATATTCAATCGATGTTATGGAGTGTCCAATATAAATTTAAGGTAGTAATTCAAGAAACATTTTACCAATAGTGGTATACAATATATTATGGGTGATTACCAAACAAAATATGATTTCAAAAATATAATTGATCCTAAAAAATTCCCTATGGGGTTTAGTTTATTAGAGTTTTAACGTTATATATCGACGTGGATTTCACTCTAGGAAATGATTAAATATAATTCATGGTGTTCCCTAATACAAAAGTAATATTCCTCATCAGAAAAGATGGTAATTTGAACCGTGGAGGTAATGGATCTGATAAAAATTTATATAGAGACTATTTTTTCAGTATTTTTTTGAGATATATCCACGCCAAATAGAATAATATATGTCTTATATGTTAGTCTTTATGGATATTTTGAGGTTATTGTACCATTTAAGATAAAATAATTTACATTCATAGTCTCACATAAAAACATGGAACTATTAGATACATCCTCGAGGTATTATGGACAATGTATCATCCATGAATGAATATAAAATTATATTTTCAGTGGTGCTTATGTATCCAGAAATTCAGTTAACATATAATGTTACTCTGAAATAGGGACTGATTAAAATTTATTATGTATTTATAATCATCTTCCATGAAGAATTAAAATAAAAACAACTTGATCATCATAGGTTCACATCCATTTTTCTATAATTCAAAATATTGAAGTATAAGTGGTGTATATGGATATATTCTCATGAAAATATATATTTTTAATATATCATTATCTTTACAACCCAAGACACATTGAGAAATAATGATGTATTTATGACTCTTAATATTGAATTTACATCACATGCTGTAATGACTATATATAAGAAGAATATCTAAATCATATAGTTCATCCCTTAGTGGAAGATAATATTCAAGATAATTCCACCAGATATCCCAAAATTAAAATTATATTTTTGATATAATACTATGATGATGGGGAAGGTGGTTTTCCTAATATTTAAATGGAAGCATGGAAAATTTTCCTCGTTATTTATTTTATCGGAACAGAATAAGGTTTTTTGTGTTCCTTATTAAAGGTGATGTTTTCCTAGAGGAATTTTAGAATAAAGAAGGTACCACGTCAATTTCTTTCACATGTGGTGACAAAAAATACCAATAGAAATAGAAAAATTAAACTATTCATACATAAAGATGTAATCCTTTAAATTTATGGTGTAAATAGGACATACATGTCCATAAGATTTCTTCATGATCCATTCCACGTGTAGTGTTTTAATAAATGAATTTCATAGGCAATAACCCATATGATATATTAAGTTATCCTTAGACATTTCAAATTAGTGAGATTTTTTATAAGAGTGAACAAGATAGAACTGTTTTTTCCATAATATTACTATTAATTTTGGTCCACAAAAAAACTCAAAGAAGCTCTTTAGAAATATCCTAGTTATGGTGAACCATGTAAACATTAATACTTATACTTAATTTATGTATGTGCACCAAAAAATCTAATTAAAACTAATTTATAAGCAATAAAAGATAAACCAAGTGTCCCTCATGGTAGAAAGGTTAATGCCCTATATGATAATTGAGATAGTTAATGGATAATGAGTTTTAGTTTACATTGATAGTGAATAACCTGATTCCTATAACCACTACAATGTTATTCTCATAATTTGAACCATATTTATTTCAAACATCAACTTATGACCTATTTTCTTTAATAAAATAGTATATTATTTCTCCTAATTTAATGGTTATCAAACACTACACCACATGATTGAATTGTGTATGTTATAATAATAAATCCGTTAGTTTCTTATCAATTTTTTTATACCTTTTCTACGTTGATATGAACGCTCAAATGAAACATTGTAAACTGAAATCATGATGGGTTTATACAAACTATTTTACATCCTCTAAAAAATTATTGTTCTTTATTAGCACTTTAAACTCCATTGTCTCTCCAATATCCACGAATGGATTTCAATGAAATGTGAGAATAAACACTCTAGATCATTACCTAAATTAAATTAAGAACATATCATGTATGCTTAATTAACCCATGAATTCCCTAATAATAAAAATCAATGTATTATCCCCCTTTTCTATAAAATCCATGTTTAATCCCATAATTTTCAACTAATTCAACAAAATTAATATAGGTAAAAATTAACAAATTGTAAATGTGTTTTGAGAGATAAATCACTCACAAAAAGTAGATCATGTGACAGATTAGATACATAAAAGTGGAATTCGTCTACATTTGTAATAAATTATCCTTGGTTGAAACATCCTCCACTTAAATCTATGCACCATCAACCTTCTCCTTATTAATGTGGAACATGATTTCAATGATATTCAAACAAGATTGTTACCCCAAATTTGTTAAAATGATGATTGAACATTTACTATTACATCTAATAATCATTTATTATATAATCATAACAATATTTTAAATAATATATAATGGTATACATCTCCAAAATTTCATAGATTAGGTTTCTAGAATATATCCTACCATTATTTTTCAATATTGTAAATATGTTTTCATCATAGGGTGATGTGAAATAAACAATTCTCTTCTAATCAATGTAACAACATAAATTAATATCATACTAGTAGTATCACATTACCATAAATAATTTATGGTATCTATAAATTGGAAAAGATGTTTTTATATCAATCTTTAAATAGTAATATATAGTCTCTTTGACGTAGTTCATAATATTTTTTTCCTTTATAAGATGAGTTTCCATTGTATTACATTGGAATAATGTATAAAATAAAAAAATGATTCATGTTTAGGGTACTATAAAATTTTTACGGATATAAATTATACATTAAAACCCCGGTGGATAGAAAATAATACCATTCTAATCCATTAATATAATATTTCTTATATCTATATAGTTATCAATCTTTTATGATTCATCCATGAAAAACATGTTTAATATCCCAAGACCATTCATATCTAGTGATAGAATGTTATAGATTATTTTGTTTCAAAATTTAAACTACATAACTGATGTCATATCACTAATCACAGCCATCTTGGGATGTTTATGTCACTGGGCATTAAACCCTTAAAAACAACTACTTAATATCCAAAAAAACAGTTATTTTATCAATACACACCATCATATGGAGAGACAGTTTGTTCTATATCCCTCGACATAATGATTATAATCCATTATGTTTCGCTTTTATTTCATTTTCGATATGGTGCTTCATATCTTTGAATACCACTATTTGTATTATTATATGAGAATATATAAGATAATTTTAATAGATTAATATTAAGAACCCTTAAAATCATGTATGATCCCATCCTATTATATAGTATAGTCCTTATATGTATGTTTTCCATTTTCAAATGATATTTTCACATCCTTTTGAAAAATAATTTAATTCAATTGATTAAATTTCATAATTAAATTAATATGTTTTAATTTATTGTGACAAAAGATAATGTGTCACAAAAAACAAAATTTTATGTTTGAGACTATCTTTTAAAAATATATTTTTATTTTTTTACAAATAACATCATGTTTCACATTTTGATTATTTTTAATGAATCCATCTTTTTGTATATAAAAATATTAATTTTTAATATTTTATAATATTTTCAATTTGATATTAATTTCAATATGATTATTACCTTATTTCATCAATGATCTATAATTTTCATGTTATATTGATGCTTCAATTATTTTAGGATGAACCTAAAATAAAATCTTATCATTATTAAAATTCCAAATATTTTTTTCTATTTAAGAACATTTTCAACTATTTAAATATATATTCAAATATTCTATATGTTTTTTCCATGTGAGGAAAATAGGTTGACATTTATGTAGGATTTATTCATCATATGATATTTAAAATCATCATTGGAGTATGTAAAATATTCTTATGTATCTAAAATTCTCCTATCCATTCCCATGTCTTCTTCAAGTGAATCATCTTTCTCATCATCATGGGGAAATCATTGATCAAATGTATTTTTTTTCTAACTCAATTTCATAAAATAAATTAATTACATTTCAAGTATTTTTTTGAATATGGGGAGATCTTTTCACCATCCAATTAATTTTTAAATATAAAATCATTGGCTTATCTAAATCATTCTGTAATTTGTTCTTTTAATCATGACATGACAATTTATTTTAAATATGTTACAACATCTAATCCATGTATTGTTAAATGAAAATAATTCATTTGGTTTTTTGATCAAATTAAGTAACAGTATATACTAATTTCTAAAATAAATAGTTATTATCAATGATTATCATCGAATGACTTTTGTTTTGTTGGGATTCTATAACATTATTTTCCAAATGTATTACATACTTTAATTTTCTCTCTCAAATAACTATATTTTTTTATGACTGTGTAAAAAATTATATATTAATTAATTTCTCTAATATTTTAAATATACACACCAGTATTTGTTTATCAGAATATATTTTATATTAGAAAAAAATATTATATAGAATATCACAATTTATTTTCAAAAAATACTGAAACAAAGTTATTGAATAAAATATTTTACAATGACTTATTTAAATCAATTTCAATAATAATTATTTTTTCTACACTAAAGAACAAAATATGTTCAAAAATATATTACTATAATATATTTAATATATTAAAAATAAAAATATTATAATGGATTTATAGAAAATGCTTCATAATCCCCAAAAATTGGATATAAAAATTTATTATAGATCAATCATTCATTTTCATATCTATATTTCATTTAACTAAACAGTCACGTTTTTCCATAACTATATAATTTTATATGATTATTCATCAAGTAACATGGTTATAGGAAATTTCAAATAAATCATTATTATTTGAAAAAATATATTAAATGTTATTATATTTGTTTATGATTCAATGGAAACATATTTCCCTATATAATGTAACTATATTTATAATGATTCTATTCATGTAAGAATTGTAAATTTATTATTTTTACCATATATTGATAGAATAGCATTGGGTTTATGATTCATGAAACCATTTTTGAGGAATTTCACACTTTTCAAACAGAGTGATGCATATTTATGGAAATTAAATATTCTTCCATTTAGACATTGGATTTCTTTTCAGATATTATTACTTCATTCCATTAGAAAAATAAAATTAAAATATTTTATCATATGATTAATTAACTTTCCATATTTATAATATTCCATGGAAACTAATGATCTCTATCAATTATTCCACCTCTGGAGTGATTTGGAATTTTCCAACTACATTAAGTTATAATATTGTGTGGTGAGACAATATTATACCAAATAGATTGTGTTTTTTAATTTTGATGAAGTGGTTATCTAAATTTATGACCCAATGATGTGTGTAAATTCATTGAAACTATAATTATGTTTTGAATAATTGATAAATTTTTATTATACTCTAAGATATCTCTATATACAAAGGATATGGTATGTAGAATATGAGAAATTTATTGTAAACATTCTGTGATGTGGGAAAAAAGAAAATATACAACATGAATTAAATGTAAAGCATGGTTCTCATATGTGGATAGAGGAGGATTCATCTAGAATATATATATATATATACTATTCAGGGACATTTCATCCATATGGTGCAATCATGTTTCTTTACAATAGGTGATTAATGAGTTTCTTTTGTTAGTTTTGATGTTTTAGATATTGATGTGTTGATGATGTTTAAAAAAAATTTATATTATTCGAGGATATCTAATAAAATAGAATTTTAATAAATTGAATTATAAAATATGAAATGTTATGTTACTTTGTTGATGAATGTATGGTGATTTTGGATTCCATTATTTTGAAATGCATTCCAAATTTTGGTGCATTAATAATTTTCGGGTTATTATGTTCTATGATGTTTCCAAGGTAAATATACCCTCTTTTGTGTTAATTAATACATGCCTTGGAGTCATCTATTTTTAATTTTTTAAGAATTTATGAATGAAAAAATATTCAGGTATGTAGGCTCATAAAACATTTCATAGTTATATAGATGATCTCGTTGCTCTATAATGATGTTGAAGAATGCTGTGAAATAATGTTGTTTATTGAATGAAGGTGAATCCATGATGATGATTGGTAGTGGATTCAATGATAAAAATATTGGATGAATCAGTGTTGGTATATAGGTGATTATGCAGATAGGGATTTATGTTGAGTGCTCATACTATACGAAAGTATGTAAATCATATTTAAAAAATCTGTAAACTCAAAATCCAATTATCATTAAGATTAATAGATGTATTAATGTATAAAAACATGAAACAAAATTCATTAATCATCAATATGAGCACAGAGAATAAATTTAAATTAAAAAAGGTAAAAAAATACATTGAGATAAATAGAAATAAAGGACTTATTACCTAGAGGTTATTTATGGATAGAAGAATTCTAGGGGTTCGAATTCTTAAGGTTGATTCCACATGGTTAGACTTGAAAATTTAATTTCATGGAGGAGGCTTCCATGATGTTAGTTAGTGATGTAATAATTTACATCTTGTTTATTCACATATTGGTATTATGTAATTGAATAACATAGGGGGATCTATATTGGAAAGTTTGTAGTCTTTGAGGTGTACTTCATACTCCACATAATTAATGGTGTATTGTGTGGTTTTATTGTGTAAGGATCATTATAGAATTTCGTTTCTCACAATCATCATTGGTGTATATTTTGGGAATAAAATACTATATATGGATTTTGATAAGGAATAATCTGTATAATCATAGAACCAATATGGATTCAATTGAATTTTTTAGTTTAGATAAAGAAAATTTCATTGATATATTAAGGCTTAGATGAAAAAAGTGGGAAAATGTGAAATTCTAGTGTATAAATAATTAATTCTTTGAGGTTTATGTTTTTCAATATTTGTTTTAATGAAATATAAAATACTCTCAAAGTAGATAAATGATCACATATGACATTGAATAATGTGAGAATGGTGAAAAGAAGAACAATATAACATCAAATTTCGATCCATGATGTATGTATAGACTTATGCATCACATTTAATAATTGTAAAATCCATTTATTATTCAGGGGACATAATGTATAAAAAATTTGGATTAACCAATATCATATTAGAGATTGGGATTTAATAATATTTTGGTTTCATTTGGTGAGGATTGACTAAAACTAGAAGCATTTAAAAGGTATTTGTCCTTGCATGAAGTGATAATGTGTTAAAAATATATTAATTTACAAAAATAATTAATTAAAGTGGCTTATTTTTCAAATGAAACCTATTTAGGGTATTAATATTAAATGTTTTCTTCTTCATGAACCAAATAGAATCATTTTTTTTCATTCATTCTCTACATTCATATTTTTTTAATAAATGTTTACTAATGTTGTGAAAATGTTTGCTCAATCGATATATAGAACAATGTTCCCATCAATAAGAGAAAAATAACCTAATGAATTATGACATAATTAAAGAGAAAAGTTTAATTTCTCTATCACTCTAATTTACCACACCATCTATGAGGATGTTATGCGTTAAAACACTTATTATATGAAAACTATGGGTTTTAATTAGTATACAAACAAAAAATTTATATTCTATTTTTATGCTCATGGAATCAAGGATACAACCTCCAGATTAATGTTGAAAAAAACTGTGGTTTATAGAAATCATATTTTAGATTTATATAAAATGAGATATAGATTTTATAGAATAAATCCATACAAATGTAGAAATTATTAAAATTGAGAATCATAATTTGATGGATAGAGATAGAAAATATTAAATAAATATGACACTATTAAAGTATTTCTAAAATACAATCATAATGAAAGTGCCCCTAAGAATTTGAAAACATTTAATAAGGTTTAAATAATTTGAGAGATAATATATTATATTATTTCTATCATTAAATAATGTTTTAATTGTATCTTATATAAGAAAATAGTGAATATAGTTATAGAGGAATACATCATAACTAATTGAAAGAATAAAATATGAAATAAGAAGGATTCTATAATGATGGAATATATAGTTTATTTGGTGAAAAAATAAACTATTAATATATTTATCTTTAAATTACTTGTATTTTTATTGAAAATATTAGAACACAAATATCACATGGATTCAGAAATAGAACAGTTAAAAAAGTGAAAAATAATAATTGAACAACTCACCAATCGACTGAATATTTAAATTTCACTATTTAAAAACAGAATAGAAATTATAATTTGATGAATAATATGCATGAATCCCCAGAGGAAGCACAATTTTTTATATAATATTTTATTAATATGATTTACGGAAAATGTTAGGAGGCTTTAGAATTGAAAAAGTTCATGATCAATATTCTAAGAACTCTAAGAAAGAATAAATGTCTCAAATAATCGGTTAACAATTTATAGAGAGTTATTTAAAAGGAATAGAAAACATCAAATCCCATTAAGAAATATGGATCAAGGGTATTTTGTGGAATATGTAAAATACATATTTTCTGAAGTGATTTTTACATTGAATAGAAATATAAAAATAGTTGTTCTTCCCCTAAATGTAAAATGATTGAATATGGGTACTATGATTTCAAATGATGGTGACTTGCATGAATGGAACTCTTACGATGTAAGTTAGAAAAAAACTATAATAAATTAACTATGTTGATGCATTCACTTTATCTGGATATTGTTTAATGAAGTAATTCTTTTTAGAAATTAATTATTCTTAATGATAAGTGAAATTAACACTCATAGGAAAGCGATAGGTTAAAAGTTTTAGGAACTTTGGATGAAAATTATTTCCTTAATGAAGAAAATATTATTAATAATTCACATCATGGTAGCCAAAAAAAATTAATGAATGGCCAAATTTGAAATCTAAATAAAAATATATCAATTTTTAAATATATAGAAATATTTGATATCAAAACAATTTAAAAAAAATGTATTAATAGTTTTGAAAATTTGGAAACATTGTTAGTGTTTGTCTTTAACCCTAGAATCCCAATATTGTATGAAATATTACTGTATCATTAAAATAGAATATTATTTGTCTAAATAAATTAAAAAATTCATAGAAATGGTTTTATCTATAATCGACCTAGTTATATGGAATTGAATTTCATCATGAATACTTATTTGAATTCAGATGAATTAATAGAGAGTTTTCAACTCCTATGTCCTAAAATAAATCGGGTTATCATTGAAGGAGACCATATAACCTAGAATAAACGTTCACTATATTATTTGGAAATATGGCTCAAAATATTCGATGAAACAGTCCCATAATAAGTTTTCAAATTGTTATCCTTCATAGACATAATGTAATACAATCGTGTAGATAACGGTGGATATTAGTATAATTATGTGTTATAATTTTGTGCACTTGGAGAAAATATCACCATATCATATTAAGTCTGAGGTGGTTTTTATAGCTATTAGAATGTAAATTAATGAACATTACTATAGAGTTTTCACATTTCAATCTATATAATTATAAGATAAATAATGAGTGAGTTCATTCATATGGATAAATAATAATTAAATGAAACAAATCATTCATAATAAAAAAGAACCATAAGGAAATATTCAATAATAATATGATTTCAATATTTAGAACATCAAGACCAAACACATTCCTAATCTTATGGTTATTAGAGTCACCCCATTCCCCGTGCATTTATTTGTTTCTAATATGTATTGGATGTTGTATAAGAATAATTTGACATTTTTTACACATGGTAAATAAGTGTTGAAATATGCGTTTTATAAGAAAGAATCTACAATTTTTATTGATAATTAATACATGATTTCACTTATAGAATATATAATGGGACTAATGAGTCAGAAAATTTTCAATTTTTATCACGAATTATACCATTAAAAAGGCTAAATTGGTTTCTTGGATGACAATTTTTATGTAGACTAAATCATAATTGACAATTTACACATAAAAATAAAATAATTTTACTAATATAAATATGAAACAAAATTTTCAAAGGATGTAATTAAAACAATGTAATGACTGATATGATGAAAAATATTATAAAAAACCATGAAATATACTAGTTTGTTTATTAGAAATATGATATTGATAGAGTCAATATAATATATTCCACACGTGTTCATATACAACTTCATGAAGTGTTATGAAAAAACAGAATGAAGAAACTTATTTTACATTGACTTTATTATTTATTATGGTATAATAATTTTTATCAGCTTACTATTTTTAGGATACCAAGAATATTACATATGAAAATGGTGTTTCCCCCATGTGGTTTCGAATGTGTATTTTTGTTTTCATAATATGTTTTTAAGAGATTAAAACATTTAGGTGGAGTGCAGTATTAACTGTCAAATAATTTTCATGATTATATAAAGAAAAATAGTTTCCCTATTAAGATGTAACATTTTCATAATATAGTATAACATGTTTATAAAAATTGAGTGGTATCACTGGATCATATATCAATACTATTACAATGAATTTTTTTGGTATCACACACATTTAAATTATTTCTCATTCACCACTATTTTTTCATAATTATGGTTGATATTTAAGAATGTGATAGAGGTAACAAAAAACGTATTCTTATTTTTATTTTTTCATTTTTTGGAGTAATATACATGGTTATTAATTTTTTAATATTAATTATAGTTTCATAAAATTATCTATGGATCTATAGTCTTGGAGGATATTATGATAAATCAAATGACATATAGTAAATAATTGATTTTTTTAAATTTTTTAATTCATGTAGAATGTAGGTAGAAGGAGAAATTATATATGATAATGGAATGTATAAATCTTATAAAAAATAAATGGGATAACCAATATATCTTGAGGGGGAAATGAGATAAATTATTCTTGTTCTGTGGATAATGAAATAACTAGTTGGAAATGAAGTTCATTAAAAAGGGATTATTGATTTTGTGAAATTATACACAATACAATGTAGGTAATATAAAAATAAAAAGTAGAGATGTTGCCTATATATTTTAATATAGAACTTAATTATTAAAATTTATCATTAGGGGGGGTAATTCTTTTAGGAGCTTTCCTAGGTTTCTCTATGACAATAATAGAGTTATGGTAAATCCTGAGAACCCATTTTTATGAGTAAAGGTATACATTAAAGTCTATATATAAGGGAACATTTTATATATTTTAGGGAAATGGATATTTATTTAAATAATCCAAGAAAATATATAATATATCATGATGTTTTTGATAAAAATATAGAGTATTATTTGTTGTATTACTGTTAAATATTACTATGGGGGGAAAATATTTCATCCATGTGGTCTAAAAATGGACATGATATAAATTTCACTCATAAATGCATGGATATTATAGACCTAATTATTTGAAGATATTATTTGAATATGTAATGAAGATGTGCAATGCGGTGAAATTGATATGAGAACCCTAGATATATCAATATATCAAGGGCCTAGTATAAGGAAATGATGATAATCCATAGTTACCTATTAATGATAATGGAGAAAAATAAAATATAATTCTATGATAACTATATATAAACTAGTCCTGTTATATGGAATCAAGAGTATTAATTTTTATAATATTGGTATATTTTGAGTACTCATAATCCTTTCAACCATGTTAGAAAAGATAGTTGTTATACAATATGTTAAAGTTGTTCAATTTTTCAAAGATGGGATGTTCCAAATGTAGATTTATTGATAATGTCTAATAATCAATTCATTATGTTCTATGAAATACAAAATAAAACATAAATATTATATAATTTATTTTGTAATATAGAATTTTTGGATATCCATTTAATGATAGAATCTATAAGAAACACGACATTTTTACCCAATGTTTTCCAAATTTTTTCCTATGAAAAATGAAAGATTTTTTATGTTACAAAATGTTATTAATGAAATTGATTATGGAATTGAGGTCATTCACATAGCTCAGAAGGTGAAATTCATGCACAAAATAACTGTGAATGTGGCTCACATGGTATTAATTCTTCAATAGTATGAATTTTCATAGTCATAATGTTGTACTTTTTTTTAAAAAATATGAGGTTTTAATAAGTGCAAATGATGTTATATTTCTAAATTGATCGCAGTGTATAATATACTATAAATTAGCAATGAATAAATTAATAAATTGTTGGTAAATAGTGTTGAGAAGCTGAAATTATGTATATTTAGAATTGAGGAGAGTATGTATTCTATATATGATTACGAGGAGGTTTTTCACTAAAGTAATAAACTGTAAATTCAGATACTTGTCACTTTTATATAAATAATTTATAATAAATACATTGATAACACATTCATTAATCATATATTATAAAAATGGAATATATTTATGTTTGTGAAGTAAAAAAATTAAGGAGGTTGGGAATACATGAGGACCAATTCTCTGAAGCTAGTTTTAGGGACATTAAGTATACTAGGGATGGGACTGTGAGGTTGATTTCATGAGGTTCATTTCACATGGTCATACAAGTTATGTAATTTATATTGAAAATTCATATTTGATTTAAGTTTTGAAAATATAAATTCAATAAATTCAGTTCATGTGATGAATTTTCACATGTTTTTCATATGTGGGAGCCCCACATGGTGGATTTTACAATCTATGAGGTCTAAAATATCTTATGTATAGTTAGTATGAAATGAACTATGTATTGTGTGATTTCAATTTATAATATAGATTCATGAAATTATTGTTAATGGAATATATCAGGTGAGTAATATGGTAATGAAAGATGTTATATGGGATTCATGAGTAATCTAGAAGAATAAGTTTAGTGAAATATATGATTTCATTAAATTATATGGTATTATTCATGGAATGATGGCCCAATGGAAAAAGAGTGGGTATCATTAATATATCATATAATAGAAGATGACATAATGATACTCAAATAATCGAATGTGTAATTTTCATCACATGGAGAATCTTTGATGGTGTTTTAAATGTTTCATAGATGCGGAAATAAATCACACATTGGAGAGCTAAAAAATTATGAATGTAAAGAGGGGGGATATAAATTAGAAAAAATTAATAAAATCATCATTCATGATTAAAGTTGATACTTTTTTTAGATAATGGACAACCATGATATCCATTATTTATTTAACATACCTACTCATTGATAAAATATAGTCTTCACTACAATAATGTAGTGTTTGATTGTTTAAAGGAATCCAGGTCTGTTTGGTGGTGAGTGAAAAAATCTATTAAAATTTTAAATGATTTGGTTGTTTATGGAGGGACTATGAAAAGAAATTGAAATCCACCAAAACAATGAAGTGTAGGGATTATATTATGACCAAAATATATTCAGTGTATGGTTCATGGACTAATCATTTGATGATAATCATGAGAAATCAATGTTTTATTATGAATGAATAATTTTCCAAGATATCTATTTTTTTCTTGCTATGAATACTAGTAATCATAATATTGGAAAAATATAGTATATTCTAAAATTGGAGAATGAGAATAGTGAATATTGTCTACAATAATGAAAATATTTATTATCACCAACATCTAGTTTCAATCCCCTCTCAAGATTTCTTAGTTTATAATATACACTTGCTGGTAGTGTTATTTTGTTGATCACAGTCCTAAGATGTTTTCTTATAATAATGAAATATATTTTTTAAATAATATGTTGCCTTTTTTATTTTTTCTTGTCCATCCTCCTAGAACATTAGTTTGAATTCCCCTCGATTCATTCAAATTATTCAGTTATTGATTTAAGAAATTTTATGATAACACTTATCCTTTGTATCTATATACTCAATAACACCATTAAATTAAATTATATTAAAACATGTCTGAAATTAAATAGATTATTCAATATCTACACAGTAAAGTATTTTCAAATTCTTACTGTATTATCTTTTTCAATCATATCATATGTCAGAGTATTCTGTTTTTCCATGAACAAATTGATAGTTACGAAAACAGTCTTATTATGTTCTATAGTTTCTTCCAATTTATATTTTTATTAATGAAATTTAATTTTGTAATGAGGGGTTTTTCTTTCATTAAATTACTAAATTATCTTATTATATTTGTTTTTATATGTAACTCTATTTTTATTGAATTATTAATTTTTTAGATAATTTTCTTGGGAACTGTATGTTATTTATCATGATTTTGTAAATATCAAAAAAAAACTGAACAATTTCACATCAATAGCTAAATTTTTTAGTAGAACATTATCACTAATTTGAAATTTATTTTTTAAAATGGAGTTATAATGATTTCTCTTCATATCAGATGTTATCATACATTTTTTGTAAAATAAATTTTAACTAATGAATCAAATATCTTAAAAATAAAATATTTAATTGTATAACATGTATGAAATATTTATTTTTTGAACATTAGATAAAAAATTAACAAACATAAAAATATTACATCAAACATTTTTTTAAAAAGTGGTGTAAAAAACATTTTAAAAACAATTATTTTATGATTATCCCATTCATCAGAAAAACAATAGTTCATGATATTTTTCTCATTCCTAATCATCTTACCATCCCTCATTCATACATATTATTTCATTTATGTCACCATCTTTATAGTATTTATCATCATATAATATAGCTTCCCACAGATGTCAGTTTTCTGGGTTCGTAATATTTTTTTATTTTATTTTCAATTATGGTCTGATTAATTTGTTGAGTTCTGTTTTGAGAATTTTATTTTCATTAGTTATGTTATTTTACCCCTCTATTTTACATTTATTTTTTATTTATATTTTTAGTTTCAATTATTAATTCTTATTATGTATTTTTATGTTGATGAATGGATGATTAGAGAATACATATTTTGAAGTTAATTATTTCATATTTTTTAAAAAATAATTATAATTTACTTTGTAATGGATGTTTAAAATATTTTTCTATAATATTAACATGGTTTCTCATGATATTTAGGATTTTGGAGTTTCAATATGAAATATTTATAAAATATATTAATATGATCATGTGGATTTCATATCAAAAAATTGACTAAAAAATATTCCATGTTCTAATTAATCATCACACCAATGTAAGATAGCATACATGATCTTATTTATAACATGGAATTTATTTTATTTTATTACATTATGCATTACTCCACTTTTGAATGAATAGAGATTATTTTTGGTTAAAAATTTTATTTATTTTAATACATTATATAAATCGATTTTAAATTTCAAGAATAATAATTAATTTATCAGTTGAATTATTTTAGTTATTTTAATTATTATATAATTTGACATCTTTTTAAATATTTTAATTATTTAATAATGTCAAATTTCTATGGTGGTATTTTAATTTAAATTTTATTTTCAGTAATGTATTTATTGATAGATTAATTATAAATTTTTTAGTAACCCTTGTATATAAATGTTTTTTAATATTGTCACATATTTATATAATTTATACTTATTTTAATTATATTTTTAACTCATTATTATTTTTCCCTTTATGTAAATATATATATTTATTTACATTGAGAATAATAAATATATATTTTTCATATTAAATAACAATAATGATGAACCATTTTCTGTGGAAAAAAATTAATGTTAATTTTAGTGTTTATATAATTTATTTTTTATAGTAAAAATCATAAAGGTTGATAATTATAAAAAATTAATATTACACATTTGTTTCTAAAATAGTATTCCTTTATTTTAGTTTTCAAATATCTTATGATTCACTATTAATAATATTTTTAAATGTAAATAACATGTTAAATTTCAAAATATAATATATTATTGTTAATTCAATAGATTTTATATAAATAACATTGAGTCAAAGATGTATTACTACACTAGGAGAATATTATTAATATAACGAATTTCTGTAGGTTTTTTAAATTTTTTAAGTGAAATGCGTTAAAAATTTATTTACAATTATATTCCATTATAAGATAATTAAATATGAAATTATTTCAAATCATAAAAATCCTTGAACATTTTTTTCTTAGGATTTAATAAGATTTAATGTCAACATATTTGTAATTGTGACATTTTTTATAATATAGGATCTATCGATATGATTATTTTATAGGTTATATGTTTCATAAAGTTACAAAAATGATTCATAGTATTTATGTAGAGGAAATTTGATTGGAAATGACTATTGAGCGTTATGATTTTTATGTGAATAAAATGAGTTTCTAGGATGTAAAAAATTTAGGGTTTCATAAATTGTGTATATATTTACTAAGTTGAAGCATAAAAATTTATATTGTGAATTGTTTTTCACTACGATGTTAGAGATGTTGAAAGACACACATTATTTGGATAATTATCTTCTAGAATCTAATTATAATGAAAAGAAAATAGTATCCCCTATTTTTTTCCTAAAATATGATATTGGAATTCATGTAAGACCACACATTGTATTTGAATGAATATGAAGGTCTTAAAGAGTTTCCTAAATCTTGAAAATCATTATTTTTAACAAAAGTAAAATAATAGGTGTATTTTGTTGTTATAAACACACATACGCATTAAGTACTATATTTTCTTCTATTATCTTATTTAAAAAATATTAGTTATAAAATTAAAATATTTCAACGTGGTTGTGCTTTCATATATATGAGAGGGTATATGATGGAAATTTATGCCATCTAACTAACTCTCTAGTGTATAAGATAATTGATCATCACTTTCATACATTAAAAAAATGTTGTTAAAAATCCATTACATCTACTGCACATATATATAATGAAACCATATATATTCTAATAAAAATTATACAATATATTTCATTGATTTGTTATTTGTATTTTATAATTTATAAATATTTTTTTATGAATAGGAAAAATTTAATGATCAGTTTTATTATCAATGTAACAAAACAGCCTAGAAATGAATTTTTCATTCTTATTATAATCATTAATTGATGATTTTAATTTTATATTTGAGGATGGGGTTTGAGTTATTGATTATAAAAAACATGAACTTTTTCAAATATATGTAATGATTATAATCATTATAAATGTCTTCCTATCATATGATATTGTATTTGGATATTTTTTTGTGGTGAATGTGTATTGTCTTATTAATATTGAACAAACTTACTATTATTAACTAAAAAATGAAATAAAAATAGTATCCATATGTCATAAAATGTTTTTTTTCAATAGATCACTCATATTAATGATTTCAAATTTCATTAAATGGATTTCAATAATTTTATATTTCTCTAAATACATTATCCAACAATTTTTTTATTAAGAGGGTGAAAAATATTTATTTCACATTCCAAATGAAAATTTAATCTTGTAATTATGGATGTATTTTTACGAAATGAATGATATTGTTTGAGAATCTATATTATAGATATCATAAAAAAACAAAAAATTGATTTCATAAAAATAGTGGGAAATTTCTATGATTGTATTACTGAATCATTTTTGGATATTATATGACTGAATAAATATGTGATTGTTGATATAATGGACTTATTCTTAATGAGGACACATTTTTAGGTCGATATACATCATAGTGGGATTAAAAAATTTTTACCTCCTTCTTTTCATACAATATGAGTGAGGAAAAATATTTTAGTTTTTTAGTGCCTCAATGGTATCAAATTGACCTATAGTTTTTCTAAAAATTAAATAAATCTTGTGCTACCAATATATTTTATGTCAACATGAATGAAATATCATGGATGAAACATCAAAATGCAACAAATCATTCAAGTTAATTGGCATTTAATATTTCACATATTTGTCAGAATAATTATCATTAATATTTATTTTTAATTTTAATTAAATTTATAACAATTAAATTAATTTAAACTAATTGACTGATTTGGGGAATGATAATGTTTATATACCTAGTCATACAAAAATAAATTATTCATCTATATTCTTTGAATTTCATGATGAACATAATGGTTTATTTTGTGCATGCATTAAATCATTATATACATACATACATATATACATACATACATATATATATATATAGTTGACGTATCCTTTTAATTATATGAAGATATTAAATGGATATAATAATTATTCCTATAGAATTCATTCGTATATTTTTGAGACAAAAATTTCTTATTTGGTTGTAGAGTATTGTATAAATTACATCTCTACAGTTGTAACAACCTATTACCTTTCAATATGGTATGTCATAGTATATGTGTTTTATTTTTATTTTTTGGTTGATTGAGTATTTTCAACCCTATGTTGAGAGGATACCTGTAATGATAACATCAGGGATTTTTTAGATTCATAGCCGAAGCATATGGTTTCGTCTATATGTTGGGTTGTTACATGATGTGTAATGGGTTTTCATTATGTGTAATGTCAGTTAGACTTATCCCATTCTTTGAATTCACAATGTGAGAATTTTCATATTGTGTAATGCTTAAATGTCATATAATTTAAAAATATGATTTTAAATAAGAAAGGGACACATTTTTTGAAATAACATAAATAAAATGGATTCAAGATTTTTTTTAAAAAAATACATTCCATGAAATTCTATGAGTTATAGTTTTTTTGTACCAAACAGGTGAGTTAGGATTCATTTATTTTTTCATTCTTCTACTCTCATCCATAGCTCATACCCATGGAATTTTTGGGTGACACCTTTCCCTTTAAGTCACTCTATTTTGTTACTTATTAGCATGATTTAGTTATTTGCCTCAATGAGTATTCAATTCAGTTTCCTTATCATTTGGGGTGGCAACAACATTTTTTGTAGGGATTGGTAATAGGATGTTTTTATATCATTCCTTTTCATTATCAAGTCATTCTATTTCTTTTGAAGGCCGGTCCTACAGATTCTAATCCATGTAGTAAAATTATGATTGATTTTCTTTGCTCTCGAGGTTGTTGGATGAGTTAAATTTTTCTAATATGTTGAATTTCTTGTTATTTATATTTACATCATGTGATTTGATTTGTAATTCCTTGTATTGAAACTGAAAATCAAGTTTCTTCTCAAAATGTGGTTTTCTATAAAAATCATTTTCCTTAATTTGAAATGGAAAATATTTTCATACAATAATAGAAAATGGCTTGGATTTGAAATATTTTATAAATATATAGTCATAGTTTTTGCAAAAAAAAATTTAAACAATTACATAGTAGGAACCATGGTTATGTCGAGAAAGGCACATGGGTATCCTTAGAGTGTGTGACACCACCAGGAGGAGATCTATAAATTGTTGATCGTCTATAGATGTCCCAGATCATAGTCAAATCAAACATTAAGCCTTGATAGTATTGTGAGTGTATATTATGAGTTGTCTCAATGGATAGAGCTCTTCTGGTAGGTGAATTATAGTATCTAATTTTTTATTACATGATTGTTTATTTTTAGGATGATGGATCACATGAATACTAATATTTGGTAACCTTACCTACATTGTTTATGGATTTTCAAACATCCTTACATATTTTTTAAAACCCATTTATTGTTTTCTAAAGGATTTCTTGTTATTTATTTATAAAAATTCTTATAAAAAATTTTTGTTTTAAAGATTTAACTTGTGCATTATTATTATTTTAACTTTTATATTTTCATTTATGGTATCCAATTGTACTATGTTTTCCATAACCTACCTCCAATAGTGGTAGGATGTAGATCTTTTTTTAGGATTTAGTTAAAGGTAAGATCATTTAATAGCATACATGCTTCTATTTACATGTTTGTTTCTTTAATGGACAGTTTATAGGTGTTATTTGGTCACATTGAGGCTAGTTTTTTTTTGAACTTTTCATTCATCTATTTTATATTATTTAGCTTATTTTTATATCTCCTATTTTATAATTTTTTACTATCATTATGTTTCTTATTCTCTAAAAATATTATTCATGTTATTTTATCCATATTTTATCATACCCCATGTAGGGCTCACATGAGTGGCTAGTCTGGTTAACCTAGGATGGTCTGTTAACATTGGGTTTCAAAGGGGTTACTCATACTGATGCTTTTCATGAGTTCTATAGATTTTTTTCTGTCTTGGGTAGATAGGAGTATGATCATCCGAATTTAGTTAGTAGTTGTCAAAAATGGGCCTATACAACTCTCTTCGGTTTTGGAATCTATGTTTCCCTTAGTGTTATTGAAAATTCTTAATAAATAATATACTAAGTTTATAAGTTAATTTGAATATATTATAATGGATTTTTATTCAAATTAACCTTTTTACAATGACTGAAGACTTGGTATGTGTATTTTCATTTGAAGAAACAATGTTGGGAAGTTAATTTACACGTACTTGTTCCATTAGAAAGGTGTTTCCATTTTTTGATAGTATCCATAAATACATTAAATTTTAATTATTTTATTTAATATTTTTGTATTCGTTTCTTTAAATTTATAGTTTTGGAATTTTTTTGGACTGATTGGTAAATGATTTTTTAAAGGAAAATTCATCCTAAAAGAGTGCATAAAACAATTATATGGGAATACACTTGGTGGGCTCCAAAGATGAATCATCCAATGGAACTGTATTTGGTTAATGTAGTGATCCATTCCATTTAGACCCTAGGGTATGTGGGTGTAGTGAACTTAGGACAAGCATTGGAGAATAAAAGCTAATTTACCAAGAATCATCCACCTTCCTTCTATAATGACAGGGACTAAAAGTGTTAGAAGACTATCTTGAATGAATTAATGGGATCTGTAACTTTTTTAGGACTCATTAGGATACTCTTGTGGGTAATTCAATATATATGATTGAAGGACCGTGAAGAATATTTTGGGACTCAATAGTGAAATGTACATTATATGAATGTATTAACTGGGTATCTTACAAAAAGATATTTCATCCATAGTTATGTCTTGAGATAATATGTGTGACATATACCCTCGAACATATGACATTTTAGAAAGGGGAGTATACCTTTCTGATGTACTAAACCCATTTTTCTGAATTTGTGTATCTAGAACCTTAGATTTTCACCAATGATTACCTAAAGGAATGAAGGTTCATGATGGGGCCAAGGGCTAATGATTGGTCGATGGTTTTTTTCAACTTTATAAAAACTATAAAGGTATCAAATAATGAATATTGGGATGAAGATTACACAGTTGGAAAATCATTATATGGTGGAGATTCAGTGGGTGCGACCGTTATTCTGGGTGCTTCTTCTGGTCATAAAAGAATGCTAAAGAGTATTCAGTGTTCTACTTCTGTAGTTTTAGGGGATTCTACAGGCCATAAAAGTTTATTTTCTAGTTTTGTGGGTGTTTTGGTCAAACCAGGCTGAAGGGTATGGAGGCTCCTAAAACCTGTCTTCATTGTGGGTCATTTGTCCGTTAATATTATTTCTATTATATTATGTCCCAAGGAATTAAATCAAGGTTAATATTCACTAAGGATGGATATTATTATATTGATTTATACAAGGGTGGTATGTCTCATTATCATGCCAATGTGGATTTCCTTAATTCTAATTCCAAACATCATTATACAAAAGTGTGTGAATGGGGGGAATCTAATGTAAGGACAACTACTATTACGGATACGATTTTTATTTCCACTTTTTGGTGCTATTTTTTTATAAATGTGATGGTATTTATTTTTTATCATCAAAGATTTTTTACATGTTGGGTTTTTATTTAGAGATTATTTATTTATTATGGTGTAATTATACACCACTAAGAAATAGATATGAACAAGGCTTCAAATTATCCACATGTTGGGTGGTGATAGGTGCCTATGAGGTTTTCTGTGTCCTCTTAGTTCTTGAGCATGAAATATTTGACATGATAATCAATAAGGACTAGAAGATTATTATAAATGCCCAGATATACTTTCATCATCATCATGTATAGTTCTTATCTATTGATTGGGTTACTCATGATTTATATGGTAGGTATTACTATAGATAGGGAAGGGAGTGGAATGTTTATCCTTATCAATGTTTAATATCATTCCAATTTTTAGAATATTTTCTTGATTTAGTAGATCCATTATTTGGAATTCAGTTAAATTCTTCTGTGTGTATGTACCCTAAGCCCTTTTTGGATTATTTTTCTAGTTTTCACCATAGAAATATGTAATTTTAACTATTGAAATCTTACCTAGAATGATTCCTAATTTTATTTCAACAATATAAAATTGATCCCTTTGAGTTGGTAGAATATAAATTCCCTCTGGATGACCTAGAGGTGAAAATATTTATCCATCCTTAAATTTCACTATGGGATTCACATGTACTATTTGTTTTGATGTAACATGAAACACGTATACTTTGTATTTATTCATGAAAGTTGAACCAGTTTACCATTAAGAACAAGTATCATTTACAAAATTTTATGGTCACTTTGACCAGTTAAGGGATAGATAATTTGTGTTATTTTCTCTTTAGAGATTAGTTATTGTTATATTTGGATATTAAAATCCAAAATTATTTTTTCACCCAAGGAGGATTAACCTTGTGAGAGAGACTCTTGGATGATTAACTATTGAACAATTATTTTAATATATCATATTACCCTAGATAAGTGAATATTCAGCAAAATTGATTGAGAAGAAAATCACTTGAGAATTTTAAGAAGAAATATATTGAAAAATTCACCCTGATGAAGCTTTTTCATAGAAATGATATTGGGAGTGAAGGAGATTTGTGGATAAGTGTTCATGGACTAGAAAAAATTATACTCATCTATTTGTGAGAATTTTTTACTTGAGAATACAATATACACCGAGAGACAATGCTTTTGATAAATCATAAACAGTAGGGAGACCTCGTGTGAGTGGTCTCAATTTCCCAGGGGTGATTTCTGCTTCCATATAAGGTATTTTTAATATTTTCCTTGAAAAAAAGTGCATATAAATAGTGGAAACCTATAATGATGGTCTATGCACCCTAGAAAAACAAATATGTTTCATTATTTGAGATTTCATAATTTTAGGTTGGGGATGAGTGGTACAATTACATATTTTTTGTATCTTGGTGTCTCACATTACAAAGAGTTATGTGATAACACTAGAGGTGAGCATGTTTTTTCCAACCATTAATGATTATATTATAGATGATTAATGTGATATCCTTGTATTTAATCATTGGTTTACCAAGGGATACTAGTAAGTATAATGTGATTTGGGAGATTTTTGAAAGACACTCTAAATCAACTAATTTCATTCCATTAATCGAAAGTAGGAAACTCTAATAGAATGGTGATTTATTTTTTTGATAGATTGTGAAACATCATGGCATAAAATATGATTTAGATTTGGATAGGAACACGAGTATAAAATATTGATTTGGGAAGTTTTTTAGGATTAATTTTGTTTCCAGTTGAATTTGATCACAACTTATTATCCACAAATAGATGGGAAGTTTGTGAGGGCTATCTATATTTTTGGTGATATAATCTGGGCATGTGTTCTTGATATTGAATGATCTTGGGATAGGCAATTTCCTTGGTTTAAGTTCTCCTTTAAAAATTGTTAACAAGAATCAATCTGGTTGGCTCCCATTGAGGCTTCGTACATATTTTCCGATGATCGTTATAGTCATGGGAAGAGTTGGGAGAGTGATCCATTATCGATACAAGTTTTGATCAAGATATGATATAGGTTTGGTAGTTAATCTAGAGGAATTTGATATGATCAGATATTCATCATAAATAATATGCCTACCATCATCATTGTTAATTGGACTTTCACTTTGGTGACTAGGTCTATCTGAGAGTTTCACCTTGCATGGGACATTATAGGATGATAGAAAATGGTATGTTTGTAGTAATCAATTTTTGCCCCTTTGATATCATTGTGTGACTGGGGATAGTGTAAAATCTGGTTCTTTTATAATATGTAATGAAATCTATACAATATTTGTTTATTGTTTACATATATAGGAGGTTTATACAAAATCATTATGATATGAATATATGGGAGGATGTTGTTTGTTATCTTGATAGTAGTTTGGTTGAGCATGCAGTTCATGTTATAGATCACTGGTATACCGTACTAAATAGTAAAATTGTAACCCAGTCCAAGTATTGGGGATGTGCATAGTGGATTGTCATTTGACATGGGAGTGGGAATCATTTTCCAGGAATCTTTAGATGTCATTTTGGAGGATATGGGATCTTGGGCTCTTTATAGGGACAAAAAGTTTTTATGGTGCAGTGATTGTAATGCCTTGTTACATTTTAGTTAGGTATGATTTGGTCGCAGTTTTTTTGTTTATCTTTTTCTATGGATGAGTATTTTTGACCGAGAAATTAAAGGATACCTATAATGGAGAATTCATAGATTTTTTAGATTTTTAGCCTGAATCTATACTTTCTACTATTCTCTAAAAGGATATATGACGTCTAATTAGATTTCATGATCATTAATTATGGATAGAAATATTCTATGAGTTGGATTCATTGTAAGAGAATTTAAATTTCTTGTAAGTGTTTCATGTCGTGTAAAGTGACGATCCAGTTTTAAATTTAGAAGGAAGATCTTTTTTAGTGTATCTTAAATAAATGGGATTCACGACGTGTAATCAATTTCACACCATATCATTCCCTAACTTGAATATTTTAGGGGGGAGTACAGTTGTGTGAGGATTCATTATGTATTGCATCATTATTTTATCAACCTGATCACTTAACCTATGAATTTTGGGGTGAATTCCTTCCTTTTGAATCATTGTATTCAGCATTTTATCAAGAGGTTTAGGATCATCATTTATTACGGAAATCTTTCCTCTTTGTTTATCACTCTCTTTTAGATGTGACACTATTTTTTTAAGGTATTAGTAATTGGATGTCATTTTCAATCAACCATTTGACTTATCTAATCATACCATTCATTATGAATTAATATATTGTGGTATCCAATCCCAATTGTCAAAGGAAGTCAGGTTTTCAAGGCAATTATAGTAGGTGTTTTTTTTAATTTTTCTAATTTCTAGAATAATTTGTTATTAATTTTTGATTTCATGAGAATATAATTGTAATTTCAGGTGTTGATATTTAAAAGGACATGGGTTTTCATTTGAAATGTGGGTTTTCATTGAGTAATAATTTTCCGTCATTTTAAATGAATTTTTTTAAACTCCAAATAAAATTGTTTTGTATTTTTAATAGTTTAAAAAAAATGTGATCAGGATTTATAAAACTGTAATTGAAAAACATTGCATTGTTGGAACAATGGGTACATCAAGAATTTGAGAAGTGTATCCTTATTATATGTTACTTATATTTGAGGTATCCGCTTCTATACCTCTATTTTTTGGAAGTACTCAATGCTTCTGGATCAAATTTTATTCAGTTATAGGATTTTGTGTGGATATTACATATTATCCCAGAGATTAGAGCCCAAATATTTGGTGAATTGTTATTTATAATTGTATAATTTGTGATAGATTATTCCATGGATGTCAGAACACATATATATTTATATTTATATTTTTTACAATTTTTTTTCTCTCATTGTGACAAGATAATTTTTTTTGGAAAATTGGAATATTTTTTAAAAATGATTTAAAATTGTTTATTTTAAAACATTTGGTAAAACTATTATCCTATAAAGAATTAACATGTGTTGTAATATTATTATAACATGTATAAATTCTTTAGTGTTATCTTACTCGGCTCTATTTCTCACACCCTACATCTTCTAGTGGGAAGATATTAACCTTTTCATCCAGGATTAAGGTATTGGGAAGAGAATTATGTGGCGTGCAGTATTTTCTTTTAATTGTTGTTTAATTATGGGATTGTTTAGAGGTGATGTTTTAGTCACAAGGAGGTTAGTTTTTCCTATAATTTCTTATATTTTTTGTTTATACTTCTTGGATCATTTGTATATACAATTTATTCTTCTTTTTACTATGATTGTTAGTTTGGTTTTCCGTATATATGAGACCTATTTTGTTATCTTTGTTTTACCCCACCCCGTGTTGGGTTGACTTTGGTGAGAGGTCTTATTTACACATGTGGGTTTTTAATAATAGTAAAACACATCACTTTTCCAATTTCACTCTTTGAATGTGCATGTTTTGGGGGAAATTGTTCTATTTGTTCGAAGGAAAATATTTTAAAGGTGAAATGATAAAGTAGGTTCAATTATACATCGAGATTAAGATAGATGATGTTATATAAATCTATAATTTCATAATAATGTAATAAAACAATGTTATCCAACGAATTATCATATGTATATAATGAATGTGACTAATTTTTTTGATAATACTTAATTATATAATGTAATGTATATGAGTAACATTATAAATATTTAGATGACTAGCAGGTGGACCATTTTAAAATCTGATAACATTTTCCATCTTTGTTGTTAACAATTATATATTTTACACTAAACATTGTGACAATAGATTTGCAATTATGAATAATACTGTTTTTGTCTTCACAGTGGAAATGTTTATTTCAGGTGTTAAAGATAAAATCTATATATCCACATCATTTACAAATTTTACAACATTTGATGAAATATTGGAGAATGATTGAATAAAATTTTTCATTCTTTTGTTCAATTTTAAATGGTTAATCATTTTAAATAGTGTTATACATGATGAATTAATTATGGAAACTACTTAATTGTAATAGATTTGAATTTATAGATTTTTATTTTATCATGGAAGCACATTCCATTGAAATTTTTTATGTTTCTGCTCCATTAAATTTGTCATATTCTATCAATTTGACAAGAAAAATTATATTTTATTGATGTAACTTTGACATAGTTCATGATATATATTTGATATCAACATACATGAAATAATTATTATAGAATACTGATGACCAAATCATCTAAATTCTATACGAATGTATGTAATTATAAGGATAATTGAATATATGAAATGATAATTTTGTAATTCGATATTGTTTCATGTAACAAATAATAATATTTTCTAAATTTTTATATTTAATTAATCATTATATTTTTTATATTTACATTTTTTTCATAATAAAAATATTGTATAAATTATATTAATTATATTAATTTTATTTGTTTAGTTTTATTTGAATTGTATTTCAATTATTCAATTTTGAATGTAATATTTATACACGTATAATATTGATGAAATATTTTTTTCATTCCTCAATATCATTATATGTTTCATATATATTTTTAATATTCTATAAACATTTTTAAATTATAATTAATAAGATAGTAAATATTCACAGTATTTATTTTTATCATTGTTGTTAATTACTATATAAAATATAATAAAGAATGTTTCTTTGTACATTATTTGTTAATTTATATCATTTGAAAATTTTATTCAAATTTTTATCTATCAGTTTTTTTTATAAAATATTATACGCTTTTACATTTTTAAATTCATTAATCTCCCATTTATGTTGTTAATATTTTTGACTATATTGTTAAAAAATATAAATTTAAATGTTTTAGTATAATTTAAATTTTATTGGATCATTTTTGTTTTTTACTTAATTTTAGATGTAACTGTTGTATTTGTATATTTTTATAATATTTACTTTCTAAAATGATATTTTGGGTATGGTGACCAAAAATTGGTGGTAAATATCAAACTTTTATAGAAGATCGTAATTGAAAATCATCTGAGAGCCTCCAAATACTACTAAAAATGGGTCATCTACTTCCACATGGGCAGAGAAGCCTTCTAGGCTTGGTGAGCATGGTGTCACAACTACACTAAAATTATAATTTTCATGTATCCATAAATAGACAATATATATTCACATTAATAATAATAATAATCCTAGGTTTCCAAATTCCGAACAATTAAAAGAACTTTTGCAATATCTGATCAAGCCAAATATAGAATTTTGATTTTTGATTAGAAGATTCCTGAAAAAGTAATAATAAATCAATTATGGGAGACAATTTGGGTAATATCCATTATTCATATTTTCTTTTTTATAATATATTATTTTAATAACCATGATTTTGAAATTTTATTACCTAAAAATAAGCCAACTTTAGTCTACAACATTTGATACATGCAATAACACACATAAATGAAAATGTGATATATTTAAAAGAAAATTTAAATATTATGTATTATCATTAAAACCATGATGTTAAATTAGTATAAATTAATAATAATAACATATTATTGAAATATTAAATGACATAATATAGTGGATATTTTAAATATGAATGAAATTATTTAGGTATATCTAAAAGGGAAAATACAATCATTTTATACAAAGAAAATTATTTTTAGAAATATTTATATTACATGCGATGTGAATTTATATTTAATGAAACATGTTGTTAATGATGTCAAAATATACTTGATATGAATAATTATTTGATAATATTTTAAATTGTAAATTTTATAAAATATGAATAAGGATTGTTAATGTAGAGAACCGAAGCCTGACGAACATGGACATTACATTACTTTTGCAGAATACTTAGTACATAACAAAAACACACACACAAGGATCATAATAGTTTAGTGTCTTTGGAAACTCGGAATATAATCTTATAATCATGGTAAAATATCTTCAACATCTCCCATAAAGATCTTCCCTTTTTTAACTAAAACCTTTCTTTATATCCTGGGGAAAATAAAACATAAAAGGGTGAGCTCTAATGCTCAGTTAGGGTAAACAAAAGAAATATCAATCACATCATATTCATAACAACATAACATTTTGGAAATCTTAACCTGAAAAAGAGAGAATAATTTCATAACATGGGATAAATCGTAGTAGTGAAATGAAATCCCAATAATCATAACATACAACATGAAACTTTGTGGCATACACACATAATCATAGAGAATCATTTCTTGTTAGTCAAGACTCATTTCCAAGACTATCTTAGTGGACAAAGTCCATTTCTGAACTGAGTTCACTCCTCGTTTCAGTCATGTTTCACTAAACCAGTTTAACCTGCCATTCCAGCCATTTCTATCTCGTGAGATATAATATCTTTACCCAATGCATTGGAGGGAGATAAAGGTCCCACCCAACTTATAATGATACCATTCTTATGTGTGCCACAAAATCATAAACCATACATCATAGCATAACCCATGTAATAAAAATGGGAATCTTAAACATCGTGACCTTATAAAACAATTCATATAATATAAATGAATTCATAAAATTAATTCCATCACAACATAATCAAATCAATATAATAATAGGTATAAAAACATAACCCTTTATTATCTTATATGGAAAATAATTTTGATAAAACACTTGAACTCCATTCTTGAGGAAAATATCCTTTCTACTTCAAAAACATTTTCCTTTCTTAACATGTCAAACAATTTTAAAATAAAAGATGTTGATATAAAAATAAATTTGAAAACATGTAAAGTATGCTTCTTGGAAATAATTTTTTAAAAAATCCATTCATGCCGTATAAGTTAAAAAAACATTCTTCCCGTACTTTTGTCGGAAAAGTCAAAAAGTACCTCGTACGAAAAATGACAAAAGATTTCTTTCATATCTTTTACTAAAAACTCACTGAAGGGTAAAATTGGATATAAAATATTGTATAAGGATATAAATATTACTTATTGAGGAAACATGGATGTGGATGATAAAATACACCCCGGTAAATACCAAAGTGTAAACAATCACGAATAAAATGAGATTGTGATATTTTCCCTTACCTTTGCTTCGATTTGCTTTGTAAGTGTCCGAACCTCCTGTATAATGATTTAAATAATGTTATTGAATTATTCCAGAATCATACTTATTTTTATGATATCATATATGGTCATATTCATAGCTTCTTATTAGTAATATTTCATTACTACTTGTTATTTGGGTGTTTATTACTTTTTGTTCTTATGCGTGTTTTGTTGAATAAATTCTTATTCTTCTCTTTAGGTTATAGATACCTCATTTCCATAATGTTATTAGTGTAATATATATCATTATCATTCATTCAATTCATTTATATAATCATTATGCAATTAAGATCATGTAGAACGAGTCGCATCACATCGTGGAGACGGTATTCCGTATGTACGCACGAGTGATGATATCATTCCTAGGATCGTGGAATTGTATTAGAGTGTATGTATAATATTTCAGAATCAATATCACTTTAAAATAGTCATATATATTCATTATTTACACCATTATACCCATCCATGTAAGGTGGTGGTGGAAAATAGATTACACCACGGCGTGGAGACGGTATTCCTTACGTACGCACGCACGGTGATTTCTTTTTCCGTAGGATGGATAGATGGTGAAATAGTGTTGTTTCATAATTATAATAACATATATGTATATGAGTGATACTGATGTTATTACTTCATAATAAAACAACTAAAGAAGAAGAAGTGGAAGAAGAAATAAATATGAAAGAATCAGTAAATTGACATTACCTCTTCTTTGAAGTGGTTCTTTGAGACCTTATTTTACAGCACTAAAATTGGCCTTTCAAGAAGACCAGGGCCTCTAGGGTGTCTCTAGGGAAGTGGAGAGGTGAAAGTGGCAGGTTTTGGCCGATCTTGAAGGCTAAAAGTTGTGTGAGGAAGAGAGGGAGGAGGTGCCCTTTTATAAGGGAGGAGACGGGCTCCTTTGGAAAAACTAAAAATATTATTTTATTATAAAGTCAAGATCGGTTTTAAGTAGCTCCAAATTGATATATTTCGAATCAAAGGTTGGGATGGGTCGAAATACTCTCATCAAATAGAATTTAGACAAGTTTATGTTCCTATTTTAACATTATCATTAAATTTAACATTAAGTTAAATAATATTACTTTTACTGTGTCTTCTTGTGTTCTTATAGTATAAGGTTAATAAACGTACTATAATCAGAAAAACGAATGCCAATTTGTTTATTATTAATATAAATAACCTTATCTAAGTCATTTGGACGAACCTTATATTTTTATTAATAACATAACAATCAATAATATAATATTTGTTTTAAAAACTATTTTATGTCAATTTTGACACTATTTAGTAATTGATTTTTGTGAAAATCATAACAGATTGACTAGTTAGAAAAAAGTTAATTAAATCACTAATAACATGTCATATTAACATATAAAATTAGTTTAATTCATAAAAATTCCTAAATTACATTTATTTTGGTATTTATAACATCAATAATGTCAATATTTCATTAATAAGATAATTACTGCATCATCTTTGAGTCATAAATAAATTAAATTATTTAATGTCTAAAAATTACAAATAAAGAAAAATTATGTAGGAAATATTTTTATCTTTCTAATAAATATTTTTTGTTGAATTTATCTTATGTATAACCCAATATTAAAAATGATATACGTATTAAACATTGATTATAACTATTTAAACCCTTCTTTAAATAAATTAATAATAAATGTCCTAATCTAATCCAAGTGGGCCAAAATGGTCATATTTTATTCCTAAGGTTGTTTTTGGACGAATTACAATTTTCCAATTGAATTAGGACATTTGTTAGGGTAATAATAATATCATTTTTACCCTTAATTACCTTATTTACTTTTAAACGTGGTAAATAAAAGTAAAAAGTTACTATTCACCAAAAATTATTTTCATCTCATTGAACCACATTTTACTTAGTGACATCAACCGTGTCTCTTGGATTTTTGAAATTCCATTCATAGAAGCGGTAAAATTATGTTTTATGAAAAAATCATTTTTTTAACTACCACTTAGTGGTTTCACTATTCATCAAAAAAATGAAAATTTCCAGAAAAATACCAGAAATTAGGCCTAAGCTATATTTGATATTATGAACTCAAAAATGATGTCTGTTTTACCAAATTCAAAACATATCAGTTCCATTAATTAATTTAAAAATTAATTCATGTCGTCAAAACAAATATCGTGTTCTTAAGAGATAATAACTATCAAACGATTGACACTTGTTTATGTCTGGTTTAAATGTGAAATTACATCCAATGACCAAAATTGTATTAAATTGTAAAAATATATTCTAAATATAAATTAAACCACTCAAATTAATAATTTATCACTACTAATTATTTCAATTAAAAAGGTTGCTTTTAATTAAAATTTAGTAATTTTCACTATTCATCAGAAAATGAAAGTTATTCAAAAAGTACCAAAATTTCACCCTAAGATAATTTCGATATTCCGAATCCAAAAATGAAGTCCATTTTGAAAATAAAATTTTCAAAATCTCAAAAAGTGGTTATTAGTATTCATAACGGCTAGTTTTAATAATATTTTAATAGCATATCGTTGTTTAGTGAAACTCGGTATTGTGTACTACACACGCTATCGAGGAAGGTCATGATTGTGTGTAATTCAAGGCAAGTCAAGGATGTTTGTTGTGAAAGATTCTTTTGGTGTAGCATACAACATAAGAAATTAATGAAATTAAAAAGAATATTTTTCATAAAATCTCAGGGTGTTACATTCTACCCCCCTTAAAATTAATTTCGCCCTCGAAATTCATCGGGGTTATAAATGGTTTACTACTCGATATTTTCTTTAATAGAAACCCACATCGTAAAAAGGAATACCAAAACCTGGATTTAAAAAATAAAGTATGAAACATAATGGTTACCCAAATAAACTAATCACTGGGTTTCCACATAGGTGAAAATATGGATATGGAAGAGAAATCTGACCATCATGTTCTGATGGAGAGTGGTAGATAACATGGCTATGGAAACGGTAGAAATCAAAAAGCCATTAATTTGTGACGATCTAAGGTACCATCTGATTCATCAGATGTAAGAGCACCAGGACAACATTTTTGGTTTTCAAGATCATTTCCCTAAATTTGATGAAATTGGAATTAGAAGAAATACTTTTATGATTTTGGTATAGTCTCACCATTGGTCATTATTTGGACAATTTCCACTTCATCACTTAAATAAATGAAGTTTAATTTTTCATTCGTGATGTGTTAGCAGATCATGTGATAGAATGATGGGTCATTCCATCTGTCTCAACCAAAATGCTAGAAAAGTTATCAAAAAATACATAAGTCCATATATAGTGAGATTAATCATATATGGTTCCTAAAATGGACTTATACTTCATATATCATACTACTTAATATAATAAAGCTTATTTCTACTAAACATGGACTTCCTGTAGGCCAGTGGTAGGAGATAATGGCCAGTCGCACTTCGGTTGTGGGTTCGATTCCCACATCCTTATCCGACGCGATGGGCTATCGCCCATCCGGCATGTCGTCCTTTTTCTAAAACTACATTACTATAACATCCCATCAATAATATCAATGAAAAGTTATATCCTTAAAAAATACTAGCTTATGTCCAACATAATCCATTCCAATCATTAGGCTTATCTAAAATACATCGGTCCAAGCTCATAGTATAAAGAAAATGATTACTTGAAATGTCACATAACAATCACATGAATTCCATCATTTATCCCCCGTATATCATAAGATATATCTTTTTGGTCAAATTAAAAAGATGTGAATACCGTAATCATTTATTCTCTTGAAAAATGAATACCCATTTAACCTTAGTGAAAACATGAATGCTGTCAAAAGTTAACACTTTTCCACATACCAAAATCCCAAAAAATTCTATATACTCAAACCATTATACCTCTTAGTCCTTATATCAATCATGAGCTGATGAATACAATCAAACATCTCATTATCTACTTATCCCTTCGTTATGCGCATATCATCTGTTTACCCAAAAATATTTCAATCGCTTTTCATGGTTACTAATGCCATATTCTTATAGAAAACCACAATGGACCAATACATAGATATTCCAATATACAATAAAAGTACCTCAATAAAATTATTCCTGAATACCAATACATAAACACTTCAAACCATCATCTTCAGTGATTTTCCTTGAATACATCCTTCCTTAATTTAGAAGTAACTTTTTAGCTTAGGGCATTGAGTTGGGTAATGACCATGTTCTCCACAAATAAGACAATGAACTCCATAACAGTCTGTCACTCTATGTCCCTTTTCTCCACACAGATAACATATGTCCCTCCATTTAAGGTATTCCTCAAGGTTCGTTTTCCCTTATTTAGAAATCTCAATCTTCCTTTCTTTATCCTCCTCAACATGTGAACATGCATAAAATTTTATCTTCCTCTTATTTGATGAATTAGGCATACCACTAAATTTCACCTTGTTAATCATATATCGCGATGACTGATTTGGCATAATCACAATATCATTATCACTAGGCATTACACAATTTTGTTGCTCATAGTGACCAATTTGTCCATTGGATTCAATGTTAACAGAATTCCTTATGGTTCCCTCATTAACTAAAACAAAAAAAGAATTCTGTGAGAGGAAAAAATCATGCTAGAGAAAACAACATAGTAAAGGGGGAGTACCATCAATATCTAACATATTAGGTTAAATTCTAAGATCGTTAGTGAAATTATAGGACTATAACCTATATGTATACTTAACCTTAGAGACATCCCTAGACATACCTTAGACATATCTCTAGGGACCTCACTAACGTTTTTGCATCCATGTTTCCAAAGGTTGACTAAACCTTTCCTATGATACCAACTGTAGAGACCGGAAGCCTGACGTATATGGACATTACATTACTTTTGCGGAATACATAGTACATAAAAAAAACACAGACAAAAGGATCATAATAGTTTAGTGTCTTTGGAAACTTGGAATATAATCTTCTAATCGTGGTGAAAGATTTTCAACATATCCCATAAAGATCTTCCATTTTTTTACCTAAAACCTTTCATTATATCCTGGGGAAAAGAAAACATAAAATGGTGAGATCTAATGCTCAGTAAGGGTAAACAAAAGAAACATCAATTACATCATATTCATAAGAACATAACATTTTGGAAATCTTAACCTACAAAAGAGAGCATAATTTCATAACATGGGATAAATCATAGTAGTGAAATGAAATCCCAATAATCATAACATAAAACATGAAACATTGTGGCATACACAAATAATCATAGAGAATCATTTCTTGTTAGTCAATACTCATTGCCAAGACTATCTTAGTGGACAAAGTCCATTTCTAAACCGAGTTCACTCCTCGTTTCAGTCCGGTTTCACTGAACTGGTTTAACCTGTCGTTCCAGCCATATCTATCTCATGAGATATTAAATCATTACCCAATGCATTGGATGTATATATAGGTCCCACCCATCTTATAATTATACCATTCTTATGTGTGCCACAAAATCATAAACCATACATCATAGCATAACCCATGTAATAAAAAAGGGAATCTTAAACATCTTGACATCATAAAACAATTCATATAATATAAAGGAATTCATAAAAATAATTCCATCACAACATAATAAATCGATGTAATAATATGGATAAAAAGAGAACCATTTATTATCTTAGATGGAAAATAATTTTGATAAAACACTAGAACTCCATTCTTGAGGAAAATATCCTTTCTACTTCAAAAAAATTTTCCTTTCTTAACATGTCATACAATTTTAATCTAAATGAAGTTGATTAAAAATAAACTTGAAAACTTGTAAAGTAAGCTTCTTGGAAACAATTTTTTTAAAAATCAATTCATGCCGTATAAGTTAAAAAAACAATCTTCCCATACTTTTGTCAGAAAAGTCCAAAATTACCTCATACAAAAAATTACAAAAGATTCATTTCATATCATTTACTAAAAACTCACCGAAGGGTAAAATTGGATATAAACTATTGTATAAGGATATAAATATTACATATTAATGAAATATGGATGTGGATGATAAAATCCACCCCCGCAAATACCAAAGTGTAATCAATCTCGGATAAAATGAGATTGTGATATTTTCCCTTACCTTAGGTCTGATTTGCTTCGTAAGTGTCTGAACCTCCTGTATAATGATTTAAATAATTTTATTGACTTATTCCAGAATCATACATATTGTTATGATATCATATATGGTCATATTCTTAGCTTCTTATTAGTAATATTTCCATACAACTTGTTATTTGGGTGTTTATTACTTTTTGTTCTTATGTGTGTTTTGTCGAATAAATTCTTATTCTTATCTTTAGGTTATAGATAACTCATTTACAGAATGTTATTAGTGTAATATATATCATTTTAATTCATTCAATTCAATTATATTATCATTATGCAATGAAGATCATGTAGAAAGAGTCACATCACATCGTGGAGACGGTATTCCGTACGTACGCACGAGTGATGATATAGTTCCAATGATCATGGAATAGCCTTGGAGTGTATGTATACTATATAAGAATCAATATCACTTTATAATAGTCATATATAGTCATTATTTACACCATTAAACCCATCCAAGTAAGGTGGTGGTGGAAAATAGATTACACCACGGCGTGGAGACGGTATTCCGTACGTACGCACGCGCGGTGATTTCTTTTTCCGTAGGATGGATAGATGGTGAAATAGGGTTGTTTCATACATATAATAACATATCAGTATATGATTGATACTGATGTTATAACTTCATAATGAAACAACTAAATAAGAATAAGTGGAAGAAGAAATAAATATGAAAGAATCGGTAACAGTAATTTCCTCTCCTTTGAAGTGCTTTTTTGAGACCTTTTTTAGGGAACTAAAATCGGTCTTTGATGAAGACCAGGACCTCTAGGATGTCTCTAGGGAAGTGGAGAGGAGAAACCTCAGGGGGTGGCTGAGATTGACGGCTCAACGTGTTGTTAGGAAGAGAGGGAGGAGGTTCCCTTTTATAAGGGTGGAGAGGGGCTCCTTTGGAAAAACTAAAAATATTATTTTATTATAAAGTAAAGTTCGGTTATAAATAGCTCCAAATTTATATATTTCTAAGCTAAGGTGGGGATGGGTCTAAATCCTCTCATCCAATATAATTGAAACAAATTTAGGTTCCTATTTTAACCTTATCATTTATATTTAACATTAAGTTAAATAATTTTACTTTTACTGTGTCTTCTTGTGTTCTTATACTATAAGATTAATAAACTTACTATAAGCAGCCAAACAAACCCAAAGTTGTTTTTTATTAATATATATAACCTTATAGAAGTCATTTGTCCGATCCTTAGATTTTTTGGAATAAAATAACAATCAATAATATAATATTTGTTTTAAAAACTATTTTATGTCAATTTTGACAATATTTACTAATTGTTTTTTGTGAAAATTATAACAGATTGATTAGTTAGAAAAAAGTTAATTAAATCAATAACAACATGTCATATTAACATATAATATTATTGTAATTCATAAAAAGTTTTAAATTACACGTATTTTGGTATTTATAACATCAATTATTTCAATATTTCATTAATAAGATAATTAATGCATCATCTTTGTGTCATAAATAAATTAAATTATTTAATGTCTAAAAATTACAAATAAAATACAATTATGTAGGAAATCGTTTTAGCATTCTAATAAATATTTTTATTTTAATTTATCTTATGTATAACCCTATATTAAAAATGATATACGTATTAAACTTTGATTTTAATTATTTTAACCCTTCTTTAAAGTAATTAATAATAAATGTCCTAATCTAATCCATGTGGGCCTAAATGGTCATATTTAATTACTAAGGTTGTTTCTGGTCGAATTACACTTTTCCAATAGAATTAGGACATGTGTTAGGGTAATAATAATATCATTTTTACCCTTAATTACCCTATTTACTTTTAACCATGGTGAATAAGAGTAAACTGTTACTATTCACCAAAAATTCTATTCATCTTATTGGACCACATTTTACATACTGACATAAACCGGGTCTCTCTGATTTTTGAAATTCCATACAAAGAAGCGGTAAAATTAAGTTTTATGAAATAATCATTTTTTTAGCTACCGCTTAGTGGTTTCACTATTCATCAAAAAAATGAAAATTTCCAGAAAAATACCAGAAATTAGGCCTAAGCTATATTTGATATTATGAACTCAAAAATGATGTCTATTATACCAAATTCAAAACATATTAGTTATATTAATTAATTTAAAAATTAATTCCCGTTGTCAAAACAAATAGCGTATTCTTAAGAGATAATAACTATCAAAAGATTGACACTTGTTTATGTCTGTTTTAAATGTGAAATTACATCCAATGACCAACATTGTACTAAATTGTAAAAATATATTCTAAATATACTTTAAAACACTCAAATTAATAATTTATCACTATTAATTATTTCTATTAAAAAGGTTTTTTTTAATTAAAATTTAGTAATTTTCACTATTCATCAGAAAATGAACGTTATTCGAAATGTACCAAAATTTCACCCTAAGATAATTTCGATATTCCGAATCCAAAATGAATTCCATTTTGAAAATAAAATTTAAAAAATTTCAAAAAGTGGTTATTAGTATTCATAATGGCTAGTTTTAATAATATTTTAATAGCATATCGTTATTTAGTGAAACTCGGTATTGCGTACTACACACGCTATCGAGGAAGTTCGCGATTGCGTGTAATGCAAGGCAAGTCAAGGATGCGTGTTGTGCAAGATTATTTTGGTGTAGCATACAACACAAGAAATTAATGAAATTAAAAAGAATATTTTTCATAAAATCTTGAGGTGTTACAGTTAATATTCATGAAAAACCTAAATTCAAATAATTTACTTTATTTTATCACATTATTATTATTAAAAGTAAAATATATTAAATTAAGAATTTAATATCATAAAAATAAAATAATTTTTGTATTCCTCATTATAATATAGACTAAATATAAAATTCTCTAAATTATCAATGAAGAATGATTTATATTACCAAAAATCATTTTAAAAAGAATCATTCATCTTATGAAAATATAATTATATAATAATGAAATAAATAAATTTACATTTTTATAATACCATATATGTATTTTATTTTATAAATAATGATTTTAATAACGACCCATTTTACTTACAGATTCTTATTTTATATTTTTGTAAAAATATAATACTTTCTCAAAAAATATTTTCATTACATTATTCATTTTCCATTTAAAATTAAATTTATTAGATTTTTAAATTATTAAATTTAAATTGTTTTAAAATTATGAAAAAATTCTTACATTGTAACTAATATGGAATAAATTATTTTTTTAATATAAAAATTATGCCACATTATTTAGAAACATGTTACCATAATAAATGGTAAAATGAAAAGAATTATAATTCAAGAGGTAAAAAGATATTAAATATGAATCAAAATTTTTAGAATTACGTTTTTAGGTTATTTCAAAAATTTATATCATATCTACTCAATATTTACCAATTGTGGATCGAATTGAAAGTTTAAAAATCGATCAATTTATATTAACTATATATATTTATAAAAATACCCTTTAATAAACATAATAAAAGAGAATCTCCCCAACAACCCAAGGAAAATATAAAAATTTATTTTCCTCTAGTAAACATCAACTTTTACTTCCCCTAGAAGAATATTTCACTATATTAATCTTACTTTCACAATATGTAATCTTATTCCATCAATTTCCATTGAATTTTGTTGTGAAATATCAAAGTTCACTATACGAGTAATAATTATTAATTAATTATTTTCATCTCTATTTTTATATTCCAGTTATAATACTAAAATTACTATGTAATTAAATCATATTTAGTTTTATAATAAAAAATCAATTATATTATTTTAATACAAATTAATCATATATTTCATTTTTTAAGAAAACTAAAGACTTCATTTTTTTTGTTTTATGAACTACCTCTTGAAAGAAGACTGATTTTTAATTTTCCATTACCACTATGATATTTAGAAATTAAAGATGAATAATAAAACATTATGATATAAATATTATCTTCATAATTCATATACAATAAGCCACAAAACTCTTTCCTCGTGTTCTATAAAATATAATTTTCAACTATTGGAACATTTAGAATAAGGCCTCCATCAAATGAGGTATTTTTTAAATTCCATCACTGCCTGTCATATATTTCCATATATATGTAATTTAAGGATTAATATTATATATATTAAAATATTTCTGTTCTTGTGTGAAAAATTTTGGCACAAAATAATTATATGATAATCAAATCATTATCAATAATTCAATCATTTGGAATGACTTTACTAATATGAAAGTGATCTATTATTTATATATAAGAAAATTATATAATTTTTTAATATCTATAATTATATAATATTTTCATATATAACACTAATAATAAAATATGATATTATTTTTATCACACCCTGGAATACGGAATCGGGTACAAATATCTTTTATGTTTTTTACATTACAATTTTGTGTTAGATAAAACATAAGAGATTCTTTTTGGGATTTTGGTGGCTGTATGTGGACATCAAAAAATATTAAACAAAAAATATTTTCCATTGATATCTAACTGAACCCATAAATCCCCATATGTTCAACCATCATATTAGTGGGTTTCTACTATATAAAAACCAAATGTTTTTATGAAATATTTTATTGAAATAATTTTAATGCTTCATTATCTTGAATATCACACAATAGTGAGTTTAAATGGACCACAATATTCCCTAGTATAAAATGATTATGATATCCTAGATGTTATATTAGCGGTAATATGTATAACCAACTTATAAAAATGTATTGGGAATTTATTTCAAGCCATTTAATTATTAAAAATATAAATCAATTAGATATTTGTATTTATTAGTGAATTAATATTAATAATTAAACTAATGAGACATATATGTTATATAATTAATAATATATTTTTGTTATTCATCAAATGGATAGTTATGTCATAAGGTCTAAATAAACTATATTTGATATATAAAAACACATATTTTTCAAAAGGGTAATTTATTTCCATTGAAATGATAACCAATTTTAAATTAATATTTTGACACATTAATAATTTTTATATGACAAAATAATAATTTTCTTTGAAATAAGAAAAAAAATTAACATAGGATGAAATTTTAATATTTCGCTGAGAACTTCTAAATTTTGAGGAATAGTAAAATATAAAATAAATTTTATTTGAAAAAATCTTTTTTCTAGAAATCCTTTTTATGGATAAGTTGTAGTATTTTATGAGTATAAATTTAAAATATAATATATTTCCATCATTAAATATTATTTGTTGAATTATTATTAATTTTACATTGAATTCATATCAAAAACATTTCAATATTTGGAAATGTTTTAGCTTTAAGAATTCATTCTCTCTTTCATACAATGTGATTAATTTTAAATTCATCTCATCAATATATTTTTATTGAATTTTGAATAATGGAAAACCTTTTTTAAATTTTTAGGTCCAAATTATATAAATAGATTAATATTTTTTGAGTAATTATGAATATAAACTTCTATATTTTTTATTAATATTGTAAAAGAGTAAAACATGTAATTAAAGTAAGAATACAATAATAATACTACCCTAAACCTTGTCTTAATCTTATTTTATAAGAAAATTCTAACCATGACAACCCATGTGATGAAAATTTGGCTTTTGTATGCCACTTGGGTGTGATTATGACACATATATCATTTATTTTAAATTAAAGGAAAATATGATATAAACATATTTCTCCTTACTAAAACAATTTTAATATAATGTTATATAGGTGATAACATCAACTATTAATAATCAAGGAAAGATAAAAAAATATTTAATATATCATCGTAATTTATATATAATTATTTATACAATCAATAAGAATATTTAATTTTGACACAGTGACGATGCTGAGATTTCTTTTTTAATGAAAGAATCAAATATAAGATATTATAAATGTTAAAATAAAAATTATTGGACATAATTTATGAAATACATGATTCTTATAGGTGAATATGACATGTTATAATTCAACTAAATGGTTTTTTATGTTATTTAATTTTTTATAATTTATTTAAATTCAATAATATGAATAGTGTAAAAAATTGACATAATTGACGATTTATAAAAATTGTGAATTATTAAAATACTATAAACCCTAAAAATATTTTAAAATCTCAAAATGATAATGATAATTTCTAAATGATCATTAAGTTACCAATTATTTTAAATTGGACCCATATAAGTAAAATGTATATCTTTATAATACATAAATTATTTTCATTATAATTAAAATTAAAAGATTTTAATTAAGGGTAAATCTAAAAGATAATATTTTAAAAAATCAAAACATGTCTAAAAATTTTTAGATGAGAGGAAATAAAACTATTTCAGTCATATATTCGACATAATTCAATTTGGAATAATTATTATTAAAAATATTTATATTAATATAATAATTTATGAATTTCCAAGCATTCCCCTCAACACTATTATATGAGGGCACCGCCTCCCTCACATATTCAATTCAATTTGAGCTTTAATGCTTGGACCTACCCTACACATTCCATTAAAATCATAACTATTTACATTACAGAGGTTCCAATTTTCTTCAAAGGCTAACTCTAGTTCTCTATGAAGAGATTTATAGGATGCACCTTGAGGAAGTGGTATTCTCTTCTAATGATTCTTTCAAAAATATATCTTATTCTAATTCTTATTAATTAGTTGTTGTATTTTAATGTAATAACCTCAATATAATCAAATTCTTATATGTTATTATAATTATTAAACAACTATATTCCTCCTTCTATCCATTATATGAAAAATTATATCACCACAGATGCATATATACATCTTACAGTCTCCATACCTTCGTGTAAACTATTTTCCACCACCACATTAAATGGATGGTTATAATGATGGAAATAATAATATATATTATTATAATAAAATTAAAATTATTCTGAAATATTTTTCGCCATCCACCTCAATACCATTCAACAAAATATTTGAATTACAACATCGTTTTTGCATACATACAACATACTATATCCACGATGTGATGTGATAAATTCGAAATGATCTTTATTAAATAATGATTATATAAATTTACATAATGAATAAATATGGTATATATTATATTAATATAATTTTTAATGATATAAATATGTCCTAAGAAGGAGAACCATAACTTATTTGGCAAGATATGTATAAGAACATAATGTAGTTAATATCCGATTAATGAGTTATAAAGAAATGTTATTAACAAAGTGATGATAATAAGATCATATATGATTTCATAAAATGAATATGATTATAAAATTATTCAATTTATTTATTTAAATGATTATTAAGGTATTTTTAGTGCATAAAAATGATATGAGATCCATGGTATGGGAAAATATTTCAATGTCAGTACTACCAAAGATTGTTTATGTGGATGTATTTACTGGGGTATATTTATCATCCACATCAAAGTTTCATAAATATGTAATATTTTTTTATTGTTCTATATTTTTTAATGTTAATTTTACACATTGGTAAATTTTTATTAAACGGTACGAAAGTAAATTTTTTTCATTATTAAAAATGAGTCACTTTTTGACTATTTCAGAAAATGTATGAGGATAAGGTGTTTTTATCTTATAAAAAATGATCATAATTTTACATTTTCATAATTACTAATTTATTTTAACCTACCTCTACATTTTTTCATGTTATTTTTAAATAAATTATTTTCTTTTAAATTTTTTTTACTTTTGAGAAAGGAAGATGTCTTTGAAGAAGAATGAATATTTTTCTCAAGAATTAATTTTAAATGTTTTATCAAAATTATATTCCATCTATTTGGACATTATTTAAATAAGGTTATGTTTCTATAACTGTTATTATTATTATTTTTTGTTTATGATGGAATGATTTTTAGGATATCCATTTTTTTATATGGATTTTTATGGAATGATGTTTGAGAAACCGATTTTTGTTCCGTGGGTTATGCTATGAAGAATGATTTATGTTTTTGTGGAACACCTAATGATGATTTCATTATGATTTGGGTCATACCTATATCTCCCTACAAATTTGTTTGGTAAAGATTGATGTCTTATTATATATACGTAACATGAAGAACAAGTAAATCTAGTTCCTTAAAACAGGGATGGAATGCCAAGTATTCATGGTACATTAAGGGACCTTGTCCACTATAGTGTTATTGGAAATGTACCTTGGCTAATATTAAATTATTATATTTTCTTATATCTATGACACAAAATATAATTTCTTGTCTTGTAAAATATGAAAATATATTCAATGTTTATTATGAACATTCATGATTTATCTAATGGCATGATATCATGTTCTTTCATATTCAGGGTAAAATTTTCAAATATTATGTTATTTTTTCTTATGAATATGATATTATTGATATCTCCATTGTTTACCCTTACTATGAATCTGAGATCATCCATTCTTGTGTTTCATTTCCTAAGGTCATAAAAAGGGTATTATGTAATATATATAAAAAAGGAGTCTAGTTATGAAGAAATAATAGGGACAAAATGTACATTTTTTATGAACCAAGTTTTATTATTCATAGTTTATATAGACAATATACATATATTGTCCAATCATAGCTAAATTATATTTTCTAATGAATATTATTCAATTTTGAAAAAATATCTATGTATGATATTTATGGTGTGTTATAGTTTTTTGTCAAATGAAATGTATAGTTAGACATTGGAAACTTGGATGAGAAAAACAGAGGAAGAACCTTAAGGATATGACAATTTATAAGTTTCAATACTTTTGGTTTAAAAATGATCATGAATAACCTATGATAAAACCAAAGGATACAAAAATTGAAATTCTATTATAGAATATATAGTTTTCCTATTATGAATATTTATTCCACAATATGCTTCTTGGTTTTAGTCAATGGATGGAACCTGAAGGAACTATGTTAATGGTAATTATGATGGGTTGTGCAATGATTTTATATCAGAGAAAATAAATTTTATGGGAGATTGAATGAAATATATTTTATCCATTCTCACACAACATGCTCTATCTATTGTTCATGCAGGATTTCCAAATGAGGGAAGGATGGAACAACATTCTATTGAGTCCTTTATGATTCATCATCCACCATCTCTCAATGGGTCTTGTGATCCATTAGTGGATGAAGAACTGATTGGTACTACTGAAATTATATTTTTAGTTCTCCAATATTCATAACATGATAATTTCATATTAGTAGTCTATCATTTGGATGTAAAAGGTGATAAATGGTGGAACCTTTTCATAAATATGTGGTAAAGAAATGAAATTGAGTGAATGGAATAAGAAGAGTTCAAGGAATTATTTTTCAATAATTAAATTCCTTGTATTCTTCAAAAAATGATAGATAAGGAGTTTAATTAACTAAATAAAATGGATGATGAATCTTTTGGTTCCTATGATGTTAATTTTACAAGATTTTCGTGTTATACTTTTGGAATGATAATCCAACAAGAGATTAAATTTGATATATTCGTTAGTGGATTAAATCTATGTCCCTAAAGGGCATTATACATAACTAACATCTATAGAAATAAAAAAAAATCATTTGATCAGATCTAAAGGTTATAATAGAGATTTGAGTAACCCATCTCTCTTATGGGTTTGATAAGAAGAGTGAAATGTAATTATTGGGAAAATGTAAAGACCACACTGAAAGGAAGAAGAGTTTTACCATATGCTGAATTTATGGAAATAATCAAAGGGGAAATTGTATTAAAGGGACTATTTCATTTTTTAAGTCTTGAAAATAATTTCATAGTGTAGTTGATTGACGATTTGATGGAAAAAAAATTGTCTAATCATGTGAAAAAAAATATTCTATAGAGAATGAACCTCCTACACATAAAAGTTTATAGGGTTAGGAAATGGAAAAGTATTCTAATCAGTGCCCTAAACCATGTTTTATTGATGATGAAATATATAATATAACACTTAAGTCCAAAGATAATGAAATGTCACATCTGATCACTATCGGTGATGTGATATATCATAATGAAGTGGAGAAAGGTAAAAATACCATCCACTTTAAAGTAGAATTTGTTTTATTTGATTCTAGATCCATCCGCACATTTTTTCGGAATAATTTAATAAGGTTATCACAATATTACCTAAAAATTAGATATTAATTTAGGTGTTACAACTATTTAGGGAATAATATGGACATTAAATGTTTATAACTCATTCCCGGTTGAATTTTGTGGGAAAGTGATTCCTACAAATATTTTGATCCTTCATATTGTGGAATATGATGCGATTCATGTCATTGGTTTAATTTCTCTATAGAGATCTCATGTCAATTTCATAGGAAAAGAGGTAAAATTTCATATTCCATATTAATCTATGATAATCTATCGATTCAAGTATTAATATCACCTTCCTGTATAAATTTCATCCATCTTATGTGTCTTGATTTCTATAAATGAAAGTTATTTATCTCAAATGGATGTGTAGAAAAACATGATTATGAAAACACCCATTATATTGGAGTTTAATGATCTAGTTCTGAAATTATATCCTGGCCATCCACTAAATCATGAAGTTGAGTTTTCAATAGATCTCATATCACGTGTTATGCCTATTTCCAAACAACAGTATAGAATGGGCCCAATTGAGTTTCTAGAATTGAAGAAGCAACTTGAACACAATCTTGATAAGGCATTAATAAAACCTACCGTGTAACCTTGGGGAGCACGTGTTACCTTTGTTAAGATGAAAATGGATTAATGAGAGTCTTTATTGATTATCATGAATATAAGATGTTCATTGTCAATAAAACTACCATCTTCCCCACATTGAGAACATATTCGACCCACTACATAGAGCTGAATACTTTTCTTTGTTTGATCTTCATTCAGGATACAATTAGATAAGGGTAGATAAAATTGATTTACTTAATATTACATTCCTTACAATGTATTGACACTTTGAATTTATAGTTATGACTTTGGTCTTAATAATTCCCCCACTATTTTAATGTGTCTAATGAATAGTGTCTTTATAGACGATCTTGATCAGTTTGTGATAGTATTTATAGGTGATACTCATGCCTATTTGAAGTGAAATGAAGAATATGAAAAAAGCTTTATAATTATACAAAAGACCTTTATAAAGGATTATACAAATTAAAAATTTACTAATTGTGATTTTTGGCTTCATATTGTTTCATTTTTAGGCTGCATAATCTCAAGAGAGGGGTTATATGTAGATCTATAAAAAAAGATGTTTTTAAATGATTTCTGAGACCAAAATGGTAGCTGAGATCCAAATATTTCATGTTTTTACTGGATATTATAGATGTTTTTAGTGATTTCTATCATTTATCTAATACAATAAAAATGTTATCTTGGATACGAGTTAAATTAATGTTGATGGTGCAATGTGAAGAGAATTTCAATGAGATCAAAATATGTTTAGCCAGTGTAGCTATGCTCGCACTTCCTTGTAGTGGAGAATTGTTTTATATCTATATTGATTCATCAGAAACGGGGATGGACTGTGTCATAGTGTAAAATGATATGGTGATAGTTTATGACTCATGAAAATTGACAATCTATGTGAAAAATTACCCAAATCATGATTTATAGTTTTCTGTTGTAATATTTTCATTAAATATATGTAGGCATTTTCATTATGGTAAAATGTCTTATATTTATATTAATCAAGAGAAATTAAAGTATATTTTCGTAAAAATGGAGTAGAATATTCATGAAATATAATGGTTTAATTTTATTAATGATTACAACTATACAACACATTACCAACCTGGGAAATAAAAAATGGTGGCAGAAGTTTTGAGTCAAAAGGACCATACCACCCTATCCAAGATGAGGATCACAAATATCTAATATTTATGTATTTGTGGATGGATCTATAATTTTTAATGGAAGTGGAAAAAGATTATATTTCTCACATATATGTTCAACTAACTTTACTACTAAATATTACAGGGGGAAAATTGAAGATGTCGTGCTACAATATAAGGTGAGAAATGTTCCTGAATTAATCCTTGATTGTGATTGAATAATAAGGTTAGGGAATTGGGTTTTTATTGCTCCCATAAAATAATTAAATATACTTATATTGGATGAGGCTCGTAGTTTGTGATTATATATTCACCTTAGAAGCACAATGATATACAATGACCTGAAAGATTATTTCTGGTGGGATGGAATGAAATTAGATTTTTCCGAGTATGTCTATTGGTGCTTCAATTTCCCACTGGTTAAAGATGAGATATAGATTTCTAATATGATGGTTCAAATATTACACATACTATAATTGATATGGGAAAACATCAAAATAGGCTTTTTTTTCCTGACATCCCAAAAAAGCCAAAGGAAATAATGATATATGGGTTATAATTGATCGACTGACAAATGTCAGCACACATAATTGATATTATATAGGATATAACACTTGATCATATTTCTAGGATATATTTAATGGAAGTGTTAAGATATAATGGAGTAACTATTTTCATTATATCTGATTGGGATCTGAGTTTTACCTCATAGTTATAGTGAATTTATCAACAGGATTTGGATACAAAGTCACATTTCAGCTCTTCTTATCATCCTCAGATAGAAATTCAGTCTTTTAGGACAATTAAAACTCTGAAATACATGTTGGAAGCTTTATCAATGTATTTAAAGGAAGTATGGGGTCAATATCTACCTTTGGGGTAAATTTCTTACAGCGATATCTTTCACTCTAGTATTCAAATGGCTCCTTATTAACCCCTCAATGGAATGAAGTGAGGAACTGCATCTTTCTTGGATGAAGTTGGGGAAAAAAGATATTAGGACTTATCCTTTTTGATGAAATTGAATAAATGGTTAGATATATTCAACAAAACATAAGATCATCTGAAATTAGAGAAAAAAATAATGTTAAAAACTGATAATAATACCAAGAGATTGAAGTGGGTGACCAAGTGTTTCTAAAAATATTTCCTTGGAAGAGAGTAAAAAGATTTTCAAATAATATAAAGATTAACCCTAGGTATATTGGTACTTCTGAAATTCTAGATCATTTTGGGAAGATAGATTTATAATTAGAACATCCATTAAATCTCTCTCAAATTCATGATTTTTTAATGTATCTCTTCTGAGAACGTACAAACATGATCATTCACATGTACTAACCTTTGATGGTGTACCACTGTATAACGAGCTTTCTTAATAAGAACAACTAATCGAGATTTTAAATCAATGAAAATTCTATTGATAAAACAAGACCACTCAATTAGATAATTTTTTATGGAGGAACCAAAAAATTTAGGAAGCTACGTGGAATCTTCAAGATATGGTGTATTAGAGTGGTCCTCATCTATATGATTCCAAGTGATGAATTTAGAGGATAAAATTTAGTTTAAGGTGGGTAGAACATAAAACATAAATGTTTTATATAATATTTTCATTAAATAATTTGAATTAAAAATTATATTTCATTTCATACAATACTGATTTAAAAAAACCATGATATTCCCTTATTCTAAAATTACCAATATTGCATAATCGTTAGGTTAGGAGGAATAATTATAACTAAATTATGAAAATGTATTCTGTATTCATTGGCTGCCAATTATTTATGGAAAATATAATTGAATTAAAAATTTATATTTTTGAGTGAATTACTATGAATAATTAAATTAATGTGATAGATATTTTATTTAATTAATAATTTATTTTTTATATTCAAACAATTTATATTTTATTCAAATGGTGTGAATAAATCCTATTGGATGTATAAAAACCTTTATTTTTGAAAAAGGAAATTTTATTCCTCTAAAATTCAAAACCATTATAAATTATGATTTTTAAACATTAATAATTTTTATACGAAAACATAAATATATAATTTGGATTTTAAATATAAATTTTTTTGATGAAATGTTAATGTTTTTTGGAAAACATTAAAATTTTGATGAATAGTAAAAAAATACACTAAATTTTAATTGAAATCAACACATTTCTTCAAAATAATTTATATGGTTAAATTATAATATTTAATGGTTTTAAAGTAAAAATTGAATATACTATAATCATTCAATATAATGTAGGTCATTATCATTAATTTTACATTGAATTCAGATTTAAAAACATTTCAATCATTAACAATGTTGTAGATTTTAAAATTTGTTCTTTCTTTTAGAAAAAGAAATTAATATTAATTTAATTACTATAAATAATTTGTTTTTAATTTTGATAAATGGACTCCATAATTTGAATCATTAGGACTAAATTATAAAAATATAATTATTTAATTTTGGTGCATTATGAATAGTAACTTTTGTAATTTTTATTAATACGATAAAAGGGTAAAACAGGTAGTAAAGGGTAAGAATACTATTATAAAAATACCATAATACCTATCCTAAATTTATTTGAAGTTATATGTCTGACAAAGACAACCATTTGGACTATTATATGTTCTTTTGAGGCCACATGGCTGTGATTATGACACTTAAAATGTTTAATTTAATGTAAAGGAAAATGGTTTATAAACATATATCTTCTTACGAAAAATTATTATTGGGTTATATAAGTGATCTATATAAATATAAATTTTAATTATAAATATAAATTTATTTAATACATCATGGTACATTATTTAAAAATTTTATATATAAATAAATAAATTTAATTATGACACAATGATGATGAAGTGCTTGTATTTTTAATGAAGGAATCAAATAAATGACAATATAAATATTCTAATAAAAATATACGACATAATTTCTAACATCCATAACTTTACAATGATAATATACCTTGTTTTAAGATAATTAAATGGTTTGGTTCGAAGTTATATATCTATTTAGATTTTATTTAATCTCAATAAAATGATTAGTGTAAAAAATGGCATAACTGATATTTTTAAAAAATAGTAAATTGTTAAATTATTTAAAAACCCTTAAAATTATTTAAATTCAAAAAGAGATTATGATAAGGTATAAAAGTTCATTAATTTTACAATTATGGGAAAATTAATCCATATAAGTAAAATTTATAGACTATTAATACATAAAATGTTATTTCCACAATAAAATTAAAAGAGAATAATTAATTGTAAACCGAACGATAAGATTAAAAATAAATTCAATACATGTCTGAAAATTATAAAATGTGATTATTTTGAAAAATTATCATCTTATATTATACATATTTAAATTTGGACTCATTTGGATTAAAACAACTTGTTTACATTAATTTAATATTTTAAGAATTTCGAATGGTTCCCTCACCTATACTATAAAAGGGAACCTCCACCCTCACCTATTTACTTCAATTTGATCCTTAAAGCTTAGAAATACCCTTACATATATCATAATAAACCTACTTATTAACATTATAGTGGTTATTGTAATCTTTAAAGTCAAACTCTTGTTCTATATGAATATATTTATAAGAAGCACATCATGGAAGAGGTAATCACTTCTACTGAATCATTCAAACTTCTATTATCTTCCACGTACTCCCCATTTTTTGTTTCATTATAAATTAATAACAACGATATAAATCATATAATTATATGTTATTATAATTATGAGCCAATTATATTCCACAATCTATCCATCCTATGAAAAACAAAATCACCACATGTGCCTGCATACGACTTAGCATCTCTAAACCATAGTGTAATATCTTTCTTACAACCACCATAAGCAGATTGCAATAATGATGGAAATAATAACTATATATTATTATTATAACATTATACTGATTATTAAATATAATAAACTATACACTTCAATACAATTCAATAATTATGGTAATGATATCATCGCTTGTACGTAAGTACATCCTATCGTCTCCACGATTCGATGTGATTCATTCTACATGATCTTCATTAAAATCATGATTACATAAATGTTTAGAATGATTAGATATGGTATATATTCTGTTAATATCTTTTTTAATGATATAAATTAGAACTAAGAAGGATAAAAAATCTTATTTGACAAAACATGCATAAGTACATAAAGGTGTTAATATCCGAATAACAAGTAACAATGAAAGGTTATTAACAAACATATGTTAATATAAACATATAAGTTATAATAAAAATGAATATGATTAGGATATAATTTAATTAACTTATTTAAATAATTACACATTAGGTTCAAAAACATATGAATGATATTATACTTATGGTATGGATAATTTTGTAATCTCAGTATTATCTGAGATTGTTTTTTTGTAAGTATTTACTGGGGTATATTTATCATCCAAATCCATGATTCCCAAACATGTAATATAATTTTTATTATAAAATAATTTATTAAAGTAAATTTTTCTGATTTTCAAATATTTATTAAATGTTATAAAAGGTATCTTTTTATGTTATTTGATTCGAGTTACTTTTTGAATTTTCTAGCAGAAGTGCGAAGATAACATGTTATTTAAATTATACGACATGATTGTATTTTTACATTTTTATAAAGACTTATTTCCATAAATATTACTCTATAAGATTTCATGAAATATTAAATTAAAATATTTTAATTTAAAATTGGGTTCCAATTTTAGAAAAGAATATTCATTTGAAGAAGAAATGATATTTTCCTCAAGAATTAATTTTTCATGTTTTATCAAAATTATTTTCCAGCTATGAAGGAATTATTTAAATAGGGTTATGTTTATATACCTATTATTACCATGATTTTATTATTATTATAAAGGAATTATTTTTATGACGCCCATTTATTTTATATGGATAATAATGGAATGGTGATTAAGAAACCAATTTTTGTTATATGTGTCATTCGATGAGGAATGAGTTATATTTTTATGGAACATATTAGAATGATTTCATTATTTGATGAGTGGGACCTATATCTCCCTCAAATTAAATGGGTAAATATTTATACATCATGTCATTTACATGACTGTAATGACAAGTAAATCGGGTTTAGTAATACAGGGCTAGTGTAGAGACCCGAAGCCTGACGTACATGGACATTACATTACTTTTTCGGAATACTTAGTACATAACAAAAACACACACAAGGATCGTAATAGTTTAGTGTCTTTGGAAACTCGGAATATTATCTTCTAATCATCGTGAATGATCTTCAACATCTCTCACAAGGATCTTCCCTTTTTTTACCTAAAACCTTTATTTATATCCTGGGGAAAAGAAAACATAAAAGGGTGAGATATAATGCTCAGTAAGGGTAAACAAAAGAAATATCAATCACATCATATTCATAAGAACATAACATTTTGGAAATCTTAACCTGAAAAAGAAAGCATAATTTAATAACATGGGATAAATCATAGTAGTGAAATGAAATCCCAATAATCATAAAATACAACATGAAACTTTGTGGAATACACATATAATCATAGAGAATCATTTCTTGTTAGTCAAGACTCATTTCCAAGACTATTTTAGTGGACAAAGTCCATTTCTGAACCGAGTTCACTCCTCGTTTCAGTCCTGTTTCACTGAACCAGTTTAACCAGTCGTTCCAACCATGTCTATCTCATGTGATATAAAATCATTACCCAAGGCATTGGAGGGAGAAATAGGTCCCACCCATCTAATAATGAAACCATTCTTATGTTTTCCACAAAATCATATACCATACATCATAGCATAACCCATGTAATAAAAATGGGAAACTTAAAAATCGTGACATCATAAAAAAATTCATATAATATAAATGAATTCATAAAAATAATTCCTCCACAACATATTCAAATCAATTTAATAATAGGAATAAAAACAGAACCCTTTATTATCTTAGATGGAAAATAATTTTGATAAAACACTTGAAATCCATTCTTGAGGAAAATATCCATTCTACTTCAAAAACATTTTCCTTTCTTAACATGTCATACAATTTTAAACTAAAAGAAGTTCATTAAAAATAAACTTGAAAACATGTAAATTAAGCTTCATGGAAATAATTTTTTTAAAAATCAATTCATGTCGTATAAGTTAAAAAAAATTCTTCCCGTACATTTGTCGGAAAAGTGAAAAAGTACCTCGTACGAAAAATGATAAATGATTCCATTCATATCTTTTACTAAAAACTCACTGAATGGTAAAAATGGATATAAACTATTGTAGAAGGAAATAAATATTACATATTGAGGAAACATGGATTTGGATGATAAAATACACCCCAGTAAATGCCAAAGTGTGAACAATCTCGGATAAAATGAGATTGTGATATTTTCCCTTACCTTTGGCCCGATTTCTTCATAATTGTCCAAACCTCCTATATAATGATTTAAATAATGTTATTGACTTATTAAAGAATCATAATTATTGTTATGATATCATATATGGTCATATTCTTAGCTTCTTATTATTAATATTTCATTACTACTTGTTATTTGGGTGTTTAATACTTTTTGTTCTTATGCGTGTTTTGTCGAATAAACTATTATTCTTCTCTGTAGGTTATAGATACCTCATTTCTAGAATGGTATTAGTGTAATATATATCATTCTCATTCATTCAATTCATTTATATAATCATTATGCAATGAATATCATGTAGAACGATTCGCATCACATCGTGTAGAAGGTATTCCGTACGTATGCACGAGTGATGATATTGTTCCTATGTTCGTGGAATTGTATTGGAGTGTATGTATACTATTTAATAATCAATAAAACTTTATAATAGTCATATATAGTCATTATTTACACCATTATACCCATCCAAGTAAGGTGGTGGGGGAAAATAGATTACACCACGGCGTGGAGACGGTATTCCGTACGTAAGCACGCGTGGTGATTTCTTTTTCCTTAGGATGGATAGATGGTGAAATAGGGTTGTTTCATACTTATAATAACATATCAGTATATGAGTGATACTGATGTTATTACTTCATAGTGAAACAACTAAATAAGAAGATGTGGAAGAAGAAATAAAGATAAAAGAATCGGTAACAGAAATTACCTCTTCTTTGAAGTGCCTCTTTGAGACCTCCTCTTAGGGCACTAACATTGGGATTTGTGTAAGACCATAACCTCTAGGATGTTTCTAGGGAAGTGGAGAAGAGAATTTTTCAGAGTTTGGCCGAGCATGAAGGCTCAATGTGTTGTGAGGAAGAGAGGGAGGGGGTGCCCTTTTACAAGGGAGTAGAGGGGCACTATTGGAATAACAAAATATATTATTTTATTATAAAGCCAAATTCGGTTTTAAATAGCTCAAAATTGATTTATTTCAAAGATACGGTGTGTATGGGTCGAAATCCTCTCATCCAATAGAATTTAGGCAAGTTTAGGTTCCTATTGTAACCTTATCATTTATATTTAACTTTAAGTTAGATAATTTTACTTTTACCGTGTCTTCTTGTTTTCTTACACTATAAGGTTAATAAGATTACTATATCAAGACAAGAGAACCCCATGTTGTTTATTATTAATATATATGTCATTATCTATGTCATTTGGCATAAACTTAGATTTTTAGGAATAAAATAACAATTAATAAAATAATATTTGTTTTAAAAACTATTTTATGTCAATTTTGACACTATTTAGTAATTGATTTTTGTGGAACTCATAACAGATTGATTAGTTAGAAAAAGTTAACTAAATCAATAATAACATGTCATATTAACATATTAAATTATTTTAATTCATAAAAAGTCTTAAATAACATTTATTTGGGTATTTATAACATCAATTATGTCAATATTTCATTAATAAGACAATTACTGCATCATCATTGTGTCATAATAAATGATAATTATTTAATCCTTAAAAATACTAAATAAATTCATATGAGGTAGATAATTGTATTATAATTCTGTAGACTATTCATGTTCTATGTTTCATGAATGTCATAACTAAATTAAAATTATTATACTTATAAGATTTAAAAAAGTGACATGTTGTCACATTCTTTGGTTTTAATAATAATTAAATTATTTTTATGGAAAAAAGTCCATTAAATGGTCTAATCCGACCCTTAGGTAATATGGGTCAACTTTTAGTCATCCAATAAGATTTTTACATTTTCTAGGGTAATTTTATAATATTATATTTACCCTTAATTACCCGATTTACCTTTAATTATGGTAAATAAAATTTACCATAGTTACTATTCACAATTCCCAAAAATAAAAAGTAGCTTATTAACATAATATGGATCCACTGAATCCAAATATGGAATCCATTTTCCAAATTCAATACACAATAGTTGATGAAATTAAATTAAAATTAATCCTGTTGTCTAAAGAAAACGGGTTTTTCTTTAAAACATTGCAAAAGATTGAATTTATTTATCCTAAGAATTCAAGGTAGAATCAATGATAATGACATACATTATATTAAATGGTAAAAATACATTCTATTTAAACATTAAAACCATTAAATATTATAATTTAACCATATAAATTATTGCGATGAAAAAAAGTTGTTTTTAATTAAAATATAGCGTGTTTTTACTATTCATCAAAATATGAAAGTCACTAGAATAATTTGAAAAATTTATCCAAAGTGAATTTTTATTTCATCATTCCAAATAAGAATTTTATTTTGTCAAATTGAACTTATAATCATGTCAAAAACTAGATTTAATGTGGGTGCGCCATCAAAAGGCGACAAAACTGCATTTTTTTAAAAATATTTATTTTACCCAAAACATTTATTTTGTTCTTATAAAATGTTTTAAAAAATGTGTAAGAAGAATAATAATGTTATAAGATTCAAAATTTATTTAATACTATTCATAATGGCTAGTTCATAATAATATTTTAATAATATATCGTTGTTTAGTAAAACCCGGTATTGCGTACAACACACGCTATCGAGGAAGGTCGTGATTGTGTGTAATGCAAGCCAAGTCAGGGTTGCGTGCTGTGCAAGAATCCTTCATTGTTTCTTATAACATAATCCAAAAATATTTTATTTATACATTGAATATATATATATATATATACTCAATGTTTCATAGAATAACTATTATCAAAATAGTGTGTAACACGATCCAAGAATAGTGTTGCGTATACTGCAAGCTAATACGGTGTTGAGTATAGCGCAAGGTAATCATGGTGTAGCATACAACAAAAGACATTAATGAAATTAAAAGAATATTTTTCTTAAAATATCGATGTGTTACATTCTACCACCCTTAAAATGAATTTCTCCCTCAAAATTCGTCGGGGTTATAAATGGTTTACTACTCAAAAGTTTGTTTAATAGAAACCCACATCGTAAAAAGGAATACCAAAACATGGATTTAAAAAACTAAAGTATGAAATGTAACGGTTACCCAAATTAACTCATCATTGGGTTTCCACGTAGGAGAACATTGGTGAAAATATGGATATGGAAGAAAAATCTAACCATCATGTTCTGATGGAGAGTGGTAGAGAACATGGCTATGAAAAAGCCAAAAATCACAAAGCTATTGATTTGTGATGATCTAAGGTACTATCTGATTCATTGGATATAAGGGAACTAGGACAACATTTTTTTGGATTTCAAGATCATTTACCTAAAGTTGATGAAATAGGAATTAGAAGAAATACTTTCATGATTTTGGTATAGTCTCACCGTTAGTCGTTCTGTGGACAATTTCCACTTAATCTCTTAAAGAAATGATGTTGAATTTGTCATTCGTGATGTGTTAGCAGATCATGTGATAGAATGAGGGGTCATTCCATCTGTCTCAAACAAAAGGTTAGAAAAGTTATAAAAAATGTAAGTCCATCTATAGTGAGATTAATCATATATGGTTCCTAAAATGGACTTATACTTCTTATATTATACTACTTAATATAATAAAAATAGTTTCTACTTAAACAGGGACTTCTTGTAGGCCAGTGGTAGGCGATAAAGGCCAGTCGTACTTCGGTCATGGGTTCGATTCCCATAGCCATGCCCGACGTGATGGGTTGTAACCCGTCCTGCAGGATGTCCTTTTTCTAAAACTATATTAATATAACATCCCATCAATAATATCGAAAAAACTTATATCCTTAAACAATACTAACTTATGTCCAACATAATCCTTTCCAATCCTTAGGCTTATCCATAATACTGCAGTACACTCTCATAATATAGTGAAAACGATTACCATAGATTTAATACCAGCATTGATCCCCATATATCATAAGATATGTCTTTTTGGTCACATTCAAAACATTAAAAGGCCTTAATCATGTATTCTCTTGAATACTGACTGAACCTTAGTGAAAACATGAATGCACTTAAAAGTTAACACTTTCCACAAACCAAAATCCTCAAAATTCTATATACTCAAACCATGATATCACTTAGTCCTTATATCAATCATGAGATCATGAATACTATCAAACATATTAGATTATTTTTATCCCTTCATTATGTGCACATCATCTGCTTTCCAAAAATATTTCAATCACTTTTCATGGTTACCGATTCCATAAAATTATTGAAAACCACAATAGACCAAAACATAAATATTCCCATATTCCACGATACCATATACAAAATTATTCAAGAATCCCATTACATAAACACTTAATCATTCCACCACATCATTGTCATATTCAAAATCTCCAATGGTGATCGCATGTGACTTCCCTTTGTCCTTTGCCTTAAGTGGTTGCTCATGTCGATCATCACTAACCCTTGGATTAGGGCATTTATTAGCATAATTCCCCATTTAATTTCACTTGAAGCATTGAAGTGAAGTAGGTTCATTCTGTGTATCCCTTCATTTGTTTGCATCATTAGGCATATTCTTCCCATCATTGCGTCATTCAAATGCCTGATGACCTTCCTTTCCAAATTTGAAACATTTACTTGTCCCTCTAAGACAATCTCCACCATGCTTCTTTCCACACTTTGAGCATAAGGAAACATTCATCTTCTTTTCTCTATTATTCTGAGATTTCTCCTTGAACTCCATCTTTTGTTTCTTATTAAAACTATGAGATGGATAAGTAACACCAACTTCCATTTCTACCGTGATATCACAACACACAATTTCTTCATAGCTACTGAGGTCTCTTATAGCTAATGCCCTTCGAAGACTTGGTTTTAAGCCACTAAAGAATCGATCAACTTTACTTTCATGTTGGATGATAAAGCCAGATGTATACCTATCAATCCTTGTAAAATTCACTTCGTATATACCAACAGATACATCATCCTTTTTCTTTAGTTCAAGAAACTCCTTCTCCATCTTTGTTCGAAGAATACGAGGGAAGTAATTAATGAAAAATAATTTCTTGAACTCGTCCCTTTCCATGGACTCAATTTCATCTCTTGGCCTCGTATTCTTGGTAAGATTACACCATCAATCATCTTCACCTTCTAAATGATATACTGCTAAGATGACATTATCATGTTCAGAACATTGAAGAACTGAAAATATCTTTTCAGTGGTAATGATCCATTGTTCAGAAACAAGTGGATCAGAAGTCCCACTAAAAGAATGTGGACGTTGCCTCATGAAGGACTCAATAGAATATTTTTCCCTTCACTGCTCATTTGGAAGTCCAGAATGATTCATAGCTTGTGTAAGTATAGCAATAAGATTTTTCACTCCATCTCCCAGAACATTTTTTTTTCGGGAGGACAATCATTGCATTGTCCATTATATTGATCAACACAGTTCCTTCGGGTTCCAGCCATTATCTAAATCCCAAAAAGAATAGTGTGAGAGGAAAAAATCATGCTAGGGAAAATAATATAATAAAGGGGGAGTACCTTCAATATCTAACATCTTGGGTTACCATAATTCTATTACTATAACCAATGCTTATACTTGACCTTAGGGACATCCCTAGACATACCTTATATATATCTCTAGGGATCTCACTAATGTTCTCACATCCTAGTTTCCAAAGGATGACTAAAACTTTCCTCTGATACCAACTGTAGAGACCCAAAGCCTGACGTACATAGACATTACATTACATTTGAGTAATACATAGTACATAACAAAAACACACACACAAGGATCGTAATAGTTTAGTTTCTTTGGAAACTCAGAATATAATCTTCTAATCGAGGTGAAATATCTTTAACATCTCCCCTAAAGATCTTACCTTTTGAGAACCTAAAAAATTTATTTATATCCTGGGGAAAAGAAAACATAAAAGGGTGAGCTCTAATGCTCAGTAAGGGTAAATAAAAGAATATCAATCACATCATATTCATAAGGACATAACATTTTGGAAATCATAACCTGAAAAAGAGAGAATAATTTTATAACAGGGGATAAATCATAGTAGTGAAATGAAATCCCAATAATCATAAATTACAACATGAAACTTTGTAGCATAAACACATAATCATAGAGAATCATTTCTTGTTAGTCAGGACTCATTGACAAGACTATCTTAGTGGACAAAGTCCATTTCTGAACCGTGTTCACCCCTCGTTTCAATCCTGTTTCACTGAACCGGTTTAACCTGTCGTTCCATCCATGTCTATCTCATGAGATATAAAATCTTTACCCAATGCATTGGAGGGAGATATATGTCCCACCCATCTTATAATGATACCATTCTTATGTGTGCCACAAAATCATAAACCATACATCATAACATAACCCATGTAGTAAAAATGGGAATCTTAAACAACATGACATCATAAAACAATTCATATAATATAAAGGAATTCACAAAAATAATTCCATCAAAACATAATCAAATCAATGTAATAATAGTGATAAAAACAGAACCCTCTATTATCTTAGATGGAAAATAATTTTGATAAAACACTTGAACTCCATTATTGAAGAAAATATCCTTTCTACGTCAAAATTTTTTTCCTTTCTTAACATGTCATAAAATTTTAAACTAAAAGAAGTTGATTAAAAATAAACTTGAAAACTTGAAAAGTAAGCTTCTTGGAAATAATTTTTTTAAAAAATCCATTCATGCTGTATAAGTTAAAAAACATGATTCCCGTACTTTTGTCGGAAAAGACAAAAAGTACCTCGTACGAAAAATGACAAATGATTCATTTCATATATTTTACAAAAAACTCACCAAAGGGTAAAAATTGATATAAACTATTGTAGAAGGATATAAATATTACATATTGAGGAAATATGTATGTGGATGATAAAATACACCCTAGTAAATACCAAAGTGTAAATAATCTCAGATAAAATGAGATTGTGATATTTTCCCTTACCTTAGGTCCGATTTACTTCGTATGTGTCCGAAACTCATGTATAATGATTTAAATATTGCTATTGACTTATTACAGAATCATAATTATTGTTATGATATCATATATGGTCATATTCTTAGATTTTTATTACTAATATTTCATTACTAATTGTTATTTGGGTGTTTATTACTTTTTGTTCTTATGCGTGTCTTGTCGAATAAATTCTTATTCTTCTCTTTAGGTTATAGATACCTCATTTCCAGAATGGTATTAGTTTAATATATATCATTTTAATTAATTAAATTCATTTATATAATAATTAAGCAATGAAGATCATGTAGAACGAGTCGGATCACATCGTGAAGACGGTATTCCGTACGTAGGCACGAGTGATGATATCGTTCCTATGATCATAGAATTGTATTGGAGTGTATGTATACTATTTAATAATAAATATCACTTTATAAAAGTCATATGTAGTAATTATTTACACCATTATACCCATCCAAGTAAGGTGGTGGTGGAAAATAGATTACACCACGGCGTGGAGACAGTATTCCGTACGCACGCACGCGCGGTGATTTATTTTTTCGTAGGATGGATAGATGGTGAAATAGGGCTGTTTCATCTTTATAATGACATATAAGTATATGAGTGATACTGATGTTATTACTTCATAATGAAACAACTAAATAAGAAGAAGTGGAAGAAGAAATAAAGATGAATGAATCGGTAACAGAAATTACCTCTTCTTTGAAGCGCCTCTTTGAGACCTCCACTTAGGGAACTAAAATTTCTCTTTGAAGAAGACCATAACCTCTAGGATGTTTCTAAGGAAGTGGAGAAGAGAATTTGGCAGAGTTTGGCCGAGCTTGAAGGCTCAAAGTGTTTTGAGGAATAGAGGGAGGGGGTTCCCTTTTATAAGGGAGGAGAGGGGCACCTTTGGAATAACTAAAAATATTATTTTATTATAAAGCCAAATTCGGTTTTAAATATCTACATATTGATTTATTTAGAATATAAGGTGGGGATGGGTCGAAATAATCTCATCCAATAGAATTTAGACAAGTTTAGGTTCCTATTTTAACCTTATCATTTATATTTAACTTTAAGTTAGATAATTTTACTTTTACCGTGTCTTCTTGTTTTCTTACACTATAAGGTTAATAAAAATACTATATCAAGCCAAAAGAACCCCAATTTGTTTATTATTAATATATATATATAACCATTTCTAAGTCTTTTGGCCGAACCTTATATTTTTAGGAATAAAATAACAATTAATAATATAATATTTGTTTAGAAAACTATTTTATGTCAATTTTGACACTATTTAGAAATTGATTTTTGTGAAACTCATAACAGATTTATTAGTTATAACAAACTTAATGAAATCAATAATAACATTTCCTATTAAAATATAAAATTATTTTAATTCATAAAAAGTCTTAAATTACATTTATTTGGGTATTTATAACATCAATTATGTCAATATTTCATTAATAAGACAATTACTACATCATCTTTGTGTCATAAAAAATGATAATTATTTAATCCCTAAATATTATAAATAAATTCCTATGATGTAGATAATTGTATTAGATTTCTGTAGACTATTCATTTTCTATGTTTCATGATTATTATAACTATATTAAAATTATTATACTTCTATGATTTTAGAAAGTGGCATGTTGTCACATTCTTTGGTTTAAATAGTAATTATATTATTTTCATGGAAGAAAGTCCATTAAATGAATCTAATCAGACCCTTAGTTGATATGGGTCGACTTTTAGTCATCCAATAAGATTTTGACATGTTTTAGGGTAATTTTATAAATTTATATTTACCCTTAATTACCTTATTTACCTTTAATTATGGTAAATAAAATTTAACATAGTTACTATTCATAATTCCCAAAAATAAAAAGTAGCTTATTAAAAAAATTTGGATCCACTGATTCCAAATATGGAATCCATTTTTCCAAATTCAATACATAAAAGTTGCAGAACTTAAATTAAAATTAATCCCGTTGTCGAAAGAAAACGGGTTTTTCTTTAAAACATTGCAAAAGATTGAATTGATTTATCCGACGAATTCAAGGTAGAATCAATGCTAATGACATACATTATATTAAATGTTAAAAATATATTCTATTTATACTTTAAAACCATTCAATATTATAATTTGACCATATAATGTATTGTGATGAAAAAAGTTGTTTTTAATAATATATATCGTGTTTTTACTATTCATCAAAATATGAAAGTTACCAGAATAATATGAAAAATTTATCCAAAGTAAATTTTTATTTCATAATTCCAAAGCAGAATTTTATTTTGTAAAATTTAACTTATAAACATGTAAAAAACTAGATTTAATGTGGGTGCGCCATCAAAAGGCGGCAAAACTGCATTTTTTGGAAAATACTTATTTTACCTGAAATTTTTATTTTGTTCTTATACAATGTTTTAGAAAATGTGTAAGATTAATAATAATGTTATAAGATTCAAAATTTAGTTTATACTATTCATAACCGCTAGTTCATAATAATAGTAGAATAATATATCATCGTTTAGTAAAACACGATATTGCGTACAACAAATGGTATCGAGGAAGGTCGTGATTGCGTGTAATTCAAGCCAAGTCAGGGTTGTGTGCTGTGCAGGAATCCTTCATTGTTTCATATAACATAATCCAAAAATATTTAATTTATACATTGAATATATATATATATATATAGTCAATGTTGCGTAGAATAACTATTATTCTAATTGTGTGTAACACGATCCAAGAATAGTGTTGCGTATACTACAAGCTAATACGGTGTTGCGTATAGCGCAAGGTAATCTTGGTGTAGCATACAACACATGAAATTAATGAAATTAAAATAATATTTTTCATAAAATCTTGGGGTGTTACAGCTAGAACAACAAGTAAACCTGGTATAGTAATGGATACTATCCAATATGATGGTCCTGGAAATGAGCCTTAGCAAATAGGAAATGATTCCTTATTTCTGTGTGTATGCCACAAAATATCATGTCTTTTTTACTAATTTTTGGATTATATTTATTGATTCTTATGAAAATTCTTGATGTGTCCCATGGAATGATATCATGATATTTCATATAAATGATAAGATTTTCAAATGTTATGTTTTTTTGACTTTTGATTATTATATGATTGAAATCACCCTTATTTAACCTTAATGAGAATATTACCTCACCCTTTCAATTGTTACTTTTCCCCAAGTCATGAATATGGGTATTATGTATGATATCTCATAAAAGGAGTCTGGTTATGAAGAAATAAATTAGAGACAATGTATATGTTTTATGAACTAGGTTATTTGTATCCTAGTTACTAAAGACACCATACATATAAGATATTTTCATGAATTTAGTATGTTTATTCATTATCATTATTTTATTTTTAATGTAATATCAATGTTTTTAATTCATGGAATAGTTTTCACTAGTCTACCGATAGATGTCATGTATGTTTAGTCATTATACCTATACATAATTTCATAGAAATGATTCCCTTATTTATATTATTTAGTAAGGGGATACATTTTTATTTTTCTAGAAATTGATCTATATCCCCTATAATCTTCCACATACAACCCTAATTTATTTTTTATCAAATTAGGAGCTACATTGTGATTATTATTGAAAAATACATGTCACACCACAACCTTGGATACTCCTTCCTTTTATTATTTACCCGAAGTTGGATCTTTTAGTTGAGGTTTCAGTTGAGTTCCTATCAAAAGCCCTTGTTTTTTTGTGTTTTTGGTTTCCCTTTATACCAATGATTGGTTACTATTATTTGTAATGAGATAAATTTTCATGATAGTGATTTTTGGACACACATGGTGTCACTACTTGGTGTTTAAATCATTTAGGATTATTGGGTTGACTTCCCTATTGTTTGGGATGTATTTTGAGTGTTTTCGAAAACGTTTTAGGGTTACATGGTTTATGCACGGTTTTCCCAAACTGTGATACCTAACCCTGAAATGTTGCAAAAGTTTTCTAGTAGCTCTTGCGTGGTTTGTACACGATTTACAAAACCCTGCAACAAAACCCTGTAATTACTTATAGGATTTATAACATTTGACCTAGGGATCTGTTTGGGGTGAATCAACCTCATAAATGAATCCCTACATGTTGGGAATTGACCAGAGGTGACTCCCCATTCCCCCTTCTTCATTTTGGACCACTATTGTGGAGATTTATCAAAAAAGGGTGTGTAGTTGGTCTATAAGGGTCAGATCTCTCTTATCTAAATGTTTTATTCCATTCACACACTGGCAAGGTAGGTGTTTCCATATTTTTCCAATCTGAAGCACTCCATGGGGATGTTTCTATTTTCATTTAATTTTAAAATATATCTATAATCACATTTATAAAAATGTCTTTATATGAAAGTTGATTTTGTGTTTTTATAATTTACTACAAATAGTTTTTCAAATGTATTTGTCTGAAATGCCTAGGTTTATTGCACATAGGTGTATTGTTTAAAATTACACTTCTCACTTAATGATTATTTTATGATTTTTATGAATTTTTTAGCCTTGATTTCGATGTGATGGTTATTTATTGTTTGTGAACATTAATTTTTTTATATATATGTAATGTTTTAGCATGTTAAAATTGTTAATTTTGTTTTAAAATGGGTTTGATGGTAAAAAGGGGTTTGTTTTACGTTCCTTAATTAGTGTGGATGGTTGGATGTGGTTTTAAAGAAAATGATGGGTTGTGTTTAAATATTTTTTTGGTGTTCTCATTGAAATTTGGTGTACTATTAGACGATGTCACATCCATGCATGCACTAGACTCACACATGTTTGACCCCTCAAATGAAGTTGGTGTTTTAAACTAGTGTTTCATAAATTATTTACTTCCTAAATGGTTCTTGTTTTGTAAATAATGTTGTATCGATTGTGTGGTTTCTAAATGTGGATTGAAATAAAATATAATGGGTTTATTCACATTTTTATTTTGGTCAATGTGTTTTATAACTTATTTGGCATGAGGGTTTGTTAATCATTTCACAATTGAAGATGATTTTAGAAATGTTTTGGAAATGTTTTTTGTAAATTCATCTTTTTGTGTAAACATAATGGCCACTATGGAATGTTTCTATAGTTTCATGTTTTTTCTAAATTGTGGAATGTATTATTTAGAATATTATTTGGGGAGTGGTGTTCCTCATGGTTTTAGAAGTTATTTTTAGAGATTTTGAGGTGCATGAGTTTTCAAGAATGGGTTTGTAATGTAAAAGTGGTTATGATGAAATGTGATTCTTGGTATGGTTAATGAATTTTTTATGTGGTATCATGTGATGTTTGAAACATGATTGAGCATACAAATGGAAACATGAGTGTCTGGGTGGGTGTACATGTACTAGTATGCAAGTGATCAAGAGTGGTTTTTTCTAGGTTTCACATAGAACGTTTTATGATACCAACAATAAGTAAACTACCATGATGATGTTGTTGGGGACCACTAGGTTATAGATGATTATCCTACTATTTGTTGATGTGCATTAGAACATATATTTTTTATTGTTACTTTACACTGAGATACAATGTACCTGAGGCCCATAACTAACTAGTTCCTAGCTGTGTTCCCGTGGCTAGTTCTCAATTATTATATTGTACCTCCAGTCAGCATATTGTATGCTGGGGTGGTAGTTCTAAATGTATTTTCATTTTATTTAAAATGTAATTCTTTGAAGCTATTTTCCATTTAAAATTATTCCCTTGAAATTTGTAACTATCATTTTTTAGTTTGTTTTTTTGTTATAAAATTGTAGTTTTCTTGAAAAAATGATGGTTGCATGTGTTGGCCTTTAAACGAGAATGTTGTGGTTTTTTAAATAAAATACAAAAAATTAACTTTTATAATTTCAATTCAAACTAGTGTTAGTGTACTATTTTGGTAAAGCAGACACTTAGAATTTGTGGTGATTTCCTGTAGATCTGTTAGCTCTCTCACTACCTATACCACTCGGTGTTGGATGACATGGGCTATTTTACCGGTTCAATATTTTTTCTAGTTTGGTAGATCAGGTGCTTGTGGTTAGAGTTGGTTTTTTCTTATGGTTCGAGGTGTCCTAGATGTCACCTAAAGGTAGTGTTAACATTGTCTAATTTTTGCCTTTTCATAGTTTCATTTTTCTTGTTTTAGTATTCAGTCTGTTTAGTAGGATATTGAATCTGGATCAGTAGTTTATTTATTTATGTTTAGTTTTGGGTTGTTGTTGCATCCTATTTTTGATTAGTATATATTTTCTATCATTTTTATGGGGATTAAATCATGCACACTTGATTTATATCTAATTCCCAACACTTATTTCCATCTAGTGGGGATTGGGAACACACTTTGGTTCATGACGTGGACTGGGTCAGGTGTTAGGTCAGATACCATCCCGGCTTCCATCATGAAAAAATGATTTCAGAGGAGGTCCTTTTTATTTTTTGTGTTTATTAGAAGGATGCTAGGGTTATTGAGGATGAGGAGGTAGGTCAGGGGTCGAATCTTGATCACCACCACACGTGATGAGACCTGAGTTAACAGATGTATTCCAGGAGTGAGTCCTTTCCTTGACTTTCTTTATTTTGGATTGAGGAATGAAAAATGGAGGCGATCTGGTGTCATGTTGTGGTCCCACATGAAGTAGTGACACATGTATAATCTGAGAACATGGTACAATATCCTTCTAGTGTTATTTATTACATGGGGAATGGGTCACTACCAGGTCATTGAGTTATGAATAGACACTAGTTCATCATTCCAGCAGTTTGTCTTGAGACATGTTTCATTTTTATCTTGGTTGATTTGAGTATTATTTTAAAATTTAACATGTTTATGAAAATGAAAAAAACTAATTTCTTTCAAGTGGTTTTGAAATTGAAAAATTAGTCGTAAAAAGGTAAGTAATTTTGAATGAGGACTTGATAAATTATTGGATTTGATTACTGGATAAATTGTGTTACCATTCGTATTCATTATGAACATTTAAATATGTTTGTGTATGAATTGGAAGTTCACGTCGGAATAGGGGTATTTATGGCATAATAAGAAGTGGATGAACACATATGTGGCAGTTCATAGGACATCATTGGTGCGGTTTTCAAATCAAATCCTTGTTGTTTATTCATACAAATAATTCTAGAAATTATTTTTTGTTTTAGAATGTGGATCTGGTTTTGTAAAATGTGGGTTTGGGTATTTTTAATGTGACCTTGGAAGAATGAGGTTTTGAATTATAAATGAAATGGTGGCTTTCAGATAGGTTATTTTTTTTTGTGTTAATATGACAGGTTTTTTATCCTTTTGTTTTTCCTTAAGATGTTCCTTCGAATTATGATTCAGATTGATGTTGGTTTGGAATTAGTGTCTCTTTTGTTGTTCAGATTATTCCACTCAGAATGGTCCAAAAAAATTACAATGAGTCATGCCCACTTTTATTTAATCCCTAGGATATGCCTATATTTTTTGGTGATTGGGGTCGATTAGGTATAGTGAAGTGGATTGAGAATTTCAAATGTGTATTCAGATAGTTAGGAACTACAAAAGCTACTAGTGTTTTTGTTGTTCTTGGTTTGTTTGAGGGTTCATATTTTGATTAATGTGATATAGTTTACTTTTATCTTGAGGTAGTTTGTTATCCTATGTGTCTATTTTCTCATGAAGGATACCCATATGAAGAAGAGTTTATGCCAAAGGAACCTATTCAATATAAGACCCTTTATTTGGTTTTGGATCCCTGTTCGTTAGGGCATTTGGGTGTGTGCCACCAGTGTGGTCGGTCTGGTCATTCTAAGCCCTCTCGTTGAAATCTACCAAAGACATGCCATCATTGTAGATGTCTAGGTCATCTGGAAAAGTATTTTAGGATGCATCATTGGAATAGGACTTTGTGACTAAATAATGATAGTACATAACTGTGAGGTAGGAGATGCTATAACAATCGTAGCCCCAACCACAGGTCTTTGGGTGATGCTCATATGCAGTCACAAATTTCTGGGGTGTGAAACCCCCACCTAGTCATGAATTACATCTCTTTTATACCAAGTGGTTGAGTCTATATAAATGTGGACTAATATTTTTTTTCATTCTTCATAGAGTGTGTATTTTCTTAGTGTAGGGCTGTCTCTGTTTTATCTTTTAGCAATGCTCATTTGGAGATAGTTGTGGTCTGTAAAATTGATGTATTGTGGGATTGGTACATGTGTGATGGTTCCCAATTTTTCTTGTAGTAATGTACAACTTTTATATGGTTGTTTAGGTGTAAGACCTAGTTTACATTGCGGTTTTTTTTTGAGTTTTTGATTTATTTTTGTATGTGAAGAACAGTCACTGCATGTTTAGATGAAACCAAGTGGCCCATTCCATACAGATAGAACCAACTGCATGGGTAGAGCATAGTCATGTCGTAGGTCCAAGGTTACCATGCGATGTTTTCAATTTTGGGTCGTGTAATTGTCATGGTTTTCCCATATCGTGTAAACCATATATCCCTGAAATGCATGGTTTCCGTTATAGAAAGTTAGGGGTCAATGGTTGGGGCACGTTTTGGTATACAGTTCGACCAAACTAAGCGAGATGCCCATAAATTTTAAATGTTAAACTATATGATTCCAATTTATGTATTAGTGGTCTTTTTGGACACTGATTTTCCATTCAAGTTGAGTTCTTTTTATGGGGAGATCCCTCTCATGTTCTCCCCTCATCCCCATTCTTCTGATGTGGTTTCGTATTGATTGGTCAGGTGTCACCTGTGGAATGAATAGTCACCCCGAGGTTCATGTTTCTTTATGTATTAATCAGGCATGGATTTGAGTTTTGGTTATCTTTTTGTCGTATGACTTTCTAGGGAAGAAAGTGTCTATGGTGGGGATAATTTTCACACCTTAACCTTAAATACTTCTTTATTTTATTCTATTCACTATTATAGATATTTTGGTTGATGTTAGAGTTGTGTTCTTGAAAAAAGTCCTTGTGTTTTTTTCTATTTTGGTTTCCCTTTATACATATGATTGGTAATTGTTATTGGTAATGAGATAAAGTTTCATGCTTGTCAGTTTGTGACAACCATGGTGTCACAACATTGTGTTTAAAACATTAGAGGATTATTGGGTAGACTATCGATGTGATTGGGATCTATTTATAGTGTTTTTGGCAAATTTTTGTGTTGGCATAATTTGAGCATTGTTTTACAAAACCATTCATCTTAAAAATTAAATGTTCCAAAAGTTATTCTATTTCTCTATCATGGTTTTATCATGGATTAAAAAACAATTCATCAAAACCATATAACCCCTTACGAGATGCATAACTTTTAAACAAGAGATTTTTTTTGGGTGATTCCACCCACAAAAAGATGCCCTAACTACTGGGAATCGACTAGAGGCACATCCCACTTCTTATTTCTTTGTTTTTGACCACATTTGGGTTGAGTAATCAGAAAATGTTGTGTGATTGGTCCATAAGGGTATGATATCTCCTCTCCAAGGGTTTCATTCCATTATCACACTAGCATGGTAGGCATTTCCAATGTTTTCGTTTCTATAACACTCCAAGGGAACATGGGTGTTTTAATTTAACATTAAATTGTAATTATCACCTCTAATATATCTATGTATTGAGGTTAATGGCCACTTGGGTAGGTTGAATTTATTTAAAATAGGGTTTAAATGGAATTTGTGTAAACTTCCTATGTTTATAGCACCAAGGGTTGTTGTTTAAAATGCCACTATTATCATAATGTTAATTTGGGGGGGGGGGGTTATGAAATGTTTACCCTTGATTATGGTGTGATGGTTATTTATTGTATGAAAACATAATTTGGTATGTATGTTTTGGTAATTTTTATCTTGTTAAATGTGTAAAAATGTTTTAAAAGTGTTTAATGTTTATAGGGGGATTGATTTACATTCCCTAAATAGTGTGGATGGTCTGATGTTGTTTTAATAAAAATGATGGGTTTTGTGGAAAAGGTTATTGGGTGTCCACCTCGATGTTTGGTGTACCATTAGATGTTGTCACATACATGGGTTTACTAAGTGAACACATGTTGTGCCATCAAATTAAGGTGGTGATTTTAAATTAATGTTCCTTTAAATAGTTTCTCAATTAGTTGTTCTTGTTTTCTAAATAATTTTGTTAATTTTGTGTAGTTTATAAATCTAATTTAAAATAAATTCTCATCGGGGTATTCTCATTTATCATTTGGTGTGTGTGTTTGGGAAAATATTTTTCTTGAGGGGCTATTTGGATTTTCACATTTATAGATGGTTTTAGAAATGATTTTGAAATGTTTTGGTAACATTATTTGTGTGTGTAAAAATAAAGGCACATCTAGAATGTTTCTAGAGTATCAGGTTCTTCATAAAATGTCTAAATGTTTTTCTAGAAAATTATTTGGGAAGTGGATTTCCTCATTGTTTTAGAAGTGATTTGTATATGAAATGCCATACATAATTTTTATAGAATTAGGTTACAATGTGCTAGGGGTGGTTTAGGAAATCTGATTCTTGGTATGGTTGTTGAATTTTGTAATTGGTTTCATGTGATGTGTGGAACATGATTATTCAAAAAATGGGGATCCTAGATATCAAGGTGGGAGAGCATTTACTAGTTTTATAGTGATCCGTAGTGGTCTAGTTCCTATTTCATATAGCATGTTTGACAATGAAAACACTAAATAAACAATGATGATGATGTTGTTGGGTACCACTAGGTTATGGATGATGCTCCTACTAATGGATCTTGTGTATGAGACCATATTTTTATTTTTGATACATTACACTAAGATACGATGTACATGGGGCCCCTAACTATCTAGTTCCTAGGGGTGTTCCCGTGACTAGTGCTCAATTGTTATATTGCACCTCCCATCGACATACAGTGGGTTGGGTTGGTAGTTATAAAATTAATTGATTTATATTTGAAGTGGTATTTTTTGAAATTATTTTCCATTAAATGTTTTCTCATTGAAAATTGTTACAATCATTGTTTAGTTTAGGTTTTAGTTATAATATGGTAGTTTTCTAGAAAACAATGGTGGTCAGTGTTGTCCTTAAAAACAGTAAAGTTGTGAATGTTTAAATAAAATTCGAAAACATTAATTTTATAATTTTATTTAAAACGACTATTCCTGGTCTATTTTGGGAAATGAAACACTTGGAATCTGTGGTGATTGGCTTCTGGGCCGTTATCACACACCCTACATATACCACTCGGTGTCGATAAACCCGGACTGATTTGTAGGTTCAGTATTTGATAAGGTTACTAGGATCAAGTGCTCATGGTTGGAGTGGGTTTGGTATTATGGTTAGAGGTGACCAATATGTCACATGGAGATAGCGATAACTTGGTCCAGTTTTAGATTTTTCTTAGTTTTATATTTCTTATTTTAGTCTTCAGATTTTTTAGTGGCATATTGTATCTAGATCAACTGTTTATGTAACACCCTTGGTGAATAAGGAATATGACATTTTTTTATCCATATTTGTGAATAAAATATTAATATGACTTTAAAGGGGATGCTATGCTCGATGGCGTACCCAACACGCAACAACAAGTTTCTTGGGAATCTTACGTTGCACTCTAATAATAAAATAATATTATTTTAAATGGTATTTAACATGTAGCCGTTGTATTGGCGGGAATGGATATAAATAACTAAAATATGATTATATATGTTTTTAAATGTTTTTACATTTATCTAATAAATGATAAAGGCTTAAAATACAGAAAGAATTCAATTTTAGGCGTATATGCCCTAGTATTCACTAAAGGCTCACTTATTGCCTTTTGATGGAGAACCATCATTAAATATAGTTTTGTTCACCTTTAAACATTATATTGGACCAAATAAAACTCTTCTTAAGAATCGGGACATCAAAATTTACTTTGTGTAAATTTTGGTATCTTTCTAATAAAGTTCATTTTTTAATGAATAGTGTAAAATGTTGTATTTTAATTCAAACCCACTTTTTAATATAATTTATATATATTATTAGATTATCTTTTTAATTTTTTTAAAGTGAAATTAGAAAATATTTCTACCAATAAATCCAATAGTGGTCGTTGGAATAAATTTCACATTGAAATCAGACTTAAACTAGAGTCAATCTTTTGATACTTATTGTTTCATAAAAACACGCTATTTACTCTGACAGTGGGAATTAATTATTAAATTAATTAATGTGACTTATATGTTTTGAATTTTGTAAAATAGACTTCATTTTTGAATTCGGAATATCAAATATAGCTTTGGGTGAATTTTTGGGATTTTTCGGAAAAACTTTAATTTTTGATGAATAGTGAAACCAATAAGTGATAATTATAAAAAATTATTTTTCCGTTTAAATGAAATTTTTCCATCTTTGTGTTTTGAATTTCAAAAATCCGACATACATGGTTTTCATTAAGATGTAAAATGTGGTTCAATGGGATTAAAATAATTTTTTGGTGAATAGTAACTTATTAAATTTTTAATCACGATTAGAGGTAATTAGTGTAGTTTAAGGTAAAAATAATGTTTTTTAATATGAGATGAGCTTGACACATGTCCTAACTTCATTAGATGTGTCATGGCCGACCACTAAAAACCATGTGTCAACTTGGGGACCCCATGGAGCCACTTTGGTTAGAAAATGACATAAATACCTTTTTATTTAATGTTAAAGTAAAAATGACACAAACATGAAATGTTTTACTAAAACAATTTTAACATGGGGTTATACATGTAATATTTTTGACTATAAATTCTCATTGGAAATCTAAAAATATTTCCTACATCAAAGAATTTTTTTATAAATTTTAAACATTAAATAAATTAAATTATTTATGACATCATGATGATGCAGCGATGACCTAATTATTTAACGATTTAAATAAAATGGAAAGATAATGTAATATCTAAGACCTAAACATGTCCAAAACCTATTTTATGAGTGTATTTCTAACCCTTATAACCTTATTCCTGAATCACATCAATGTGGGACCTCTTAAATCCAAATACCATTTTAAATTAAAGTTGCTTTTCTTTACCTTCCAAGAGTACCCCTCCTCTCCTCTTATAAAAGGCCCCCAACTCTGCCTCCTTACCCACACTCCCAAAGCCTTTGGATCAGACAAACTCTACCCATTTTTTGTCTCCACATCCCTCTCTTACTCCTTGAATCCTCACTTTGGGCAGAAGTCTTCCCAAGGAAGCCTTTGAGCTCAAACCAAAGAGAGTAACCCGATTTTAAGGTAATGTATTCACTTGAGTCCTTTTGTTTTATTTTGCCTCTCCAACACCCTAAAATATTTTTATTCATTTCTTTTGTAACAACTCTAGTATCTTAAATATAATAGGACTTTTTTATAAGAAGGATTCGAGCTACACTTACACACACCTACATCTAATTGTTAAAGAAAATATTGTTTCCGTGGATGGAGAATTTCTTCCTCACAAAACGATGATTGTTCAACACTCATATAACACCTTCAAATGTGGGAAATAAGATGTCACTATATTTATATATGATATCTAATAATATTATTTTTTAACTAAGATTCTGTATTTTTCTTTTGTGGCATACCCTTATGGTCTCCATTGTGGGTAAACACGATAATTTCATTTTAGGAAGTGCGGAATACCGCCCCCTCAAAGTAACGTGATTCGTTAATTCCATATGTGGGACGTATAAAGGATGGATTTAAAGTTATTATATATGATTTTATACTGGAATTATAATATACCTCTATATCATTATTATTTCTTTCCATTAATAAATGAGACAGAAATGAATGTAGCGTTCATGCATACGCACGGCTTACCGTCTCAATGAACGGTGCATTTCATTTCTTATCCCCAAATATAATGTACTATTATAAGTACATATTTATAATGGATATATATATATAATATAATTATGGAATTAAAATATACATAACTCTCATTTACTTTTAATTCCATTAATATGACAAAGAAATGAAAGTAGCGTTCATGCGTACGTACGGCTTACCGTCTCCATTAACGGTGCATTTCATTTCTTACCTCTAAATGATTATGTAATATTATAAATATATGTATATTCTGTATATATATGATATATATGATATCCAAATCATGAATATCATTCTGGATATAATGAACCATTGACCACACGAACAACATGTAATTGTATGAAGTTGACTTTCGACTTAAGAACCAAATATCGACAAAATAAACGTTATTCACTTAAATGATTACATAATGTTTATAAAATGTAAATAAGTGATAAAAAGGAATAATGAACATGAAATGGTTCTTATGAAAATATAAATTAACTCAAGTTTATTATTCAGGATGTTAATGAACGATCGAGTCAAGTCGGACCCGAAGAAAGGGATCTTACTCCTCTCTTTCTTTTTAAGTACACTCTTTTATGTCATTCCTTTTAAAGCTCATCATTCCTGTTATTCAGATTTTCTTTTATATTAATATTACTATAATTTTTATTGTTCATATGATGAGAGAACCTATTCTCTCTCATCAATCCATTTTGGAAGTTTTGGGTGGCGCCGTTAGGCTGCCGAATTTTCGTATGAGATCTAACCTCTCTCTTTCTTTTTAAGTACTCTCCTCTTTGTCACTTCTTTTAAGCTCCTCTTTGTTATGATGGGGGATGTTATTTTATCTTCCAATTTGTGTACATTTTATTACAATATGATTAGATACTCTATTTTATCTCATCAATCCATTTTTAATGTTTTAAGTGGCGCCGTTAGGCTGCCAAGTTTTCGTAAGGGATTGTTCATCTCACTTTTATTCCCATGAGATTTATGCTACATTTGCCACAATTTCCTTTGAGTGGTGTATGTACTGCCCATTATTATACACTTTTTGTAGTATAATTTCATTTATGGGTATTCACATCTTCATTGTATGACCCTTCTTCCATGGGGTGTACGTTTCAAAAGGTACCCAACTCGGTAAGGGGACCTTTCACCCTCTTCTTTCTAAAAGACTTATTTTATTATGCCTTTTAATTCACATACTATTATGTTGGGATATGTTCTTTTATATCCTTATTGATGTAAATTTTATTTCCAAGTGATGATATTCCCTTTTTATCTCTCACCAACACATTTTCTGAATTCTGAAGTGATGCCGTTAGGCTGTCAAATTTTTGCAAGGGAACTTATTAACCCAATTTTGATTGTTTGGGATAAGCTTGTACTCCTTGAGTATGACATTATATGAATATGTGTGAGTAAACTATGATTGTTTTACACTTAATATCCACTTATATTTGGTGTATTATATTTTCACACATAATTATGTAATTGAATTATCCTTAGTCAGAGGATATCGTCTTTGTGAGGGACTTTGTCACAATCTCCTTTCATTGAGGAATATTTCGTTTTATACACAACATTCTTTCACACGATGTATAAACCCCTTTTACTTTTACTTTTATACAAAAGGAATCTTTTTCTACGAAGTGTTTTACAAAACGACAAAAAGAAATGTTTCTTTAACGTACGCGGTGACAACGACCTTTTCCACCGCCGCGAGTATTATTTGGTCTTTGGCTTCCCCAACAAGCCGTGATGTTTTCAAAATGAAATAAATACCACATACTCTTTTATGTATTTTGGTATTGAAAGTGGTTTTTATAATGTATTTGTTATGTCAATATATTTGAGTGATATATTGTGATCAAAGTGTGGAAATTTTTTCTTTCCATTATGTTTGTTTTATGTCTGATGATTTTATAATGGTACTTGGACATTTAATGGGTGGTTACGTGATAAACCATATGATGGGTGGTGCCGTGAATACCAGGACGGGTGGTTACATTATAACCTCCAATGCATTGGGTATGGAAGTCAGCCGTATGGCTATTCCATTAAGTATGTATGGAAGTTGGCCAAATTGCTATTCCATTAAGTGATATGTGTGGGAGTAGACCTTATGGTTATTCCACTTAATTATGTTTATGTCCCAAGATACCTTTATATGTAATGTGATATTTATATGGGTTTTATGGTTATATTTTGGTTACATAAGGGTAATTAATGAACTTTTATTCAGCGACGAGTTTTCACTACTTCAAAAAGGTGAAAAGTATTACTTTGATAAAGTATACATGGTTTACTTGTTGTTTTGAAAAACTAGCAGTCTTCATTCTTTCTGTATACCTTACTGAGTTTTTTATGCTCATACCAAGTTTTTGAAATGTTTTTCACAGGACTTAGCGTGGAATAGGGTCAAGGATGGGATCAAGGTAATGTCATGCTACCTAAAACATGGAACTAGACATGTTTCTTTTTAAGAGTTTTTATTTTATGGAAATTTTGTAGAAGTGACTACTTTGTAATCTTTTGATATATAATAGTTATGTCCTATTTCTCTAAAACTCTAAACCTGAAAAGATCCTCAATGTGAATTACTCATTTAATTCAATATTAAGTAGGGTTTAAGGCTGGGGCCTTATAGTTTGTATCAAAGGTCGGTTTAGATAAATTTAGAGGTTAGGGTATTCTCTAAGCATAAGTGACAGTACCATAATGGATATGATTTCAGAAAGAGTCCTAGTTTTAGATAAAGTGAATGAGTAAATATATCTTAGTGGTTATCTCCCTCATTATTACATGATGGTCTTGTTGATATACTCACACTGACATTTCCATTTTTAGTGAAATGATGGATCTAGCAGGCACTAAAGAGACAACATGTTTGAAGGAAACGGTGGTGGTTCTATGATTAAGAGACCGGATGAAATGGGGGATTCAATGAGGAATATCATGGTTTTTCTAATACAACTATCAAGGAGTCATGATCAACCACTCTAACCTTGGTATGTTATATAATGCATCATGTTCGAGATTACTAATTCAATGTGGAAGCTTCGGTAATAATTATAAAGGTAACCATTAGAGTTTATATGATCCTTACATTTGAGGTAATTATGGGTTATTATATGATATGCTGGAAAATGAAAGGCATGAGATAAACTTGAAGTTAAAATATGTAATGATCATTTTTGATGATTTTATATCGTTTTGGGGAATGATTTAAGAATTATATTGTTTTGGAAAAAGGACAACACGCAGACCGTGTGACAACCCGTCGCGTCGGACAAAGCTATGGGAATCGAACCCACAACCAAAGTGCGACTGGTATTTATCGCCTACCACTGGACTACGTGAATTCCCTGGTTAGTTTGACTGATTATTTTTAGTCATATGATATTATGAATTAAGAGTAAGTTGATTTTGGGTTATTTATGAAAATGATTAACCTATCATGGAGGATATGTGATTAGGATTATTACTTTTCAATACGAGACTTTAGGAGAAACTGATGTTGTTTGGAGATAAATGTTATGGTTTAACTTGGAAGACTATGTTACTAAATAATTCAATTATTTGGGTTTCAATATTAGATTGTTTTACTTTAAAGAATTTTATGGTCAAATTGGTTATCGAATGGTCCTCGTTGAACTTTGGGTTTTGTTGGACAAATTTTGAGATTAAGAATATATTTTCTATTTATAAAAGGTTATACTTTTCTGGATTATCTGATCTTGTAGTAACCTTTTTGGTTTTAGTATTGGTTAAGGTTTGAAGACATGGGAAATGTATAGTTCTTTTTTGTGGATTAGGTGATCCTCTAGAAGTTGTTTATAGTACTCTTAATGCGAACAAGTCTTCCTAAATACTCGTCTTTTGGAGAAAGTATGAGTCTGTGTGAGAAATCTAGTAAAAGTTGAAAGTCAACATGACAAGTAAGTATGTTTCCTTATGTTTTATTTAAGCTCAAAAATAAATTCCTCAGTAAAAATTAACTTAAATTTTTTTTTCTATTAACATTTCCTACTGGGGAACCCAACATCGTTTAACCCATCACAAGTTGGTGATTTTCTTATTGTTAACATTCTCCTAAACATGTTTTCTGTCACTCTCCATCAGAACATGACCCTATGTTTTCTCCTCCATGTCCATGTTTTCCTACATGGAATCCTAGTATGGGTTAACTTGGGTGACCTCTATACTTGTCTTTCTTTATTTTAAAGTGAATGTTTTACGGACTCTTGTTTCGATGTGGGATTTTCAATGATGTTTCGGAGCCCAATTTTAAAATTGCAAGAATGCAATTCCCAAAATGGGGGAAGGATGTAACACCCCAGGTGAATAAAGAATATGAAATTTTTATTTTTATCCATATTTGTGAATAAAATATTAATATGACATTAAAGGGGACGCTATGCTTGATGGCATACCCAACACGCAACAACAAGTTTCTTGGGAATCTTACGTTGCACTCTAATAATAAAATAATATTATATTAAATGGTAGTTAACATGTAGTCGCTGTATTGGTGGGAATGGATTGAAATAACTAAAATATGATTATATATTTTTTGAAATGTTTTTACATTTATCTAATAAACGATAAAGGCTTAAAATACGGAAAGAATTCAATTTTAGGTGTATATGCCCTAGTTTTCACTAAAGGCTCACTTATCGCCTTTTGATGGAGAACCGTCATTAAATATAGTTTTTTTCACTCTTAAAAATTATATTGGACAAAATAAAACTCTTCTTAAGAATCGGGACATCAAAATTTACTTTGTGTAAATTTTGGTATCTTTCCGATACAGTTCATTTTTTTAATGAATAGTGTAAAATGTTCTATTTTAATTCAAAACCACTTTTTAATCTAATTTATTTATATGATTAGATTATATTTTGAATTTGTTTTAAAATGAAATTAGAATATATTTTTACCATTAAATCCAATAGTGGTCGTTGGAATTAATTTCACATTGAAATCAGACTTAAACTAGAGTCAATCTTTTGATACTTATTGTTTCATAAAAACACACTATTTGCACTGACAACGGGAATTAATTATTAAATTAATTAATGTGACTTATATGTTATTAATTTTGTAAAATAGAATTCATTTTTTAATTTGGAATATCAAATATAGCTTAGGGTGAATTTTTGGGATTTTTCTAAAAAACATCAATTTTTGATGAATAGTGAAACCACTAAGTGGTACTTATAAAAACTGATTTTTCCGCTTAAATGAAATTTTTCCATCTTTGAGTTTTGAATTTCAAAAATCCGACATACATGGTTGTCATTAAGAAGTAAAATGTGGTTCAATGGGATTAAAATAATTTTTTGGTGAATAGTAACTTATTGAGTTTTTAATCGTGATTAGAGGTAATTAGTGTAGTTTAAGGTAAAAATAATGTTTTTATAATATGAGATGAGCTTGACACATGTCCTAACCCCATTGGATGTGTCATGGCCGACCAAGACAACCCATGGGTCAACTTGGAGACCCCATGGGGACACTTTGGTTGGAAAATGACATAAATACCTTTTTATTTATTGTTAAACTAAAAATGACCCAAACATGAAATGTTTTACTAAAACAATTTTTACATGGGGTTATACAAGTCATATTTTTGACTATAAATACTCATTGTAAATATAAACAGATTTCCTACATCATAGTATTTTTTTTATAATTTTTAATCATTAAATAATTTAAATTATTTATGACATCACGATGATGCAGTGATGACCTCATTATTTAACGATTTAAATAAAATGGAATGATAATGTAGTATCTAAGACCTACACATGTCCAAAACCTATTGGATGAGTGGATTTCGAACCCTTATTACCTTATCCTCGAAACACATCAATGTGGGATCTCTTAAATCTGAATACCATTTTAAAATAAAGTGACTTTTCTTTACCTTCCAAGAGTGCCCCTCCTCTCCTCTTATAAAAGGCCCCCACCTCTACCTCCTTAAGCACACTCCCAAAGCCTTTGGCTCGGCCAACCTCTGCCCATATTATCTCTCCACTTCGCCCTATTACTCCATGAAGCCCCACTTTGGGCAGATGTATTCCCAAGGAAGCCTTTGAGCTCAAACCAGAGGGAGTTACCCGATTTTAAGGTAATGTTTTCACTTGAGTCCTTTTGTTTTATTTTGCCTCTCCAACCCCCTAAACTCTTTTTATTAATTTCTTTTGTAACAACTCCAGTATATTAAATATACTAGGATGCTGTTATAAGAAGGATTCGAGCTACACTTACACACACCTACATCTAATGGTTAAAGAACATACGTTTTCCGTGGATGCCGAATTTCTGCCTCACGAAACGATGATTGTTCAACACTCATATAACACCTTCAAAGGTGGACATTAAGATGTCACTATATTTATATTTGATATCAAATATGTTTATGTTTTACCTAAGATTCTGTATTTTTCTTTTGTGTCATACCTTTATGGTCTCCATTGTGGATAAACAAGACAATTTCATTTTAGGAAGTATGGACTACCGCCCCCTCAAAGTGATGTGATTCGTTAACGCCATATGTGGGATGTATAAAGTATGGATTTAAAGTTATTATATATGATGTTATACTGGAATTATAATATACCTCTATATCATTATTATTTATTTCCATTAATATATGAGACAGAAATGAAAGTAGCGTTCATGCGTACGCACAGCTTACCGTCTCCATGAATGGTGCATTTCATTTATTATCCCCAAATGTAATGTACTATTATAAGTACATATTTATAATGGATATATATATAATATAATTATGGAATTAAAATATACATACCTCTAATTTATTTTTAATTCCATTAATATGACAAAGAAATGAAAGTAGCTTTCATGTGTACGTACGGCTTACCGTCTCCAGGAACGGTGCATTTCATTTCTTACCTCTAAATGATTAGGTAATATTATAAATACATGTTTATTAAGGATATATATGATATATATGATATCAAAAAAATGAATATAATTCTGGATATAATGAACCATTGAACACACGAACAACATGTAATTGTAAGAAGTTCACTTTCGACTTAAGAACCAAATATCGAAAAAAACGTTATTTACTTAAATGATTACATAATGTTTATAAAATGTAAATTAGTGATATAAAAGGAATAATGAACTTGAAAAGGTTCTTAAGAAAATATAAATTAACTCATGTTTATTATTCAGGACCTTAAAGAATGATCGAGTCAAGTCGGACCCGACGTTAGGGATCTTACTCCTCTCTTTCTTTTTAAGTACACTCTCTTATGTCATTCCTTTTAAAGCTCATATTTCTTGTTATTGGGATGTTGTTTTATATTACTATTACTGTAATTTTAATTGTTCATATAATGAGAGAACCTATTGTCTCTCATCAATCCATTTTGGAAGTTTTGGGTGGCGCTGTTAGGCTGCTGAATTTTCGTAAGAGATCTAACCTCTCTCTTTCTTTTTAAGTACTATCCTTTTTTGTCACATATTTTAAGCTCCTCTTTGTTATGATTTGGGATGTTATTTTATATTACTCTTTATGTACATTTTATTGTAATATGATGAGATACTCTATTTGATCTAATCAATCCATTTTTAAAGTATTAAGTGGCGCCGTTAGGCTGCCAAGTTTTCATAAGGGATTGTTCATCTCACTTTTATTCCCGTGAGATTTATGCTACATTTGCCACAATTTTCTTTGAGTGGTGTATGTACTGCCCATTATTATACACTTTGTAAAGTATAATTTCATTTATGGGTATTCACATCTTCATTATATGACCCTTCTTCCATGGGGTGTACGTTTCGAATGTTACCCAACTCGGTAAGGGGACCTTTCACCCTCCTCTTTCTAAAAGACTTATTTTGTTATGTCTTTTAATTCACATACTATTATGTTGGAATATGTTCTTTTATATCATTATTGATGTAAATTCTATGTAAAAGTGATGAGATTCCTTTTTTATCTCTCATTAACTCATTTTCTGAATTTTGAAGTGATGCCGTTAGGCTGTCAAATTTTTGCAAGGGAACTTCTTAACCCAATTTTGATTCTTTGGGATAAGCTTGTACTCCTTGAATATGTCATTATATGAATATGTGTGAATAACATCTGATTTTTTTACACTTAATATCCACTTATATTTGGTGTATTAGTTTTTCACACATAATTAGGTAATTGATTTATCCTTAGTCCAAGGATATTGTGTTTGTGAGGGACTTCGTCTCAATCTCGTCTCATTGAGGCATATTTCGTTTTATACACAACATTATTTCATATGGTGTATAAACCCCTTTGACTTTTACTTTTATACAAAAGGAATATTTTTCTACAAAGTGTTTTACAAAATGACAAAAAGGAATGTTTCTTTAACGTACGCGGTGACAACGACCTTTTCCACCGCCGCGAGTATTATTTGGTCTTTGGCTTCCTCAACAAGCCATGATGTTTTTAAAATGAAATAAATAACACATACTCTTTTATGTATTTTGGTATTGACTGTGGTTTTTATAATGTATTTGTTATGTCAATATATTTGAGTGATATATTTTGATCAAATGTGGAAATGTTTTCTTTCCATTTTGTTTGTTTTATATCATATGATTTTATAATGGTACTTGGACATTTAACTGGTGGTTACATGATAAACCATATTGCGGGTGGTGCCGTGAATTCCCGGACGGGTGGTAACGTTATAACCTCCAATGAATTGGGTATGGATGTCGGCCGTATGGCTATTCCATTAAGTATGTATGGAAGTTGGATGAATGGCTATTCCATTAAGTGATATGTGTGGGACAAGACCTTATGGTTATTCCACTTAAGTATGTTTATGTCCCAAGTTAACTTTTTATGTTATGTGATATTTATATGGGTTTTATGGTAATCTTTTGGTTAGATAAGGGTAATTAATGAACTTTAATTCAGCGAAGAGTTTTTACTACTTTGAAAAGGTTAAAATTATTACTTTGATAAAGTATACATGGTTTACATGATGTTTTGAAAAACTAACAGTTTTCATTCTTTGTGTATCCCTTACTGATCATTTGATGCTCATCCCAAGTTTTTGAAATGTTTTTCACAGGACTTAGCGTGGAATAGGGTCAAGGATGGGATCAAGGTAAAGTCATGCTACCTAAAACATGGAACTGTACATGTTTCTTTTTAAGAGTTTTTATTTTATGGAAATTTAGTAGAAGCGACTAATTTGTAATCTTTTGAGATGTAATAGTTATGTCCTAATTCTCTAAGACTCAAAACCTGAAAAGATGCTCAATGTGAATTACTCATTTAACTCAATATTAAGTAAGGTTTATGGATGGGGCCTTATAGTTTATTTATTTATGTTTAGTTGTGTGATGTTGATGTGTGCTCTTTTTGATTACATTATTTATTTTATCTTTTTTATTGGTCTTATATAATTCCAAATCAATTTATATATTATTACCAGCACTATTTTCTAGCCCGTGGGAATCCGAAATGCCCTTTGTGTCATGGTGCGAGCTGGGTTGGGCGTCAGATCATATGGCATACCATCATGGTTCATGATACTACACCATTCTGTTAAGGAATCATCATATGGGTTAGATGTTTTTCTCTCATTTTGGTGAAATAATGTAAGTGGATCCTTTCCAATGAATATTATATTATTATTGTCCTTATGTTCACTGTTGATTGTTACTAGATCACAGTACATAGAATATACATATTGTATTGACATTTATTTATTTCGATGTCAGTTCTCTAGGATCCGATATAATTCCCACTCATCACCATCTTGTAATGAAACATCCTTTTTTATCATTATTAAGGAAGGTATCTATAGATTGATGTATATTCCATGGTGATTCTAATAATCGTGGGTTTTTTCCACTAGTTTTATTTTATAAATTGAATATTGATATTGGATGTGATTTTTAAGGGTAATGAAAATAGTTTCAAATATTATTTTTATTTTCTACATGATTAATGCATGTAGTTTGTTGAACAAAATTATTCAATGTTGAATTTAATTAAATTTAGACTTTAAAGTTATGGAGAAGTGTAGATTTGTTCCATAATTGTTTTTAAAAATGTGGACATGGATTTTAAATGAATATTTATATGAAAATGTTTGTGAAACTTTTTTTATTATATGTATTGAGGATAAAATAGCACATTTGGAGACCAATGTGGAATGGGAAAAACAAGACACATACAAGCCCTAGTGGAGTCCGTTCTCACTAAAGAAGGTTCCCTTGATTAGATGGTTTCTAGTGTTTATACATTCTTCAGGACCATAGTTTGATGTAATTTGGAATCTCTTATATCAAATAGTGTGTAATATTTGACTTAATTCTATGGCCTTAATTTTTTATCTATTGGTATTAACCATTTTTTACATATGTTGTAATAGGGATATCTTTTGAGATACTCTAATTTTGTTTCATGTCATATGTATAATTGATGATGAAATTGTTCTCATATTTCATAACAATACAATTGGTATTTTCTATAAGTAGTGGGGACAAAGAAACCATTTGTGCCTTATGATTGTCCATTTTAGGGGATGTTGTCGGTTTCCTTAGGTTGGTCATCTATAAATAGGTATCAAAGATTTAGTTTAATGTATAAAAAGAACTCTTTATTGTGTCTCAACATCTTGAATCTAAGGAGGATTGATATACTTGAGATCAAAAATAAATAAATTGATAGGTAGTGTTGGTCATTCCTATTCCATATCACATTCATGGAAATACACTATTTTCCATGAGATTTCATGGGTTTTCAAGATTCATCGTGTATATATTTTTAGCAATTTGGCATCAATTCCATAAAATGGGATTTTAAAAAATTACATGAATTCTAATTAAAAAAGTTTCTACCCTATTGTTTTAATAATTTTGTATCCTCCAAGAAGTATAATCTAGAGTAATACAAAATATTAATTAACGAAATACATGTATATGAATCCTAGGGTTGGCATTATTTTATTAAAAACTATATTCAAAACAATATAGTCTATGCACCATGTTACTATTCTTGTACAAGAATTGAAGGTGGATCATACTTCAAAATTCAAAATGGAAAATCCATTGAACATTCATTATGATAAGGATCTTATGGAGTTAGTGTAATATGTCAAGAGGGTTGAAGGGATATAAGACCTTCTAAAAACTACAGAAGAATCCAATTTATGATTCTCCAAATATATGATCTAATGGTTTGGGAAGTTGTGTGATGAATCCATTATTCATGGTAGGTTGCCTCAAAATATTCCATGACTACATTAAATAAATCATTCAACAAGCTATTTTATCCTATGAAACAATGACTAGTGAAGGAACATAGGTTCACAATTTTGGATTATAGAAATCATTCAATCTTTGGGGTATGCCACTCGGTTTTATTAGTTGGTTCACTTATCATTATAGATTGATTAAAATTAATATTATGAGGAAGAATAGTCTAAAATAGGTTAGACACCTGATATATAGTCTATGTTTATGCTTATGTATATGTAAGGGAACTTAAATAATATATTATCATTTATCATAAGACAATAAACCATCCCCATTATTACCCAAAAAATATATTAGTTTTATAATTTTAGATAATTAATTAATAAACATTAAATAAATATATATTAAATTACATATTTCACACTTCAATATTGTACTCATTTTATAAAAAAAACTTTTAAGAGGGAAAAAGATTATATTTTATAAAAATTCGTAATGAATTTTGTATTTATAATATTAATATACCTATACTTTTTTAAAACCCAATTTAAAACATTTTAAAATTTGCGATGAGAAAAAAATATCAATAAGGGATATAAAATAAGAAAGAAACTAGTTAATGCATGAATAATCAAAAAAATTATTTTTTTATAATATAAATTTGGATTATAATAAATATTTTATTTCCTAAGAAGTCCACATCCATACATTAAAATTCAAAAAGAATTTGATATGAAATATTAATAGAAAAAATAAAACACATAATGGCTACATGAAAATCCTTAAAACTCATAATAAAATTTCCATAAATCCAATACATTTGGCCCATAATGTATAGAAGATTCATTCTATTAAATATAAATACTTCTTTTAACATTTTGTAATCAATATATTTCCATAAAAACCAATTTCATGAATAGATAAATCATATATGTAAATTGAGGGATTATTTTCATATAACATTAAAAATAATACTAAAAACATCTTTAACAATCAAGGTAAATTACAATAATATATTAAGAGAAACCGTTTAGTTAAGTCCATCTCATTACCAAATACAATGGAGAGAAATATTAGGCTCATGAATCCTTGGCTTATAATGGAATCACCCATCCATGTATTATAAGAGAACGATAAATAAATTTATTATAACCATTCCACATATTATCATAAATAATCCCTAAAAACCATAACATTATCATAATACATGGAATCTGACAACATTTTCAAGACATTATATAATGATTATTATTAAAACCAAATTTTCAAAAATAAAATTCCCATAAAATATAAGAGGTTTATTATTCTTTAAATAAAACATGAGATATTTTAATTGAATTGAAAAATAAATTTTTTTGTAGTGCTGGGAAATTCCATTGATTCTATAAACATTAAAATAGTATATTCCTTTTTTCTTTTGTAAATAAATACAGAATGTTTCATAATGAATATATAAAAATATTCCATTTAAAAACCATTGAAATAAATTAAAAATATACCTAATGATACTTCCATAATTCCTAAAAAGATAAATAAAATAATTTTTATGAATGTTGATATAGAATATAATGCTTTGCCAATTTTGAAACAGGGTTTTCAATGTAATGTGTCTATTACATCAGGTATAACATTTCATGAATGTTCTTTATCTTTCTTGATAATGAATTTATATTAATTATTTACTTTATCAATATCCATTTTAATATTTATTATTCATTTTTATATATTACCATTTCAAATACAATTAAAGGTGTTATAATAATATGATTTAATGAGATTCAATTTATTTGACCAAAATGAATTTGGAAAAATGAATATGGTAAATGAGATCATAAGTATATCATATCCATAATTAAATTTTTTGAAATCAGTTAAACATTTAAATCCAATAATTATTTATATAAATTAAAATTTCACTACATTGCACTCGTCTATACTGTAGGTCATATGTACACATGAGTAGATATGTTAGTCTTCAGTGATAATTACGAAAAGAATGTAAATATAAATTTATATTTTTAGAAAGATATTTATATTATAAATACTATATTATTTATTTAAATTCAAACTTATTTGCCATCTTGGATATGTGGTTAATAAAATATATTCACATATCATCTTGGTGGTTTTAATCCACATGAAAACATGAATGATGTTATCATTATTAAATGGATGCAATGGTAAGAAATTAGACGATATGATATCATTCTGGAATGAATAATTTATCCATAATATATAATATATGTAGTCTATAATTCATTACATCCAGCTATAAGTGGTTGTGAAGGAAAATAAAATATATCGATTGGTGAGTAAGTAGTCCACCATTCACACGAATGATGGTTTCATTTATCATTTTATTAAAGAAGGAGATGAATATTGTTTATTCCATTAACATAATAACATCTTAGTATATGATTGATAGTGATGATTAAATATTATCAGGGGTGAATATTATTTAAGGATGTATAAGATGAAATAAAACAAAAATATTCAGTTTAAATTTATTCCTCTTCATAAAAAATCACTTTATCATTACGTAATAATCCCAATAATTACATTATACCCTAAATAGTGTTATAGATCTCCAAAGGTAGGTGACAAGAAGTATAGTATCTTAGTGAAACATTGGAATTATTTCACCCTCCAATTTATATATGATAAAATAAAACTAGTTATAATATATTATAATATATCCACTGTACAATTTATATCAAAATAATAAAAACTGAAACCCAAATAGCATTATAATATGATCCAAAAAAACAAAATTACTGTGAACATGGTATTCAAATTAGTCAAGGTTCCATTTTATCATGCCCATATGTCACTATCTTCAAAGGGGAATTGAATGGTAACATCATCTAAGAGATCATATATCTACATTATACTGCTCCCTTTAAACATATCCTCAAAAACCAAGCCTAAAAACAATGATAAGAAAAATAATAGTGTGAGAAATAGATATTACTAGGATAAATCAATCAATATATATAATTATATAAAAATTTATATGTTAGTTCTTTTATTTAAAATATTTAATATTCATTTCAAAATTACCCAATTTCAAATTTAAAATAAAATTTTGTATCTTTTTTAAAGAAGACACCTATAATATAAGTAAAAAAAGATGTAATAGATATCCTTGAGGATTAATAATATAATATAAATAGTTTTGAGTAATAAATTTCTATATTAATATCTTGTGGGGAAATATTCATATCAATAATAATGTATGTAATGTATCTACAAAGATAAATTCACCATCTATGAATGGAGTGTGTATACAACTATGAAAATTTTGAGTTGCAAGATGAGATAAGAGAATCATAATTATCGGGAAGTTTTAACCTTTGGAATTATACCCCCATTAAACCATTTAATAAAGGGATACTCTTATAGTGATATATAGCTCTAAAATGGATTCTATGAATATTGTTTTCCCATATACCACAAGTTCTCCCAATATGATTTTATGTCAACATTATATATAAGAAAAATAAAATCACATTTCCCAGATACGTTCCAAGGAAAAATTTATTTCAAATTCATGACCATGTTTTCTTAAATACAATATATTGAATAATTACACACTTCTCCCCATTTTGAAAATCAATATTTATTTAAAAACATTATAGAATCATTATGTCAGGCACACCATGTTGATAAATGGTGCTATAAATTAAATGACAATTTGAATCACTTTCCCTTTCCCCAAAAGTCTATATGTGGATTCAATATTAAATTTAAAAAATAAAACAAATCTAATCCAAAAAATTATCACTAGGATCTCTAAGAGATATGGAATAAGGTATTGAAACCTACCTTAATAATGAAAAAAATATGTTTTTTCATTAGATGTTGACAATAGTGATTTAGAATGGATTATAGAGAACATTGACCAGAAGATAATAAAATTAAATTCTACATTTTCACACTCGATCTAGGTATATAGTCACCAAAAAAATCATTCTCATGGTTATGAATAGAACAATAAGATTTTAAATAGATCCATATGATGAATTTCACACAATAGATATCCAAACATATGACCTGCATAATGACTTTTGAATATATTAATGGGAGAGTTAGAATCATCATCAAGGATAAAATAAAATGATAAAATTTATTAGGGGTGTATGTATTCGTACATATAAGATAAAAATAGTTTTATGAGAAATTATTATTTTCACAATTACAAAATCGTACACCCAATAATTTCACCATTGAGCAACTGGGTTTTGGAATAATTCCAAAAAATACATTCCTTCAGCCATATGGATTATATAAACCCATCGATTAGAAAGTATAAACTATATAAATTATTATGATATTAAATATATAAATTTAAATCTAGTACCCACCACTAGCTTGTCCGTGGACACCAAAAACCACTAGAATCCCAAAACCATCTCTTGAGTATTGTTTAACCCAAAATTCAGAATAAAAAACATAAATGATATCCATAAACTTTTCAACACAATAGTATGTGAGAATAATGTGTTAATTTTGTTCTTATTAGTGTGATATATAATTGTTGTAAATAATTATAGAGATGGTTAAAATTTTATAATTTCATTACATAAAAATAACAGATCATTTGCCCCATAGTAATGTTGTACCAAATGATTGAATTATTAAATATCTTTTTATAATTATATAATTTTTTATCTATAATTTTTCATAGAATAACATTAATAATTCCATAAAAATCATAATTATCATTTAATTTCCTTCCCACAAAAATTCTTTTATAGTAGTGAAAAAAATAAAAAATAATATCCTTCATTCCATAGAGGCATTAGTCCACATGTACGTATAGTTATAATTTTTATTTCCCATAGAATGAGAGAAAAGAGTAATATAGTTTAGTTTTTTATAATCACAAAAAATATTAATAACATATTTATTTATTAAATACCCCTTTTAGTCTTGTATTGAAAAGTGGTGAAGGAAAATGAAACATTTTTCATCATGAGGTGATACTTCACACAACACATGAATGCTCTTTTCTTTTTGGATAGTAAAAATTTAGAATGTGATTAATTATTATTCAAAATATGAAATACATTTTTCATAATACTAATAATCATTTTGTTTGATCACAATTTGGGATTTATAATTTCAATATAATAATATAATGGAACATAATTAAAAAAAATTATTACTCAAAATAATCTCTTTGATATTTTATTATATATGTTCTTTGAAATGGATAAAATAAGATAATATCTTTGACCAAAATGATCATTATTATTTAATCTATTTTATTGGAAAGGAATAAATTAAGGTTTTTGGTAGAAATAAATTTTTTTGATATTCCCTGTGGGTTTGGTGAGATGTCCATTTCGTACGTATCTGGAATGAAAATTTTCAAAATATTAAAAAATAATATAATTTGAGAAATTCAAAAACATGTAATGTGAACAAAAAATTAAAAAAAACAGTTGAGTATAATAGAAATAATTTAGACAAATAACCAATAAACTTAACATAGGATCTTTCTTCATGGTTCATGTCATTTTATATCGTGAATTTTGACATATTTCATTTAATCTTTTACCATAGAAATAATTTTTTTACCAATGTTATCTTCATAATTATGACTAAAAATAATGTTATCTTTATTATATAATATAGAACCATAAATTCGTAATATTAAATTCATTTTTTTATTAATTTTTAAAATTTGATAAAAATTAATTTCAAATTATATATTTATAATGCAATAATACAATTCTTTTTAATATTACCTATGTACTAAAATATAAAATATTTCATTGTAAATGAAATAAATAATATTTTAAATTATAAATTAACATATTAAATATATATTTGGTCTTATAAAAATTTTCCAAATTTGAAATTTATTGTTATGTACTAATAATTTTTTAAAGGTGAGGATTTTTATTAAATGAAAAATTTTCATCTTAAAATAATTATAAATTTTAAATTCCTAAAAATTCATATTAAGAAAATATTATACTAGTCAATAGAAAAATGGTTTTGTTTTTGACATATTCAAAAGAAATATTTTATATTTTTTTCAAAATATGAGATATGATGAAGTAATGATTTAATTTGAAAATATATATTGAATAATATTATCCTTTTAATTGATATTTATAATAATTTACTGGTTAAATTAGTTTTATCCATGTTTTTGTATAAATTATTTATTAACATAATTTAGAGCATGTTTCATGAAAAAATAAATCAAATAATATATAATGTAATTAATTTAAAAAATAAAATCCTATGTATTAAATGATTATATTAGCAATTTTAGTCGTACCTCTTTAATATCATTCATATTTAATGTATATTTGATATTAAATCTAAAAATAATTCATAAATCTTTTTTTACTATTCATTTATACAAATTTAATGGGTAGGATTTAATTATCAAACATAATATTTATATTTTTATCGAAATGTAATTTGGTATTATTTTTTTCAGTGTGGTGTGATGGGTAAGCTATCAAAATAATTCTTGATTATCAAAAGGAATAAAAAAAATTAAAATCATGGGTGTTATAATTAAATTTCATAAAAGTAAAAAATAATGAATGATCATTCCCAAATTATGTCATATAACTGAGATATTATCTCTTTATTAATACTCATTCATTGTAAAATCCAAATTCTATCATTTCACTCATATTAAAATACAAATAGAATATTAATTTTTTTTAATTTTCACCCATTTGATTTTTATTATTATCAAATTCATTATATATCCTCATGCCTAAAAAAGGTAGCTAATAATTTTTCTAAACATGTGACATCTTGATTATAAACACTAAATGGATTCTCTTACCCTATATAGGAAAATGAGTGTTTTGTAGAAGGATGAGGAATCAAAATAGTAGTGGTATGTGAATGTTCCATTATTGAATATTGATGTCACTAACATATATTTTTTCTCTATAACCTATATAAAATTTTAATGTTATATTATAACAAAAATATTATAATCCAAATGTAATAAATAAAATAAATTTCAAATATCAAATTATCAACCAATAAGTAAAATTTATTTATCATATTTTTATTTATATTTTAAATATTTTATAAATAAAATTGAAACAACATTAATGATAGATTAAAAGATTAACAAATGTAAAAAAATTATGTAAAATATAAAAAAAACTATTATATAAAAATATGAATACATATTTTAAAATTATATAAATAACCTAAAACCAAACAAAACAATGCACTCTTTACAAACTAGAATGATTTTAAATCAAAAAATACAATGAAAAAATAAATCTATGTAACATGTAATATTATAGAATTCCTAAATTATTGTTTCTATTATTTTTTCCTCATTATCATTCCATATGGAAACGATTATTTCTATGATTTTGTCATCATTATTCATTAATAATCATTTCATAAATTTACATATCACCTATAAATATGATATAACATAAATTTTTCACCACTAGTATTCTCTTTATTTCCTTGAAAAATGATAAACCACTGTATATTTAATAGATTATGAACTTAAAATTTTTATTCAAGTTTTTAGATGATAAAATGACCATATGTGTATTCCAATATATTCATATTAACTACAGTCTATAATGAATTCGTAATGATTGATAATAAAATAAATGAAAAAAATTATTCAGTTGAGCATTGGAACTCAAAATATAACGTAATAAATATCCCATATTTGGACAATAACTCTACAATATGAACATGAAATAGAGATGACGTTTTAACATTAACACTCAAAAATTACACAATATCTTTGAACACCAATACAATAATATTCTAAGTTGTACTTATATTATTATAAAATTTGTTATAAAATATATATCCATTAAATTCATACTTGTAAGATGTTATCAAATTTAAACATGGGATTCTAATTAACCATAATATCATTTCTAATACAACTAATCTAAATTGTATGATATATTTATACCATTTCAAATATATTCTTTTTTCTTTTTAATTACATTAAAATAATTTTTATTTTGAAAACAACTTTTGTACATTAAAATTCAATGTTATATTTATCCTATATTTATCTATGTAATTCGAGATGTATAATTGTAATTTATTTATCTCTTCACCTATAAAATACATTAATTTTATGCCATGAATCCCCTTTTCCCAAAAACTAAATAAAAATTATTGATATATAGAGAATATTATTTTTTCCACTATAGATACGAAATTTTATAAAACGGTACAACATTTTAGGAAATAAACATTAAAATAATAGAGGCTTTAGATCGTTATGGACTCATTAAATATAACATTTATATAATCACATTAATTTCAAAATGATATATTCTAAAAATATGTATAGGTCAACTATGATTTATTTTTTACAAAAAAATTCAATTAAATGGATGATGATATTAAAAAAAGATGGATAAATGTAAATTTTTAATTTTATTATGTATATGAACATAATCACTCCCTAAATTGAAAAATGAATTAATATCAATCACATTTTCATAAAATTAATTGCATTCATAAGAAATAATGATGATTATAATTCTAATATTGATTAGAAGTATTCCATGGAATGTAGTTGGTAGAAGTGGCTTAACCATGATGTGATAATAATGATATTACATTTATTTTAACATAAGTTTATTTATTAACACAATAGATTTTATATTTGTAGTAAAATCATATAGAACATTGGTACCATAAAGAAACTAATGAAAACTAATTTTGTACATCATAGACAATAAGGGAAAGTGGAGTTAGGTGTTTTTATATACATTATGGGTTTGATCTAACTACACATTTCTTTTCATTTACATTAAGACATATATTGAATTAAACACATCATTATTCACTGCATTAATATACAACAATGTTCCATTAAAAATTTCATAGATATTTTTATCTATATTGAAGATTCCAATGTTATATTTTATCTTATGATATATCTAATATTAATGACCAAAATATATTGATCATTTCTTAAAAATATATCTGTCATTAAAAAAATATTACTTCATTTTCAATTTGGAGTTATTGTTTTTCACCATCTCAATATATTTAGTTGTGTGAAATGGTCATGGGGAAATATAAAATTGATTTGAGCCTTTATATAATATTATAAATCTAATATATGATTGATTTATGGAAAAAAACCATCAATTCCCCATTAATAATGTTTTTCAACCATTTTTTAGTCGATATTGTGGTGTTTGTGCTTCATTAATTTGACTAGATTAATTCCCCATAACACATTATCAAGACAAACTTCTATATGTAGGGAAGTCATTTATACAATAAATAACCGTTTTGTGTTGTAAAAAATTCATTATGAATGAATCAAACACCCTCATATCACCCCTTTAAATTATCAAATCATAATTTATGTTTTTCATGAAAACATCAATATCATTTTATGGGTATTTCAGTCTACATAAAATTAATCCCAAAATGAGATATTTCATATTCATACAAAATTTAGTAGACAATTTGTAAATTACTAATAAAATATTAAATTAATTGTTATTTTTTATTATTGGTGTGATATGGATTAAATCCAGATATTCATAGTCCATGTAGGAGATTTCTAACATCATTTATTGAATGTAAGAATGTACTTATGAATTTTCATCCATTGTGTATGGTCATATTGGAATAATAATTTTACAACAATTATCAACTCCTCTTTATTCCACCATAAGCATTTTTATAATTGAATCTGAATATTTAAATTTTAAATAATAAATTGTAATAATATCAAAAATACTTAATTTTATAGTGATTCTAAAAACAAAATCAATATATATTTTTTATTTTGAAAAAACAATGAATTTTCACATTTAGGAAACTCTATAATTACTTCATATTTCTTATAATAAACAATGTATTCAAATGGGTTGGAATGAAACTAATCATTTCCAAAACCCATAAGGGATAATATATTCATCATATTTCAATCTGAACATGGGAAATCGTTTTCTTAAAAAGATATGGCTCTCAACTATACTATAAAAATTTTAAAACACCAGTGACTGTAAATTTTTTTCACATTCTTGTTAATAATTATTCACACCATTTATAGAACCATAATTTTTTTAAAAATACAAAATACTATTTTCATCATGAGCATACTGACGATCAATTATCAGTGTCATCCCAATTTTATCTAAATTGGTATCATGATTCATTTCTATAATTTGACCTCACATACATAATTAAAAATCACTATATCAAAAGATCTTGAATTCTGCTAAATCTCATTCTAAATAATTCAAGGACTGCAAGTTGAATTAATTCTATGAAAATTAAATTATTTTGGATTTTCTTCTTTTTAATACATTTATATTTAAATATTACATGCATGAACATAAAAAATGTAATTTTATAGAACAATATATTCAGAAAAATCCAATAAAATTTCCAGACAATTTTCATATTCGTCAATCACTCACAATGATGGAATCCCAATTCAAATAATTCTTATCTTATCTAAATATAGAAAAATGAATATATTATATTATAATTTGAAATTTAACTTAAAATTTACATTTATTGATAATAAAAAAATGAAACATGAAACATTTAATAAATTAAATAATTGTATCATATATCATAATAAAAATATAACAAATTAAAATTATTTAATTCCTATACTTTTAGAAAAAAATGTAAATAATTTATTCTTATATAAAAATTATCCTGGATTTTTAATTGAGATAAAATAAATAAAAAACAATTATTCCTTATTATTACTATTTAATAAAAACAAAATTTATTATTCTACTGTTAAACTACAAAATTTCATTATATAAAGGGATAAATATTAATGAGAGAAAAAAAATATTATTATTGAAGATGATAAATTATAATATTAATTCCATACACTAATAAAAAAATTATATATAATGGATACATAAAAAACTCATTAGTCTTACAAAAACAATTCCTAAAAAATATATTTAAATGATAATCCAATGATTTAAAATTATTATTTTTAAACAAATCAAATATTTTGAAAAATGTGTAGTAAAATAATAATTAAAATACATAAAATGGTTCACTTTATATAATTAATAGCTATTCCTGAAATTTAAATTTGATTAATATAAAAAATTAATATCAATATAGAGTTTAACTAGAGTTAAAAGCAATTTTTTTCTAAAGGGGATTAATATATGTCTTAAATAAAAAATGGGGAATGATTATATAGAAGTTGGAATATATATATGGTCATAATATTTTATTAATAATAATCAACATAATAATATACAGTAACCGTACCCTATATTTTAACTCTATAATCTAATATATATTTAAAACACTCGTTCTTAGTTTAGAAAAATAAAATTTTTTATAATCACAAATTTTTTTAAATTACCATTATTTATAAAACCAATTAAATACATAATTAATTAATCATACTATATTATGAAAACATTCATTCACAAATCTAAATATATATAAGATAGAAAAATAATTTAATCTGAAATTTTATGTTATATTTTTTTTAATATTTTACCTCGTTAAAAAAATAATTTCATATTCCTAGATATAAATTAAAATTTTAAATTGATAAATGAATTATTATTCATTTGATAAAAAAATTCAATATGAAAACCATTTATAACAATAGTTAATAAAAAAATATAATATAACGTGATTATAAAAAAATAAATTTATAATTTTTGATATTATTTTATAATGAATTTAGTTAATGATGAAAAATTACCATGAAGGGTTGTGATATTTATAAAAAATTAATGACTACCCAGGGATCTAGTGACAATAATTTTAATCAATCAAGAATTTGGAAAATCATTTTCACTTCTAAAAATAAATTAATCATATTAATTTTATAAAAATAAAATTAAATCTCAGTGATTACTAAATAAATTTGAAATTATAAAAATTTAAAAATGAAGGAATTTTATAATAGAATAATGTTATAAACACACCCATTACGATGTTCAAGATTAATTAGAAATGTATAATAGATGATAATTGATATTAAATAATAGATTTGAAATATTAAAACACATTATTATATTGATAATGAAGAATCTATATATTCATTATGAATATTTTACGATAATTGAATGTAATGGTGTTTTGTAATATTTAGATACAAATAATAGGTATAATCATAAAATTTATGAAACAAATAATTTAAGAATATGGATGATTCAACTAGATTTCCCACTAATATTGTTAGTGGATAACTAATAGAACATCCAAAAGATAGTTTTTAATTTAATAATATATTATATTATAGTAAAACGTAGGTTGGGGTTTTGATTAACCCTAGAACACTACTCAAATATTTAATGTTAGAAACCAAGACTGCTTGATAAGGGTACTCAAACTATGTTGTTGAAAAATTAAAATCATTCCCTTATTTTCCTTAACATTTTATCAGATAATGGTTCCATGTTATAAGTAACATGATTTTTCATATATCACCTTTAAAATTTTCAATAATATCAGAAAACAATTATAACAAAACAAGGAATTAAATTATTAATAGAAAAAATTTATTTAGGATAGTTCACCATAAAGGGATAGTCTTTGACGCCTACATGGACTTTGTATTTATCACAATAGAATCCCCATGGATTTATTATATTAGTGAATTTGTATTTGTGGTCCATGATAAATCTATAAATGTTTTATAGAATTTATAATTCTTTTTTGGTTTAGTCACTCCTTACCAAAAGAAAACTACTTATCGGTTACTCCCATAAACTATTCCAGCTAGTGGACTTCAATAATTTATAGACATTTAGGTATGTTCAACAAAAAATGGACACGATTTTCATCCTTTTTCTAATACACTACTCAGCTTCCATCATGAATCTGGATATGATGCTTTATTTTTCTTATTCATATTCTACTCTCCTTCTTCAAATGAAGATCATTTCATCTCTCTATTGTGGTATTTATGTCTATGGATTTGAAACATTTACAGAAGAAACTAAAATTCTTTATATGAGTATAGTTATAGAGTGTAATTTTTTTATTTCCCCCTATATTACTCTATTACAAGATATATCAATGTTAATCCCTCTTTTTTCACTGGCCCATCATCACTTGGATCAATCCAAACAAGTTAATATTATCCTACGATTCTCTAAAATTATTTATCTATATCACCCAGAAGTCCTCCATGTATTTTTCTATTACCATAATTATATATTCATGAAATATAGATACGTGAGTATACCAAATAGAAATAAATCAAATAATACTCAGTTCCCCACGTACTAACTATATAGACAATATTTTACACCACATAAATATATGAACACCACCATGTGAAGCTCTATCATATAGAGACTTCAGGAAACTACAAATCTCTAACATGGCATAAGATAATAAATATTTTCAGAATTTATAACTCAAATTCCACTACCAATATCTTTATCTAATGAGGAAAAACTAATGAAATGAAACATTGAAAAGAAAAGTTCATACCCATCCTATTCATATTCAATCGTCAGTGAAATGATTTGACCAAATTGATCCTTACATAATCCCTACATTAGGGATTTTTTAGCATCACCAATAAACAAATCATCCATTTTCGTGGGTCTAATATTAATGAATTTTTTTAGATTTGAATCTATATGAACTTCCTTCTATAAAACTAACTAATCATGGAATTTAAAGGTTTACCCTTAAAAAAAGATCCCCAAAAACCTATATAGACTAAGTAATCACCTCGATTCTAAATCCACATACATTCCTTTTCTCTGACACCGAGTTCCCACATACCCACCCCACTAATTTTTACTATGGACTCTAATACAATAACATATTGATGAATTTTGACCAATCAGAAAACAACACATAATCACCAAATGTTCATACCTCAATGTTTCCCAAAAAGTAGAATATTATTATTTAGACCTCACATACACTAGCTGCATGTATGACCATGGGAACAACATATTCCCTTATTCTTTTTATGTCTTTCACTTTGTGATATATGTTATTGACCACATAGAAGGACTATTTATAAATAAAACATCAAGCTACAGAAAACCATTATTATTTTGTCTATTTTGATGTTACAGAACATCAAAAATTGAGTGTTATACATCATATAAACGTAAAACATTGAAGAAACATAACATTTTTCAATTAAACAATTTTCATTCCATTAAAGAAAATAGATTTTCCAACATGTATTTACGTAACATACCATGTTTTTAAAAAATAAACACAATGATTGATAGTGTGCATGATACACCACCTAGAGCTTAAACGAACAAATAAATATTTTTATGTAACTTTTATAACCAAGTTTTTAGAATGGAAATAATGAATAGTATTTACTAAATTAGGAATATATGGTTTACACTTGTATATATAATTTATTATTTGGTGACAAATAATATATATATGATTATAAAAATCATTCTACAAAAAAGTTAATTTTTTATATAAAAAACTATATAACTGTAAACTATGGTGTTTCATAAGAATAAATTAACAAATGAACCCAATTTAATTGAATTTAATTTAATTATTAATATTCAACTTATGTGTTTTAAAGTAACTATATAATAAGAAATCCAAATTTATGGATAAATGAATAATTTTTCGAAAAATTACATCTTTGAAACATTTTTATGGTTCACTTATTTTAACTATTATTTCAAACTGCTTTATAAGTTATATATTAGAAAATAATCATATTATCTAAAATAAAAGTATCAAAATTTACATTAGATGAACTTTTATTATTTTTCCAATAAAGTTAATGTTTTAATAAAAAGTGATACAAATATTGCATTTCAATTGGAAATTGATTTTTATATAATTACCTTATTATGATGAATTATATATTAAATTATTTTATTGTTTCATTATATCATTTTTATCTTTTAATCCATTTTATTTCATTAGAATCAATTTTACATTGAAATTAGATATAAAACCATTATAAACATTTGATCATTATTACTTTAAAAACATATTTTCAAGATCCATCATTGAGATTAATTTTAAATTAATTCTATCCACATTTCTGTTTCAAAATTTTTAAATGGATTAAATAAATGGAATCATAAAGTTTTAATTTTGTAAATATTTCAAATTTATTTTGTGAAAAAATTGAATAGTATCTTCTTTAGTATTTTAATTGACATGATTAAGGGTAAATCGTGTAATTACAGATAAAAATAATATTATATAATATAATAAAATTACTATAAAACATGTCCACATTTAATTAGATGAGTTATTTTTGACCAAAATAAAATGTATGCCTAATTTTTCAACTTCTATAGCAACATGGTTGGTTTAAGAATTTTATAGTTTTTTATTCAAAGAAATGTGAATTTTGTCGCGGTTTTATTTTTAGCAATTGACATATTTTTTCTATGAATTTATTTAGGGTATAAGTTCAACTATAATTAGTAAATAAATATTTAATATTTTGAACTACAAAATGGTAATTTATTTATAGTTTTTTGGATATAATTAATTAAATAAAATGGTGATATAATGATGTTGTTGTATTTTCATAATTAATAGAAGAGTCAAATAAAATATATTATTAATATTAAATTAAATATTATTTAACTGAATTAATTTAATACAATAATTTTATATATGTATTTGACAAGTTATGGATTTTATGATGTTACTTTTTAGATTATATCATCTGGATATAATATTTTTTACATATCAAGATATTAATAATGTTAAAATTTACAATAATGGTATTTAAAAATATAAAATATTTTTTTAAAAATGTGAATTTATTAAAAATATAATATTTTGATGTCTAATTATGCTATGTCATATAATTTCATAAATGACTCATTTATTATCCATATTCAGAAATTGAAATTATATTAAACCAAAAATGGTAAATTACATGGTAACACAATGAGAGATAAATTTGTCAAATAAGGGTTAAAAATATATGGATTAAAAAATAAAAAAAAACAATTCCATTTTTTGATGAATTTATTTCAACCCATACACATTATATCTTATACATAACTCAATTTTGGTCCATTTGGAGTGTAATATTAATTGAAATTTATTTAATACATTGAAGAAATCTAAGAGTCCCCTCCCCTCACTTATAAATTATCATTACTTATTATCATGTAAACACAATTAAAAATCAATTTAGGTTAGAAACCATCCTTCCAATTACCTTCCTAGAATCCCTCTCCACATTCTAGTGTCTTTATATTAGTTTTCAAACCCTACTTATAGGTGTAAAGGTGTTAATAAAAGGAGATCAACCATAAAAGATTTCACATTTTTAATTAAGTGTTTATATTTTATTTATTTTTCCACTTCATTATAGTATTATTTATCCATGAGGAAATAATTATTATATTATCAAGAATATATTTAGATGTTATTATATAATCAAAATCACTTAAATCTATTTTCACATCCATTAAAGGTGAAATAATTAATCACTCATGTGTACTGGTGATCGATCACCTCCAGGAAACGATATAATTTTTCCTCAAAATCGTCACTCCAAACAAGATAAAATGGAGTAATTAATGATTGTATATGATATTAAAGATAGATTTATCATTATAAGTAAAATATATATATATTATGTTTATAAATTCCATTCACATAAAAATGATAATGTCGTGTGTGTGTGTATTTGTGAACTGTCACCTCCCCAATGTGATGTGATTCATTTTTAATCTGAACATCAAATTTATGATATATAAATATGTATTTTGATTATAAATATGATATTTGTAATATTATTATCATTAATTAAATTTATAATAATACTTACCCTCTTTCAGTGATTATCATTGAAAAATAAAAACATTACCCATGCTTATGTATGACCTACAATTTCTACTAATTGAACATAGTTCATTTATCGTGTCCATAAAAAATGGATTGATTTAAAAGTATAATATTTTTAAAGAAGTTGTTATTATGTAATGAATCTTATTTAGGAGATGTTGGGCTAATGACCATGTTGACTATTGGCATCACACCAAAATCATTTTGGAAACATGTACCAAATATAGTTAAAACATCCAATATAAACATAAATAATTAAGTAACTATTATAACATGATTACATGTAAACAATTGATATAAAATTAATAATATACATGAAATTTTTTTCTAGAAGGTAATTGATTAAAATATCTTTATTATTCAGGATAAAAAAGGACACACAAGTGAATCAGAATCAATGTAAGAGACTATAACAAAAACATCATTTCAAATATTTTAATGATTTATTCTTATAATTTATTCTCTTTCAAGTAAATTGTCTAAAAGTGTTTTTTGTGAATATATTTATATATAAATTTATGTCTAAAAATGGTAATTTTATATTTTATTTAAAATTATTCCATAGGTAATGGGATTCTTTAATTAAAAATATCTGTTTAAATGATTTAAATGGGTTTTGAAAATTGATTGGTAATTCAATTACTTGAAAAGTTTTCATATGAGTGAAAATGAAATTATAATAGTGAAATAATAAAAATTGGAAGATTTTATCTATTATAATTATATAATGTTACATGGAAATTGATTTAGTGGTTATGTTATAATCCATGGATGGGTTGTTCAGAGATAAACGAAGGAAGGTTTGTTACGTAATATCCTCCAATGCATTGGTTATGGAAATCTACCATATGGTTATCCCATTTGTAAGGGTGACATGTAAGGAACTCTAACACATGGTTATTATATTTTTTATTAATTATTCCACAACTTACCTCATATTATCTTATATAATTAATTCACAGTTTTCATGATAATCGTTTGATTTCAATAAGGTAAGATAATTATGTTCTTTAAATGATGTTAAATTTTTCACGGGAAAATGAATATTGTAAGGAATGTTTTTTTATTTTTCACCATAATATTTTTTCCATTAATTTATGTATATTTATGTGAATTTCTTCCCATCCCATGTTCTCAAATGTTTTTAATATGGTTTCAAGATGATTCGGTTGAAGGATGGGATCAAGGGAAATTGTGAAGATATACCCTCATAAGAATTCATGTTTCATATATAATATTTTACTTTTATGGAACAAACATGTTCTATGTATATATTTACACTAGTAATAAAATGTTCCACTCTGTAATAATTTTTTTCAATTCTCCAAAACTCTAAAACTATAAGATCATTTGGAAAATAGGAGATTTATAGTTTCAAAATAACTAGAATATATAATGTTTACAGTCTGTTCCTTACAGATGGTAATAGAGTAGATTTTACACAACCTTGTAGATTAGAAATATTTTTTAAGATTATTCAATATCATAATAGGTTAATAAAATTGAGGTTTTTATATGTTCAATTTTATAAAATCCACTTTTGGGGATTTAATTATGAAATTTTTTTAAGGATAATTGTACCTTTAGAGAAATTCTTTTTTTGGTAATTATGGAATAATATTTGGTTGGTGAAAAATTAATAGAGTGAAATAAGTATTTAAGTTGATTCATGTTATTGATATTTTTGGAATACATTATGATATTTTTATAAATTTAGAATAATTATATAGTTTTTGAAAAAGAAAATCCTAGATGATTGATGAAAACATATCATATCCATCAATGTCAGAAAAATAAAACCCACAAGTGAATGGAAACAATGGTAAATTTCTGTACACTGGAATATAGGAAGTCATGGTTAATATAAATATTTAGTTATATTTAAACTAGTTAATGTATTAAGAATATGTTTATTTTGGGAAAATATTTTTATATTGAATAGATAAAAATGGTTTTGAAAATTTATTTGGAAATTAAATGTTTGACGATTTTCTCTGAAGATGGTTACTAGTTTGTGAACACTTTTCTAATTAGTTAAATAGAATAATATGTGATTTTATATTAGAAATAAAGGTTGAATTATAGTTTGTAAGAATCTATGATTTTATTGTGGACTTTTTTTGATTTTGGTGATTTATAGAAATAAATAGTATATCTGGGTTAATATTTGATGTGGAAATTATATTTTTTATGATACATAAAGAGTAATTGATTTCATTTGGTGGTAAAGGTATAAAAATTATCGGAAGAATATATTATGAAATTCTTCATAATTTTTGGTTTCATTATATGTTTTTATTATTTTTGAGAATTTTAATGAATTTTTTTATTTAATTTTCAATGTTGAACTGTTGGTGTCCCTGTTGAATTTTAGAGTATTAAATTAATAAGACTATCACTTTACAAACATTAACATTAAATACATTTGTGGAATATATAAATAATTAGACAAAGAGACACCCAAATAACATTTTAGTCTATTTCTTGTAGAGACATGGAAATGTAAACACTGGTTCAAAAATGAGAAACATAAACTTCCACTTGATTTTTCTTAACAATATCCCTTCTTAGTTACATGAAACATATTACATAAAATCATTACATGGGGGATAAAAACTTAAAAATGGGTGAGTTTATATTTGTATAAAGAATAATAAATTTTGATATAAAATAATTATCAAGAGAATAATGGTATGAGATCAAAATCATGAAAAATGATGATCATACAATACATATAAAAAAAATATAAACATAAATCATGGAATGAAGCATCGCAGTTCATAAGACATGAATTATAAGGAAATAAAGAACATAAACTGTGAAAGCATAATATGGGAAGAAAATGTGTAATTATTACACATACATAACCATATACTGTTATATTTACAGTAGTCAAGAAATTACTATTAAGGCTATCATAGTGGAAAATTACTTTTATTAAATCAGTTTCACTCCCCATTACAGCCATATGTTACTATAGCAATTTCATTCCTCATTATGACCCTATAATACTGATCTAAATTCACTCCTCATTCAATCCATGTATATCTAATGAGATACAAATATTTACACAATGCATTGGAGGGAGATATAGGCCACACCTTTCCAATAGTGACCTAAAACATATATGTTACATAATATCATTTAAAAATATTATAACCAAAGAATTGAAATTAGTATAAAAAACATAGAATCATATAATAACCTATTGAAATTTTCTGGTTTCATATTCATGTAATCCTAAATATAACATGTAAAAAGAAGTGGGTTTCAAAATCCAATAACCTGCAAAAGAGAAACACGTTTCCTAAATATGATTCCATAAAAACATAATACATCTAGTGAAAGAATATGAATGGAAAAATTTGTATAATATCACTAGGAAGGAATAGTTGAAACCAAATGATTTATTCTCATATAGAATATATTTTTTGAAGGATATTTCAAAATAATTTCTTGAGGAAAATATCATTTAGTTTTTGTGAAACTCTTTTTAATACATAAATAATTTTGAATAAATTTATTGTTGAAAATATACTTGAAAACACTTAAAAGAATATTTTAAAATAATAAAAAATTAAAATATTTTTTCATTGAAACATTTTTTCTAGATAATTGGATAAAATTTATGAAAACATTTTTTAAAACATGGTTTTGTAAATTGAATATATTTTTGACCAAATATAAATGTACAGTTAGTTTTTTCTTAATGTTTTTCCAATAATTATAAAAACTAAAAATCAGAGGAAAATGGTATTAATACATTAATTAATATTGAATAAAAATATTATAACAAAAATCATGATTTTTTATTGGAGATATATTATATGATTTTATAAATATAAGCATAAGTCTAAAGAATCTTGAAAATAATGAGATTTATTCAATAAACAATTATCACATGCTTCCTTGGGATCAAACTCTCCATGTAAGAAATGGAAATTACATGAAGATAGAAATATCATTAAAAGTTTTATATTCGTGATATATCTTGTAAAATTGGAATAGATACACCTTAAAAAACAATTTTAGGTTTATAATAAAACAAGAGTCTCAAATAAGGCATATCAAGACAAAACAACTTTCAGATTTGGAAACATTTGAAGTATAAATGACATGAAATAAAGATCATAAAATTGGTTAGAAAATAAAAATTAATATAAATATTTTAATCATATAATCCATCTATGGGATGGGTACACATCACAAAATTGGAATTTATGGCAAATGAATCATGTATCTTAAGAAAATAAAAAGTGAGATGAAATTTACTTACCACGTGTCTTGACTCTCGTTGTACTTGTTCAAACATCCTGTATAATAAAAATAAATTTACTATAAATATTTCCAAAAACCATATTATTATATATAATTTCAAATTATGTTTTTTTATGAATTTATATTACCTTCCTATTGACAATTCTATGTTACAGTTTCACTTTAGGTTTTATTAACTTTGTTCATTGCATGTGTCTTAATTTCTTATATTTTTTGTTGTTATACATATATAATGACAAAAAAATGTATATAATCATATAAATATCATTTATATTATTTATATGTGTTTTATTATATTATATATAATGTATATCTTTGAAAAAGAATGCACTATTCATGGATATGGTAAGCCATACATATGATTGAATGTTGTTTCCATTTTTACTATTGTATTGAAGAATATATTGTAAATGAAATATTTATTAATATATGAGTATATATAATTATTAATTTTTATTATTATATAATATATATTATATATGTTCACTAAAAACATCCTTAATACATTCCATGTAGTGTCTGAACGAATCAAATAACATTGAGGGGGTGGTTGTCCACACTTCCTCAAAAGAAATTATCAAATTTATAAAAAAGTAAAGGTAGAAAGATATTTATTTTAATAAAATTAAAAATGGTTAATTACATAAAAATTATAATATAAAACATAATGTAATAGTCTTTCCATCATAATTTCTATCACGATAGGTGCTAATTAAAATTGAACAATCGTCATTTTTTGAGGTGGTATTTCAACGTACACAAAAACTGTATGATTGTTACCCATTAAGTAGATGTGTGTATATGTTTAGGTATAAATATTTTAAATAAGACATCATTTTATATTGAATATATTTATTTATTTATAATATAATGTAATAAAGAGTGTGGAGGTGGTGGAGAATGAAAATAAAAAAAGAGCTTGAGGGAAGATGTTACCACTTAATTGGGTAACTCTTGTTGGTTTTTATTGAAAGGGTTATTTGCATAGCTTCATTTCCCTGAAATTTATTCTAGGATTAAGAAATGTATTTTGGGAATTATATTAGAATTATCATGGCCTAATATATGTTTTTTAGAGGTGTGATGACTATTGAGATTTGGTGGCCTTTTATTGGGAAGGGAAATGACACACCTCGAATTGTTGAAAACAAGTTAGGTATACAAAAACATTTACATAAATAATCTGTACCAATATAAATAACTCAATAAAGTAATTTTAATGACCAACTAATTTCTAGAAAATGGATTTTCTATAGGTTTCCAGGTTGTTTTGGGACTTTAATTTATTATTTATTAATTTGGGACCATAATTTTGTTTCTTAATCATTATAATTAATTTAAATTAAATTCAATAATATTTTTGTTAAAAAATAATGTTATTATTTTGATAAAATATGAATGATGAGAATTAAAAATATATAATCCATTTTTTAATATTCAAATCAATGAATCAGATGAAATTAATCTAAAAATAATCCTACTAAATTGACGACACTACAGGTTTTTACTGTAAAATCATCCAAAATATTTCTATGTTTTTTTACACAATTTCATTCTGAAATTTATTAAAATAACCTATATTAGATTAATTAATTAAAATATTATATAATAATATTTATAATAAAATTAAATTACAATTTTGAATTATAAATATATTAGATGAAAAGGCGATTTTCCATTAAAATCCACTATTTTTCATTATTCATTGAAAAATGATGTTTCTAAGAAATATAAAAAATTACCCTAACATACTTTTGAAATTATATATTAATTTTTTTTTATCAAATTCAATTTCTTTATGTGTCTAATTTTAATTTTATTATTTTACATAGGACATTAAATGCAATTCATTTGAGAAAATAGTATTTTTAAATATATAAGGACATTTCCAAAAAATAATATCTATCATTGTCAGTATGTTTTATTTGTGTAAAGAAATTATAAAAAAATATTTAAAATTATTTATTAATATTCATATTACTAATTTTAATTGTTTGATTATAATTAACTCATTTAAATAACTTTGAAAATAAAATAATGTTTCATAGAATCATCGATGTTGTTTGTAATATCAACCTTGTCGATGTTTCATGTAATGTATTCCAAGTCAATATTTTATTTAACATGTACTATTTTGGATTCGTATAAATCGAATTATTGATTTATTGAAATGGAATACAAAAATGAAAATTTAATTTATTAGAATAAAGGTCCATAAAAACTCTCTATTTTACATTATACCCCTTTAAAATTTTTTTCTCCCCAAAAATTAATCACATGAGTAAAAAAATGAATATTGTTATTCTTCATATTTTCCTCATGTTCCCATATACCAACCTATTACTAGTGATTTATCCATATAAAAGTGACCATGTGAGTGTTATTGTTTTAAAGAACTTTCTCTAATTGGTCCAAAATTTCATCATTTTATTCATCGCAAGAAATAACATACTAAATCGGTATGACCAATGAGTTTAGTATATGTGATTTTTCATTTATATAATTCCTCAGGAAAGATACATGGAACACATCATGGAATTCATAGATATTTGTAGAAGTTACAAGCCATAGGCAACCATCCTGATATGATCAAGAATCTCAAAATGAACAATATACCTATAGCTTAGTTTCCCTTTTTCTCTGAACCTTATAAATTTCTTCTAGGATGAGATTTGTAGAGGCATATATTCACCAACAACAAGTTCTAGATCATTTTATTGGTTGTCAATAAAAATTTTCTACCATATTTGAACATCCTTGATATTCTATGGTTTTGACTTTCTTGACCATTTCTCCAGCAATCTCATTCCCCAATTGATTAATTTCACTAACCTCACCTCAGTGAATAAGATCCATAAATTTATTCAAATATAGGTATTCATAAGGATTCATATAAATTCATGAGTGATGGAAATTTTTTATGAAAACACTTCTATAGGAAGGATTTGATCCCAACCACCTTTTAAATCTAGAGAATATTATCTCATCAAGTCCTCTAGGGTTATGATTTTTCATTCAGATTGGTCATCTATCTTAGTATGATAAAAATTTCTGAAAATCATTTCTATATCATTTCCATGGTGATGTTATCCCCTAAAAGTTTTGGTGAACCTCGAATCCTGATATGATACAATGGAATATGGAACTCTACTAAAACTTCCCCCTTACATATTGTATATCCAATTATATTTGAGAAGAGAGAATCTTATTTGATTGAAATTAAATTTGTGGACATACTAAGGTGGTTGAATACCAACCATATAACATTAAACCATTTAGAGGTTTTTGGATGTCCGGTGAACAAATACATTGGGATGTTATTCAATTTCTATTATGGCATGGATAATGGATGAAACATCCACTTTTACTTTTGTATTTCAAATGTAACATATTATAATACATTGCATTGAAATAGAAAATCTGTGATATCTCTCTTCATTCCATACCAAAAAAATTATTCCTTCAAGTCCTTATTCATCATCATACATCAAGTATTAAAAGAGAATAGAGAAATATGAGATTCCCTAACAACAACATTTACAAGTCTAGTATGGGAAGAACACATACTCGGTTTTGGATCCTTATCATTCCATCATGATCATGTTTAAAATTAGGATCATTTTAAACATTTTTTAGCTATCCATCTTTATTATGTGCATCCTTAATCTTCACATATATAGATGGATGATAATTCATTTGAGAATGATAAGATTCCTCCCCTACAATTAGGATTTCTAGATCTATCCATTAAAACTGTAAAAATATTAAATATGTTGTGATCATCATCTTGAATAAGATAACATGATCCTTCCAACACAATGAAATGTACTCCTTGTTAGCTTTCCCAGGCTAGTAATTTATTAATCAGTAATAATCCTTTATCAACCCTAACAATCTTCTCTGGACCATTTTAAACTCATTTTGTGTGAATATATATTTTCAACTATTCTGATCTGTATATATATCACACCTTTATCCATAAATATAACTCTTTAATATATATAATGAAAATATTATTTCTAAAAACTACATCTCATGACATTAGTAAATTTGATCATCAATAATCATTTTTGCGAGGCATATGTGATAACCGTGTTATTATTCTCATGGACTAATTCCAAACTCATCTTGGATGCATCACTATAGATTAAAAACCAATCTCCTCTATAGGGTAATGTATGTGTAGTTCACTAACAAAACATCTCTTTGATTCCTTGAACTTTTCCTCACATTCATCTTTCAATAGGAACATGAATCCCATTCAAGTGAACTTGTTTATAGGATTAGATTGTCAAGAGAAATTATCTACAAACCATCTATGATATCTTGCTTAAATATGAATTCTATAAATCTCAATCCTTGTGGAAGGTCTATTACGACATTCAATAATCTTTATATTTTATGGATCTATATTAATACCATATGATGAGATTATATGACTAAAAAATGAATCCTTTTCCAGCTTAAATTCACACTTTTTTATTATTTTTTTAATTTCTATATATTCGTTATTATAATTCTCAAGTGGTCTTCATGCTCATACATGTATATTAAATATATAATAATACCATCTATAATGGATTCCACAAATAGATCAAGGTAATATCAAATGACTCTATTCATTAAATAAATGAGGATAGTAGGAGAATTAGTAGGATAAAAAGGAATCATTATATATTCATAGTGTTCATACTTTGTATGGAATTTTGTCTTGTATATATCCAACTTATTGACCTTCTATTAATGATATAAAAAATGATTTTCAATAATGAAAATTCATTGAGATCAATATAATTGATCAAAAAATTCATTTATATGTGGAAGTGAATAATTTTTATTTATTTTTATCTTTTTCAAATCATACTAATCAATTTAGAGTTTCATTGATGCACCATTCTCTTTTAGAAAAATAACAAATTCCCCCCAATGTGACACACCTTTCTGAATGAATATGTTATCAAGGTTTTCAGGGAGTTTCTCCTTCAATTACAATAACACAATTGGGTCTACTCTATAATGGGACCATGATATTTTTGTCTAACAAGTTATAAGTTATATTGAGAACTTAAAGTCTCCATTCAGTTAATGACTATGAAAAACTTCCATATGGTCATCCATAAATTCTCGAATATTATGAATGTCATCAATGTTGTTACTCCATCACCCATTTGTGATGTGAAACCATTTTAATTGTAATTAAGACCCATATAGTGAATGTAATATGAACTATAATTTCATAGTGAACATCACATGGATTGATTATCATTTGAGAGTTTGAAAAATAATACATAACATCTCATCCTTGATAATTTATGTGAGATTTATGCAAAGAAAGGAAGTAAATTCTTATGATAAAATCAAATTCAACTGAAGTAATAATGAAAATATTTGAGGAAGCACATTGCACCAAACATCATCCAAAGAGGAATAATAGTATTTTTTTGCAATTATTATACCATTCAAGGGTTTCTCTACTAATGGACATCTAATAATGTTCTTATAAAATTAACATCCTTAGAAACTTCATTAGATATGTAGTTCTGGTAGATCTATAATCTAATATAACATTAGAACTTTTATAGTGGATTGTGAGATTACGTTTACTCATGATATTATCACACCCCTCTTAAGAAATAGTGATTTTTTGAGATTTCCCCTTATCTGTCAATATCAGAGGTTTTTGACATCTGTCATCATCCCTATCCCTTTGGTTCAGGTAGTGGTTAACATAATTTCCATTTTCCTTACACTTGTATAACCAAATCACGCTGGGTAAATTTTATGAATATTTAAATCCATTATCCCAATTATCGAACATCTTCCCACCACATTATTAATAATTTTTCTAAATAACTTCTTTTCTATACTAAAAACATTTTCTAGACAATCTCGGAAAAATTCATGCATTATTATTACAACCATTACTGTATAAAATAATCCACATAATGCTTTTTCTATGGTAATGGGAGTTTCCTTTGAACATAGTCTTCCTTTTAATTTCAAATCCAAGATGTGGATACGTGACTCCAACTTCTATTTTATACTTGATTACACAATGAAAAATATATACATATATAATAAAGTTAATTATAGACAACAACCTTCTAATAATGGGATTTAATCCTCTAAATAACCCATCAAATTTACATTCACTTTAAATGGAAATACATTTATAATACCACACATGTATTCTAATAATATCTATTTATGTACATATATATTCATTATCACTTTTCATCAACTCATGTTACTCCACCTCTACATTGGAATGAAGAATTTGAGGAATGTACTTATTGTAAAATAAGTCCTTGAACTCATACTAATCCATTTATTCAATATCATATTACTACATTTTATTCTTCATTTGATTCCACCACTAGTCTGTATCGCCTTCTATATGATTAACAGATGGAATAAATTTTTCATGCTCCAGACAATAGAAAATGGGGATTATCATTTCACTAGTACTGATCCATTGTCCAAAAAGTAATAGACCAGATGACCCTCTAAAAGAAGGTGGATGTTTGCTCCTAAAAGAATCAATAAAATTTTGTTCCCACGTTTTCTCATTTGGAATTACACCATGAATCATAGCTAGATAATGTTTTGTTTTCATAGAAAAATGATTTTTTATTCCATCCCCCATTGAATTTGGTTTCATAGGAGGACATAAATAGAATTTTATATCACAATCAAGATTAACGTGGTTCTTTTGAGTTCCAACTATTTACTAAATACAGAAATTAGATAGTAATAAATATTTATCATAATGAAAACCCCATAATCATGAAAATTCAATTATAGGATGTCTATGATATGAAACGATATGTAATCTATTGAACCTTATGATTATAATATGATATTCATAGCTAACTTATAATTAAATCATTCCAAATGGTACAATATGTTTTCATTACTTCCCGAAACATTTCCCCCTAGAGTTTTAATCTAAATGTATAGTAATCCCAATTTCATTTTTCAGATTACCCTATGTCTAGCATGGAAAATATTCTTGGAGTTGTTACTAATAGGTGAATTTATTCCAAATACACATCTACGTATAATATCTAGACAATGATATATATCTAGTAAAACACTCACTTTGGTCCATTAAAAAAATTCTAGGACATTTTCCTATACTTTTTAATATCTTTTTTCTTATCCATAGACTTTACTTTAGGGTTCTCACTAAATTTTTCACATATTAACTTCAAAAGGATAACTAATACTGTTCTATGATACAAAATCTTTAGTCCCTCTCTTTTTATACAACAACATAACATAACTATTACGAAATAAAAAAACATTAATAAATTAAATGTCTAAAGATCGTAATAGTTTTGTTCCTTTGGAATCATGGAACCATAAACAATGGTTCATAAATGAGGTACATCATATCCCACTAGGGTATTCTTAATCAGATTCCTTCTTAGAAAAATAAAATTTAATAAATATATTTATAACCTAGGGGAAAAACATAATATATGGTGATCTCATATACTTAATCAGTGTTAATAAGGGAAATACATAAGAATAATGAACAGCATAAGGATATGATAATATTATAATTAAAATAGAAGATCATACCCTATATATTAAATAATATACACATAAATATAAGGATAATTTTTTTTAGTTCAAATGAAAATAATAATAAAGTAATCTTGAAGACAATCCATTAAAGAATAATATAAAAATAAAAATTTGAATTTTTTAAGACACTTTAGCATCTATAATGATTTCCATTGTATTCAATGCATTGTTTTTGAGGAAATCTTAGTGGGAATAGTCCTTGACTAAATCGGTTTCACTCCATGTTGCCAACATGTATTTCTAAACTAAGTTCACTCCTCATTCATACCATGTAATATATAACCTCATTCACTCATCATTCCTACATTGACTATCTCACAAGATAAAAATGATTAACCAGTGAATTTGTGGGAGATATAGGTCCCACGAAACTCATAGTGAAATCATAAATACATTTTCCACAATATAATTAAAACTGTATCAGAACCCATTAAATGAAATGGGTATCACAAACAGATAATCATATCATAAAGGAAGATTTAATAAACATCATTCCATCAAAATATAATCCATTAAATGTAAAAATATGAATGGAAAATTTATTGATTTCCACATAAAGGAATGAGTAACACCAATTGATGTTATCATAGATTGGAAATATCTTTTAGATATGCTCTAGAAACATTTATTGACAAAAAAATCAGTTATTTATTGAAAAATGGTTTTTAAAACATAAAATCATTTGAAAAAACAAATTCCCCAAATTTTTTCCTATAAAATAATAAAGGAAGAATTAAAAATAATAAAACATTTTGAAAATAATTTTTTTGGAAAATATCTCCAAGGATCATTTAAAAACATTTATGAAAACAATTTTTTTTTAAATTAAAAATATTCTTAACCCAAGAGATGAATATGATCGTATTTTACATAAAGAAAATTTCTTAATTATTATAACTAACAAGAGTAAATAACTGTACTAATAAATGTATATATCATGAGTAAATATAAGATAATGTAACTAATATATTTTCATGAGATATTTATCATATTATTTCATCAATGTAAGAATCATTACAAACAATCCTAAAAAAGCAATGAGATTGTTTCAATAGACTCATAACACATGATAACTTGGGATCATACTCTCCCTGTAACAAAATGAAAATTCATGAAGTTTAAAATATCATTAACAGAAGTATATTAAGATATAACATTAATAATAGAACCATATAAACCTCAAAAATTAATTTTTGGTTCATAACAAAACATGAGTATCAAAGAAGGAAAATTGAGAAAAAAGAATTTTACCCATTTGGAAACTTTTGAAACATAAACCCCATGAATTATATATCTTAAAATGGGTATATAAATAAAAATTAATATAAATATAATATTAATATATTTCATCCATGGGAAGTATTCACACAATAAAATATGAATGGGTGTTAAATAAAGAATGTATCTAATGGAAATAAAATGTGAGATGAAATTTACTTATCTTGTGTCTGGACTCTCGTCGTACCACATAAAACATCATGTATATTTAATATAATAATATTATTCAACTCTAAAAGTCTCATATTATTATATATAATACCATAAATGTTTTTATTATGATTTTATATTACCCACTTGTTAACAATTCTCTATTAAGGTTTCATTTCGGGTAATATCCACTTTGTTATTTTCATGTGGCTAAATTTGTTATATCATTGTATCTTATAATTATATCATGATTTCAAAAACATAAATCATGAAATAAAAATCATTTATATAAAATGTATGTGTGTTATAATAATATCTTTAGTATAGAACTATGAAATGGAATACACCTTTCATGGAGATGGTAAGCCCTATGTACACATGAATGTTGTTTCCGTTTTTATTTTCTTATAGAATGAATAAAGGTAAATGAATTTTTTTTATATAAATCAATATTTATAATTATTAAATTAGAATTATTATATCCTATATATCTTATATTTTCACTCAAATCAACCCTAATATATTCCATGTATTGTGTGAACAAATCATTGTGCATTGAGGGGTGATAGTCGACACATCCTCAAATGATATTTTCATATTTACAGCAAATGAGAGGTAAAAAGATATGTGTTGTAAAAGGATTAAAGAAGAATAAATAGATAATAAATATTATAAATATTATATATAAATAGATTTTATATCATAATGTCTACCATTATAGGCATTATGTGATATTTAATAATCATTGTTTTGTGAGGCTGTGGTTCTTAATACACAAATACATTATGTTTGTTACACATATGATGGTGGTGTATGTAAGTGAAGGAATAACCCTTATAACAATAAAAATCATATTATATTTATGAAAGTATTTTTAATATTAAATATTTTAATTAATAGAGTGTAAGTGGTGGATAATGAAAATAAAAAAAGGGGCTTGAGAGAAACCATTTCTTTTAATCGAGTAACTCATTTTATTTGGTTCCAAAAGGCTTCCTTGGTTTGATTTCTTCCATAGGGAAGGATTTTAGGTGCAAGGTATGGATTTTGGGAAGTTTATTGGAATGATTTTAGCATAAAATAAGTGATTTTAGAGGTTTTATGAAGGGAGATATATGGTTTTCTTTTATAGGGATGGGAAAGGAACCACATTGTATTTTTAAAAATAAGTTAGGTGTACCAACGTTTTTCCCCAAAAAAAGATAAAAAAACGAAAAAAACAAAGGAGTGCAAGTTTAATGACCGAATAAATACCAAAAAGTGGGTTTTGGGCATGTTTCTTGGTTTTTTTGGGTATTAAATATATGTTAAATTACTTTGTTAACATAATCTTTCTTTAATTTATTGTAATTAATTCTAGTCACATCGACCGATATTATATGTAAAAATCATTGTTGAAATTATTATAAATTATAAATTATAATGATTCTAAATACGGAATAAATTTTTCTAATTTCAATTACAAAATTTAACGAAGTTCATTTAAATAGAATCTAGTTGATAGGACATCACTGTGGGTTTTTAAATAAAAAATGTACAAAATCATGCTAAATTTTATGCACAATTTCAAAGTGAAATTGATTCTGATGCCCAAAATTGGATTAATTTATAAAAGAATGATATAGTTTAACTTTGAAAGCAAATTAATATATAATTTAACCATTAAAATAAAATATATGAAAATGATTTTTTGAATTAAAATTGTGTATTTTTTACAATTAATTCAATACAATATTCCTCAGAAAAATCAAAAAAATATTCCTTAAAATAATTTCAAAATTATAATATCAAAAATTATGTTAATTTTTTACTTAAATTCCTAAATTTGATTAAAATATTTTCCATTACTTCTCACAGAAGGAAATTTAAAGTAGTTCATTGGAGAAAATAATATTTTTAAACATATAAGGCCTTTCTCCAAATTATATCTGTCATTATCAATATGTTTCAATAATTTAAAACAATTAAAAGAAATATTTAAAAATTAGTTTTGATTATTCATATAACTATGATTAAAAACTATGTTATAATTATCGATTTTAAATAAATATTACAATAAAATGATTTTTTGTAAAAATATCAAGGTTGTGTGTACCATTATCCATTTTAATGTTTCATGTAACATTATCAATATAAATATTCCATTAAATGAAATCTCATTCTATGCCATGTGCATAGATTTTTTTTCATTGAGAACTTTTTGAAATAAATGAAAATATTATTTATTCAATAAAAATGGTCCATAGAAACAGTGGATGTAAAAAATAGATATTCTTCATCTAAACCCACATTATTTTTTTTGGAATTATCATATAGTTTCTTTTTCCATTTTAGGTTCAGTTAATTTATATAGATAGAATGAATATATAGTTAATATTTTGTGGATTATTTTATTCTCTATAAGTTTATTCCAGTACTTTACCTTATAAAAATTCATATTGAATACTCATCATTTTGATAAAAAGATTACATAGTGGTGGAAATTGTTTATATTATGAAACTCTCATTATCATTTAAGAGTGATTCTTTATATTATTAGTGAATTTAATAAAATTATTCCTCAACAATATAAAAAGGAAATAAATTTTTTTTCGTTTACTTTCCTTACTAATAAATGAAATACTTTTTAACCCATCGTGGAATTATGGGTTTTAACTATTAGTAATCTCATAACCATGTTCACTATAATAATCCATCAGAAAATCATAATTATATTTCACTTAAAAGACCATGATTTTCTAAATGAAAACCCATAATGTGTTGTCTCAGGTGAGCTTTGAACTTACCATTCATTGTTTTCAAGTGGATATTTCATTAATCCAATTTATGAAGTGGGATTTCCAAAAAGAAACAGAAAAAATTCAAAAATTATTTATCAAGACTTAATTAAAATTAACAAATATTCAATTTAAAAAAGGGGGTGCTGAATGTGACATCCCGAGTTTTATAAAAAATAAATACTATGTTCGATAGTGTACATGATAAAAATCATTAAGCTTAAATGAACAACAAAATATAATTATGTTGCCATTATATCCTCATATTTATAATGGAGGTATTGAATAAAATTAAAAAAACAATGATTATATGGTTTACACATGTATTTTTAATTAATTCCTTTATTATAAATAATTATATATGAAGGTAAAACAATTTTTAAAATTAAATGAAATGTTTTATTTGAAAAACTATTTATTTGTACCCAAGTGTCTTATACAAGTATATAAATAAATCACACTTATTTTGTTATATTAAATTTAATTTTAATCAATCATATAATGTCTTTTATAGACATTATATAAGAAAAAAAAATCCAATTTTAAGAATAAAATTATTATTTAAAAAAAAGCATGATTGCCTCCTTATGAAGGAACACTAATTTAAAATTTATTTTTTGGAAATTTTATATTTTATATTAGAAAAAATAAACTTATTCATTGAAATTTTAGTATAAAAATATAATTTTATTTTTTTAATTCTTTTGATGTGTTTCATGTTTTGTTGAATAGTGATGAAATACTACATTTTAATTAGAAACAACTTTTTAATTAAAAATTATTTTTGTTTACTATTAAATATTTAAATGCAATTAAAATATAATTAGATCAATTTCTTTTTGATAAACCATTTTTTGTTATAGGAATCAATTTAAAAATGGCATTAGATATAATAACATGGGGAAATATTAAAGCGTTTGACATTAAAAATCAATTTTTTTGATCAATAAGAATTATTAATATTAAATAAATTTTATCCACTTATATATTTAGAATTCATAAAAATGCATTACATAATTGGATTCATAAGATCTAGATTATGTAAATATTTCCGTTTTATTTTTAGACAAAATATGACTATCAACAATACTAATATTTTTATTACTAGGATTAACAGTAATGTTTGTTTTTATGGGTAAAAAATATTATAAAATATTAAAAAACACCCTAAAACTTTTGAATATTATATTTTATGAGTTATTTTTGACCCAATGAATCATTGGGATTAATTTTTGGCTCTTAGATCCACTTCGGTGATAGTATTATCCTTAAAATATTTTATTCAATGAAAATAAAATTTGTGACACCTTTGTTTTTTACCAAGTGATATACATTTGATTTGGAATTATATATAGGATATTTTAGATAATAAATATTGATGTTAAATAGAATACGTTTAATTAAATTATTTAATTTTATTTATAATTTTAGTATTGAAATATTTAAATTTAATGGGGTCATAATGATGATGTAGTAATTTCCAAATAAATGGAGAAATAAAATAAATTATATTTTAAATATTAAAATAAAAATATTTTTTGTATTTAATGTCATCTAATAATATTATGGAAATATTGAATTGTTTGGGATGATTTAATATAAAGTTTTATAATATATCATGTATTTACTATGTTTTATAAATTTTAAGAAATGGATACTTTCATAATTGACATTAAAGGTATTATAAAATATAAAATATTTTATTAAATGAGAAAAATTTCTAAAATTAAATGAATTTGAAACCTAACTAGGATATGTATTATTATTTAATTAATGATTACATTATTGGCCTTTTAAAATTTTATGGTTATTATATTTACTATCAATGTGTAAATTAAATTATAATACATTAAGAGATAAAAGTGAAAAATAATGGTTAAAAAATATAAGGATTAAAAAATAATAAAAAATTATCTAATTTTTATTTGAGGAATTTATTTAGACACAAACCCATCCTATATTTTAAATTAACAAATTTGAATCCATTTGGAATGAAAAATTATTTTTATTAATTTAATACTTGGAAGCATTCCATGTGTGCCCCTATCCAATTTTATAAAAGGAATCTTCTTCTTATCACTTATTCATAACTGATAACCTATTTGGTTTATCCAATATCTTCATAAATAGACCAAAGGCCTTTATTTCTTATAAATTATTGATAATCCACCTTTAAATGGCTGAGGTAGAACCCTTATAAGGCCCAAAGGCGTATGTGACATTACATGACCTCCATGTCTTTGGAAATCAACCCAAAATAGACATCTTAGAACTACCCTCCCTAGAAAATGGGGTGATGTTAAATATAATCCATCACATTTCTAGTTTTCTAGTTGTATTGTGTAGTGCCACACATCCTCAGTATTGATGGAAATTCCATACCCTCTCATTTATTCATTTCTTATTGGATATTCTTTAGTTAATTGACCTACTATTATTAATCATCTGAAGAATTCTTCTTTGTAATTTTTCTAGTACATTTGTATTTTCATGTGGCCTAAAGGCCTTAAGGTGGCCTTAAAGCCTAACTAACCTGAAGGCTATGAGTGTCCTGAAGGCCTTTAAGGACTTGAGGACCAAACTATTGGCCCAAGGGCTACAATAGATGAATATTTCAAGCTGATACAGTATAAAACAATATTGAATAGTTCTTTTTATAGTACCTTGGAAATAAACCACTACCCAGATTTGATCTTGGGTCTCTTGGATTCACATTCAATGACTTCTCTAATTGGGTTGTGGTGCATGTGCAAGAAATATCTACCAAAATCCCAACCTAAAATTCATAACCACAATAGAGAGTCCCTATTTTAGATACAGCTCCCTCCTTATATGATTTGAGGTGTTAATCAAAGTATATCATCCAAATAAGATGTATAATTTTTAATTAAGTGTTTCAATTTTTTTCTCATTCCACTTCCAAATAATATTATAAATCTATTAAAAAATATTAAATCTAGTATTATAAATACAATGAGATTTTATTATTTTAACATCACAACACAAATCCATCCCTACATGCATTAAATCAGAAAATGTTAATAGTTCATGCGTACGTGTGAACTATCACCTCCAAGAAGCAATATACTTCAGTTACCATTATCATCTATCAATCCTGGTTATAACTATTGAATTAATTATTATATATGATATTCATGAGACATTTATCATTATAATACAATTTTATATCAATTACAATCTTAATTTCCTTGAACATAAAAATGATACTGACGTTCGTGTGTATGCATGAACTATCACCTCCACAAAGTGATGTGATTCATTTTCAATCACAAAATCACATTGATGATATATTTAATTATATTTAATTTATTAATATGATATTAATGATATTATGAAAATTTTGGAAGGATAAAATAATACCTACCATCTTTCTATAATGATCATTGAAAAATGAATATATTACTAATGTGTACATAAAGCCTACCATTTCAATTATTATAATATCTTTAACTTTTCATAACTATACATAATGGATGGATTTAAAAGTATAATTAATGAGTAAAAGATTATTTAAAATCATTAATATAATAATAGGGATTAGTACCAATGACCACTTTGACTATTGACATCATGCCATAGACATTTTGGACTCATGTACCAAATACCATAGAAAAGTCCCTCATAAACTCAAATAATTACGTAATTGTACAAGCATGATAAAATGGTAATAAGTGAAATAAGAGGAATAATAATCTTTAAAAGGATCAAAATAATTTTATTTATTATCATAAGTTTATAATTTAGGCAGAAAAGTGACTTACACAATGAACCATGCTCAGTGTAAGGGACTCATTAACTAAATCGTTTTTTAAAATGTTTAATCGTATTATTTTCAAAATATATACCGTTAATGTCAATTTTTTTGCATAAATATTATGATTTAATTTATATAGAAATGAATGATTAAAATTTGAAATTAATAATTTTCTTTAAAATTATTCAAATTTGAATGGGAGAATTTTATTTAAAAATATCTTTTAAATTTTTTTAAATAGGACTTGATAATTGATTAGAGATTTAATAACATTATATGTTTTCATATGAGTGAAAATGATATTTTAAGTGTGAAATTTGAAATCAATCAAAATTTAATATGTTATTATAATATAATAGATCTTTTAATTTAGACAGGTTGTAATGTGATAAACAAATGATGGGTAGTTCAATGATAAACCATGGATGGTTGGTTACGATATAACTTCTAATGTGTTGGGTATGGATGTTTGTCATATGGATGTTCTATTAGATAGAGTGACATGATTTGAAGTAGACCTCATGGTTATTATGTATTAGATTAATTATTTCCCATGTTACCTACATATCATTTACATTATTCCTAATGAGTTTTCGTGAAAATAAATTTATTATAAAATGTTACTATAATGATCATTTTGAAATGATGATCACTATTTTAGGGTAAAATTGTATTTTTTATTAAATAATTTAGGAGTCTTCACTAAACATAAGGTAACTATTGTTTTGAGTGTCTTACAAATCATTTTTTACACATAATGATTTCAACATATTTTTATAGGTTTTAAGGAAGAGTTTGTATAAGAAAGAGATCAATGGAAAATTATGAAGAAATAAAAGCATGACAAATAATGTTTTATTAAAATGATTTTGTTTTTTTATAAGAAAATATACAACTTATAAGTGGCCAACAGTAATTTATGGTTTTACTCTGTATTATTTTTTAATAATTCCCTAGAACTATAAAACAATAAGTTCATTAGGGAAAAAAATTGATTTCTAGTTTTCAAATAAATAGAATATTTTCTATTTCATGATAGGTCCTGACAATTAAATTATGTTGATTACTCCAAATATACAAATAGTTTCGCTATAAATTATCCTAATTTGACATAACATTTCTTCAATATAGAGATGTATCATGGGATCTCTTTGATTTTTCTCTAATTCCACAGATGATTCAATATGAACATTATTAATTAAATATAATAGGCCTTTGATATGTATATATAACAATGTTTCTCATTGAATATTCACCTTGTTTAATCTTATTATTAGATAATGAATTTACCATTTCACATAATAAATTCTTCAATATCTTTGCATACATTATTCACCTTATTAAAAATTAAAATTTGAAACCCCATGTATGTAACATGGTCCCCTCTTAGATTTTGTGTAGTACACTACTATAAAACATAAATTAAATTTTATACCAAACTCACCCAAAAATTATATATATTTTTATATTATTAAACTAATTATCATATTTCCAAAAAATAAAATCATGCCTTATATATTGAATTTTTTTTATTAATCCACAAAAAGGTTTATCCTAACATAAATTTATTCAAACTTTTTTGGAGAATAATAATGGGGGACGCATCAATTCATTACTCCCTTAAATGTGACATGTCAGTACTAATCATATAAATTTGGAGGAATAGATTTCAAATCCTACTATATATTTTATGTATCCTAAAACATATTGTGTTTTTAATTTCCCAGTATCAATATTCCCTTTGTCTTGAACATTATTTTATTTAAAAATTCTTCAAATAGAATCATAACATGATGTATAGATCCCATATTCCCCCATTAAATATTTAGGTTCTCCCATGATTATTTATATTCTTACATTCCATTCTCAAAAAAAATTATCCTAATAGATTCATTATAATTTAGTATTAGTATTTTAACAATAGAATTTAATAGATCATATAATTCAAATAGATTTTAAAAAATTATAAATGTTTGTATGAAATTACATGATTAGTGTGATTAATTATTTATTAAATTTTTAAATTTATAAAAAGAATGCTATAACTAACAAACATAATATCAAATTAATTATAGATTTATTAAACGTTTCTAGAATTGATAATGATTCAATAATAAAGGTGTATAATTCGATAAGAAAAGATTTTGATGAATTTAGGAAATAGGATCATCAAAATATTTATGTCGGTGTGAATAAATGTTTAATGCACCAAACATATTGTTGACTAGAAATTATGTTTTTATTCTATATATATTGACAATTCTATTAAATTATATATATTGTGTATGGGAAATAGATGTTTATGAACTATAGAGGTATTGTTGGTGTGTTATAAGCCATATCACATTAATGAAAAGACTCAATTTTACATTGGATTTCATGGGTTCTTAAACATGAACATTTATAGTGATTGTATTCTAGATTCAATTCATTGAATATGGTTTATAAAGTTGTTGTAATATCTATTTGTGAACAGTTTATACTATCATGTTATATTAATAAAGTCACCTCTAAGAAGAAAAATATATAATACTATACTGGAATCTTTGAAAAATAAAAATAGGTAAATCCTCATGTTGACACTCTCTTACTTGAAACAATATTCCAGAACAATCTAATATATAAACCATGTCTCTAATTTTTAATAATAACAGAATGATGATCATGATTTGTAACTCACAAAGAAACATCAATTGATCATTCATTGTGTATGGATCCAAAAGGGTTATGGGAATGGAGCTGGGTGTTTTAAACGATATTCCATTTCTAAAAAACTATATAAGCCTACATCATCGGTCACTCATTATATTTAATTTATTAAAATTGATGGATTCTGTGGAAATACAATATTAAATAAAATTTTTATGAATGTCCCACTTGAATTATAATAAATAAATAATTTAATAAGCTATTTTATGAAATGAAATAAAGATAGGTAAAAAAATGATTTCTGTATTTTGGAGCTGGAAGATCATTCTATCATTTAGTGTCCATCTTAGTTAGATGAGTTGGTGAACCCATCAATAGATGATGTTTTAAATGAATATATGAGGGCATAGGGGTATAAAATGGTGTTTATGCTTCATATTCAGTATATGTTGAATTTTATATATTTCTACAGAAACACAAATAATACTTTGTTTATTTTCATAAGTCAAGATCTCATTTATTTTCACTCTCCAAGACAATTTACTTTTTGAGTTTTAGAGTGTTATGTCATAACCCTTATATAAATAAATATTACATCAAAAATTGGAAATAACAATATAGTATCTATTTTATCCACAAATCTACTTTTTATGATATAAAAATATTAGATGTCATGACATTTCATCATAATTTTCTAATTGGAAACATGTCAACCACTAATAATACATTAAAAATTATTTTATTAAAATATAGGATGAGAACAAAAATATTTTTAAGAAACATAAAAGAAGAAATATAATGTTATTCCATAAATACTCACAGATATCCCTTTTTAATTTAATCTATGGGATTGTAAGAAACTCTTTTCATTCCTAATAAGTCAATATCTTTATATATGGTGTTTACTAAATATTTCACTTGAAATATTAAAGTAATAACTAAAAATATTATTTGTTTCCAATAAATCCTGAGAACTCATAGATAAATTTTATAGAAATATTATACAAATAACCATTAAGAAGTTACATATATATTCTATTAAAATAAAACTCACTGCAACCTTATTCAAATAATTATATTTCCATAAAATCCCATTAAAGTCCAAGATAAATCATATTTGTAACATTAGTATTTATTTTACAATTACTCTTATAGTTACTCTAAAAAATGGTTAACCTTATTTGTAAATTTGAATAATTTATTAGGTTCACCCAACCTATTAAATATATCCCTCTTGGTAATTCATTGTATATCATTATTAGGAAAAACCATTCATTGTTTATAATAAAACCAAATTTCATTAGATTATAACAGTACCACCAATACCCAAATTATTATTGATCCTCCCTTAATCATAAATAATTATTTTTAGTAATAGAATAATCATATTAAATAAAATATTTTGTAAAAGGGAATTCACTAAATCAATAATAAATCATTTTTAGATCATCATTTATCATTTTTATTTAAAAAATATTCAATGATAAAAATTCGAGAACGATGTAAAGGAATTATTTTGTTTGAATAAAATATGGGATAATATATTTCAATTTAAAAAATAATTAATTTTTTGGTGGTGGAAAAATAAATTGATTATGTATATGTTAAAATGGATAATTCATTGTAACTTTGGAAAATAAATTCCAAACATTTCGTATGAAATATTTAAAACTATTCTACCTAAATACCATTGAAATAAATTAAATATAAACATAAAATATTTATTATAATTCTTAAATATCATTAAAAAAAGTGTTCTGTGAATATTTTCATGAAATAAATACATCGTGAAATGAAATCCATAAATATTAAGAAACATGTTTTTTAAGATATTGTATTTGACCTTGAGTACAAATTGTCATGTACGTTCATTATCAAACATAATAATAACCTTATATAAATTATTTACTTCCCTAAGTTCAATTTTCATAATTAATATTCCATTAAATTTTGTAATACCATTTTACTATAATTTCAAAATATATAAAAGGACATTATAATTATATTCACCTCATATTCCCAATATGACTTCAGTAGGTTGACTATGATCAATGATATCATTAATAAATTTACTCCATATTTATTATTTCTATACTTAAAGTATACATTTAAAAAATTCCATGATTGATGGTTATGATAATTGATCTATGTTATAATCATAGAGAATGTAGTCCATACACACACAAGAGAAACAATTTGATTTTTTAAACAACATTTTTTTAATAAAGGTAATTATTAATTTATTTTTATATATTTATAAATATATCATATAAATATTCATATATATTATATTTTTTAATCATATTCATTTATATATATTGTTCATGTGATGTGTTTATGAAAAATGAGTCACATTACATAATAGAGGTTGTCATCGACAAGTATGTAAGAACAACATTATCATTATTAAATGGATAGAATGGTAATAAATTATATTATATGATATCCTTCCAAAATGATAAATTTTTATTTAATAATATATATATATATATATATATATATATATATATTAAATCCACCATTACAATCATCTATGAGTAATGAATATGGAAAATGGATTGCATAGGTATATGATGCAGTACCCCACCATGCACTTGAATAATGGGTTAATTTGAAATATGATAGAAGATTGAGATGGATATAGGTAGTTGAATTAATATTATAATAAAACAGTATAATATTGATAATTATGTTATTGAATTAGGATAGTTTAAGAAGATTTTAAGGAGGTGGAAGAATAAATAAAACTAAAATATTCAATTAAAATATACTAAGATTCACCATAAAATATCATTTTTATTGGAGGAGTAAATCATTCATGCATCTAATTAGGATACAATGGTCCTGATCCTAATATTTTTAACCATAATTAAATTATTTACACTTACTTAGGTGATAATTATTTATTATGGTTACTCATCATACTAGAAAAAACATAAAAAATGATTTATTTACTAGAAATAGACCGTATGATGTCAATGGATGATTCCATTTTTCATCAATAAATTTACATAATTTCTATAAATTAATTTAAAATTAAAATAGAAAATACTATAAATTTTTTTTTTCAAAATTATTCACAATTTGAATATTATTTTTTGTCGACCGAATTTGATATTAAATTTTAATAAAATATACTAAATTATATTATAAATAATATGATATAAATAATTTTAGTTTTAAACATTTAAAAAAACACGTAACAAGTTTTTTTTAATCAAGAATCCAATTTTTAACAAAAATTAGTAATTTTCACTCTTCATTGGAAAATTAATATTTTAAGGAAAATTATAGAAATTCTTACTTGATAATATTTTTATGATAACATTGGAAATGAAATTATATAATGAAATAAATATTCTAACAATTCATTAAATAAAATATAAAACTCATTCAAAAAAATATTTAAATATATTTTTTATAGAAATATTTTTAATGAATAAAATTTATTTCCTATAAAATTGGTTCTTATTTCACAATAATTAACCATTTTTTATTAGGACTACAATATATATATATATATATTAATTTTTTACTATTATTTATACCCTTCAAATTAATGTCTAGTTTATAATTGTTATATTTAAATAATTATATTTCATGATTTTTTATATTTGATGTTATGAATCAAATTCTCCATCGAACATTGTATTTGTTTTAAAACATTGGATATTATATTCTCCACAATTTAATAAATTTATGGATTACAATTTTATGTTTATCTTTAAAATTTATAGTTTGAAATTTATAAAAAAATCATTATTTAATTTCATCATCATAAAAGTGGTTATTAATCCACCATCTTGAAAAGAGAGTAAGGGAATTGAATTTTTCATCTATAATAACACATATATGTATGTAAATATTAGCGTATTAGGGGGAAGATAAAATAAGGACATGGAGGGAAAATATAATTATGATATAATAATGGAGATTTATAGAGAACATTTATCAAATTAAATTCAGTGATCATAAAAGAGTCAATTACCACAATCCCTAAAAAAGAAGGAGGTGTGAAAAAGAGATTTAACTCAAAGAAAATGGTTGCAATAGTATAGAGTTTATTTTTCAGAATACATTACTTAAATTTGAGGAGTTCCATTAACATCAATATTATTAACATATATAAATATGCATATAAGAATATTGTAAGTTTATTCTTTATTCATTGTTCACCAAAATCACTTATTTCCCCCTAAATGATGAGTATTGAATATGAGTCCATTTATAATACTTCATATATTTCTTGAATGTATAATAATTTATTCCTATAAACTTTTTAATTTAACAAAAAAAACGATAATGGGATAAGGTAATATAATTCTGAAAATGAATAAATCATAATATTAACTGATTATACATTAATATAAATAATTCAATAGTAATAATTAATAAAAATAAATTATTATATCCATAAAATTTTTCGATATTGCCAAATGGTCCGAGAGACAGGGTAAACCTGCTCCCAACAAAATTATATGAAGAAAAGTTTAAATAGTACAAACAACTCAAAGAGGTGGAGCCTTACAAAGCCTTGTAAAAATAGTACTAGCACTATCAGAATTTACCAATGAATTACAATAACTTGGAAGCACAAAAGACAAGCTAGAGCTAACCTCCATAATCGCTCGTTTGGATAGAGCGTCAGCAACCTGGTTAGCCTCTATGTAGACATGAGAAACCTCAAGACAAATCTTTTCGGCAAGCTGAAGACATTTTATCCAAGGAGATAACAACCGCCATGGAACATTCCTGGAACGGTCCTTTAGGATCTGCATGGCAATAGAAGAATCCGACTCGAGCCAAATTTTCCACCATCCATGACGAATAGCATACCTGATTTATTTTATGATCGCCCATAATTCTGCCTCAATTGCATACCCAATCCCGATGTAGTGAAAGTAGAAACGTTTCACAAAACCCCGGGTAGTCCTGAAGACTCCACGATAACTGGTTGGACCCGGTGCACCCAATGCTGCTCGATCAACATTTAACTTCTGCCAATTCAAGATTGGTGGAATCCATCGAATGTATTTCATATCATGTGGTCTCCTTTCCCTACCACTTACACCAGGAGACCAAAAAAATAAATTCATAAATGTCATTATTCATTTCCCCAGTTTTGTTTACCGAGGCAAGGAGAACACTTTGATGTCTGGCCATTGCACCTACCCTGAATGTGGGCTTGATGTTGTCAAACACCAACATATTTCAAGACCGCCAGATAAAAGAGAACACAGCTACAGTGCACCAATGAGCAGATTTTTCATTTGCTCGCTACCTTCTGTTTTGAGAGCCAAGTTCAGTAAATAAACAATTGATCAGAAATTGAAACAACAATGAAAGATCCCTTGAATATATGCCCATAATCGAGCAGTAAAGGGGTATTCAATGAATAAATGTTGTGCAGATTCCTCATTATTTAGACAGAAGTAACAAACTGAGGCAAGTTGAATTCCAATGCGCTAAAGGGTTACCTGAATTGGAAATCTTTTCTTCCATATTCGCCACATTAGAAACATATCATTTGGGAGAATGAAGGGAATTCTAATACCTTTCAGCCACGCATGTATTCCAGTTGTAGTACTGCACTACATTCTGTAGAATTCACGGCTAGAGAATATTCCATTAATCACAGGTTTCCAAACAAGAACATCACTATTAACATATTCATAGTTGGAAATTTTTTGATGGAAATTAATTGGAATGATTTCAGTGGCATCAACATTCCCATTCAATTCCGATATCGACATATTCCTCAAGTTTTGAGGAATGTCAATGGAGTCTTTAATTGGAGAGGATAGCCATGCAGTGTTCTAACAGTTCAACTGAGAGTTGACACAGACTAGCCATTTCGATTGAGTCATAATTTGAGAGTAAGCATTCCAAATCGAGGTCTAAATAGAGGGCTGCAGGTATACAGAAGTAGAATTACACAGCCTGTGAACAAATATACTCGCCAGGAATTCAATAGATTCATACCCAGTTAAAAGTTTCCAGATGAATTTCATAAATATAGCATCATTTAAAGTCCTTAGAATATTATGATTTCAATAAATTTATCACTTATTTTTCTACTGTAAATTTAACATTTAACTTTTTATAACATTAATAACACAAAATATATGATACCAATAATATGTATTCTATAATTATACAATCTCCATGTTATAATTTTCATTTAAATTTACTACTTGAATAACTATAAATTAAATTAATATATTATTTGATTCCAAATGGTGTTTCAACCTTTTATCATCTTATAAAATCCCTTATGATTTTTACCTATATAATATAATGTTACCAACAAATATGGGAATCTTCTTCTGAATCCCATTTAATCAGTAAATTACTTTTCTATCCCAATATTATCTATATGATAAAAAATGTTCCAAAATAAAAAATTATTAATCTATAATATGGATTATATCAAAAAATTTATAATAACAAAGACCATTGGTTGTCTAGTGGTGGGCATTGTAACCTTATAAATCTTTGATTGTGCGTGTACACCCCATGACTCTTCCTAATGTGATAGATTGTCTCATGGCCTTTATATCACCATATTACATTAAATATTATATTATAATTCCCAATAACTTCCATGTAATATAGTGAACATCCATAATAACTTCAACATTAATGACAAATTTAACCTTAATGGTTATCTCATACCATTCACATTAAGTTCCCAAAGATGTAATTGCGATCTTTTTAAATAATCCTTCACCCTGAACCTAATGGTTATATGTAACTCAACTCAGTATTAAGTATCCAAAAATATCCTCATCCAACATAAACATTTATCATATACAACCTCAAATGTTCTTTATAATACATTGATCTTATTATCAATGTTAATCATATAAACCCACGATTGTATCCAACACTCTTAATATGAAAATACCATAATCTTCAAATTTATCAAAACCCTCATACCAAACTAACTATAAGGAAATGGATTTAGATAAATAATATTATAATTTCTAGATAATATAATATATTTTCTAGAATTTATAATGATCATTTAAATTTAGATTTTAGAATAATTATTTCTTCAGTAAAACATTAATAATTATAATATAATAAATTGGACTCTTCAACTTTGTATCCATTTTTATAGATATTTTTTTAATATATAAAATGTATTCCCATGAAATATCTTCATAGTTTATTTTATAAACAATTCATATTACATTCTAATCCCTAAAATCTAATGAAAAAATCATTAAATTGTTGACTGGGTAGAAAAATTTCTATATAGGATAAAAAATAACAATGAAACTCATAAATCCATTAATTTTAGTAAAACACTATATTCCAAAAATAATCATTTTATTCAAAATAAAAAAAAAATTAAAATAATAATACAACATCTCTACCAATATATTTTCATAAAACATTTCATATGAAATATTAAGGGTAAAATAAAACACATAATAGTTTGTTAGATATCAAAAAATATAATGAAAACATTTTTAACAAGGTTATATATGTCACCATTAATATTTGTCATATACATTAATTTAAAAATATGTTAATTGGATACAAATTAAATATAATAAGATATTAATGAAAACCAATATAAATAAATTATAAATCCTTCAGGTAACATGCTGTATCATTTTCATATCACACTTATAATAAATCTTAAAATATTGAATAACCTCATTGGTAATTTCCAATAATTTCATTGTATAAATCATATCAGTTAACTCCATCCCTTTACCCAAAGAATTAGAAGGATATATCTAGCTCACCCATTCGCAATTTATAATATAACCCCACATTCATGGCTAATAATGAATCTAACTGTCATCATAATATAATGGATCCACTGATCGTCACTAATAACTCCCATAAATGAAAACATAGTCATAATACATGGATGTTTGAAACATAAATATGTTCATCACACCAATAAGAAAATATTTTCTGATAATGACATATCTCATTCAATTAGACCAAATTTTTAAAAAAAATTACATGAATTAATTGAAAGATGATTTTTATATCAAAATAAAATGTCGGATTTAATGGAATATAAAATTTAAATAACACTTTATGTAGATAAACTATTCACTGATATAGTACAAGATAAAATAAAAAATTCAATTTTTATTTTATGAAGAATGTAATGATTTTTATATTAAATATAATAAAAATATTCCAACATAAAACATATGAGATAAATTCAAAAAATTAATTAAAATTTACATTTAAATTTATAAATAAATCCATAAAATATTTTTATGAACAAGGATATAGGATATAATGATTTAGACAACAAATAATCAAAAATGTTTATAAAAAGGGTTTTAAAGTATAGTGTCTCTTACAGTAAGTTTAAAATTACATTAGAATTATTTATTATAAAAAATAATAATCATTTCAAAATTATTTTCTTTCATAAGAACCTTTTACATTTTTATTATTCCTTTTGTTTTTTTATTAATAAATTATATACAATTGCAAGTCTAAGAGGATGTTTTGATGATATTAGGTTCATATATACAATATGACATCAGTAGGTCGAATATGTTCTATGAGATCATTAATATTTCATCTCCGTAACTGTTATTTGTCTACAAAAATTATATTTAAAAAATATTGAAATATTTTTTTGAAAAATGAATCATGTTACAATCATGGAGACAGTATGATATATGTACACATAATTAACATTCTAAATCATCAAGTGTCATTATGATAAAAAGGAAAAAAATATTTCATCCTTATAAAATGATAATTATATCATATATAAAATATTATTTCCCTAATTACACATCTATATCATGGACATCTAATGGGGTTATGAAAAACATGTCACATTGCCTTATAGAGGTACTAATCCACACAATAGAATAAATAAAATTTTATTCTTTTAAAGGATAAAAGGTACAAAATTATATGATAAATTATAATTTAAAAATTATAAATATTTCATGAATATCATATAAATAAATATATATAATAACCTATTAAATCCATTCATGAGATGTGGTGATGGAAAACTATTTACATCGATCAAGAGGGGATAAACTTAATTAAACTGGAACGATGATTTTGTTTCCCATATGATTGATAAAAAAGACTTAAAGAGGTTATGAAATTCACATAATAACATATTATAATACAGAAGATATTTAAATTATTATATCAGTTCGCATTATAAATATTTTATGGATGTGATGAAAGACAAAAATTGTTTAAAAGAAATAAGACTTCATCAAAAAGGCTCAGTTTCTATACACATTACGCACTCAATGGTTTGTATTTTACCTAAATAAATACATCAATAATTAGGTGTGGGATTAAATTAATGTATTTGTGATTTTATTGTATAAAAAATGAATATTAATGTTTAATAATAAGTGGGTAATATGATCCCATTTATTTAGGTGGGGAGCACTATGACAATTTTTTAAATTAAAATAAATTTGTTTTCAAGATAAAATGGATCCAAATTAGTATGAATCAATCATAATGTGATCATGAGTGTAAATCAACTCATATAGTAAATATATTTTCGTTTTTTGGTGTTATTTTTACCCTTATCTATTTTTACACTGAGTTAACCCTTTTGATGATTACCCTGATAATATTGTTTTTACATATTAGTGGTTTAGATATTTACTATGAAAGGTATATTAGTCTATAAAAGTATTGTGGTTGGTATTATTAACCATATCGCATTATTTTAGTGTAATATAGCATTCTATGGAATCTAGAATCTTGTATTAAAATATTTTATGTTATAAAATATAATTGATCTCAATTTTAGAAATACTAATATTTTTTGAATTTGAAAACAATATTATATCCATGGAATTTAAATCCAATCATATAAAAAAATGATAATATGTTATATTATTCTTGTAAAATAGTTAAAAAATCTCTCATTAATGTTATATTATTTTTAATATTTTTATAAATATATTATTTATTTCTATTAATTGAGAAAATTATTTGTTTTTCTTGTATAAGAATTTATTTTTACTATTTAAAAACTAATTATTAAAAAGTAATTCCCATGATAAAAGATAATTTATCTTTAACTGTATTTTTTAAAACAAAAGAGAATTTTTTTTATAGATAACACATATTATTATGGATATTAATTTGAGGGAGTGACATTTTTTACATTACCATATATATAAATATTATAAAAGTATAAATAATTAAAATATGGGTTCAATATGGACTATTTTTTGAAAAATAGATGGATATTTTTAAAATAAACTCATAAATTTGTATAATGTAATCTATTAGTGATATTTGTATACTTATAAAATTATTTCTATCATTATTTACTCTATTTATCTATACAGTGGTGATATTTATTTGTTAGGTAACTGTTCATAATAAAAAAAATAGACCTATTTACAAAATTTTTATATACAGATTCCATGTATTTAGTCTATTTTTTTGATTAAATTTCTATAATTATCCATAATTAATGTAATATTAAATTGAAAAATGGAATGAGAAATCATTTTTCATTAAAATGTATTTTAATACATAAAATTTTTTTTAAAGAAACTTTTACCAACAATTGTATTCTAATAAACAATTTTATATAATTAATAATAAAATAAATCTAATATTATCTTATTTATCTCTATTAAATGAATATTTTATAATTATTGAATTAAAATTTAATTTTTTTCATAAATTTAAGTATTTCCCACTTTTTACTAGAAAGTTAAATCTCTTGACAAAACCCCAAAAATTCAATCTAATATAATACTAAATTTATTATTTAAAATTTTATATTTATTATAAAATTATTCTTTTTGAATTTCTTAGAAATTAATTATAATATTCCCTCAGAAAAATAGTAAAACCAATTTTTTATGAAAATGTGTTTTTGATGAACCTGGTTACATCACAAAAAATTATTATTTTAATTTATTAGAAATTAATAAATAAATTTATTGATAATATCCATTATATACATTTCATTTTTTTTCCCATAAAATTCCTTCCCAATATATTAAAATATATATTATAAGGGTAATAATTAAATAATAATATGTTGGGGTTTGATTGTTCTTAGTGTAGGGTATCATTATGATAATTAACATATCCATTCTTTGAAAATGTAAGGATATTATATTTTTTTCCAAACTGCTTTTTTTTATTTTGTGTTTAAAGAAACTAAACAAAATAGCCTTGTGTTGATGGTTACTTTTTACATTGGAAATAGTTTTAAGCAATAACATCTCTATAGACAAAATGATTTTGTAGACTTTCTAAAGAAGATATATACATGAAATTTTCATTATAATTATATTATAATATTCAAAAGCTGATTTCATTAACAATAAAATTATTCACCTTATCATATCCCTACATGTAAATCACAAAAAAGTTCATAACATGCTTTGAAAAAGGAATCATAATAAAGGGGTAAGATAATATTTTCAACAAGGGTATTCATACAATGGATGGAATCACGAATAAATAATAACAAACAAATATTCAATGTAATAAATAAAGAACATTCCATTTAAATAATTATATTTTCATATTATGTTATCAATAAAGGATGATCGAATAATTAATATAAATAATCAAATGAGGTTGAAAATTAACCATAAATAATCTAGAAAATAGATTAATTGCATTTACAACAATAATTAATTTCATAATGATTAAATGAATAACTCAAGATATCTAAGTAAAACAATGACGTCATTAGCCCATAAATCTAAAAATATTATCTAGGCCTTATTAAATGTCATCATATCAAATTGGTAAGTCACTTATCAATACCCTTGATATTTATATTTATAAGACCTCTTGATGTATCTAATGCATATAACGGTTCCCACACATGACTTATTATGTCAAATATATTAATTATATGAATTAAAAATACAACTAAATAAACATTCCATAAAAATAATTGAATATCTATATAGAATGAATAATCATATTAAATTTTACCAATTTCCTCCATCCAAAATGGTCATATAAAACTATATCAAATATAGTTAATAGTGACCTTGGAGTATATACTGAACATAATATCCAATAATTGATGATGATATGGTTTAATATACATTGAAATGGTCACATGAAATGTTTGTAAGGGAAATAACATTTCTAATATGATTTTTATTTGAATCTTCAAAAAATTCTTTTAATAAATAAATAAGTTTCTTTAAATATAAATTTCAAAAAATGTAATGGTATATTCAAATTATTGTGGAATCATGATTTCTGTATGTTCCGTTCAATCATATAATTTTAAAAACATTGATACCAAATTTTTTGTATTAAAACTCAATACATACCTTGTTGAAAAAACAACATGATGATTCCATTTTTAAATTTTATAAAATTAATAAAAATTGAATAAGGAATTTAAAAATAGTTGGATAATATTAAATATGTTTTTTGGAATTTTATTAAAAAACATGGAGAGTGAAAAAATATTCCTTATGACAGACATAAAAAAAATAATTTCAAATAATGATGACATTCTAAAATAAAACCTTAGTACTCAGGATTATTTTAAATAATAAGATATATGAATTTAATTACATCAAATGAAATATTAATAAACAAGAACTAAATTCTTGTCATTATATTAAATTTCAAGGAGGATCTATATACATTACACAAATGAAATAATCAATGAATGTGTCATTTGTATCATGGAAGTAAAATTTGGATCAATATCCCTTATAATCATAATAGTTTTCAACTGAAAACAAATTAATAAATTTAGTGTTAGTATAAAATGTAAATAAACATAAAATAATTTTAAATATATGATATCATAAAACAGGTTCATTAAAAAATAATCTTGAATATCAAAGGCTATGAAAAATAATTTAAAAAATTAAATGAAAATATATTATTATATTTGTTAAAACATTTTAATTTTAAATTCAAATCCACTAAGATTAAATATGTTAAATTAAATTTTAAACTACCTTGAATTATCAAGGATAAATTTTATATTATTTATAAGGTTTAGTACATAACCAATATAAAATAAATTTGGTGTATAAAATTATACTATGTCTCTAAGAAATTAAATTACTAAAAAATCTCATACATCATGTCTTACATAAATTCCATTAATTTGAATATATTTTATCATAAATATTGATATATTACTCTTATTTATACCCCATATTACTTAATTATAATATTTTATTGCCTTCTATTAATAATTCATTGTTAAAACAACTATTTCGTGTAATAACTATATAATTTTTACTATACCTTTTGGTTCGGTAGGTTCAATCTTTGTATATTTATTATGTTTCCATAATATATAAAATTTTTATTTTCATATATATATATATATAATATATTAATTATATATGAACATATTGTAATCCTTAAAATTTTTAGATAGAAGGCTAATTACACCGTTAATGCTAAAGTTGGGATGTACATACACATGAACACAACTTACAATTTTCGAAAGATGGAATGATTGAAAATTAAATAAAAAATCACATTTAAAAAATAATTATTAGGTTATATAAATAATCTATATTCATATTATACATCATTATTACCATCATTGTAAGATAAATATGAAAATGACGTCACGCCACTCTGTAGAGGTGGTAGTCCCCATAAATGCATGAGCAACATTGTTGTTTCCCAATGGATTGGATTTTAATAAGATGGATACGATATCACTATTAAATGGGTATAATTATTTCATAATTATAATATATAATAGTTAAACCAATAATAACTATGATCAATAAAATCTGATGATTAATAATGTATTGTATCTCTATGTATATATGATGTGTTCTATGTAAACCTGAGTGATACATTCTTTCTCATTCTATAGTGAAGGCTGTGTATAATGGTTGTTTCATACTCATTATTCAATTTATGTATATTTAGGATACTGATTTTAAAATATTACCATAAAAATGTAAATTAATATGAATCATAGGAATATATAAATTGAAAGTGGTTTGTTAAGATGGTTACCTATTCTTCAGGATGCCTCCTTTGATTCCTTCCATAAAGAACATGTAGTTGTCTATTTAGGGGGGAGACTGAAATATTTATAGGAAAAATTATTATTTTCGTTGGTAGTGATTGGTAGATGTGGTGTATGAAATAGAGGGATGATGTGCCCTTTTATAATTATTTTTGGGGGAATATTTTTATTTAAGAAAAATACATACATTGTTTAATACAAATTAAATATTTAAATGAATCTTAATGAAAATTAATTCGAGGAAAATTTTTCTATGGTTAACATAAAATCAACCCAATAAATTTAGATAAATTTTTATATCATTATAATTAGAATAATTATTATTAAATCATTGATTAACTTATTGTAACATTAATTTTTGGAAGAACATGTTCGTTGTTAATGGTTTTTAATTTTACATATAAGTTAAATACTAAAATATAAATAAATTACGGATGAAATATATTACTATATACATTAATAATTTTTCACATTCATGCTTTTTTTATATTTTAAATATCTTATTAAATTATTATTGAACAAATATCATTATTTTGAAATTTGACATGATTCATTACATTTAACTTCAATTAAATAAAATAAAAATTTTAATTAATATATATTTATTTTAAATATCAATAATATGTCACACATGCCTAAAAAATTAGTACAAAAAAGTATATCACATTTAATTTTTATAAAATAATTCTTTCATTTTGATAAATAAATAAATTATGCATTACTGTTGTACATGAATTTATGGTAAATATATAATTTCTAATAATTATAAATAAAATTATATTCTGATATATTTCATTAAAATTTGTATATATTTTTTGTTTCTGTTTATATCATTTTTTTTGCTATGTGGATGAATACAAATATTATAAACAAATAGTGTGACGTTTTGTATCTTCCTTTGATTTAAATAATTTATATGTCTATATCATCGAACTGTGTCCCTTAATGAAATCAATTATGATCCAAAGGTATTAATTGTTGAATTAAATTATTACTATAAGAATTATGATAAGAAAATATAGCATCGTTTTATGTTCTAAACAATATTGACCCAATATACTCTTTTCTTTGGTGATAAATATTACCACACATACTATTGATATTGACCAAATTTTTTTTGAAATATTTCAAAAAAAATTACCACATTATTTAAATTGTTGAATTAATTTTATCAATTTTCCTCAAAATAGATGTATGAAATTAATTTGAAAATAATTTCATATAATTTATTTCATCCCACTTTTATGGAAAAAATATAATCTTTTAGAAAAAATAAATTCTTTCATAAAATAGGTTTTTATAAAAAATAATTATAATCAAATTTATTCCAATGAAAATAAATGGATTATTTATAATACACTACAATTAATTTTACATTGAAATATTTTTAAATTAAAATTTATCTTTACAAATGGTTGTTAAAAAAATTTAATTAATATATTATTTATTCACTATTAACTAGAAAATAAATCATTTCACAAGAATCTTAAAATTTTACAATAAAATATTTTTGAAATTATGAATTTAAAGGTCCAATTATTTTTAAAAACTAATATTTTTATTAATTCAATTATTTAATTATAATAATTTCTCATAAAAATCATTAAATTATTTTTTGAATAAAATGAATTTCTGAAGCATAAAATAACATTAATAACTTTTTAGTGCAAATTCATAAGATATAATAAATTATTTCTTAATTATTTGATAATTTATATATTTATAATTCATTATTTGGAAATTACTAGTCTTTCCCACCAATTTCACATCTATTAAATGAAATATTTTTTTAGAATTAATATTTAAGGATTCATTTAAGCTCATTGTTTCATGTTGTATACACTTTCTATTTTAGTTTTCAACTAAAATAATTGGGTGTTACATTATTTCAAAACCCCCACCTTAAATAAATCACCTTCTAAAAATCTAATATTTTTATCAATAATCATTGTAATGAAATTTTTTTGGAAAAACCACATCATATAAATGCAAAAAAGAATCACCTTCTGAAAATTAAGGGAAAGGAACTCACAGAATGAGGTTTCGAAATTGGAGAACATTGTTTGAAATTGATTATATAGAAATAGAATTAAAATTTTATAACCTTATATTAATTTAAACTGTTATAGATCATTTATCGAAAAAAATATATTATTATTAGAAAGTTAACTCCCACAAAATGATAAGTCTATGTTGGGTGAAAAAGAAATTGATTCATTGAATTTTATCTTAATGGAATAATTTTTTTAAATTTATTCTTTGAGATAAAGATACATACATACTTCTAAAGTATAATTTTAACCATATCTCAATTTTCACTATAATATCACGTTTTTATCTAAATTATTATTGTGAATTTTTTATGTCTAATGAAGTAAAAACAGCTTCTACAAGATCACATAGTCTATAAAAGGATAACAATATATTCCTAATATCCCAATCTAAAAAAAGTAGTTTCCATAGTACAATATAATACCATAAATAAATATACCATCATATGGATAAATAATACAATAATAATCAAATTATGTTAATAAAACTAAATTATTATTAAAGATAATTTCATAAATAAATAATTTTTTATCCCAAATAACCTCAAAAAACCCCTTAATAAATAAATTTTTAGTATCAAATTATATTTCTTTCACATATGCCTATATATCCATTATTGTAATAGAATTCTTCCAAAATATTTTGTTATATTATTCTTAATGGTTATATATAACTCAAACCAAAAAAATACTCTCAAATATCAATAATCAAAAAATTTACAATAAATCAAAATAATTGATCAACATAATTTTTACCCATATAATCATTTATGTAAAATATATTTCACAATAAAAGTGAAATATTTAAGTCCAATAGTATCCATAACACCCTTACCATCATTCAGTTATGAGTTTACAACCTATAGTCCTTCTTGATCTGACATGTTGGCAATATAAATACATAATATCTTTATTCTAAAATAATATCATTAAAAAAAGTTATTATTATGCAGAAAAATAACATTAACCCAAAAATCACATTTTATTATCTAGAAACATTTAATATATGATATATTTACTAAATATACTAACTCCAATAATCCTTAAATAACTCATACTCCAAATCACATTAACATTAAAGGTTATCAATATCATTAAACTTATGTCCACAAAAAATAAAATCATCATACATAAAAGAATAGTTTTAGTAAAAAATACCAAAATAAAGTGTTTTATTCTCAAAAATTTCTCATAAAATATCATGTTAAATGTCCATCATATAAAACATCAAAAGGGTTATATATTCCAATTAAATTATGATAAGACAAAGACTTATAATCACAAGAAACAATAGGATTATCCCAAAATTAATCACATATTAAGGGTTATTAGTATCTCAATTATAATATTCCATAAAATATTATATTTTTACTAAATTAATTTTCATGGTTATTTTCACAATACAATAAAATCATTAATATTACTCAATAAATATTTCTTAATTTCAATCCAATGATGAATCCTAATTCCTTTAACCATAAAAACATCAATAAACATAATTATAAATTACAGAAACATTAATATTGTTACACAAAAAGTATTTCTAGTGCACGTTCATCATTTATAATGGGAGTAACAATTATTTTAGTGTATTAACTCAGATAATTATATTGTTCTACACTTTTATAACATTTAATTCATTAGAATTTTTTAATTATATGCCCTTTATAATAACATATAAAACATCTTCCCTGAAATTTGAGATATTATTTTAGGTGCTTTTTCAAAAATTATTGATAAAAATAAAGTCTAAAATTCTAACATTCATGATCATTTCCACCATAACATCCATAAAATTAAATTTACATTTTATTTGATGTGTTTCGAATTTCAGCTAAGATTTCTTTATATATCTTAATGTCTAATCAGTTATAATAAAATATCATTCTCTCCAATCATCATCTGATTTGGTTACTCATAATCATAGAATTGTCCCTCATGTTCAATGTTCACATGATTCCTCCTATTATCATCCATGAAATAAAATTAATAGAAATGTCAAAGAATCAAACTAAATTAATAAATGTGATCTATCAAATATTCATAAAATGTTATTCACTGGATGTCTAAATAATGATCCTTTTTCCTAAATATAATTTTCTATTATAATAACATAGGTTTTCCATGGTTTTAACCAAATCTATAAGATGATATCCTATTCATTTAATTTTTATCAATATAAGTCATAAGGATATATTATATAATAAATATTTTACTAAATCTATTCTCCAATTTTGATAACAAATATCCTCTCATTCCAATTTGTATAGAACATGGCCTCAGTAACGCAAAATCTGTTAATACATTATCACAGTGATATATATATAAAAAACCACATCAAAATTGAACTAATTTTTTAGAATTATTTAAAAACTATATACATACATGAAATTAAATTTAAATTAAAAATAAAAGTATCACAATTTTTTTAGAAAATTATTATTCTACTTACAAAATCTTTCCTTATCAATAACAAAACAAATCATGGCATCTGAAGAATAATGGATTTTAAGAAAGGGGAGAGTTAGAATTCTCAAAAAGGGTTTGAATACAATGTAAGATGTTATGATCAAATAAGCATAGATAATATTTAAAGGGTAATAACTAAAATTCATTCCATTTAAAAAATAACTTATGCATAATATGGAAGGAATAAAACATTATCGAATAATCTATATAAATAATCTACTAAACTTGAAAATGTCCAAGAATATTCAAAATAATCAAATAATAACATCTAAATGCATACATTATTACAAAATATCATAATTCAAATTTATTTTCCACTAAAATGTATCATCAATGCGTCATCCAAGACAACTCAATATATTCTTAATGACATGTGCCATGAAATCTAAAAAACTTGTGATGATCATGGGAAATACCCATGCTTGTTTATCTCGTGATACCTATCTTTGAATCAAGTGGAAATAGTGTTCCCCTCCCAAACCAGACTAAATCCATGTAATTCATTATATGAATAAATATTATAAATTAATCAACATACCTTAATAATCAATAAATTCTAATATTTGAGGACCATCACATTTAAATTTTAATACTTTCCCCCAATAAAATGATCATGAACCATCCAAATAAATATTATTTACCATATCATTAATGTATATATTCAATAATCGATTCAACAAATAATGTTTCCAAAAATTAAAATACATTAAAAATACATATGAAATTTTATTGAGGAAAATTAATTTTCATGTTTTAAAATCTTGTTTTAAAATATAAAAACAGTACATGTAATAAAGATATAATTTAGTTTTTCAAAGAACATTTTATTCATATAAAGGAATGATTAAGAAATTAAGGCATCACTATGGTGGAAATCTATTTCGTGTTTTATATGTTAAAAAAAAAATTCGTTCACAGTTTTTGTAAAAAAATATGTAATCTAGCAATTTTTGAATAATTAAAAGACAGTTCCTTGTAAGAATTATTGTAAAATGTCAAAAATTTAGTAAAAAACACTTTGAAAATTTATCATATAATATTAAAATTGTTAAGATCATTTTTTCTAAATCTTTTACATATAATGGAAATATTCATTTGATTAGAACTGTTAATAAATAATCATGAATAATGATGAAATTGTTAAATATACCATTACTGCATGTATTTATGTTGAATAACAAGCCACAAGGAAGTAATAAAATAAAATTAATAATTAAATTCAATTAATACAGTGATTTTAGTCATATAATATATTATAGATGAATTATATACACTACACAATAGAAATAGGTGGAAAATATATCATATGTCTTATAGAAGTAAAAGTGAGATGAGAATCCCATACTATGATTTTAACATTGAAAACATAATTAAGAATTTATTTAATTATTTTTATCTAATTTATGTGTAATTGATTCGTGATAAAAAAATAATACAATGAAAAGTCAATAGATATATAACCTATGAATAGAAAAACAATAAATATTTAATATAACCCAATGATATTAAATTTAGTAATGATCTTCCTTATAACTTAGTAATTTACATTTCATATACTCATTGTTGAAATAGTTAAAATTTAAATGAAATATAAAATTATATATGAATTATTAATGATAATATATATTAAAGAGGAAGTACATACATTATAAAATTGAAATTAGGTGAACAACCTTACAATATTCCTCCATGAAAAAAATTTGGGAAGAAATATCTTACATCAATTAAAAAATACATTTTATATGAAAATAACTCATGTATATTAAATATAGATTTATTATACTTTTTTTACAAAATATGACATTTTTAAAATGATTTATCTCCAGTTATAAAAAATTCATTGTTAAAATCACCATTTCAGGTAATAACTGCAACATTTTTCTTGTCTGATTTGGTTTTGTAGCTTCAGTCCTTTACATTGATTCTGGTCAATTCATCTATAAAATATGAATAATGAAGTAAATACCAAATATATTAATTACATATTAATTTATATAAACCCATTAATGTAATATATATAAAATGAATTATATTATTTGTAGGGAAGGTATGTCGTATGTTCGCATGAATACTAATTTCGTATTTCAAATGATTGAATGAAATAAATATAAAAAATATTTCACCTTTGTAGAATCATAATTATATAATATAATTAATATATATTCATAAAATCCATTCTTATTACCATCATGGTAAAACAGAAAAGAAAAACTAATTAGAAAATATCATGGAGAAGGCAGTCCAAATATATGCACAAGCGACATTACAGATTTCTAAGGGTTTTTAAGGGAAGAAGGTAAATATGATAGTATCATTACATAGGTTTAATTTTATCATAATTATCAAATATAAATATTAAATCCACCATAATTAAATTCCAAAATATTTGGGTTTTAAAAATGAATTGTATCATTATGAAGATATGGTAAGATATATTCACACTTGAGTGATACTTTCACTTCCCATTTTATGGAAAAGTGTTTTGATAATGGTGATTTCATAAAAATTTCAACATTTAAATATAATTTGGAAAAATATTTTTCAATTTTATGAAATATAAATATATTTATATGAATGTTAGGAAGAAATAAATTTAAAGAGTTCGGGTAAGAGGATTACCTATTCATTGGGAAAACTATATTAGATCCTTCCTTCAGGAACCTAATTTTGGAATTTTTAGGATAAAAGAACTAGTAGAATGATTATAGTATTATGATATGTTGAATGGTTAGTTTTTGGTCAATAAATATGGCTCAATGTGGTGTAAATAAGTGAGGAATTATGATCCATTATATAATTAAGGTGATGTGACCTTTTGGAATGTAAAAAAAAATTAAAATATGATAAAACAATTATAAAAAACAAATGAAACCAAATGGACAATAAATAAACCAAAGGTAATAGTTCAGAATTAAAAAAACAATAATTGACAAAGGATTTTCTATTAATGCAATCCTTATATTTTTTATTATCCCCTTGGGTGAATTATTATAACATTAACCGCCTTAATTTATTTTTACTCTTAAAGGGAATTAATTTTAATAATAAGGTAACTATTAATACATAAATCATCTCAAAATGTAATTTAATTCTATATATTATCCTCATTTCAAACATTCATTATTTTTATTATTTCTAAATAATTTACTAAAATAATATTTTTTATCAAATATCATAATTTTCAATTTTTATACTAATAATTATTTTGGATTCAAAAACCTGATGGAACATATATATTTTTATTAGAATTTATCTAAAAATTTATAATATAACTCAGATATCTATGAAATTCATTGGACTCATTATATCAATAAAATTATACGACTTTTAATATTTTTAAAAACATTTATTTTATTATACTTCTTTTATAAATAAATATTATACTTTCATTCTATTTGAATTATTGAAACTATATAATTTATAGAAACTAAGAATAAATTACTATTCATAAAATATTTTCATTAGTATAAAAATATTTATTTATTTCCATTTTTATCCAACGACTTTTACTATGTGGACAAATAAATTATAATAAAAACAAAGAGAGTGTGGTTTTTCTAAATTCTTTTAATTAAAATATTATAAAAGTCAATTTAATAGAAAAGTGTCCATGATAAAACTAAATTTATAATATATGGTGTTATATATTTAATAATATTTATCTAATAACAATTAAGAAGAAAAATTATATCTTTATAATTTAGTTTTAACATTAAATTACATGTCCTGCCGTTTTCAAATGTGATACATTTTACCATAGTTAGAAATCACATTGACAAAAAAACAGAAACATATACCAAATTTGGAGAAAATGATTGAAAATATTAAATTTTGTTTATAAAATAAAATCCCTTTATGTGTTAAAAATTATTTTAAATCATTTTTTCAAAATTCTAATAAAATCACATACTAAAATTATACAGTTTTTCTAAAAAATTTATTTTTGTGCCAAGAAAATATTTATACTAAATTCAATAATATATTTTTTAAATGAACCGAAATGAATTTTAAATAATGTAGTACAAATTATTTTACAATTAATCCATTTAAAATTATATTTAATCTTTTCAAATGGAATAAATAAATTATTTCATCAAAAAAGTATATATATTTCACTATTCACTAGAAAATATGTCCTCTCGTAAAAATAAAAAAAATTATCCTATAAAAATATTATATGGTGATTTAAAAAATAATATTATATTTATAAAATAATAATAATTTTTGTTTGGGAAATTATATATATTATTTAAAAAAAGAAATAAAAACATATAAAAATAGATAATTATGAAGTGTTTAATGGATTTAATGAAATCATCGTACTTATATAAAATTATAGATCTATTAATATATAAGGAATATATCCATTAAAATTTTTATATCATAATTTGGATAATACTATTCATACTATCCAAATTAATATCTAGTTTATAATAGTTATATTAAAATAATAATAATTAGGGGTTCTTATGTGAACGATGTTACCTTTAGTAAATTATATCAATCATAGTGTTTTTTAAAATAATTAATTATTAACTATTGGGATAAAAAATATGTCTTAGGTTGACATATTTGGGAAAAGTGGATTCCTTGAGGCATCAATGACACTAGAAGGTAGGAAGTGTTTCCTTTCTATACAGTCATGGAAGAGGGATGACTGGCCCCAATGTGTTGGTATGGGAGTGAAATGGACATAAGGGAAGCATCAAGTTATTTGATATCAAGGTGTGAAAACCTACACCTCTAACTAGATTATAGTGGAACAATAATGGTTTTCCCACATGTAACACTAAAAAATTATAATATAATAACATTTTATTAAAATGTATGTGTAAAACATAACACCAAGAGTGAAAGGGAATATAATATTTATCAAATTGTAAATTTAAATATTATTTTAAATATATTAAATCAATTATATTTCATAAATACTTGCAACCCTATGTTATCTTTTATTTCAGGTGACCACTCCTCTCTTTGATTCCATGTGTTACACCATAAACCGAGTTTTACCAATTACTGTTATAAATATTATTTAAAATGTGAATTATAACATAGTAGTAATATATTTTTATTAAGAATATTTCTTAAATTTGAAAGATATATATTTTATAAATATATAAAAAATTCACTAGTTACCAATTATTTTTAAATGAATAACAATATTCAATATTAAGGATGTATTTTTTTAAAAATTATTATTCCAAAATTCATTTAATCAAAATAAAATAAAATTAATTGATATAATTTAATAATATTAATGAAACTAATATATTATATATTTAATATACTGATTTAAAAACCATACAATAGGATTGTAAAGTGTGAGATATGAACAAATCCAATTTTTGTATAAAAAACATGTATTTTCTAAATATTTTTTTCGGATGTTTAATAGTTCGTTTGATTTAGTAATAAAATTTTATAATTTTATAATTTTTTTTTTGAAAAAATGAAATTACTTTTTTCATGTTTAATTTAAAATTATCTTATGAATGTGTTTTTTATTCTTATAATAATATTATTTGTTTGGTGAATAGTTTAAAATGTTATATTTTAATTGAGAACTCTATTTTTTAACATAATATATACAAATAAATCATATATTGAAATGATTTTAAAAATAAAATATCTCAAGAATACATTTAATAATCCAATTTATGTAATTGATAATGTTTTAATATTTAATTTTATATGAAGACGTTGTCAATTTTTTTACATTCTCAATGTAAGAACCAACTTTCTCATCATGTTTACCAAGGGGATAATCATTAAACATAAAGAAAAATACCCTATGAACCAATCAAAAACACATTTTATGAAAATATACATAACATATAAATTAAATTATCTTGGTTTGCCCATTTTTAGGTTAAAATTTACATATAAATACATGGGTGGAATTCAATATTAAAAAAAATATTACTCTTCCACTCATACAACATATAAAATCCCATAAACTCTACTCTCAACAACACAATTCATGCCACTGTGGTTTACTAAAAAAACAAGCACATATCACATAAAACATTCATAAACTCATTTTGTAGGCCTTATATTGTTAATACATCTAAATATTTAATTTCATAGTCAAAATTAAAGAGGATACCTAAAATAGATATATTGTTCATTAAAAAGCATTTTTATTTTAGATCCTTCTCATCCTCCTTAAATTCATAATCAACAATTGTTATATAATAACACTAATATCATCACAATCATTATATGTTGTCATTTTAGGGAAAATACAAACAAAATCACACACATCCATCTAATGCGCTACGAAATAATTATTCATGGGTACGACAGACTACAATTTTGCGAACCGATCTAATTGGTATTTCATTTACATCCTTTAATGGTCAGGAATAATGTTAGATTTTTATTCTATATATATATATGAAATATATTAAACTAATGATTTTATTATTCTTCTAAAATTATTCTTTTATATACATCATAAATCATTCCCTTATTTGGGAATATTATAACACCGATTATGCGTACAGCAGAATACCACCACATTAGGTGATGAGATTAATTCATGATTTTAATAGAAGGTTTGGATGATATTTTTTGTAAAAATATGTGATATATATGGAATAAACATGATACTATAATTATTATATATTCACATATAGTTTTATTTTCTTTCTTTTTGTTTTACATAGGAAATTAAATCATGTCCATGTGTTCATACAACCTATTGTCTCAATGAAAAGTGATATTATTTTCCTATAAAAAAATTATAGAGTACTATATATACAAATAAAATGAATATTTATGATATCTAATTAATTTTTGAAATTATTTACATGTAATATTCATGATATATTATATAAGAAAAAAATAACTAATCAAAAGATACTGAAAAAAAGAAAATAGACACCCAAAATAGTGAATGTAATGAGAGATTATTGAAGAATGGGTTGTAATATGTTATAAAGGTGTAATATATTATATAATTAATTTTCATATTTTTCATTAATATGTTGAAATTAATTTTGAAACCATTATATAGGAGTTCAAATCATGTCGAACAAAAAGGATGCATAAGTTAAGGGATTTTTTTCAATTTCAATTCATTGACACATATTGTAATTTTATCACCTAGTTTCCTTTATATGAATTATATACAATAAATTTGAAAATAAATGTTATGAATACATCCTTATTCATATAATTTTATGTTTAAATTTGAATTACTTCAACTAATTTTATTTTAATTAATAGATTCTATGAGGTAATGAATTTTATAACTCGTTTTCATTTTATTGATTTATATTACATTATAATTATTGTTATCATTATAAAATTACATGTTAACTAAATTTTTAGAATATATTTTTTATTATCAATTTTTTTTATATTTAAAATTTAAACAGATATTCAATTACTTTTTTGATTCCCACTTTAACATTTTGATATTTTCAAGGGTTTACCCACCAAACCCATTTTATTCAGGATTCATTAAACTTGAATTAACATAAATGGAATTTTTTTGATAAATGATAAATAAACCATTTAAAATTTTTCACCCTGTGTTATTCATTATAATTTTCAGAAAATAGCAACGTTTTATCACTCTTATGTACAAAAATGTTTTTATAAACTATTTTTATGAAAACCTACCTTCATTTCTCTCATCGGTTAGAAACCTTTTTTTCAAAATAATGTTTTGAAAATAAGTTTCTAGAAATTTTTTAAAAATATGAATAATTATTCATTAAATTATTTTTACCATGATTTAGTTTATTCCAAATGTCTATAAATTAATATTCTAGTTGTTTTCTAGATAAATCACATATATAGCCTTTTTAATGTAACATTCCATTACCGAATTTTCAGGTACATAAAAATCATGTATTGGTTTCCCTTTTTCCTTGAATGAGCAGGGGTTGAGTTTGGATTGGTAATATACCTATAATTGTGAATTCGAAGGATTGTTGTATTATCTCCTTTAAAATTCTTTTTCAAGTAGTCTGCTTTAGGATTTCATGTCGTGTAATATAGTTACATGTCGTGTAATAGTTCTACAAAACTAGTCATGAATGGATTCATGTTGTTATGGGTACATGTCATGCATTTTCATTATTTTTGTGAAATAATTAATGATCATTTTGAAATTTGGAGAATTAGATTTTAATACAAAATGATATGTGTTTTGATGGTTAAAATTATTGGTTTTTAATGTTGTTTATTGGGATTTCATTCCATAAAATACAACGACACTATTTTTTTAAATTGAAAGTGCAGTTGAGTTTTTATTTTTTTATATGCTCTATTTTCATTTCCCTCAACCTTTATCATTCCCCAGGAGATCTTGAATCCATCTATCCCTTATGCATCTATTATTTCTTCATTATATCATCGCTGCCCTTATAGTGTAATTATCGGGTATGAGTTCTTCCTCATTCATCACATTTATCTCATTCTCATATCTTAGGTTTTCAATGGATCATCTAGGAATTTATGGATATATTCCCTATAGTGTTTAATCGTGTTTCTTTGTTTGGTTTTGAGGACATATCTACATTTGTTCTTGTCGGTTGGTGTCATTGAATGTTTCGAGTTTCATAAAGTAGTAGGTGGTATCATCCCGATTAGCCAAGTTGATTAAACTTAAAATGCATGATTTATTTCAACTACTACTTTAAATTCAAATTATCTGATTTTCATCAAATTTATTTCATAAAACAAAATTCAAGTGAATTAACAGATTTGAAATAGTATGGAAAAATAATTTAGGGAAACACAAATTCCCTTGAATTATGATGCATTTATAGAAATTTTTTAATTTAAATTACTTAATTTATTTTTTTTCATTTGAAAAAAATTATTTCAAATAAAATTTTTATTTTAGTTGTGGAAATAAAATTTGAAAATTTATGTAATTGGATTTTAATGGAATTCAAACATTGTTAAATGGATTAAAAATGTTTTGATAGAATCATAGTGGTATTAGCTTGGAAAGTGGTATAATTTTTATTAAAAACTGTATTTGTTTTAAATTGATAATTTACAATTTGAAATTGGAGAATTAGATTTAATTTTATTTGAAGGAGTGATAAAATAAATTTCCCATCATGGATTATGTAAGAGAACATACAATCCATTGGTAGATAGTGAGTAATTTTACACCATATATGGTATTACAAATTTCTAAAACATACATGTGTCGGGTCAGATCCAGGATGAGAGGGTGACGAGCCTCCTCTTGAATGTTTCAGGGGGATGTTTCTATTCACATGTTTATGAGATTTCTTAGAGAGTGTAGAGTCATATAGATGAAAATACGATCATACCTTTTGGTAGATAAAAATGTTACTCTCTTTTTATTTATGTTTGAGATATAGATGTTTGAAAATGATGTAATATTACATTACATTTCTTCAATATTTATATAAATAGTTTTATATAGTTTTTATATTTAATTCATTGTTTTCAAAATATTCTATCATTTTTATGGCCTTTTCTTATTGTACATCGCATCATTTGAACTATATAGCATGATTTGATTAAATAAGCATCAAATTGATAAATCTGATTACATTTAAAATTCAAAGAATTATTTTGGTTAATCTAAAATTGGTTATAGATATAGAATCTTCTGTGAGACCCAAATAGGATTTTTAGATCATACCCTACTTGTTACTTCGAGAGTTTTTAGATTATCTCCTTCCATGTTCGAGCAAGGGGAAAGGAACTCGAGGAGGTCGATCCAGATACTGAAAAATGGAATTAGTGAGTTATTTCATTAATGTCTTGGGTGTTTTTCCTATTTTTGGAACATTGGATATAATATTTTGGTCTTTTTTGTCTTATTATATTTTAGTATATTACTCCTAGTGTAGCTTCTCTTGATAGGCAGACTATATAGTTTCATTATTTTCTTCTATATTTTGTGGAAAATGAATTCCCAATTTCATGTTTTATGATGATCGATGTTATTCATTGACCCTAGGGGATCATGAACACCCTTTAGGCTATATCAAGGATGGCCTAATTATCGGTTTACCGGGGTACCCTAGTTGGTTCATGAGAAAGTAATATTATAGCTAGGGATGCTGATCTTTATCCTTTAAGACAATATGGTTTTTTTAAATATTTTAGGAACTTATGTGGTATTTGAAATTTTGTTCTTGGAAATCTCTCACCACAATTATCCTTAGGTCACCAAGGGTGGTTAGCTGAATAAGTAGCATGGATTAGTTAAATACTTTTCCCGATTCTTATGTGAAAAGATAGAAATACATATTTTATTTATTCCATATATTATGAATAATTTCCATTGACAATCATTTTGAGCACTACTCAATTTCTGTCATGTTTTATAATAATGTTTTGTAACATCATTCCTTCAAGAAGACATGTGAATTTGATCCAATAGGATGCTTCTTATAAACATCAGGGATCGAATCCTTTTTTGTCTCCGAATCTATTTGATGTGATCGTGCATAATGTCAATGCTTTGGAAAAATCAATACCACCATTCCCCATTCAGTATCTAGTTATATATCCTTTGGATAATGTTATTTTAAATCCTTCTCAAGATGTACTTCACCAAAAGCCAACATTTTTCAATGGTTCCACTGATTCTCAACATTATGATCAATGGTCGAGGTAGAGAGAATATATGTTTGAGTTCTTGGAGTCACCAGACATGATCATGGTGCAGTGTGATACCTTCATGCTTGAGGGACCAAGTAAGAGATATAGGGAAAGGTTGGTGATGACAATGAAACATGGGTTTTTACAACGTAAAGAGCTTAAGGATATTTTTACAGACTAGTTATATCTATAGTAAATGGTGTTGTACAAGGCTATGATGTTTTATAAGAATGATCTGACTGCAAGAACCATGAATAAATGTTCGAATCATTTAAATGATTTGGTTAAGATCATTCATGCGATTATATCAAATTATAGAATGAACGATCAATGGTTCATGTTGGGTCTTTGACCAGATAAGCATTTTAAGTTTTTTCCCTGAACCATCCCAATTAAGTTTTTCTGCTTGATAGGAAAATGATGGTTGAGATAAACTTGTCTACAAAAATAGGGTTATCTAGAGTTCCATTATCTCCTAATTGAAACATTTTTTACATGAATAGAAAACCAAATCATGATGATTATCATGGATTTTCTTGGTAGTAAGGTCAATCTAGACCACTTATAACATCAAGAGGAAGACTGTTGATTTTCTTCCAGTGTGAAAAACCCGGACATTATAAGTGGGTATGTACAGAGGAATCTAAGAAATGTGACTCATGTGAATGTTCAGAGAATATTAAACTATTCTTTATTTACTTATGTATTCCACATAGTGGAATAAGATCATTATCTCCTCAAAAAACTATTGGGAAATCAAATGCTTCATGTATAAACATATTCCATCTACATGAATTCTTGAAGAAGAAACATCACACATTGGAAGAGTCTCTAGAGGAAGAATATATGGGTCCAGAAACTCTAATATGTACCATTACTATATATTCATCATTAGTTATTTCTCTATTTGATAATAGTGCATGTCACTCATTTATGTCAACCCATATTATTTATTTACATAATTTTCATATAGAACATTTATCTTATGAAAAGGATATTACTAAACAAACTTGTATGAATATGGTCCCTCATATCCAATGTTGGGTAATGTGATATCAGTGTGTGATTAAAATATTTTATGGGATTAAATGAATTGGGATATCCCTCCATTCATTGTTGAATTTCCTGATGTTTTTCATTTTGATTTCATTTGTTTTCACCTATGATGTAAGATGGGGTTTCCATTGAATTTATGGCTGGTGCCCAAAAAATTTCAATTAAATCCTACTGAATTCCTCTAACATAAATGAAATTTGTGAAGTCCTAGTGGAGAAATTATATTGAGAAAGCCTTTATGATCCTAAGCATGTGACGTTGGGGAGCACCGGTTCACATTACTAAAAAGGCTGATAGTTCCCTTATCTTATTTTTTTATTTTTAAAATATCATTCATGTTATAATAATGAAAAAATATCAATTTACCACGGATTGGTTATTTATTTGATAATTTTAAGGCAATAATGTGGTTTTCAATGATCAACAGTCGATCTGGTTACAATCCTATTAGGATAAGGAAATATGACATTAAAAAGGCCTCATGTAGCCGGAATGACTATTATGAGTACCATGTTATATAATTTTCTCTGAAAAAACTCATATAGTTTCATGGATTTTATGAATTATATTTTTTATGTGTATTTGGATATATATTCGGTAGTTTTTGTGGATGACATTCGTGTCTAATTGAAGTTCGAGGATGATTATGTCCATCATCTGAGAACAGTTTTGAGTAATCAAAGAAATCACCAACTATATGTCTAGCATTCAATGTATGGTTTTTGGATTCATGAAGAGAAATTCTTATGACACATGATTTCTAAGAAGGGTATATTAGTTGATCCTAAGAATTTATGGATTTTATAGTGTGGGAAGAAAACGAAATGACTTCAAAATTCAGAGCTTCTTGGGCTTAGCTAGATATTACTGTATGTTCATCAAGGACTTTAAAATGGTGGATTTTATGGTGATTTCTCTATCACGAAAGAGGATGATGTTATCTTGGGAAACCATATTTCAAAATTATATTGGTGAGCAGATACATATATTGACTACTATGCTAGATTTGACTATTCCAATGGTTGGGAGGGGCTCTACGGTAATTTGTGATGCGTCAGGATCAATATTGCGTTCTATTCATATGTAGGGTGACCGTGTAGTCAACACTGGATCTCTTGAACATAGGCGATATGAGAAGAATTATCATACTGATGGAATTGAACATTTCGTTGTGATGTACGATCTAATGAGATGGCATCCGTACCTCTATAGATAAATTTTAACCTTATTTTAGACCAAAAAATGATAAGTTATATCTTCTATAAAAAAAATTCAAACCTTCTCCAAAGCCATTGGGTGGAGTAAATGTAGTCGTTCCACTATTGTATCACATATACCCCAGTATAATTGAATGTCGTTGTAGATGAGAAGTGAAAGAAACTTCCAACCAATGATATAAAAGAACCTTCAGAAGAATTGAGTTTGATGGATCCTTATTCATAGTTTCATACTACAATTCATGAGAAAGTTGATGAAATTTGATTAACCATCCTTCAGTTGACACACACTCCATTCTAGATTAATTTACAAAAACATTAGATTGAAAATAAATTCTATAGTATTAGAGACTCTGTTTATGGTGGGGATACATTGGCCTAGTTATCAATCTCTAAATAATGTGTTATATACTATTGTGATTTCATCATTGTGCCTTTTCGGTGGAAGGAAAGCTGTGATGGGGAATAGTAAAAATTCCTAGTGGTATGTGCAACTAGGATCGACTAATATGTATTATAATATAAATCGGTTATTCTAGTGTCCGGGTATGATATAGGGAATTGCTGAGTTTGTTTCCCACTGTTATATATTCCAACCAATTATGGTCGAGCATCAGAATCCATTAGGTTTACTTCATGAACATATAGTCCCTACATGGATGTGGATGAAACTACAATGTACTTTTTTGTTGGGTTTCCTTGTACCCATATAATGAAGAATGTGATTTGGGTTTTGATTGATAGTCTAACTAGGTCATATCACCTCATACCCATTGAAGATACAACCACAGTTGAGGATTTGGGAAATCATTATGTGGAAGAGATCGTATGTTTTAACAAAAGGTCCTTATGCTATAGATTCTGATCTAGATCCTCATTTTACATATCACATTTGGTGAGACGTTTAGGAGGAACTAGGATATCAGTTCTATTTGGGCATGACATACAATCCATAGTTCAATGGAAAGAAAGAGGGAGATATACATATTGTGGAGGATATGTGTCGTTCGTGTGTTATCGATTTCAGAGGGGCTTGGGATTATCACTTGGTACTAGTTATATTCTCTTTTCACAATAGCTACAATGATACTATTATAATAGAACATTATAAGGCCTTTTATGGATAACATTGTAAATATCTATTGTGCTTGTCAGAAGTAGGTGAGGGTTCCTTAGTTGATGTATGTTTGGTTAAAGAAACAATGAAAATGATTTAGTTGATTTGATAAGAAATTTTAACCACATATATTAGATACATTTTTCAACTGATCCTCACTCAAGAAATTTGGATTATTTTGTGGACAAGTATTCGAGGGGGTTTCACCGTGGTTGGGTAATCGATAACATGGGAGATAGGGTAACTTGATCCTCAATTCTTGGTACCTTTATGGATTTCTAAACAGGTGGTAAATGTATCCAACCATATAGTTCATCCACTGTATATGATGTCGATACATAATGTGTTCACTGTATCACATCTAGAAATGTATCTCTCTTATCCATCTCACGTTTTGAGTTAGAGAGATATGGATATTGAAGATGATTTTTCTTTGACTGAGTGGCCAGTCAAGATCATTGATTTTGGGACCAAGGTACATAATTGGAGGATGATACATTTGGATCATGTGATATGATATCATGGTTGTGATTATCATGAGATATGGAAACATGTGGTACTGATGAGGGAGTATTTTCCTCATCTCTTTGGCATTGAAGCTTCTTCATAGTGCTTTTTAGGATTGAATGTTTTTATGGTGGGGAGGTTATGACATCTCATTAACAATATGATGGGTATCTCTTAATCATTGTCATGATTTTATTTTTTTAGTTTTTTGGGTATGTGTTGAGTTTGGATTGACAGGATAACTATAATGGTGAAGTCCAACATTTGATGCATTATCCCCTTTAAATATATTTTTTTCTGATTCTTATGGATATCATATCATGTAACAGTGTTACATGTTATGTAATGGTTCTACAAAACAAGTCGTGAATTGATTCACTATGTAATTTTTATACATAGGGAGTGGTCATTACATGTTGTGAGGTAATTAATGATTAGTTTTAACATGGAGAATATTCATTTTGTGAAAGAACGGTATGTGTTTTGACAATTATAAAACATATGATTTTGAAGCCTTGTATAAGGATTTCATATCATGAAATACCTATATGTGTTTTTATAAATTGGATGGGAAGCTATGATATTATTTTTTTCCCTAGATCTTGTTACTTATCCCTTGACATAATTTATTTCACAGACGATCATGAATAAATCCATCCATTTGAGTTCCATTAGTTTGACATTCTTTCATCGCTATGTTTGTAGAGTTCTCACTAGTTCTCTACATTTCTCTCTTTCTCTACATTTGGTTTTTCAATGGATCATCTCTGAATTGATGGATATATGATATGTGGTGTCATAACATTCTTTTATGATTATTTTGTGGTCTTATCCACATTCATTCACATTTATGGGTACCATTATGAGTGTTGAGTTTCGAGAAGAGGTTGGTGGTTCCATCCAGATTATCCAAATTTATTAACCTTGAATTTCATGATTTATTTCAACTACTTAATTAAATTAAATTTCACAAATTTGTTTTCAATTTAATTGATAAAACCCAATTCTAGTGAATTGGGAAATTTGAATTAGTTTTGGCACAAAAATATCGGAAACACCTAATGATTTTGAATTGGGTTGTGTTTATACAAATATGTTAATCAAAATTCAATACATTAAATTAAAGATTTTATGGAAATTATTTTAATTATGTTGTGTATTTGATAGTGGAAATTAATTTTTAATATTTATGGAATTAGTTTTCAATATATTTCAAACTTTTGTAAATTCCTTAAAAGGGGTTGATTGAAACCCAGTGTATTTATCTTATAAAGAGTCATGTTTTTTATTAAAACGTGTTTTGGTTTTAAATGGATAAATTGAATTTTGAAATTGGAGGATGTTATTTAATTCTTATTTAAGAAGGATTATAAAATTTCACATAATTGATTATATAATAGCGTATGAAAGACTTAGGTATTTAGTGAGTTTTTTGGAAATATTCTATGTTGTTTTAATGATCTAAAACATTCATTCATCAGCTCACATCCCTAACTGGAGGGTGATGAGTTTCCTTAGTAAAGTGTTAGGGGGACATGTGTTTATACATATTACTAAGGTCACTTGATGAGTGAGGATTCTAATAGTAGGAAATACAATTGTACCTTTTGGATGATGACCATGTTGCTCATTTTTTATTTATATTTGAAATATAAATCTCTTCCAATGTTGTAAAACCTATTTACATTCATTTTGGATTTATATAAACAATTTTTAAAAAACACTAATTGTGAAATTGTTTTAGAAATATTACATCATTTTTAAAACCCTTTCTTAATGTAATTACAATCAATTCAACTGTATAGAATGATTTTTTAAAATATTCACTTAAAACCCAAACTATTTACATTAAAACTAAAAATAATTATTTCGGTTAATCTATATTGGTAAACAGTTTTGGATTACTTGGTGGGATGCTACTAGTATTTTTATCTCACAACCTTTTTTCCATCATTTGTTTGTAGATTATCTCCTTCCAGGTTCGAGAAAAGGGAAAGGCTCACATGGATGTGGATCAAGATATTGAATGTTGGACTTGGTGAGTAATGTAAATAGGGGCTTGTGGTGTTTTCAAATTATTTGGAACATGGGTTGTAGTACTATGGGGTTTTATACGTTGTTATATTCTTGTATATTACTCTAACTGGCGATTAATTTGTTATGTATACTCTCTTGTTTCTTTTTCTTCCACTATGTTTTGTGTCAAATTTTTTCCCACCTGTATGTTCTATGATGCCAGGTGCTAGCCACAGACCTATGGGGATTGGTATCACCCTTCATTATATGCTATAGATGGCTCAATTATCATGTTAATATGGTACCAAGGATGGTTCTTGACATTTTCAATGCAAAAGAAATGTATTTACCATGTATGTTGTATACGAAATAACAAACTGGTCCCTCATTAATTAATAATTTTTATGTTTTAAAGGATATTTTTACTGAAATTGATATTAAATATTATTTTCAATAAAAATTATTTTCAAAATGTTTTATGTTGTGGAAATTTATTATCAAAATGAAAATGAAACATTCATCAACAATGTTGTTAAATATCTTTTTATTTCATAAACCAAAAAATAATTATTCTTACTTTAATAGGTATACATAATTTTAAATCCATCCTAATTAATAATTTTAATGTTTCATTATTTTTATAAGGACTGTATTGAGATTGAATTTCTTGGTTAAATCCTGTATTTAATTACATTCCCTTGAAATATTCACATTCGTATTATCATTGAACATAAAATTTCCTCCAAATATTCATATAATTTATCGTGGATACATTAATTTCTCAAATTATATATTATTTTAACATATAGTGTTTATGATGATAGAAATTATATTATATGGAAAAATATTGATACATAAATATTTTTTACACAATGTAGATATTTGATAAGTTTCATTGATTATATGTTAAATTTATAGTTTTATATGTGAGAAATTATTTGGACTTATAGTCATGAGCGGGACCTAGTTAATGATATATCATCAATGCATATGTATTATCTTGGAATGAATTAGTTGGATAACCATTGTTAAATGGGATTATAACCATTGGTTTTAAACTATCTTGACAGTATATTGTAATGGGATAAGTATAATGTTCTAGGGAAAATGATTTCAAATAATTTGGGATTTCCAAAATTTATAATTAGATTATTATTATCCATGAGATCTTTCCTATTATATTTTCAATGGTTTTAATTATTTCTTACATTCTTAATTGAATGGAAAGTGTTTTTTGTTATTTACTTTTCCATATTTATTATACCGAATACATTTATTTAAATGTCATGTGAGTTTTTTTATTTACCTTTATATATTTGTTATGCCTTATCAAGTTAATTAAATGGAATGAGTTCTTATTTATTTATATGGAAATATTTCTCAGGATCACTAATTTGCGATTGATTACATTATAATTAAACGTTAATGGGAATTTTTAATATCCAAATATATGTTTCATTTAGTGGAGATTCCATGAAGTTTACTATTACTAATATTTAGTCATACACTAGATAGAATAATGTAAATATTGACAAAAGATATTATGCTTTAGATTTTGTAATCAAATGTAATGTACTTCACTTAAATGTATATTATTTACCAAAAATAATATATTTATTGGTCCTTATATATTCATATCCATCTATTGTATTCTAATTCAATAGTAGAATACATCAAATTCAATCTTATGGGTTCCAGTCACCACGTTTAGTATCATAGGTTGTTTAGTAGATATAAGTCCGCAGCCTTAAACCTTACTTAATCTTGAGTTATTACAAGATTACACATTGAGGATCTTTTCAGGTTTAGAGTTTTAGAGAATTACATCATAAATCTTGCATTACATTTTACATATAAAAAAAGTGGTTACATAAAGATAGTATTATTCCTTCCCATCAATGGAAACATATTTAAAATAAAACATGGATTCTTTCTTGACAATTCCTTGACACTATCATCATATCATGTACCTTTCCCTTGACCTGTGAAAAACATTTCAAAAAAACTTGGGATGAGCATGAAAAGCTCAGTAAGGGATATAAAAATATTGAAAGGAAACATGGGTACATATATACATAATAATGAAATCATACATTACCCATAAAACATAAGTACTTTAGCATACCTTATCAAATCATGAATAAATCATAGAAATCATAAGACATAAAGGTAACTTGAGGCATTCATTACATTCTTACGTAGGGAGTAACTCTCATGGTTATGTTTGGAATACCCATCACAGTATATTCCCTAAATCTCCTTGGAGAAACCTTAACTTTACACTCCTTCACGTTACCCAATGCATTACAGAGCTATATCGGGCTCACCCGCTCTTAGTTTATCACGGAACCACCCGTCTTCATAATAATGCCCAAGAACCTCAACATAATCATATCACATAAAACATGCATAAATGTAACATAACATTTCCACCATTCAATCACAAGATACCAATAAAACACTATGATATAAAAACATTATGAAAACCATTTTTAATACCAAAATAAAAGAAAATTAAAACATGGTATTTATTTTTCTTTTCAAAAAAGGTATGGCTTGTAGAGGAATCCGAAACTCAAATAATGGTCAAGGCGGTGGAGAAGTCGTTGTCGCCGCATACGTATGACAAAAACATTCCCTTTTGTCATTTAGTAAAACACTTCATATAAAAAATATTCCTTTTGGATAAACTTAAAATTCAAAGGGTTTTATACAACATATAAAAGAAGGTTGTGTATAAAACAAAATATGCCTCAATGAAAGGAGATTGAGACGAAGTCCCATACCTCATGTCCGACTTGACTCGGTCATTCATTAATCTCCTGAATAATAAACTTTAGTTAATTATTACTTGTTTAAGAACCTTTTTCAAGTTAATTATTCCTTTTATATCACTGATTGCCATGTCATGAACACTATGTAATTATTTATGTTAATAATGGTCGTTTTAAAGATCATTGGTACTTGAGTCAAAAATAAACCCTTAATAATTACATGTTGTTCATGTATCCATTATATCCAGAATTATAATCATTATGTATATATCATATATATCCAGTATATACATGCATTTATAAAATTACATAATCATTTAGAGGTAAGAAATGAAATGCACCGTTCGTGGAGACGGTAAGTCGTACGTACGCATGAACGCTACTTTCATTTCTATTTTGTATTTTATAGAACGGAATCATAATGATATAAAGGTATATTATAATTCCGGTATAATATAATATATAATATCATAGTTTCATCCTTTATACGTCCCATATATGGTATTTAACAAATCAAATCACTTTGAGGGGGTGGTAGTCTGCACTTCCTTAAATGAAGATATCGTGTTTACCCATAATGGAAACCATAAAGGTATGCCAAAAATGAAAAATACAGAAGCTTAAGGAAAACATAAACATATTATATATCATATATAAATATAGTGACATCTTAATGGCCACCTTTGAAGGTGTTAAAATAATGTTGAACAATCATTATTTCGGGAGGCATAAATTCACCATCCACGGAAACAGTATGTCCTTTAACCATTAGATGTAGGTGTGTGTAAGTGTAGCTCGAATACATCTTATAACAACATCATAGTATATTGAGGATACTGTATTTGTTACAAAAGAAAAGAATAGAAAGAGTTTAGGGGGTTGGAGAAGAAAAATCAAACAAAAGTACTCAAAAGAAGACATTACCTTAAAAACGGGTAACTCTCTTAGATTTGAGCTCAAAGGATTCCTTGGGAAGACTTCTTCCCAAAGTGAGGCTTCAAGGAGTAATATAGGGATGTGGAGAGACAAAATGGGTAGGGTTTGGCTGATCCAAATGCTTTGGAAGTGTGGGTAATGAGGTAGTGGTGGGGGCCTTTTATAAGAGGAGAGGAGAGGCACTCTTGGATGGTAAAGAAAAGTCAGTTTATTTTAAAATGGTATTCAGATTTAAGAGGTCCCACATTGATTTGTTTCGAGGATAAGGTGATAAGGGTTATAAATCCTCCCATACAATAGGTTTTTTCCATGAGTAGGTCATAGATTTTACATTATCATTCAATTTTATTTAAATCGTTAAATAATGAGGTCGTCGCTACATCGTCATGATGTCATAAATAATTTAATTTATATAAATTCTAAAAATTATAAAGAAAAAAAATTCAATGATGTAGGAAATATTTTTATCTTTCCAATGACTATTTATAATCAAAATTAAGATCTTTATAACCACATGTAAAACTTGTTTTGGTAAAACATCTCATGTTTGTGTCATTTTTTACTTTTACATTAAATAAAAAGTTATATATGACATTTCCCAACCAAAGTGGCTACATCGGGTCCCCAAGTTGACCCATTGATTTTTTTGGTCGGCCATGACACATCCAATGAGTGTAGGACATGTTTCATGCTCATCTCATTTTAATAAAGCATTATTTTTACCTTAAACTACACTAATTACCTCTAATCGCGATTAAGAACTTAAGAATTACGATTCACCAAAAATTTATTTTAATCTCATTGAACAAAATTTTAATTATTAATGAAAACCATGTATGTAGGATTTTTGAAATTCAAAACACATAAGTGGTAAAATTTCATTTAAACGAAGAATCAGGTTTTATAAGTACCACTTAGTGGTTTCACTATTCATCAAAAAATTAAAGTTTTGCAGAAAAATTCCAAAAATTCACCCTAAGCTATATTTGATATTCTGAATTCAAAAATGAAGTCTATTTTACAAAATTCAAACCATATAAGTCACATTAATTAATTAAATAATTAATTCCGGCTGTCATGACAAATAGCGTGTTTTTATGAAACAATAAGTATCAAAAGATTAAAACCATTTTAAGTCCAATTTCAAAGTGAAATTGATTCCAATGACCACCATTGGATTAAATGGTAAAAATATATTCTAATTTCACTTCAAAACCAATTCAAAAGATAATCTAATAATATAAATAATTTAGATTAAAAAGCAGTTTTGATGTAAAATGCAGTATTTTTCTCTATTCATTAAAAAATGAACATTGTCTGAAAAATACCAAAAAATCACATAAAGTAAATTTTGATGTCCCAATCATAATGAATAAGATTATTTCGAAAAACATAGCTTATAAAATTTTCAAAATATAAATTTAAAAATGGTTTTCCATCAAAAGGTAGTAAAACAATCTTTTAGAAATATTAGTGTATTCCATGCTTAAGATTGGATTTATTATCATTTTAAGCCTCTAAAACACTATCCAATTCATTAATAGACATAGATTAAAGTATCTATTACTCTTTAGTTACTTGGTATGTTACAGTAGAAACCCTGAGAAGTAGATTCTAGAGAACACTTATTTTGGAACGTAATCCTACGATAGACATTAAGGACATGCATAATATAAAATTATATGGTATTGTTAAGATAAAAATTATGTGAATTTTCCGTGAAATATATCCATGTCAAGATTATATAAGGGGATGTGGTTCTAGAATAGCTGATCCTAGGGTTAATAACACCAAAAAATGGTGCATCGGTCTTGACTTGAGTGAATATTTATTTGGATAAATGAGGCTTACTATGAAACTACTATGAAACTCATTGGGGTATAATATTTTGATAATTAATATATTCATTACAAAAAAATTATTATGGATTAGATTATAATATAAAAATGAATGACCTAAAATAGTCCATAGACTAAGGAAGGACCTATGTACATATAAACTAGACGATGTATTTATGTATTTTAATTAATGAAATATATTTTTGAATCATTGTACCAATATTTTATTGGTCAAAATAATCATGAAACATCTCATTATTTTGTTAAATTTTTAAAAAAATGTGATTTATTTATATAAGTGTCATAGACACCATAATGGGATAATGTGTTGATGATTGATCATAATTTGAAATAGATAAACATATTTTTTATGTTCATGGAATTATAAGAACATATTTGATATATTATATTTAAATAATAATTAATATGTCACGAATATCATATAAAAACATTAATTCCATCATCATGTCATATCTTGGGAGACTGTGATAGAAAATGAATTTCATCAGTTCGTGATGCAGTAGTTCCCTATACACACAAATGATGAATTCATTTCACATTTGATGGATGTGGGAATGGATTTAGGTAATTATATTTACATAATAAGATATCATTATTTTAATTATATTGGTTTTATTATGACATCATGGTTGATGAATATTTTAGTGTAGTGGAATAAAAAATTAAATAGAAATACAAGATTAAAAATGGTACCTCTTCTTCATAAAATCTCCTTTTATTATCACCTTAGCACCTATATGGCGGGTGGTCTACCAAAAACAAGGACTATATAATTTTTTAGTGTGTTTTAAGATGTGATTTGGGAAGATTGTTTCAAAACCAAATTGTCTTTTATTTGTGAATAAATGAGAATAAGGGGTTCCCTTTTATATGTGAGGGGAGGGGAGCACTTGTAATCCAATAATATATTAAAACAATATAAATATATTTTATATTAAAAATGGCCCCCCAAATTATTTATCTATAATATAGGATGATTATGGGTAGAAATAAATTCACCCAACTCAAACTAGAAAATATTTTTTCATAATATATCATTATATATTTTATTTAATGCTTATTTATCATTTTAAATTCTTACCATGACAACATGTGTTTTACCTTATAAGGGTTTAAATTATTACTATAAAATTCAAAAAGATTACAAAATGTATCATTAATGTAATTTTAAACCATATCCGAATAATTTGATATATTTTGCATTTTTTGGAATATCATATCATTTAATAAAATATTATTTATTTTAAAATATCATTTATGCTTATTTTGACATTATTCATTACATGACATTTGTGAAATACCATTAAAAAATGAAATATTCAAAAAAAATATTTCAAGACATCACTAAAATTACATTTATATATATAAATTTTTTTATGTCATTAATTATCCAATATTATATTTATTTTAGTTTTTTCATATTATTTATTTGATATTTCCATTAGTTAACCAATTAATATACCATAACTTAGTAAGTATTTATTGTAATTATTTGTCCCCAAAAAATTAAAAATATATTCCTAAAATGAAGATAAAATATTTATTTCTAAACATAATTTTTTTCAAACTTATACCAAATATATCTACAAATTAAAATTATTTCACATGTTAAAATAAAAAGTATGAAAAAACTAAATTTTCTTCGAATAAAATAAAATGAATGTATTAATGAAAACCATGTATCTCCAACATCTAAAAAAACTATAACAATGAATAGTTTTCTTGAAAATAATGCATAAAATAAAATCAAGACATATTTTAGGGTATTTTTAAAATATTTATAATATTATTTTTACCCTTAAATTCTTCATTGACCCTTAACCATGGTAATAAGAATAACAAAGTTATTATTCATATTTTCCAAAGCTAAAGTGGAAATATTTACTAAATTTTAACCTTATGATTCCATTTGTGGTCTAAATTTTTAAAAATTCCAAAAATGGATTGGATAAAACTAATTTAAAATTAATCTTGTTGATAGGGTTAGAAAACATGGTTTTGAAAGGAAACATTCAAAATATTGAACTGTTTTTATATCCATATTAAATTTTAAATTGATTCCAATGACCAAAATTAGATTAAATGATATAAAATGTATGTACTTATAATTTAAATGTAATTAAACATATATTTTATCAATAATAATTAATTATATTAACAATATAATTTAAATTAAAATGCAGTATTTTTTGTATTCTACAAAACATGAATCTTATCAAAAAATACCAAAAAAATAAACCAAAATATATTTTCTTATTATAAATTATTTGAATAAGTCTATTTTTTCAAATTTAATTTTTATATGATTCAAAAACTATATTTAATAAGGCTCTAAAATCGAAAGGGAGATAATGTTTATTTTTAGAAAAATACTACTTTTATGTGTAAAATGGTATTTATATTAATATCACTTATAGAAAACAAAAAACATGAATTTTAAACAATGGATTAAATATATTATATATATGTCATTAATATATACATCACGTCTTGCTTGTTTACTTTTTTTATAAGGAACACTTGTTAATATTTAAATAGTTTTTCAGAAAAATATTTCCTTTTATATTAAAGTGGTTTTATTTTCATTTGTAATTAATTTTCAACTAGTGAATTAATTACATATTCAAGTGTAAAAAAATTTCATAATTCCATTAAAAATTTCAAGTACATCCATTCTATTGGAAAGGTTATAATGGTAAAATTTAAATGGTGGTATTTAGATGTTCATTTAATCTTGATATGGCATATCATATGAACTGTCAAACATTGTATTTTTTTAATCCTTTGGATCTTATAATAGAGACAAATAGTAAGACATAATACATAATTAATTATATAATAACATCCATAAAATGGAATGAATGATTAATAAATATATGGAATAAAAAATAGTAACATTATAAAAATAAATTAATAGATAAAATACAAAGACAAATTAATAAACAAAGAAATAATAATAATTGAATTATAGTATGGGAAAGCATTGTAAAGAACCAAATATTGGCCTACATGGATATTACATTACTTATTCAGAATACTTAATACATAAAAAACAGACACATAAGGACCGTAATAGTTTTGTGTCTTTGGAAACTCGGAAAAATGATCTTTTAATCATGGTTAAAGATCTTCAACATCTCCCCTAAATATCTTCCCCTTTTGTTTTCTTACCTAAAACAATTCCTTATATCCTGGGGAAAAGAAAACATAAAAAGGGTGATCTAAAATGATCAGTAAGGGTAAACATAGAGAACATAAAATAGTCCATATACTTTTGAATGAAAAAAAACATGACCATAATATATAAATATCAAAATCTTGTGCAAAGACATAAATCATGGAAGTATGTAAGGCTTATATCATAAAGGAACATCAATCATGATAAAATATCCTGGGAATAAAAAATTTAATTGTGTCAACACATTTACCACATGAGATGATTTCCATAGTATCCAAGACATTGCTTCCAAGTCCATCTTAGTGGACAAAGTCCCTTTCTGAATTGAGTTCACTCCTCATTTCAGTCCTGTAACACTGAACTAGATTAACTTACCATTATAGCCTTGTTTATCTAATGAGATATAAATCGTTACCCAATGCATTGGAGGGATATATAGGCCTCACCCATCTCATAATGAAATCATTCTTATATGTACCACAACATGAACATAAATCATTCATCATTGCCCAAAGTATAAATTTTTTTTCATAAACATCATCACATCATAACACAATACATACAAAAAAATGGATATCATTTTATCATAAGAAAATTGAAACCATATAAATCATATAAATATTATACTTGAAACATACAAATATGAAATAATGCCATCATATATGGAAAATGTTTTTGATAAAACACTTGAAATGAAATCTTGAGGAAAATATCCTTCCTTTTTCAAAATCAGTATCTTTTCCAAAAATGCCATGCAATTTTAAATGAAAAGTATTTTTTTGAAAATAGTCATTAAATCTTGAATATTATGATTAATGAAAATAATGGGTTATGAAATATTAAAAATCTATTCATGCCGTATAAGTTAAAAAAACCATTATTCTCGTACTTTTGCCGGAAAAGTCAAAAAATACCTCATATATTTAAAAAATAATGATTCCTTACATTAAATGTAGTAAAAGTAAAAAATGGTTAAGGAGGACTTTAAACATACATGAAACCATTTTATAAAACTTGGATATGGATGATAAATATAACCATAGTAAATACTTACAATTAAACAATCTCGGATAAAAACGAGATTGGAAATGTTATCCCTTACCTTATGTCCAATTTATTCCATATGTGTCCTAGAATCTTTTATAGTGGGTTCAAAATGTTATTAACTTGTAACATAACCATAATAATATTTATGATATCATATATGATTCACTTATGGCTTCATATTATCCGTTCATTTGTCAATTCCATGTTAAAGCAGTGTTTTGGGTAAAATAATTTCATTTATCTTTGATGTTTTGACATGTAATTATTAATATGATTACATAGATCATGATTACGTAATTATAGATTATAAAACATGATTTATATATAATATATATTCAGAATATACATATATATAATATATCGATAAATGGGAAGAAATATAGAGTTTATAGAGACGGTATGTCGTACGTACGCATGGACGTTGTTTTTCGTTTCCTTATTTAATTGAACGGAATTAAGTAGATGAAATACATATATATTTACATAAATATAGTAGAATTATTATGTCATATATTTCCTGATTAATTATTATAAATACTTTAAATTAATTCTTGAATTGCTAACAAGGAAAATGAATCTCATCGCGTCGTGGAGATGGTAATTCGTACGTACGCACAAGCAATGATATCATTCCCATATTTATTGAATGGAATTAGAGGGAATGATATAATATATTATAATCAGTATGATGTTATAATAATAATATATAGTTATTATTTACACCATTATACCCATCCAAGAATGGTGGTGGTGGAAAAACTGGTTACACCACAGCGTGCAGACGGTATTCCGTACGTACGCATGCGCGGTGATTTCATTTTCCATAGGATGGATAGAAGGTGAAATATGGTTGTTTCATATTTATAATAAAATATCATTATACCAGTAATATGGATTTTATTACTTTATAATGAAACAACTATATAATAGGAAGTAGAAGAAGAAATAAACCTGAAAGAGTCTGTAGAAGAGATTACCTCTTCCTTGACGCACCTCCTTTAAACGTCTTCATAGGGCACTAGAGTTGGTATTTTGAGATGACCAGAACCTCTATTATATAAATAGAGAGGTTCAGAAGAGTAATTTTCTAGGATTGGCTGAGCTTCAAGGCTCAAAAGGGTGTGAATAGAAGAGGGAAGTGGTGCCCTTTTTATAAGGGAGGAGAGGGGCACCTTTGGAAAAAATTAAAATATTATTTTATAATAAAATCATATTCGGTTTATAGTAGCTCCAAATTTATTTATTTCTAAGATAAAGTAATTATTGGTAGAAATAATCTCAAAAAATAGGTTTTAGACAAGTTTAGGTTACTATTTTAACCTTATCATTTAGATTTAACTATATGTTAAATAATTTAAATTTTAACATGTCTTCTTGTTTTCTTAAACTACATGGTCAATAAACTTACTATAACAAGACAAACGAACCCCAATTGGTTCATTATTAATATATATAACCTTATCTAAGTCATTTGGACAAACCATAGATTTTAGGAATATAATAACAATTAATAATATAATATTTTAAAAAAAACTATTTTATGTCAATTTTGACAATATTTGGTAATTGATTTTTGTGAAACACATAACAACATTATTAGTTCGAAAAAGTTAATTAAATCAATACTAAAATATCATATTAACCTATATAATTAATTTAATTCATAAAAAGTCTCAAATTACATTTATTTGGGTATTTATAACGTTAATTGGGTTAATATTTCATTAATAATATAATTACTGCATCATCATTGTGTCATAAATAAATTAAATTATAAAATTTCTAAAAATTATAAATAAAATACCATTATGTTGGAAATATTTTTAGATTTATAATTAATATTTATAGTCGAATTTATCTTATGTATAACGCAATATTAAAAATGTTTTGGTTATTAAACCTTCATTTTAACTATTTTAACTCTTCTTTAAATAAAATAATAATATGTGACCTAATATAATCCAAGTGGACCTATAGGGTAATATTTTTTTCATAATGTTTTTTTGGTCGAATTACACTTATCCAATAGAATTAGGACATGTTTTAGGGTAATAATAATATCATTTTTACCCTTAATTAACCAATTTACTTTTAACCGTGGAAAATACAAGTAAAAAGTTAATATTCACCAAAACAATTATCTTATTGAACCCCATTTTACTCCTTGATATTAACTATGTCTCTCTGATTTTCTAAATTCCACTCACATAAGCAGTAAAATTATGTTTTTTGTAAATTTTCAAATACTCCTAGGAGCCGGGTAAAAGATGGTGAAAAGTTCAATAAAATTTATATATATCTAAAATTATTTTAAAATGACTCAAATAAATTACATTGAACATATATATGTATTATTTATCAATTTTGACCTAAAATAAATTTAAATAAAATAAATAATTATTTAAATAAAAAATCGTTTTTAAATAGTAACGTACTGTATTAACTATTCATCAAAAATTAAAAGTTTTCAGAAAAATACAAAAAATTCACCCTAGGATAATTTCGATATTCTGAATCCAAAAATGAAGTCCATTTTGAATGATAAAATTTATAATATTTCAAAAAGTCGGTATTACTATTCATAACTGCGAGTTCATAATAATATTATAATAATATATCGTTTAGTCAAACTTGGAATTGCATTCTACACACGATATCGAAGAAGGTCTTGATTCCATGTAATGCAAGCCAAGTCAGGTTTTCATGTAGTGAAAGCTCTATTTGGTGTTTCATGTAACATAATTAAAACTTATTTCATTTATACAATAAACAAAATCTATACATAATGTGGCGTAGAATAATTTCCACAAAACGAACTTGAAATTGTGTGCAACACAGGCCAAGAATAGTGTTGCGTATACTGCAAGCTAATACAGTGTTTCATATAGTAAAATCTAATCTTCATTTAGTGTATAATAGAAGAAATCAAAGAAATTAAAAATAATATATCTTATAAAATCTTGGGGTGTTACATTCAACCCCCCTTAAAAGGAATTTCTCCCTCAAAATTTATCAGGGTTATAAATGGTTTACTAATTGAATGTTTCTTTCATAGAAACCCGCATCGTAAAAAGTAATACTAAAACATCGTTTTAAAAGGCGATGTTAGAATCATAACAGTCACCCAAAGTTACTCAGCACTGGGTTTCCACATAGGAAAACATAGGTGAAAATATGGATATGGAAGAAAAATAAAACCATCAAGTTCAGATGGAGAGTGGTAGAGGACATGGCTATGAAAAATCCAACAATCACAAAGCCATAAATTTGTTATGATCTATGGTACCATCTGATTCATCAGATATGAGGGCAATAGGACAACATTTTTGGTTCTCAAGATCATTTCCCTAATTTTTAAGAAGTTGGAATTATAAAAAATACTTTCTTGATTTTGGTACAATATCACCGTTGGGTTTTCATTGGAATATTTCCACTTCATCTATTAAAGAAATGAAGTTGAGTTTGACATTCGTGAAGTGTTAGCAGATCATGTGATAGAATGATGGTTCATTCCCTCTCCCTCAAACAAAATGTTAGAAAAAGTTATCAAAAATACATAAGTCCACCTATAGTGAGATTAATCATATATAGTTCCAAAAATGGAGTCATCCTTCATATATTAGACTTCTTAATATAATAAAACTAGTTTCTACTAACCAGGTACTTCCTGTAGGCCAGTGGAAGGTGATAAAGGCCTATTGCACTTCGGTTTTGTGTTTGATTCCCACAGCCTTGTTCGACGCGACGGGTTGTCGCCCATCCTCCAGGTTGTCCTTTTTGTAAAAATACATTATTATAAAATTCCATAAATAATACTGAAAAAAGTTCTAGCCATAAAAAATACTGACTTATTTCCAACATAATCCATTACAATCTTTAGGCTTATCTAAAATACTTCTGTACAATCTCATAGTATAAAGAAACCAATAACTAGACATGACATGTGCATGTGAATATCATCATTTAACCCTCATATATCATACAATGTATCTTGTTGGTAAAATTACAAACAAGTTAATACCTTAGTCATGTATTCTCTTTAAAAATTGAATACCCATTTAACTATAGTTAAAACATTAATGATGTCATAATTTATCACTTTCAACATTCCAAAATCCCAAAATTTATATATTCTCAAACTATGATATAACTTTGTCCTTATATCAGTAATGAGCTCATTGAATTTTTTTTCGTTATCCTTTCATTATACGCATATCATCTTCATTCCAAAAATATTTCAATCACTTTTCATAATTACCGGCACCATATAATTAATGAAAACCAATACATAGATATTCTAAAATTCCACGATACCATAAATGAGATCCCATGGTACTATTTTGAAATCCCATTACATAAACACTTAATCATTACACAACATCACAAATAGTGACTGCATGTGACTTTCCTTTATCCATTCCGTTAAGAGGTTTCTCATGTTGATCATCATTAACCCTTGGATTAGGGCATTGATTAACATAGTTCCCCATTTCCTTGCACATGAAGCATTAAAGTGTTGATGGTGTGTTGTCTACATTCTTTTCTTTATTCACATCATTAGCAACCCTTTTTCCATTACTTCGATACTTAGCTTCTTGATAACCTTCTTATCCACATTTAAAAAAAATTCTAGTCTCTTTAAGACAATCTCCACCATGCTTCTTTCCACACATTGAACATAAAGAAACATTCTCCTTCTTTTCACCATTATTTTGAGATTTTTCCGTGAACTCCATATTTCGTTTCTTGTCAATACAATGAGATAGATATGTAACACCAACTTCTAGTTATACCTTGATAGCACAACACAAAATTTCATAATAGATACTGACGTCTCTTATAGCTAATTCCTTTCGAAGACTTGGTTTCAAGCCACTGAAGAATCGATCAACTCTACTTTCTTGTTGGATTATAAATCTAGATGCATACCTTGCAAGCCTTGTAAAATTCTCTTCGTATATACCAACAGATTCATCATCCTTTTCCTTAAGCTCAAGAAACTCCTTCTCCATCTTTGTTCAAAGAATACAAGAGAATTACTTATTGGAAAACAAGTTCCTGAACTCGTTCCATTCCATGGATTCAATTTCATCTTAGGGCCTTGTATTTTTAAATGGAGTCCACCAATGGTCTGCTTCACCTTCTAAATGGAAAAAAACCAAAATGAATTTTTCATGTTCTGAACAGTGAAGTATAGAAAATATCCTTTCAATGGTACTGATCCATTTTTCAACAACAAGTGGATTAGAAGACCCCCTGAAAGAAGTTGGACATTGCCTCATGAAGGACTCAATAGAATATTGTTCCCTTATCTTCACATTTGGAATTCCAGAATGATTCATATCTTGTGTAAGTATATTAATATGATTTTTCACTCCATCTCCCATAAAATTGGTTTTTTCAGAAGGACAATCATTGCATTTTCCATTACATTGATCAAAACGGTTCCTTTGGGTTCCAACCATCGTTTAAAACCCAAAAAGAATAGTGTGTGAGGAAAAATCATGATAGGAAAGCAACATAATAAAGGGGGAGTACCTTCAATATCTAAAATCATAGGTTTAATTATAATATCATTAGCTTAATTCTAGAACTATAACCTATACTTATACTTATCCTTAGGGACATCCCTAGACATACATTAGAAATATCTCTAGGAATCTCACTAAAGTTTTCGTATCCTAGTTTCCAAAGGTTAACTAATCCATTCCTCTAATACCTACTGTAGAGACACAAATCATGGCATACATGGACATTAAATTACTTTTAAGGAAAACATTATACATAAAAAACAAATAGACAAGGACCATAATAGTTTAGTGTCTTTGGAAACTCGGAAAAATGATTATCTAATCACGGTGAAGGATCTTCAACATCTCCCATAAATATCATCCCATTTTGTTTTCTTACATAATCAATTCTTTATATTCTGGGGAAAAGAAAACATAATAAGGTTGAGATAAAATGCTCAGAAGGGTAAAATTAGAGAACATAAAACAATCTATAAACATTTGAATGCAAAAAAAACTTGAACATAAAATCTAAACATCAAAATCTTGAGCGAAGACATAATTATTTGAAGTATGAAAGGCATATATCATAAAGAACATAAATCATGATAAAATAGAATTGGAATAAATCATTTAATTGTTGTAAACCATTAAGCACATGATATTATTTCCATAGTATCCAAGGCATTTCTTCCAAGACCATCTTAGTTGACAATGTCCCATTCTAAATCGAGTTGACTCCTCATTTCAGTCCTATAACACTAAACCATATGAACTTACCATTCCAGCCATGTCTATCTCATGAGATATAAATCATTACCGAATGTATTTCAAGGAGATATAGGTCCGAACCATCTCAGAATGAAATCATTCTATCTTGTACCACAACATTAACATAAATCATTTATCATTGCTTAAAGTATAAAATGGGCTTCATAAACATCAACACATCATATCAAAATCCATAAAAAAAATAGATATCATATTATCAAATGAAATGTGAAACCATGTAAATCATAGAGAAATTATACTTGAAACATACACATATGAAATAATTCCATCTTATATTGAAAATGGTTTTGATAAAACACATGAAATGAATTCTGGAGAAAAATATCCTTTCATTTTCAAAATCATTTTCATTTCAGAAAATGCCATGAAATTTTAAAAGAGAAGGATTTTGTTGAAAATATTCATCAAATCTTGAAGAGTAAGAATCAATAAAATAAGGTGTTTTTAAATCGTAAAAATTTGTCCATGCCATAAAAGATAAAAAAACATTTTTTTGTACTTTTTCCAGAAAAGTAAAAAAGTACCAAGTATGGTAAAAAATAAAGATTCCTTACATACAATGTAGTAAAATTAAAAAATGAGTAAGAAGGAATTTAATAATACATGAAACCATTTCTATAAAACAGGGACATGGATGATAAATATAACCCCAGTAAATACTTACGAATAAACAATCTCGGATAAAAACGAGATTGGAAAAGTTATCCCTTATCTTATGTCCAATTTCTTCCTTATGTGTCTGAGACTCATGTATAGTGGGTTTTAACATATTATTAACATGTTACAGAACCATAATAATATTTATGATAACATATATGATTCTCTTCCTACATTATATTATCCATTCATTTGTCAATTCCATGTTAAAGCATCATTTTGGGTAAAATCGTTTCATTTATCATTGGTGTTTTGACTTGTAATTATTAATATGATTACTTAGATCATGATTACATAATTACAGAGTATAAAAAATTATTTATATATAATAAATATTCAGAATATACATATATATAATATATTGATAAATGGTGAAAAATACACCATTCATGGAGACGGTAGGCCGTACGTACACATGAACGATGTTTTTTATTTACTTATTGAATTGAATGGAATTAATTAGACGACATACATATATATATATATATATATAAATCAAGTAGAATTATTATTTCATATATTTCATGATTACTTTTTATATATACATTATAATCATTCTTGAATTGTTAACGTGGAAAATTAATCTCATCACATCGTGTAGACGGTAATCCGTACGAACGAACGAGCGATGATATCATTCCCTTATTTACTGAATGGAATTGGAGTGGATGATATAATATATTATAATCAGTATGATGTTATAAAAATAATATATAGTTATTATTTAAACCATTATACCCATCCAATTAAGGTGGTGGTTGAAAAACTAAATACACCACGGTGTAGAGACGGTATTCCGTATGTACGCACGAGTGGTGATTTCATTTTTCGTAGTATGGTTACAAGGTGAAGTAGTGTTGTTTCATATTTATAATAAGATATCAGTATATAGGTAATAATTATTATATTACATTACAATGAAACAAATAAATAAGAGGAAGTAGAAGAAGAATGAAACTTGAAGGTGTCAGTAGAAGAGATTACCTCTTCCTCGACGCACCTCCTTTAAACTTCTTCTTAGGGCACTAGAGATGGTATTCTGAGAATAACAGAACCTATATGATATAACTATAGAGGTTTATAAGAGTAATTTCTAGGGGTAGGATGATCTTCAAGGCTCAAAATGGTATTAAGAGAAGAGGGGAGGGGTTCCCTTTTTATAAGGGAGGAGAGGGGCACCTTTGGAAAAACATAAAATATTACTTTATAATAATGTCATCTTCAGTTTATAATAGCTCTAAAGTAATTTATTTCGATTCTAAAGTGGGGATGGGTATAAATCCTTTCAAAAAATAGGTTTTAGACATGTTTAGGTTACTATTTTAACATTATCATTTAGATTTAACTCTAAGTTAAAATATTTAACTTTTATCGTGTCTTCTTGTTTTCTTACACTATATGGTTAATAAACGTACTATAACAAGTGAAACGAACCCCAAGTGGTTCATTATTGATATATATAACCTTATCTAAGTCATTTGGCCTAACTATAGATTTTAAGAATATGAAAACAGTTAATAATATAATATTTGTTATAAAAAACTATTTTATGTCAATTTTGACACTATTTGGTAATTGATTTTTGTGAAAATCATAAGAGCATGATTATTTCAAAAAAAAAGTTAATTAAATCAATACTAACATGTCATATTAACCTATAAAATTAGTGTAATTCATAAAAAGTCTCAAATTACATTTATTTGGCTATTTATAACATCAATTATGTTAATATTTCATTCATAGGGTAATTACTAAATCATCATTGTGTCATAAATAAAATAAATTATTTAATGGATAAAAATTATAAATAAAATACCATTATGTAGTAAATATTTTTATCTTTATAATGAATATTTATAGTCGAATATATCTTATTTATAAACAAATATAAAAAATGTTTTAGTTATTAAACATTGATTTTAACTATTTTAACTCTTCTTTAAATAAAATAATAATAAGTGTCTTAATCTAATCCAAGTATACATAAAGGGAAATATTTTATTACTAAAGTTGTTTTCGGTCCAATTAAACTTATCCAATAGAATTAGGACATGTTTTTGGGTAATAATAATATCATTTTTACGCTTAATTACCCTATTTACTTTTAACTGTGGTAAATAAAATTAAAAAGTTACTATTCCCCATTTTTTTATTCAACCACATTTTACTCCTTCATGTTAACCATGTATCTTGGATTTTATAAATTCCACTCACAGAAGTGGAAAAATTATGTTATATGTAAATTTTCAAATTCTCCGAGGAGGTGGGTAAAAGACGGTGAATTGTTCAATAAAAGTTTTATATATCATAAATTATTATAAATTGACTCAAATGAATTACATTGAACATATATAGGTATTATGTATAAATTTTGACCTGAAAAATTTTTAATAAAATATATAATTTTTTAAATATAAAGTCGGTTTTTAAATAGTAACCCAGTGTTTTCACTATTCATAAAAAATTGAATGTTTTCAGAAAAATACAAAACATTCACCCTAGGCTAATTTTGATATTCCGAATCCAAAAATGAAGTCCATTTTGAAAGAAAAAAATTATAAAATTTAAAAAAGTGTGTATTAATATTCATTACAACTAGTTTATAATAACATTATAATAATATCTTGTTTAATGAAACTTGGTATTGCGTAATACCCATGCTATCGAAGAAGGTCTTGATTGCGTGTAATGAAAGCCATGTCCATGATATGTGTAGTGAATGCTCGGTTTGGTGTTGTGTATAAAATAATCAAAACATATTTCATTTATACATTAAACAAAATCTAAACATAATGTTGTGTAGAAAAATTTCCCCAAAACGAACTTGAAATTGTGTGTAACACGAGCCAATAATAGTGTTTCGTATACTATAAGCTAAAATGGTGTTGCTTATAGTACAAGCTAATCATGGTGTAGTGTACAATAGAAGACATCAAGGAAATTAAAAATAATATATCTCAAAGAATCTCGGGGTGTTACACACATATTGGGGGACCCAAAAACAAAACCAGCAAGGCCTCAAAGAGGACATCATTAATTAACAGTAAGGTATAAAATAGTTAAAAATGGTATATTTTCTCATGATTCTTAAAATTCAATGATGGGATATATAATTTTGGGTACCACCTATAATATTATAAGTCCATGGATTATATCATGTGTACAAAATCACCAAATAACACATATCCTTATGTTTTCTACTGAATATCATGAAGAACCATGTCTATTGGCTTCCAAATTTACACAATTAATTTATTAACTAATAATACATACCTACTCAAAGGAATAATTTTCCTATCTAGGTTAATATCAAATAATAAAGTAATATTTCATATGGTATTGATAATGATAGGTAAATTACATATTTCAATGGAATGATAATGTTGTTATAGTGTAGGAAATAATCAAGTTATAATAAAATTATTAATATATATTAAGAGAATGAAATCGATTGATTCTCTTAAAAACCAATGAAATGATAAAAATACCCTTAAAATTTATGGAGTATGTGTTACCTATATTATATTTTAATTATTGATATGAAATATTCTTAATGAATATAATCTAAATTAGAATGCATTGATAGAAAAATTGATCTAGGGATTATATCTAGTCTTTCTCACTTGGAATGTGTTATTAAATCCAGCAAAAAATTCATTATCTTCATTATATATATGATGTTGAAATGGTTTATATATAACAACCAAAAAACAAAAAATACAAGGAACTCATAGGGATTTAAATAATACTATATTTAAAAAATGTAATGCCCACAATTTTTAATGGCTCATCAGTATTCCATAATTAGTGAAAATAGTGATATCTTGTTTATAATATATTATTGACTTTATAACAATGTCACATAATATAAATTTATATTTAAAAGAAACTAAATTTTAAATGATTAAAAAAGATTGGATAATTATAGATTAGGGAAAATTTCCTTATGATATAGCTTTTTAATTCTTGAGAATGAAAACAATTGACCCATAAGAGTTCCATGGGGGTTTATTGATGGGAAAATAAGAGTATTACCTTAATTAATATATGTGGACTGTTAAGGAATCTAAAGATGAGTGATAATTAGAGGAAATGAGGAACAATATATTATTAATTGCAGATCTTTTATCGTTGAAATAATTATATTTGAAATTGTCGAACAATTAGTTTACCCAAGGTTTTAATCATTCTTTCTTCAAATTTGACCATGTTTGTAGAAATGTTTTAGATCTAAAATCCAATTTTTATAATATATTTTTTTAGAAATATTATTTTCATATAATATTTCTTTTTCAATATAACTATTTCAATTTTAGATATTCTAATATCAACTATAGTTCTAGAAAATGATTGTATATCATTAAAAAAATTTATACTAATAAAATAACATATTTTTAATTAATTAGTTTCATATATTTATGTATATATAATTTTTTAAATCATAATGAAACTAACTAGATAAAGTAAAATCATATTATATTTTAGTATATAATAAAAACTGAATCTATCAGTAAACATTTTGAAAAAAAATATTCCATCAATTCAATGTTTTATATTAAATTTCAAAATCAATTTTTTGAAAATATTTTTCCATATTTTAAGATTGTAAATATTTAATAAAAATTATTGTGTATGTCTAAATGATGAATTTTTAACAAAAATAATACCAAATATAATTTTATAAAATCCAAAATTATCTTTAAACAAATTGTTGTAATCATTTATCTTCTCACTAATAAATTTAACTCTAAAAATATTTATTGTATTACTACAAGAAAATTTTCTTTATTTTTTTTTGAAAAATTTGGGTTTAAATAATATATTACTATTTAAATGGTCATATTTTTTTATTTCTATTGTATTTTTCACCATTTCCTTTAAATAGGAACATGGCCATTAAAAATACATTTCATTATATCATCTAAAACAAAATAATTTATTCAGTTATTTCCAAAAAATAATTTAATGTAAATTTCATATTTTATCCATTATAATGAAAATGTATCTTGTATATTTTTTATTCAATTTAAAGTATAATACTTTAGAAGAAAGGATTATTTTGGTCCCATATATAATTACATGACCTCTACAACTAGTTACAACTAATATAGTGAACTAAATCTTTTATATTTGATTATTGTACTATGGTTATGTAATAAAATTTCTTATAAATGGTAATAAGGTCGTTATCTTTTAAATTAATGCCTTGTGTCTTATTTTCACCCATTAAATGATTTTGTTCTCAAAATTTCTTATAAATATCAATTAATAAATAAAAATCAGTAATTATTTCCCATTTTATAGGCTCCAAAGTTAATTCATTCAAATTTTGATCCATTTAAATTGTTTTTACTAGACATTTATGATGATTATATGACAGATATAATCCAATATAAGGAATAAAAAAGGCACATTATTTTAGGAGATGTTATAAAAACACTATTTCTATTGGTTTAACATCCAAAATTAGGAATAAAATGGAATTTTTGTGTAACTAGACTTGGATGACATAATTTAATATTAGGAGGTTTAGTGGAAAAGTCAAATAATAATTTATAGATCCAATTTTACAAAATACCTTAAAAGACTAAATATACCCAGAACATAACCTTCCATTGATATGAATATTATAATTCCAATCAATGATGATACATTTAAGGATAAATAATTTTCTATATAAAATTCCATATATATCCACAAAATACCAATGTAGTTTTTATGTGATATTTGCACCATTATTATAAGATTCAATATAATTCACATATTATCAAATTTATCATCTATAATATCATTTCCTACGAGATATATTTCTCAACTATCATCCTATAATTTCATATTAAGCCATATATTATTTAAAAAAGGATTTTAACTTGCCAATTTATATACTAGAATATATGGTATTATTTTATAAAAAATCATCTATTTTTAAAAAATGGTGACATGCATCATGAATGTTAGGTGATATAGACCTCGTCAATTCATATAATTTCTAGATAACACTTTAATATTTTCAATCATTTTGACTGAGAAAGATGTTTCATTTGTTTTATCAATATTAATATCTTTTTGAAAACATCAATACCATTTTAATTGAAATACGGTGTATATTTCTTTGAAATTGATAGAGTATAATTAGGAAATATGATAACATCATATATATATATATCCCTATAAGTATTCAAGGGGTATATTTTACCTCATTTCTAGGAAATTTCCATACTTTCAATGGTTTCAAAAATATCCGACATTGCATTTAAAAATATTGATGTCAGAGGAAGCCCAAATTTTTTATTCCATTATGAAATTATACATCTTCAACATTATTATCTATAGGGGATTTAAGAATCCCTTTTATTTTTCTCCATATAATTCACTGTTTGGAATACCATTCATCTTGTTGCATTGTATAGAATTTTATGCTTTGTGTTTACCACCTGATGTGTTCTCTTATATGCATATGAATATTTATTCTACAAATTACTATTGATAAGTTTATATTTTTTAATTCATATTGAAATTCCATATTTATTATCAGAAATTATTGTACCCATGCTACGTAAAAAATAGAAATCCACATTTATCGTAGATGAAAGATGGAAAATTTTCTATTTTCCATTGAAGTAATATACAATTGAATATATACATAATATTGATGTTTTTTGTTTTACATCAATAATAATGATGAATGGGAAATTAATTAAATGATCAATATTTTTTCCTTTATCAACTAATAAACATGTCAATCATTAAAAAATATATGATAATTGGTTTCCTCTTTATCCTCATCAGGGATTAAAATCCTTTATCCTTATTATTAACTTCATATTAAACCATGTTTTCCATCTAGAAGAGGTATTTTATCAAACAATCATAGTCCTTGTGCACTTCTAACTGTCACTATTATCGAATATTTAACTCCATATTAGTTAATATATGAATCAACCACTACTAATTAATATATATTTTATATGATTATCTGCAATTAGAGTGTATTCAATCATTAGAAAATTGATTAAAAATATTCTCTAAATAACATGATTTAAAATAATTTGATTAATGGTCATCTTGTATCTATATTCACAGCAAAATCTTCCATAAATTTTCATTATGGTAACCTTTATTATTCTCTTTGATACAATAATACATATGTAGAATACTTATTTTCTCAATTTTAATGTTATTACATTTGATTTTATTAGTTTCTTAATTATATAATCAAAACACTCTTTATAATTATTTGACCATTTGTGTTTGTACCAATTTAATGTTAACATAATTTATGATTAGTTAAACTAGATATTTTTTAATATATGCTAATAGAGAAAAGCTGTGTAGGAGAAATGATATATAATAGTCATATTACATAGTGTGGGATATTCGTTAACAACCATTATCATGGTATGCTCAACATATATTTAACACATGAAGTTAATAAATTAGCCAAAAAATGGTCTGATGAACAAAATAACACAGTGTAATGTTCCCATTAAACCAATTCTGTATCAATATCTCTAGAATAATACATATATGGTATTCATGCTCTCCAATATGAGTGATAAATCATTTTAAATATTAGATAACATCTTGAGAAATTTATTTTTTGGTTTCTGGATAGATTATTTTTTGATTAATGTGACTTGGAAAATGATTTAAGAGAACTAAGAATTTTTTTAGAAGGGTTTTTTAATTTTTTAGAGAAACAAGAGGGTCATGGGTGATAATGTCAGTGTTTGAGAAAATATTAGTTAGTAATACAATGAATTTATACTATATATTAGATTTCATTTCATAAATCGAGTGTATTGTAGAGTGGTATATTTTTTGAATAACTGGAAGAGATCAATTATTGATGATTTACAAATTTTAAAGAATAATTTAAATGTTATTAGAAATTATTTGTAGACTCTATGATTAATTACATACTAGTTGGGAATTCCTAAGATAAACTAATGTTTTCTTCTAATTTATAGGTTTCCTATTTATAAGAGAATATTTTAATCTGTATTAGTGCATGAAATATGAGGTTTTGATATATTTTTTATGCTACGATATAAGAGATAATGTATTATTTGAATATATTATATGGGATATTGATTTATACGAAAAAAATATAATTATTTGGCTATATTATTGAAGGTTTATTCAGATATACATAACTTTAATTCCTCATACATAAGGGTAGACTTACGTAAGGGTTACATACTCTTGTCTAATAGTATATAAATATTCAAAAATGTGAAAATTATTAGTACTAACTATGTCATAAAATTGTTATCCTAGTAGTGAAAATGGGTTAACTCTTGAATGAGAATTTATGATGATCAATATTTGTTGTAATATGTAACGGTTACTAATTGAAAAGGTAGTATGTATGGGATACATATAGTAAAATAAATATGTAATGGATTATCAAACCTAGAAGATAAGAAACTGGAAGATAATATGACATAAGAGTGTCCCTTGGGATATATAAGAGTTAATTATTTTTATGGGGTTTCCACCTGTTAAATATGATTATTCTAGATGAGTAAGGGTTCACAAAAGGATTTTATTCATAACGACTTATCATATTCTCCCTCTAAATCATAAGGTAAATATGAAATAAAATTTATTTTCACACCAATATGAAATATTTAAAAAGTTTTAATTTACATTAGAAATAATGGGTTCTATATAACACTTAAGGTTTTCTATGATGTTGTAATGTTATAAAATTGTACATTTCCCTATATATATAGGTTAATAAATGATATAAAGGGGGTACATTACTATATACGGATCTATAATGTGGTTATTTTATTGATACATATGTTTAACATAAAAAATACATCTCTGTGGAAATATTGGTTATTCTCTATTATTGGGTTTGATATTTTTCCAAATCGGGTGTGAAAGTATTCATACAATGATGTTTCTACATAAACTATTTGTGATTCTAAATAGGGATACCTGTAAAATAGCAAGTGGGAAATTCTATAGAAAATCATGATTATGCAGTCATATTAAGATACACCTAGTTTTAGGATATTCAATAAAGGGTGAGTTCATATTGGGAAGTCCATGATTATATGAATTTTGGTAGTTCTCCACAATTGGTATCCATGAAATATCCAAAAGTGATATTCTATAAATTTTTTCAATAAGTGGCATTATAACATCAACTATATGGGTTATTTTATATTAAAATGTTTACTATTTTATTTTAAAGAAATGTAAAAACTTAAAAATGAAACCATTAAAATTTGATACCCCGTTATCAATGTTTTTTCAACATAGAGTAGCAGGTTGAGGTTGATATAATCTTTACTTTCAATAATAAAATTGATCATATATGATCTTTGTTTATTGAATGTTGCATTCTACACTATTTATGTTAATAATTTCACAATTTAATTTATCATTCATCAACTAGAGCTACTACAAAATTAACATGAATCGATATAGGTTTGGATTATGATCCAAATAGTGAATAGAAATAATGTATAATATGATATAAAATTCATTTTTCATTATAGGAGGAGTTATATGATGTAGAAATCATTAGGTTTTTTTATGGATTCATGTCATTGATTTTAATTATTAATGGAATTATTTCTATTTTTAACAAAATTATGGTTTAGAAAAAAAAATTGATTTGAGGTATCCTCTAGGATAGAGGTTTAGTTCAATTATAATATTGTTTCTCTCCTCATTTCTCCGAAATTATGTCATGAGATATTTCATCCATTGAAAATTAAAATCCTAAAAAACTACATAGATTTTGTATAAATATTATTTTAGTGGGTTGATTATTTGTAATTTATTTAATATTTTGTTTTATTTTATAGAGTTAGGGTCGTGATTTTGTAACTGATTCCTGGTATATATTTGACAATATAATGTTATAGTGGATATCAATTAAATTATCTGAATTACTCAAATATTTGTTAGTGGTCTCCGAAAAATACCTAATAGATAATTTCTATTTCTTTTTATATATTATGTGTGGTCACATTACCATGCTATTTAATTGATCTAAATATTAATTAATACTTCCCATATTTTTTATTCCAATTATATGATGGATTTTAGAAATACATTTTTTAACCTTGATCATAAATTATTTTTTATAATGTTATGAGTTCCTTAATCTAATGTTTTGGGAAATGTCCTAGGTTACCAGAGGAGTCTTCGTAGTGGGAGTCGTGACATATAACATTAATATAAATATACCTGCATGATCTTTAGCTAGAGAATGAATGAAAATTTTGGATATCATGGTGGTATTCCAACATATGAATAAAAGGAGATCATGGATAAGTGAGTAAATAAATTGAGAACCAAAATATAAATTCTGTAAAATGAATTGATATAGAATACATGTAAAATGTAAAAATTATGTGAGTTATTAAATTTTATTTTTAAATTTTATTTTTATTTAAGATTTTATTATAGAGTGATTTTATTAATATATAAAATGATTTTTATGGGCATCTCTTTATACCCTAGGGTATTATATTTAATAATGTGTTTTATAATGGGATGCTCAATCCCTTTGGTATTATATTAATATTTAAGAAGTGTCTAATGTAGAATTTTTGGATTAAAAATTTATTAAAGTGATGAATATAAATAATAGTATGGGATTAAATTATTAATATAAATATGAGTCCAAAAAATCCATAAATTTTATAATTAGGAAATAATTTATACTCATTTATTCAGGAATACATTTTTTGATAGAAATTATAGAGATTTAATTCATCGCACGTACATAAAAAATTATTACTTCACAATGTGAAAACTTTTAATTTGTATCAATTTTTTCTACAATAAAAATATTAATGATATATGAAATTTTTATTTCTTGGTGGATCATCTCAATTTTTATCATAAACTCAAAATTTTCTTTAAAAATCCTTAAAACCAGATGATAAATAATATAAAATATGATATATCATATAAATATTTTTTAGTGGTATTTGAAAAGAAATAATATAACCCTTTACTCCAGGAATACTAAAAAAAATTGATTTTTCCCAAAAAAATTATCTTTAAATAAACATTTTCAAACCCAAGGAATCATATTCTTTACTTTATGAGATTCATAAAACAATTGAATGAAAATTAATTTTTTTATTCAAACAATTTAATGGAAAATGTCAGTAACCAAGAGTTCAACCACAAAATTATATAACACCTCCATTAAAAGGCAATTTAATACTATTAGCTTTAATCTCCCTAAATAATATCCAACTGATAGTGTTAACTTGATTATTTGGTTTATCCATTATAAGATTATAAAACTAAAATATCAGCTTATCTTAGGACTACATGTACTCCTCTAGGATGATCATCCCATTATTGAATAATCTATCTAAAATCAGATCCTACATGTCAATCCAGGTATATTTATCCTCACTAGGAGTCGCCAATAATGAATTCCCATCATTTTGTCTCCTTATTTAGAAGAATTTATTTATAGAACATGTTTAACCATTTATTCTTCTAATCTTATAGGGAAATATAATTATTTATCTAGCGCATCCCCTAACTTCTACAGCTAACGTGTATCCTTGGATGAATGATGGGGGTCATTATCCATTTGTTTGGCTATCAACTTCTTCACTGACTGTCTATCCATTATTAGTGGAAAATATTAGTAATATGTTCCCTCTATAATGTTTCTCCAAAATATCTCACATATCTTGAGTATTGGAATCCAACTAACTTGATCCTCATCCTTTTTATCACCTACAAAAAAGCTAGAACAATCATCAATGGACAAATTCTCTGATTCCATCTCCCCAACATGGGTGGGCTTGACCGAGTCATTCTCAAACTCCAGCACCAGATCATCATTTGACAATAAAATAAATATATTTCCCATATCTATAACTACCACCTACCTTATAGAACTTTTCATGATAGATCCATCTCCCCGTAAAACATTTCTCATAACATTGATTCTTATAGGATTACCCTCCATGGGTTCATAGAATCCTCTTAATACGCTCTGTCATTGAGACCTCTCTCTAATCACATCAACTCAACATATGAATCATAAATGGGAATCATGGGACCTACCTCATCCACCATTTGAGTCTCTGTATCATAGTTTTTACCACATTCATTAATACGTCCCTATATTGACAGAGGGTCTAAAAATACACCATTCTTTTCACCTCTGGACACATTTTCTCCATATAAAATTTCATAGAATATTGATGATCCTCATGGTCAATTCTTAACCAGCTGAATATGTCCGCCACAAAATGATTACCTTTATGTGATTCACTTTGTGATAACTTTACTGTGTTCACCTCTCCAAATTTCCCCTAACCAGAGGAACCGTCTACAACACTGGACATGGGAATCAAACCACTATCTCCTATACCCACACTAATCTTCATAACAACTGTATAGACCAATGACTATTGATCACCTAAGAATGACCCTTTTTTATACATTAATAATAAAATTCAACACATGATTCATAAAAATCTATCCACCCACAATGAAACTCTTTGTCAAAAATAATCCATATGTACCTAGAAGGAATTATTGATGAATCAACATTCACACAAACTCTAAGATTTACAGGGTGAAAAACATATTTATTTTAGATATTGGAACACCTGTACCTACCTTTGAGGTTCTCAATAAAACTAAATATCAACGTATTATGAAATAGTAATGTTATGATAGGGAAATAGTCCCAAATTACAACTGATGGAGTGTCTGACATAATTTAGTGGATATAGTTCCATATAATATAGATATTCATGACTAAGGTGTCTAACATACCAGTCCCTCCCACTCAGGTGGGGGATCTACCTCCGATAACATTCAATTGATCAAATTCCTCCTTGTCACCATTTTCCAACCAAAATATTCTTTCATAGTTCCCTTAATACTATATGTTCCCTAAGGATCCCAATTTGTATGATGGCTTCCCTAATATTCTGATTTCAATCATAGAGTTTAATTATGTTTCAACCCATGTCAGCCTAACTCTGATTTCTCTATTCCTATATAGAAGGCATTTGGTGGACTCGGTTGATAGGATTTTTTTCAGCTCCTACGACTTATAGGATAAAGAAACAATTGGTTTTTTAGAAAACAAGAACATCATTATTAGCATCCCTTTACCCAATGTATTAGAAATCTATATCATAAAGACCAATTAATACTTTGTAATTTTACCATCCATCCACGCATTATAATGGAACCAAATGGGATCATAAATAATTATCAAGAACAAATAAAATCATAAAACATGAATGATTTGAATTTTATTCAATACATTATTAAAACGTTTCATTACACTGATAAGGAAACAATTCTTGTAATATATTTTTATAATATTTTTTTACATTAATAATATGTTATTTATCTATTTTTTGTACATGTTTCTGGTATTATATTAATTTTTAAATGGATTTCGGTTGTTTTTTAGGAATTTCAATACCATAACCTAGTTAGGGAAAACAACGTATTTCATCCTAAAAATGTTTTTCCATGTTTGCTAATTCTAGTGGGTGGCCCACGATTAGCACAAGGCTCATAAAATATATGTGGCCTCACATATATACTATGTTTCCTTGGATTATATATTTTATAATTTCTTATCAAATCATTTGAAAAAAACCTTACACCCATTCCATAATCATGGTCAAGGTGTATGGTATGGTGCAAAATTATTACTGAATATGTTGCATAACATAGATAACTATTCATGTGGTTTATTATTCACATACATAATTTATTTAATATCCTGAAACTCTAGTTTTATCTCCTAAAAACATACATTCAACCATTATAAAATCCTTTATATTTTTGACGATCTAAATGGGAATTTTTTCATGTTTGGCCTCCTATATTCTCATATTAATGAGATGGTGGATTTCATTTATCTTTATTAATTAGGTAAAAAAATCTCTCATTTAGAATCATATCTTAGTTATTTCACACCTACTAAAATAATGATGTGTCTTTATATTTTTTAATGATATAAATTTCAATATTATGTAATTTAATTTTAGGTAATCCACCATTATTCTCCTCTCCATCGATTTTTTGTTCTCAATTTTCTTTTCTTGTGATAGATCAATTGATTGTATCACCTAAATATTCGGAGTTCAAAATTGATTTTCCTTTAAATATAATCATTGATTTTAGTTTTTTATAGAAACATATTTTCAATTTTTTTACATTGAATTCTTATGATTTTCATGGTTAATTTCTAGGCCCTTCCACCAGTGTGATAAAACCAATTTTTATTATTTTTGGAAATAAGTTTTGTATTTTAGAAAATATCACTAGAAATAAATTAAAGAATATTCTTGTAAAAATGGATTTAAATTAAATATTATTTTGATAGAAATAACATTATTAACAACATAGGACTTGTTATTAAAATATAAATGGATTGTTGAAAGATTAAATTATGTTTTGAACTATGAATGATGAATAAAATTATATTTAATTTACATTTCAATGAATAATTTATTGAATGAGAATGTGATAATATGTAGTTATAGGGTTTTTATGATAAGAACACTTGGAATATGACTCCTTAGAAATAGTTCTATGGTAACAACACTAACTATACCATGTTATAAGTTATTTCCTCAGATGGGGTGATAATTAATTTGATCCTAATGGAATAATAATTATAGATGTATGTACAAAAATGAGACACACTTATTGATTGAGTATTGAGAAAATCCAAAATAGAGATAATAATTAATTTCACAGAATATAATCATGGATATTCCATTGAATATTATTGTAACATTTTAGTGTTTACTAAAAATCCTTATTTATTTCCTTTGAAATTTATAAAAAAACATTATTTAATCCTATATTCAATATATCTTCCATAATGACCCAAAAAATAATTTATGAAAATTCATCTAGGTCTGTTTAAATGTTATCTTATAGTTACATAAAATGTATGCACTTATTTGGTTTTATGTTTTTGATTTTAATATAACGTTATGAATTTTGGCCATTACGAATATAGCCATTGAATAGTGATCACATGATTAGTATAAATATAGGGCTTCAACAAATCCAATTACTCAGAAAAAGGAAGCGACAGCCTAATCTAGAATACTTGCCTCGTATGAAGCCCATTTATCGAATCCTAGAATGTAGGTTCCATGATTGGTATTCACTCTTGACCAAGCCATACCTGAGCTTCAACACGTTATTCTTGATCAAAAGCGACTATTGGAGAAATGAAAGTCAATAGAGATTACCACCCAAGCGATGTTATCCGAGCCACCCTAAGAGCCTATCACTATCACACACCGTACCCTTCTGTCTTATATGGGTGTTATAATGGGTTATCTAATAAGACCTTAACAATATGAATATGTGCGTTATTTTTGTATATAATAATGAATATACATTCATTTTATTTTTGTTACATTGTAAATAGTTTTTAAAGTGAAATAATATATTTTTTCAATATTAATCTAAGAAATATATTTTGAAGAATTAATCAATGTTGGAATTAAATAATATTTTAATAAAATATTATTATTATTAAATAAAATTTTAATAAATATAAATGATCATAAAATTTTAGGAATGCAATTGTAATTTTTATTAATGCTTGAAAGCTGATTTTGTCAAACCCCATGAATTTTCGATAAATGTTACGTTATATTTTAAAAGTCAAAATTATTATATTTTCAAAATTATTAAGATAAAACGAATATTTTTTTTGGAAACGGGGTTTCAAAATTATCCAACGGTGAATTTTTCACAATTTTCTATGATAGTAGAATTTTTGGGTAAAAATTAAATACCAATTAAATATATAATGTGTTTTATGACATCATAATGACCCAATAGTGATATAATAAAATACAATAAGCATTATATAAGTCCAATACATGTTTTACCATTAAAATAATGTGATTTTGGGTTTGTTTGATTTAATTTACATAGCATTAGTGGACCCTTCAAGGCTTATAAAACATTTTTTCTTTTTAAATTGATTTCCTTGATATCGTGACTCACCTCCAAAATCGAAAGCCTATCATTTCCTTATAAAATATTTCTTCCACTCCACTTTGGTAAAACACATGGGAAAATACCATTGGTTGGTTTGCGGTTTTGATCTGATTAATTTGAGGTGTCCCAAACCTAAATAATAATGAATTCCCTCACCTTTCTTATATAAACCCACCCATGATCCCACTTCTTCTTCACTAAAAGCAATTGGATTTTGTCCAATATCTGACCTCCCCTCTCTATAATCCACCCAAGGTGCCGCAAATTCCCAATAATCCTCTCTCAAGCCTCTCTTATGCTTTTGGTACTGCACTTCCAATTAAGGGATTTATTCCTTTCTCATTTTTATCCAATTTTTTAGTTGTTATACCCTTTTTTCAATTAGAAATGTTGGGGTATGATTTCACACCACCCCTATACAGCCCTCTTTATTTTTGTATAATGGGAGACCCCTCTATCTCTCATTAATTCCTCAATATACACCTGTTACCATGGCAAAATTCTGTGAGAGATTTCTCTCTCATATTTTACATCCATGTAATTATTTTGTATTATGCAACTAAATTCCATCACATTTGATGGTACATGAATCTATATGACACTATTAAAGTCCATTTCATGTTCATAGGATGAGATACCCTTTTATCTCTCAACAACCATTTTAATGAAACATTATGTCATGTCATTATGCTGCCAAAATTGCACCCTGTTTTTCCAGGCCAAGATCATTATGTAGTGAATACCATTCCCATGTCTCTATCAAGGGTATTCACCTTTACTCAAATATGAATATTGAATGGTAAATTCATGTATTCATTCCACTTTACGTAATCATTGAATAACTTATGATGTTGATTAATTCCAAGTTATATGATTCATGTGGCACACATTTTCATGAAATGAAATGTTTAAGAAGGGTGTTCCCTCATAGCACTCCAATACACTGGGTAAAGTACATTATCATGATACGTCATGTGCAATGGGTGTAGAGTCATTCTAATTCAAGTGAAATGAGGTTTTACTTGTGCTTCATGATCAATGGGGTTTTACTCAGGCTCATTGTGCAATGAGCCTTGGCTCATGCTAATTCTATGTTAACTGTTCATGCCACATTTCCATGTTATGATTATCATGTATTATCATACCTTTAAATTCACATTTTTATTGTGATACATTGATATGTCTATTTTCTAACATGTATTTTATTCCAAATTTTATTCCATGTTTATTCCCTTAATGGGCTATACAGCTCACCCTTTTCATATGCATGCGCTCTGGTTATCCCATGCAACACTATGTACAAGGGAATGTAGTTGTCATGTAAAAGATGTTCTCAATATAGATGTTGTTTTTTATGTTTTGAGTTTTTATTTAATGATCCTTATCCCCAAAGAAACTAGACATCTCAAAATTATTAGTTGTTTCAAGTGAAGTTTATGTAATAAATCATGTTTTACTATGTAATAAAGAGTAGGGTTTTCATATTTGGTTTCAGAATATAGGTTTAGTTATTTTGGGATTAGGATTATAAAACTCTAGTGATGACTTAGAGACAAGAATTAATACCATAAATACATCCTTATGTATTTGTGAGTATTGAGTAAGTGTTTTATCAAGAAAATTCATCTATGTTTGGATACGAGCAGGTAGAGGTGGCTCTAGCACAGATGTATCCTAGGGGTAAAAACTGAAAACAACACAATGATCTAGACTCGAATAGTAACCGGTGCACGACAATTGGCCTCGAGGAACTCTTGGTTATGACACTCTCATGGGATATTCTTTGGTAAATTCACAATCTTAGTATGAACGCTTATTAATGGAATTAATAAATACCCCTAAGAATATATGTTAGAAAGTAGATCATGAATATAATATATTGAAGCGTATGGATTCATAAGTTGAGGAAATAAAAGTTATTTATAATCCCTTAGTTTTTTCCATGGATTAACCTTTATTTGTTTCCCCTAAAATTCCTTTTATTCCGGATAATGGCTGGTAAGAGGAGGGCTCAGGCTAATAACTAATGTGAAGATAAATGTGATGACTATGAAATTGAGATGCCCAATCTGATAGGAGTGAGAATTGTGAACATTGTCACGCTTCTCTCTCTCTTAACTCATGCTTTGAATAAAACAGGGGTCAAGAGGAATGTTCAAACCCCCATAAGAAAGAACAAGTCGCAATTAAGAGCTTCATGAGACAAAGACCTCTGACTTATAATGGATCATTTGATTCCTCAATCACTGAAGATGGATCAAATCCATTGAAAAGATATTCTATATCCATCAATAATAGAAAAAGTGATGGTTCTCTTGGATTCTAATCGCATGGAGGGTGAATATAATCAATGGTTTACATTGATTAAAAATAAAAATATTGAGGGGGAGATCGAGGGGTTGGAATGGAAGGATTTCCAGAAGATGTTTTTTGATAATTATTTTTTGTGCACCCTCTGGCTTATGATGGAATGGAACTTCTTTTCCCTCCTGCAAAATGATGATGAATCTATCCGAGCATCCAAGGAAAAATTCACAAGGCTTGCACAATAATCCTTAGGCATGGTCGTTACCCTAGAATTCAAGGTTGACCACTTCTTTGGTGGGATAAAACCTACCTTGCGAAAATCCATAGTGATCTGTGACATCGACAGCTATGAGGAAATTCTCTAATGTTCTATCAAGGTAGAAATGGAGATCAAGGAACTCATGGGTATCATGGGGATAATAAGCGTAAGGTGGACTTCAATTTTGGTAGACTAATGTATAAATACAACGGTTCTAAGAAGATCCTTCACCACACATGAAAAAGGTGTGGAAAGAATCACCCTAGATATTGCCTTTAGGGTATAAGGAAATGATTTAGGTGTGGAATAGAAGGTCACCTAATTGTTAACATATGACAAGAAAAACCTACAACTGCAACAGAGGAGTAGAACACTCCGTTCAAACCTCAACACATTTTTCATTGCTACAAATGAAAATAACCAGAGCATCTTGAAAATCAGTGCCCTAAGATAAGGGTTTTTTGAGGCATCCAATAACCTCCAAGCTAGCAAGGAAGATCAATTTCCATCACTACTACCAAAGTGAACCTCAAAAATGATGTGGTGATAGGTACGCTAGTTATTCATTAAATAATAGAGAATTTATTTTTTGATTCAGTTTCTATGTGTTCTTTTATATCCTGAATGTTTAGAAGAACAATCCCAACACCAAAAAAAATTATATAAGTAAAGAGATCGGTGAGTATGGAAAATAGTGAAATCATTGTATCTCATGAATATAACTCCTCCCTTGTCATAATTATTGGGTCAAACTTCTTGAAGAACCTCATCATACTCCCTCTGGGTGAAATTGATGCAATTTTTTGCATGCATTGGATTTCCTTATATAGAGCCAACATAAATTTCGATGAGAAGGATATCACTCTCCATGTGTAGAATCGACCCCCAATTCTGTACATGTTCAGGGAGGAGGATGAATATTATTTATCTCCATCATCTGAGGCACATATATTATAGCCCTATGAGCATGAATATCTGGATTAGATAGTTGAGTACAAGGAATAAACCATCCTTGAAGGAATGGCTATTGTGAGAGAATTTTCTAGAGTGTTTCCAAAGGAATTGGATGGTCTTTATCTAAAAAGAGATATTGAATTAGAAATTGATCTTATACCTGGGGCATTTCCAATATCCAAGACTCCATGAAGAGTGGCTTTTGGGGAGCATGAGGAGTTGAAAATACAACTGCATGAGAATCTGGATAAAGGATTTATATGACCAAGTGCTTCACCATGGGGTACACTAATCATATTCGCCAAGAAGAAGGATATGTCAATGTGTCTTTTCATCGATTATCATGAACTTAATAAAATCATAATAATGAATAATTTTCATCTCCCACGAATTGATGACTTGTTTCAGCAGTTTCATGGGGCACAACCCACTCCCAAGGTAGATTTGCGTTCGGGATATTATCAAGTATAGGTGAAGAAGGAATATATTCCCAGGAATGCTTTTTGTACACCATATGGGCACTATGTATTAATATTAATTCTTTTTAGTCTCACTAATGCTCCAAAAATCATCATAGACTTGATGAACTTAGTCTTTAGGTGTTACCTCGAAAAAATTTTGGTAGTCTTTATAGATGATATTCTGATATACTTCAAAACCATCGTGGATCCTTAGAAGAATCTAATAATAATAATAGAGACCATGCATATGGAGAAGCTCTATAAAATTTATAAAAAGTATGTGTTCTGGATGAAGGAGGTCACATTGTTGGGAAATATCATTACAACAAATGAGATATCTATGGATCCCTCGAAAAATATGAATTTGAGGGAAGGTCAAGGCCAATATCACTAACAGATATATCTATCTTTTTGGGATTAGCTGTATATTATCAACAATTTGTGATAAATTTATCATAATTGTCCAACCCTCTAACCAAATTAACTCAGAAGGGGTTGAGTTTTCTTTAAGTGATTAACGCGAATAATGTTTCAAGGATTTGAAAAGGAGGATTATTACTATGATTGTTCTCACTTTATCCACAAGTGGAGAACTTTTTATGGTATTCAGTGACGCTTTGAATAAGGGAAGAGGTTCTATGTTGGTGAAAATTGATAAATTAAATGCCTAAACTTCATGGAATTTAAAAGTTCATGAGGAGAATTATCCAACACATGATTTTGAGTTGGTTGGGGTGATCGTCACATTAAAATTTTAGTGGCATTATTTCATTGGGGAGAAGTGTGAATTATATACGGACCACAAAAGCATCAAGTATATATTCACACAGAAATTGTTGAACATGCGCCAATGAAGATGGTTAGAGCTGGTTAAAGAATATGACTACTCAATCCATTACTACCATCGGAAAGTGAAAAAGGTGGAGGATTCTCTTTGTAGAATGGACCTAGAAATTCTCTCATTGATTTGAATTGAGAGAGATACAATCTTATTAGACTTAATGAAGATGGACATGGGAATCATAAAGAAGGGAACATCATCAATCCTTTCACAAATGATTTCTAAAAATTATCCTATGGAAAGATTAAATGATGCTCAAAAGGATTATGTGGTAATTCAGAAGAATGTGGAAGCTATCAGAAAAGGTAAATTCAAAGTGTTCAATGTAAATGAAAGAAGGAATTCTGAGATTTGGGTAAAGACTATTTCATCTATCTAGTCTGGAGAAAAAAGAGGATTGTTTGAATTAATCCCATAATTCAAATTTCACTATTCACACAAGAAACACAAAGATGTATCAAGATCTCCAAGAGAATTTTTGGTGGGATAATATGAGAAAGGTGATCGCTGATTATATATCAAATGTGTCTGGTGTTTCAGCAAGTGAAGGCAGGGAGGAAGAAGCCTAATGGAATGATGCAACCATTGCCCATACCAGTATGTAAATGGGAGAACATCACAATGGACATTGTCACTAGACATCCAAAGACTTCCAAAGGCAATAATGCAATCTGGATTGTTGTTGATTGTCTTACTATGTATGCACACATTGCAATTCAGAAGGATTTCTCATTGGATCAACATGCACAAATATATATTAGGGAAGTTTTAAGGCTACATGGAGTACAACTATCTACTATATCCAATCGAGATCAAATATTTACCTCCATGTTTTGGAGGAGTCTTCAACATGCTCTAGATACTAAGAAGAACATCAGTACGACTTATCATCCTCAAACTGATGGCCAATCCGAGAAAGCAATCTAAACACTTGAGCATATGTTGAGAGCATGCTAAATGGACTTCAAAGGAGTATGGGATCAAAATATTCATGTGGTTGAGTTATCTTATAATAACAGTTTCCACTCAAGCATCCTAATTGCACCATATAATGCCCTGTATGAGAAGAGATGCATAAAACTGGTGTGTTTGGATGAAGTCGGTGAGTGTAAGCTGCTATAAACATAAATGGTCGATGAAATGGTGGAGATGGTAAAAACCATTCAGTAGGATATCAAGTTAACCTAGATTTGACAGAAGTGTCATGCTGATAACCATCGACAAGACCTTGTTTTTAAAGTTGGATACATGGTATTTCTATGCATATCTCTATGGGGGAAGGTCATGAGGTTTAGAAAGAAATGGGATTTATGTCCTAGGTACATTTTCCACTTTGATGTTCTGGATCAGGTTAGGGTTGTGGCCTATCGACTGAAACTTCTACCTACCATATCCAAATTACATGATGTATTTCATGTATCCCTTATAAGTAAGTACATACTAGACACTTAACATGTACTCTCTTCAATGGTAGTTCATCTAGATGATGATATTTCTTATGAGGAGCAACCATTGAAGTTCTTAGATTGTTGAGAAAAATAGATACAAAATAAGTCAATTCCCCATGTCAAGGTGTTGTGAAAAAACCACATGTTTGAAGAAGTGATGTGGGAATCAGAGGATGTAATGAAGCATAGTTACCCAAATATGTTTTAGTGTGAGAAAAAGAAATTTCGAGGGAGAAATGTTTTAAGGGGGGGTATTGTAACGACTCAAAAATTCATTATGGATAATTCATCTTGGTCTATTTACATTTCTTATTATGGGTATGTAAAACGTATGCAGTTATCAAGATTTATGTTTTTGATTTTAAAATACCATTATGAATTGTAACCATTGCTAATATAGCCATTCAAAAGTGATCACCTGATTAGTATAAATACAGGGCTTTAACGAATCCAATTAACACAGAAAGAGGTAGAGATTGCCTCATACAGTAGAATTTCCCCATACAAAGACCATTTTTCAGATCTCGGAATGGTTGTGGTTTCATTAGGCTTCTCTCTTAGACAAACCCAAGCTAAGCTCGAACATGTTAATCTTAAGAAAAACAGACTACGGGAGAAGTGGAAGATAATAGAGATTACCACCGGAGCTATGTTATCCGAGCCACCTCAAGAGTCTACAACCATCGTACTTCATACCCTTTTGTATTATGTCGGTGTTACAAGGGGTTCTTTAACAAGACCTCAGTAATATGAATATGTGAATTATTTTTATATAATAATGAATATACATTCATTTTATTATTGTTAATTTATAAATAGTTTTTAAAGAACAAATAATATTTTCTTAATATTCAACTATGAAATATATTTTGATAAATTAATGGATATTTTAATTAGATAATATTTTAATAAAATAATCATAGTATTCTTCAATTACTTTTTCTTAAATATAAATGATTTTATAATTTTATGAATGAAATTGTAATTTTTATTATGGTTTGAAAGCTGATTTTGTCAAACCCAATAAATTTTCTATAAAAGTAAGTTTTTATTTAAAAATTAAAAATTCACATATTAAAAAATTATTTAGATAAAATCAATATTATTTTTGGAATCAATAGATATAATTTATTGAATGGTGAATTTTTCATAAGTTTCTGAGATAGTTGAATTTTAGGGTAAAAATTAAATACCATTTAAAAAAATAATGTGCTTTATGATATCATAATGGCCCAATAGTGATGTAATATAATAATATAAACATTATAGTCGGCCCATATATGTTTTAACTTTAAAATAATTTAATTTTAGGTTTTTTTGATTTATTTTACAAATCTTATGTGCGTCGTTCAAGGCTTATAAAAATTTTTGTCTTTTTAAATTGCTTTCCTTGTGAGTGTGACTCACCTCCACATAAGAAACCATATTATTTTGAGAAGTTAAGCCATTGGACTTATAAAATATTATTCTCCAATTTCCATTGTAAATAATCATGGGAAGAAACCATGGGAATGATTGTGGTTTTGATTAGTATAATATGAGGTGTCACAAACCTAAATTATAAAGAATTCCCTCTCATTTCCTTTACGAACCAACCCAAGATACCACATCCTCTTCACTAAAAGCCTTTGGAGTTCATCAAACCTATTCCCTAATCTCTAATTAATCCTCCCATGGTGCGCCAATATCCCAATAATCCTCTTTCAAGACTCTCCCATGCTTTTGGGACCACACAACATTTTAAGGGATTTCTTCCTTTCTCATTTTTGTCCAATTTTTATTAAGTTGATTTTCCCTTTTGTTTTCAATTTAAAATTTAGGGGTATGATTTAACACCTACCCCATACATCCATCATTATTTTTTGATTATGGGTGACACTTTTCACATTCATTAATGCATCCCATGTCCACACGTTACCATGCCAAAAGTCTATGAGATATTTCTCTCCCCTATTTTACATCCAAGTAATTATTTTGTATTATGCATCTAAATTCCATTATGTTATTTGGAACATGTGTCTATATAACCCTATTACTATTCAATTCATTTACATATGATGTGGCACCCTTTTATCTGAAATAAATCATTTTCTTGAATCTTTATGTCATGTCATTATGCAGCCGAAATTGCACGACATTTTTCCAAGCCAAGATCATGTGTAATGAATACCAGATCCATATCTCTATCAAGGGTATTCACATTTATGAATATATAAATATTTAAAGAAACATTAAGGTATTTATTCCACATTAATTAATCATGTAATAACTTATGATGTTGACGGATTCCATGTTATATGATTTATGTGGAAAACATATGAATAAAAATGAAATGTTTATGAAGGGTGTGCCCTGATAGCCCTCCAATGCATTGGGTAAAGTATAGTATCATGATACGTCATGTAAAATGGGTTTTGAATCATGATAATTCAGTTTTAATGAGGTTTTACTTGTGATTCTTGTTTAATGTGGGTTTACTCAATCTCCATGTGCAATGAGCCATGGCTCATGCTAATTCCATGTTAAGTGTTGTTGCTACATTTCCATGTTATGATTATCATGTATTATCGTTCCTTTATGTTGTTGTTTATATTATTCTCCACTGATATTCCTATTCTTTATCATGTATTTTATTCCCCAATTTATTCCACGTTTATTCCCTTTCTAGGCTTTATAGCTCACCCTTTTCTTATGCATGGAATTAGGCTATTCCATGGAACACAAAGTATGGGAGAATGAAGTGGTCATGTAAAGGAAGTTTTCAATATAGATGTTTTATATCATGTTTTGAGTTGTTATGTAATGATAATAATCCAAAATAAAGTAGACATCTCGATCTTATTTGTTTTATCAGGTGAAATTTATGTAATAAATCATGTTTTTGTGTGTAATAAAGTGTAGGAGTGTAATATCTTCCATCATGTTGATTTGAAGCCATATTTTTATTGAACTATGTGTGAATTATTTTTCAATTGATTTCATTTACTTAATATTAATATATAAATGTTTTATTTTTTATTTAATTACTTTTGTAATATTTTAGGGAATCTTACTACGATGTTATGTCACACTACATTTTCCATAGGTGATTTTTGATCATGTAATACCTAGACCATGAAAAGATAAATTAAAACATGGGGGCGGATGAGATGCATAATTTATCAGACAATCAGTGATGGTGTTGAATTTTGGAGAAGTGGTCCACATGTTATAAAATAATTCTATGACTTTTTTTAAAGTACGTTGTTCTATTTTATTTTGAATCCTAATCAAATTGGGTCTTCTAACAATATTAATTTGGTAATTTCATTGAAGAGTAGAATTTGTAATACAAATTATGTATATTTGTATGTTCCACTTTTCTATTGTATTTTCTAATGAAGAAACCACCCTTGTTGAATCATTATTGGAGATAGGTTCTAGTCGCAATCCTATGGGTATTGAGAACAACCACTTTTCTATGACAATTTAGGTTTTTTTATTAGTGTACCACGGTATCTAGGATCTTTTGTGAAAATATGGTATCAAATTTCTAGTATTTTAATATATGCATGACTCCAGTATACATTTTGGGAAATGTTTTAGAAAATATTTATGATTTATTTTATTTAATGGGTTGTTATGAGATAGTTTCTAGATAGATCTATTTGTTGTATATCTAAAGCCACAAATGGTTTCTATAGAAAATATATTTGATGGTTAAATTTTTCTAATTATACTCATTTCCCAAAGATTTATTTTAGTATATCAGAATCCCAAAAGACTAATTATTTTTATCGAAATGATATTACCCTATGAAATTATTGATTTAATGATATAAGGTTCCTTATTAGTAATTTTTATGTATTGATTTAATGTTATACCATTGACCTGGAAGATGTTTAACCAGATATCAAGAGGGATCTACTAATGAAAAAAGCTATGTGAACCCTACAGTTGATCATAACCATAGTGATAGAGTGGTTCTTGTAGTGCATGTCTTATATTATGTAGTTTCATAATTTTTTTTACAATATATAGTTATGTAACCTCAAAAGGATGCACTATATATTCTATTCAATAGTTTCATTGATAGAAACCACCAGATTTAAATTTATTCAATGCTCCTCGAGTGGGAAATTATTTGTTCAAAAATATTAAAATACTTTTGGTTTTCATTGAAAAAAATAACTAAATAAATGATATATATGATATATTTAACATAGATGGACCTAGTTGGACGTGGTGGGATTAGATGGTTACAGTTAAGAGGCACGAGGACATAGTACGGAATTCCATGTGGCTGATTTGACAAACCAATCATATCCAGAGTTCATTGTTAATGAATTGTATATATAATTTATCTATCTCTATTTTTGTGACATAACAATAAATCATTATGAAAACAACTTTTATGAACCTGATATTATTTCTACTGAGGTAGGGGTAAATTATATGATGAATTTGTGGATATTCAAGATGGTTAATGGATTTTATATTTGATCTCTTTTTACATAATTAATATCACTTATTATATAGCCATGATGGATTGATAATTAATGTATATTCTTGATCTTACTAGTAAATCAAGGTTGATAGGTGTTCCACATAATCCCATGGACAATTCTATTAGTTCTTTTAAAGTTAATAGTAATCATGATGTGTCTCAATATGGATCTCAATAGTAGAAATATTATATGAATTGTATAGTATCTCTAAGAGGACCATTTATATAAATCCAATGTGAAATTATTTATAATTTTATGCGCATTTTTTGTGAGGAACTAATGATTTATGTTTTATGATGTCTATCGGGCCACTGATAGATGTTTTCCAAGGTCTTTTCTACCTTAAGATGTGGAACATGCCCATCAATTTCGAAAATTACTATGGTCCAATTTTATTGTTCATAAATAATGGTTTCCATCCTTTTGTATCAAGAATGAAGATTCTTCACACCATGAAAGAATATAAAGAGGAAGCTAATACATGTTTTACAATAGATAGTGGTATAATCACAAAATTTTCTTTACTTGGGACTACATAAATTTATATTGGTGTATCTCATTCATTCATATATACTTTTTATTATAAATTTGATAAATATTCTTAGGTAGAATATGCCTTGTGTGATGGATATCTCTATGTCCATCTAAATAATGTGATATTAGGTCCTCTTAATCACTTCACATTCCCCGATTTTTCAGATATAGAGTCCTCATTGGATTTTATGGTAATTCACATGATACCTTCAGAATTATTTTGCATATTTTATGATATTATTTAGTGAAAAAATAGTTGATTGTTATGCCTTTTGGGAATATTTTACTGTGCATGATGTGGGTCTGTTTGGTCTTTATGTTAGAGTTGGTTTAATAGTCATGTAGAGTCAATGTATCTTATATAGATTTTTCTTTTCAGATAATTTTTTTTTCATCTGATCTAGAATTGGAATCCTTCAGTTGTTTTCTTTTTACAATAGTCATCATATTTCACAATGTGTTTCAATATTAAATTTCTAGTTTTACAACTGTATGGTAAGTAAATTTCTCTATTTATATTGTACTAGGTACATAGATAGACTATATAACTTCTTACCATATGTAACTAACTATCATGAAAGAGTTAAATACTCAATTGGATGATTTGTTCAAATAATCATTCATACGCCGAACTCTGTCTCCTTTGGTGGAAAAATGATTTTTTAAGGAATTTTAATGTGACGATTTTCATTCAGGTTTATTTCTAATGAAAAAAAAATACACAAAAAAATAAATACTTTGTTTTCCTCATATTGATGATATTTTGGTGGAAATTGGATTCTCGATGATTGAAAATTGGTGGGCCTATCACATTTTGATAGTAATTGAATATGAAATCCTCAGAATCTCTTTTTATATCTAGTATGTCCATCATGAGTACCCATTAATGTATTTTGGTCTAAAAATTAATCCAATACTATTTATGGACTTATTGAACAATATGTTCCTTGAATACCATGATACATCAATTTTGGTACCTATAAATGAAATCATAGTTTTCTTTAAAACACAGGAGAATCATATACATCAACTAAGAGAAGTTATGGATTTTTTTGGACACCACAAACATTATGAAAAAAGGTAAAAATGTATTTTATGGATTCAAAAAGTGATTTTCTGGGGAAATCGTCCCTCAAAAGATAGTATTTCAGTTTATCATAATGGTGAAGGAGTTTTTATGGCCTTGAAACAACCAATTTGTTTTTATATATTTGTAGATTCTTGATCATAGTGGGGTATTCACACTGGTTCATCAATTATTTCTTAATTAATTTCTTTATGTTTATGTTATGCACATTTTTGGGGATTTTTATTAAATAACAACATCAGTTTCTATTTTTTATATTAATTTTAATAAATTTTCTTCAATGATGGTACCCTTTAAGACTTTGTATGAAGTAAAATATAAATATTATTTTTATTTTTTATATATGGGTAAAGCATATATGGATGATAAATGTTTACATAAAGAGACATTTAAAATAATTCTATTCCTCAGTTAAATATTGGTGATGGAACAGAAATTGTAGAAATCTTATATTTATTTTCATAGAAACCTGTAGAGACCCGAATCTTAACGTACATGAACATTACATTACTTTTGCGTAATACATAGTACATAACAAAAAACACACACACAAGGATCATAATAGTTTAGTGTCTTTGGAAACTCGGAATGTAATCTTCTAATCGTGGTGAAAGATCTTCAATATCTCCCATAAATATCTTCCCTTTTTTTTCCTAAAACCTTTCTTTATATCCTGGGGAAAAGAAAACATAAAAGGGTGAGCTCAAATACTCAGTAAGGGTAAACAAAAGAAAAATCAATCACATCATATTCATAAGAACATATCTTTTGGAAATCTTAACCTGCAAAAGAGAGAATAATTTCATAACATGGGATACATCATAGTAGTGAAATGAAACCCCAATCATCATAACATAAAACATGAAACTTTGTGTAATACACACATAATCAGAGAGAATCATTTCTTGTTAGTCAAGACTCATTGCCAAGACTATCTTAGTGGACAAAGTCCCTTTCTGAACCGAGTCACCCTCGTTTCAGTCCTGTTTCACTGAACCGGTATAACCTACCATTCCAGCCATGTCTATCTCATGAGATATAAAATCTTTACCCAATGCATTGGAGGGAGATATATGTCCCACCCATCTCATAATGATACTATTCTTATGTGTTCCACAAAATCATAAATCATACATCATTGCATAACCCATGTAATACAAATGGGAATCTTAAACATCATGACATCATAAAACAATTCATACAAGATAAAGGAATTCATAAAAATAATTCCATCACAACATGATCAAATCAATTTAATAATAGGGATAAAAACAGAACCCTTCATTATCTGAGATGGAAAATAATTTTGATAAAACACTTGAACTCCATTCTTGAGGAAAATATCCTTTCTTCTTCGAAAACATTTTTCCTTTCATAACATGTCATTCGACATTAAAATAAAAGAAGTTGATTAAAAATAAACATGAAAACTTGTAAAGTAAGATTCTTGGAAATAATGTTTTAAAAATCCATTCATGCCGTATAAGTTAAAATAAAACATTCTTCATACTTTTGTCGGAAAAGTCAAAAAGTACCTCGTACAAAAAACAACAAAAGATTCATTTCATATTCTTTACTAAAAACTCACCGAAGGGTAAAATTGGATTTAAACTATTTTCAGTGGATGGAAACAACATTACATATTGAGGGAACATGGATTTGGATGATAAAATTCACCCCAGTAAATACCAAAGTATAAACAATCTCGGATAAAAATGAGATTGTGATATTTTCCCTTACCTTAGGTCTGACTTGATTTGTAAGTGTCCGAACCTCCTGTATAATTATTTAAATCATGTTATTGACTTATTCCAGAATCATATTCATTGTTATTATATCATATATGGTCCACTTATGAATTTATATTACCCGTTCTTTTGTAAGATCATGTTAAAGTAGCGTTTTGGGTAAAATCGTCTCATTTGTCGTTCGTGTTTTTAACTTGTAATTATTAATATGATTAATTGGATCACAATTACTTATATCCAGAATTTAAAACATGGTTTATATATAATATATATTCAGAATATATATATATATATTATATTGATAAATGGAATGAAATACACCGTTCATGGAGACGGTAGTCCATACGTACGCATGAACGCTGTTTTCGTTTCCTTATTGAATTGAATGGAATTAAGTAGATGACATACATATAAATATAAATAAATACAGTATCATTATTATGTCATATATTTCATTAGTACTTATTATATATACTTTATAATCATTTATGAATGGTTAATCATTGAGAATGAATCTCATCGCGTCATGGAGACGGTAGTCCGTACATACGCACGAGTGATGATATCATTCCCATGGTCGTGGAATTGTATTTAAGTGTATTTATAATATTTCAGTATCAATATCACTTTATAATAATCATATATAGTTACTCATTAAACCATTATTCCCATCCTTGTAAGGTGATGGTGGAAAATACATTACACCACGACATGGAGACGGTATTCCGTACGTACGCACGCGCGGTGATTTCATTTTTCAGTAGGATGGAAGAAGGTGAATTAGGGTTCTTTCATATTTCTAATAACATATAAATATGTAATTAATACTTATGTTATTACTTAATCATGAAGCAACTAAAGACGAATAAGTTGAAGAAGAAAGAAATTGAAATGATCGGTAATGGATACTACCTCTTCTTTGAAACGCCTCTTTGAATCCTCCACTTAGGGAAATAAAATTGGTATTTGAAGAATACCAGGACCTCTAGGATTATTATAGGGAAGTTTATAAGGGATTTTGGAAGGGTTTGGCCGATCTTTAGTGCTCAAATTGGTGTGAGGAGGAGGGGGAGGAGGTGCCCTTTTATAAGGGAGGAGAGGGGCATCTTAGGAAAATCTCAAAATATTATTTTATATTAAGGTAAAATTCGGTTTATAATGGTTAAAAATGGTCTTATTTCTAAGCTAAAGGAGGGATGGTTCTCAACCCTCTCATCCAATAGGATTTAGACAAGTTTAGGTTATTATTTTAACCTTATCAATTATATTTAACTCTAAGTTAAATATTTTAACTTTTATTGTGTCTTTTTGTTTTCTTACACTATATGGTTAATAAACTTACTATATCAAGCCAAACGAACCCCAAGTTGTTTATTATTAATATATATATCCTTATATAAGTCATTTGGCCGATCCATAGATTTGTAGGAATTAAATTACAATTAATAATATAATATTTGTTTTAAAAACTAATTTATGTCAATTTTGACACTATTAGGTACATGATTTTTATGAAATTTCTAACAGAATGATAAGTTCGAACCAAGTTACTTAAATAAACAATAACATGTAATATTAACCTAGAAAATTAGTTTAAGTCATAAAAAGTCTCAAATTACATTTATTTGGGCATTTATAACATCAATTATGTTAATATTTTCTTAAAAAGGTAATTACTGCATCATCGTTGTGTCATAAATAAATTAAATTATTTAAAGTATAAAAATTAAAAATAAAATACAATTATGTAGGAAATCTTTTTATATTTCTAATGAATATTTATAGTCAAAGTTATATTATGTATAACCCTATATTAAAAATGTTTTAGTAAATAAACATTGATTTTATCTTTTTTAACTCTTCTTTGAATTAAATAATAATAAATGTCCTAATCTAATCCAAGTGGGCCTAAATGATAACATTTTACACTTAAGGTTGTTTTTGGTCGATATAAACTAGTCCAATAGGATTAGGACATGTGTTAGTGTAATATTAATATCCTTTTTACCCTTAATTACCCTATTTACTTTTAACCGTGGTAAATAAAAATAAAAAGTTACTATTCACCAAAAATTATTTTCATCTCATTGAACCAAATTTTACTTACTGACATCAACCGTGTCTCTGAGATTTTTGAAATTCCATTCACAGAAGCGGTAAAAATAAGATTTATGAAAAAATAAATTTTTTTAACTACCACTTAGTAGTTTCACTATTCATCAAAAATTGATGTTTTTCAGAAAAATGCCAAAATTTCACCCTAAGCTATAATTGATATTCTGAATTCAAAAATGATTTCTATTTTACAAAATTCCCACCATATAAGTTGCATTAATTAATTTTATAATTAATTTCCATTATCACAACAAATAGCGTGTTTTTAAGAGATAATAACTATCAAAAGATTAACACATGTTTATGTCTGGTGTAAATGTGAAATTACATTCAATGACCAAAATTGTATTGAATTGTAAAAATATATTCTAAATATAATTTAAAACCACTCAAAATAATAATTTCTCACTATTAATTATTTAGATTGAAAAAGTTGTTTTTAATCAAAATTTAGTAATTTTCACTATTCATCAAAATATGAAAGTTATCCGAAAATCACCAAAACTTCACCCTAAGGTAATTTCGATATTACGAATCCAATAATGAATTCCATTTTGAAAAATAAAATTTCAAAATTTCAAAAAGTGGTTATTACTATTCATAATGGCTAGTTTTAATAATATTTTAATAGCATATCGTTGTTTAGTGAAACTCAGTATTGCGTATTACACACGCTATCAAGGAAGGTCGTGATTGCGTGTAATGAAAGGCAAGTCAAGGATTCGTGTTGTGAAAGCTCCTTTTGGTGTAGCGTACAACACAAGACATTAATGAAATTAAAAAGAATATTTTTCCTAAAATCTCGGGGTGTTACATTCTACCCCCCTTAAAATGAATTTCGCCCTCGAAATTCGCCGGGGTTATAAATGGTCTACTATTCGAAGTTTTCTTTAATCGAAACCCACATCGTAAAAAATGTATGAAACGTAACGGTTACCCAAATAAACTAATCACTGGGTTTCCACATAGGTGAAAATATGGATATGGAATAGAAATCTAACCATCATGTTCTGATAGAGTGTGGTAGAGAACATGGCTATGGAAAAGCTAGCAATCACAAAGCCATAAATTTGTGACGATCTAAGGTACCATCTGATTCATCAGATATAAGATCTCTGAGACAACATTTTTGGTTTTCAAGATCATTTCCATAAAGTTGATGAAATTGGAATTAGAAGAAATACTTTCGTGATTTTGGTATAGTCTCAACGTTTTTCGTTCTTTGGACAATTTCCACTTCATCTCTTAAAGAAATGAAGTTGAATTTGTCATTCGTGATGTGTTAGCAGATCATGTGATAGAATTATGGGTCATTCCATCTCTTTCAAACAAAAGGTTAGCAAAAGTTATAAGTCCATCTTATGGTTAATCGTATATGGTTCCAAAAATGAACTTATACTTCATATATCATACTGCTTAATAAAATAAAACTAGTTTCTACTAAACAGGGACTTCCGGTAGGTCAGTGGTAGGCGATAAAGGCCAGTCGCACTTCGGTTGTGGGTTTGATTCCCACAGCCTTGTCCGACGCGATGGGTTGTCGCCCGTCCTGCAGGTTTTGCTTTTTCTAAAACTATAACATCCCATCAATAATATCGAAAAAACTTCTATCCTTAAACAATACTAACATATGTCCAACATAATCCATTTCAATCTTTAGACTTATCCATAATACTGCAGTCCACTCTCATAACATAGTGAAAACGATTACCATAGATTTAATACCATCGTTGATCCCCATATATCATAAGATATGTTTTGTTGGTCAAATTCCAAACATTCAAAGTCATTAATCATGTATTCTCTTGAATACCCATTGAACCTTATTGAATACATGAGTGTTGTTAAAAGTTAACACTTTCCACATACCAAAATCCTCAAAATTATATATACTCAAACCATGATATTACTTATTCCTTATATCAATCATGAGCTCATGAATACTGTCAAATATTTCATTTTCTCGTTTTCCCTTCATTATGCGCATATCATTCTTTTTCCAAAAATATCTCAATCACTTTCCATGGTTACTGGTACCATAAAATTATTGAAAACCACAATAGACAAATACATAAATATTCCAATATTCCACGATACTATATACAACACTATTTTGGAATCCCATTACATAAACACTTAATCATTCCACCACATCATTTTCATATTCAACATCACCAATAGTGATCGCATGTGACTTCCCTTTGTCCTTTTCCTTAAGTGGTTTCTCATGTTGATCATCACTAACCCTTGGATTAGGTCATTTATTATCATAATTCCCCATTTCCTTACACTTGAAGCATTGAAGTGTTTGTGGTGCATTCTCTGTAGTGTTTTCTTTATTCACATCATTAGAAACCCTTTTTCCATTACTTCGACACTCAGTTGCTCGATGACCTTCTTTTCCACAAATCAAACATTTTATAGCCCCTTTAAGGCAATCTCCACCATACTTCTTTCCACACATTGTGCATAAGGAAACATTCATATTCTTTTGACCATTATTCTGAGATTTCTCCTTGAACTCCATATTTTGTATCTTGTCAAAACCATGAGATGGATATGTAACACCAACTTCCATTTCTACCTTGATAGCACAACGCACAATTTCTTCATAGCTACTGAAGTCTCTTATATCTAATGCCCTTCGAAGACTTTGTTTTAAGCCAATGAAAAATCGATCAACTTTACTTTTAGGTTGGATGATAATGCCAGATGCATACCTTACAAGTCTTGTAAAATTTTCTCCGTATATACCAATAGATTCATCATCCTTCTGCTTCAGCTCAAGAAACTCCTTTTCCATCTTTGTTCGATGAATACAAGGGAAGTACTTACAGAAAAACAAGTTCTTGAACTCGTCTCATTCCATGGACTCAATTTCATCTCCTGGCCTCGTATTCTTGATAAGATTCCATCATTGATCAGCATCACCTTCCAAACGGTACACTGCTAAGATGACTTTATCATGTTCAGAACATTGAAGAACTGAAAATATCTTTTTCAGTGGTACTGATCCATTGTTCAGAAACAAGTGGATCGGAAGTCCCACTGAAAGAAGGTGGACGTTGCCTCATGAAGGACTCAATAGAATATTGTTCCCTTCTCTTCTCATTTGGAATTCCAGAATGATTCATAGCTTGTGTAAGTATAGCAATAAGATTTTTCACTCCATCTCCCATAACATTTGTTTGTTCAAGAGGACAATCATTTCATTGTCCATTGCATTGATCAACATGGTTCCTTCGGGTTCCAGCCATCGTCTAAAACCCAAAAAGAATAGTGTGGGAGGAAAAAATCATTTAGGGAAAACAACATTATAAAGGGGGAGTATCCTCAATATCTAACTTCTTAGGTTAAATTCTATGATCGTTACCGTAGTTCTAGGACTGTATCTTGTACATATACTTATCCTTAGGGACATCCCTAAACATACCTTAGAAATATCTCTAGGGATCTCACTAACGTTTTCGCATCCTAGTTTCCAAAGATTGAGTAAACCTTTCCTCTGATACCAACTGTAGAGACCCGAAGCTTAACGTACATGAACATTACATTACTTTTGCGGAAAACTTAGTACATAACAAAAAACACACACACAAGGATCGTAATAGTTTAGTGTCTTTGGAAACTCGAAACGTAATCTTCTAATCGTGGTGAAAGATCTTCAATATCTCCCATAAAGATCTTCCCTTTTTTTACCTAAAACCTTTCTTTATATCCTGGGGAAAAGAAAACATAAAAGGGTGAGCTAAAATGCTCAGTAAGGGTAAACAAAAGAAAAATCAATCACATCATATTCATAAGAACATATCTTTTGGAAATATTAACCAGAAAAAGAGGGCATAATATCATAACATGGGATACGTCATAGTAGTGAAATGAAACCCCAATAATCATAACATAAAACATGAAACTTTGTGGCATACACACATAATCATAGAGAATCATTTCTTGTTAGTCAAGACTCATTGCCAAGACTATCTTAGTGGACAAAGTCCCTTTCTGAACCGAGTCACCCTCATTTCAGTCCTGTTTCACTGAACCGGTATAACCTACCATTTAAGCCATGTCTATCTCATGAGATATAAAATCTTACCCAATGCATTGGAGGGAGATATAGGTCCCACCGATCTCATAATGATACTATTCTTATGTGTGCCACAAAATCAAAAATCATACATCATTGCATAACCCATGTAATACAAATGGGAATCTTAAACATCATGACATCAAAAAACAATTCATACAAGATAAAGGAATTCATAAAAATAATTCCATCACAACATGATCAAATCAATGTAATAATAGGTATAAAAACAGAACCCTTTATTATCTTAGATGAAAATAATTTTGATAAAACACTTGAACTCCATTCTTGAGGAAAATATCCTTTCTTCTTCAAAAACATTTTTCCTTTTATAACATGTCATATGACTTTAAAATAAAAGAAGTTGATTAAAAATAAACTTGAAAACTTGTAAAGGAATTTTCTTGGAAATAATGTTTTAAAAATCCATTCATGCCGTATATGTTAAAAAAACATTCTTCATACATTTGTCGGAAAAGTCAAAAAGTACCTCGTACGAAAAACGACAAATGATTCCTTTCATATTCTTTACTAAAAAATCACTGAAGGGTAAAATTGGATTTAAACTATTGTATGTGGATGGAAACAATATTACATATTGAGGGAACATGGATGTGGATGATAAAATTCACCCCAGTAAATACCAAAGTATAAATAATCTCGGAAAAAAATGAGATTGTGATATTTTCCCTTACCTTTGGTCTGACTTGCTTTTTAAGTGTCTGAACCTCCTATATAATGATTTAAATCATGTTATTGACTTATTCCAGAATCATATTCATTGTTATTATATCATATATGGTCCACTTATGACATTATATTACCCGTTCTTTTGTAAGTTCATGTTAAATTAGCGTTTTGGGTAAAATCGTCTCATTTGTCGTTCGTGTTTTTAACTTGTAATTATTAATATGATTACTCGGATCATGATTACTTTTATCTAGAATTTAAAACATTAATTATATATAATATAAATTCAGAATATATATATATATATATAATATATATTGATAAATGGAATGAAATACATAGTTCATGGAGATGGTAGTCCGTACGTACGCATGAACGCTGTTTTCGTTTCATTATTGAATTGAATGGAATTAAGTAGATGACATACATATAAATATGCATAAATCCAGTATCATTATTATGTCATATATTTCATTAGTACTTATTATATATACTTTATAATCATTCATGAATGGTTAATCATTGAGAATGAATCTCATCGCGTCGTGGAGACGGTAGTCCGTACGTACGCACGAGCGATGATATCATTCCCATGGTCATGAAATTGTATTTAAGTGTATTTATAATATTTCAGTATCAATATCACTTTATAATAATCATATATAGTTACTCATTTCACCATTATACACATCCTTGTAAGGTGATGGTGTAAAATAGATTACACCACGGCGTGGAGACGGTATTCCGTACGTACGCACGCGCGATGATTTCATTTTTCCGTAGGATAGATAGAAGGTGAATTAGGGTTGTTTCATATTTATAATAAAATATCAGTATGTAGGAAATACTTATGTTATTACTTAATCATGAAACAACTAAATAAGAAGAAGTTGGAGAAGAAAGAAATTGAAAAGATCGGTAGTGGATATTAGCTCTTCTTTGAAAGGCCTCTTTGAATCCTCCACTTAGGGAACTACGATTGGTATTTGAAGAAGAGCAGGACCTCTAGGATTATTCTAGGGAAGTGGAGAAGGGATTTTGGAAGGGTTTGGCCGAGCTTTAGTGCTCAAATTGGTGTGAGAAGAAGGGGGAGGAGGTGCCCTTTTATAAGGGAGGAGAGGGGCATCTTAGGAAAATCTCAAAATATTATTTTATATTAAGGTCAAATTCGGTTTATAATGGTTCCAAATGGTCTTATTTCGAAGATAAAGGAGGTATGGGTCGGAATCCTCTCATACAATAGGATTTAGACAAGTTTAGGTTATTATTTTAACCTTATCAATTAGATTTAACTCTATGTTAAATAATTTAACTTTTACTATGTCTTTATTTTTTCTTACACTATATGGTTAATAAACATACTATATAAAGCCAAACGAACCCCAAGTTTTTTATTATTAATATATATCCTTATCTAAGTCATTTGGCCTAACCGTAGATTTATAGGAATTAAATAACAATTAATAATATAATATTTGTTTTAAAAACTAATTTGTGTCAATTTTGACATTATTTGGTACATGATTTTTATGAAATTTCTAACAGAATGATACGTTCGAACCAAGTTACTGAAATCAACAATAACATTTCATATTAACCTAGAAAATTATTTTAAGTCATAAAAATTATCAAATTACATTTATTTGGGCATTTATAACATCAATTATGTTAATATTTTCTTAAAAAGGTAATTATTGCATCATTGTTGTGTCATAAATAAATTAAATTATTTAAAGTATAAAAATTAAAAATAAAATACCATTTTGTAGGAAATCTTTTTATATTTCTAATTAATATTTATAGTCGAAATTATATTATGTATAACCCTATATTAAAAATGTTTTTGTAAATAAACTTTGATTTTAACTTTTTTAACTCTTCTTTGAATTAAATAATAATAAATGTCCTAATCTAATCCAAGTGGGCCTAAATGATAATATTTTACACTTAAGGTTGTTTTCGGTCGAGATACACTTGTCCAATAGGATTAGGACATGTGTTAGGGCAATATTAATATCTTTTTTACCCTTAATTACCTTATTTACTTTTAACCGTGGTAAATAAAAGTAAAAAGTTACTATTCACCAAAAATTATTTTCATCTCATTGAACCACATTTTACTTACTGACATCAACCGTGTCTCTCAGATTTTTGAAATTACATTCACAGAAGCGGTAAAATTCAGATTTATGAAAAAATTATTTTTTTTTAACTACCACTTAGTAGTTTCAATATTCATCAAAAATTGATGTTTTTCAGAAAAATGCCAATATTTCACCCTACGATATAATTGATATTCTGAATTCAAAAATGATTTCTATTTTAAAAAATTCTCAACATATAAGTTGGATTAATTAATTTTATAATTAATTTCCGATGTCTCAACAAATAGCGTCTTTTTTAAGAGATAATAACTATCAAAAGATTAACACTTGTTTATGTCTGGTGTAAATGTGAAATTACATCCAATGACCAACATTGTATTTAATTGTAAAAATATATTCTAAATATACTTTAAAACCACTCAAATTAATAATTTATCACTATTAATTATTTCGATTGAAAAAGTTGTTTTTAATTAAAATTTAGTAATTTTCACTATTCATCAATATATGAATGTTATCTGAAAATCACCAAAATTTCACCCTAAGTTAATTTTGATATTAAGAATCCAAAAATGAATTCCATTTTGAAAAATAAAATTTCAAAATTTCAAAAAGTGATTATTACTATTCATAACGGCTAGTTTTAATAATATTTTAATAGCATATCGTTGTTTAGAGAAACTCGGTATTGCATACTACACACGCTATCAAGGAAGGTCATGATCGCGTGTAATGAAAGGCAAGTCAAGGATGCATGTTGTGAAAGCTCATTTTGGTGTAGCGCACAACACAAGACATTAATGAAATTAATAAGAATATTTTTCATAAAATCTCAGGGTGTTACAAAACCTGTTATATTTTTCAGATTGTGAAGTGGTTTTTTGAGTTTAACCTCAGATAGTTCATCAATGGATTGTAAATTTAGAGAATATTTATCAACAATATTTTAGGATATTTGATTTTGTTGAGTTTATTGGTAGGGTGGATTAACCTTTTTCTATTCCACACCTATTGAAATTTATTCATCTTTTTTCACATGTATCATCTTTGAAATTACCATTAAAAAAGGTCATAGTTATTTACCTAGGGGGAGTTGGAAGTGGAATATTATTTATCTATGACCAAGCAGGAAATTCAGATTATTGATTCTAAAATGAGTTTTATTTCTAGGATATCTATATTTTTGAGTCCTTTTATCTTTAGGCATGGTTTATATTCTCGTTATAGTTGAGATGATAATGATCTGACAAGAGAATTATATCCTCATAGAGTTGAAATTAAATCATTATTATAATATTTAGTTTAGAGGTATATTTTTATGTTGGTGGAGTTATATCATACTATTACTAATATTAAAAAAACTTAAATGACTTGATTTTGTTATTATTTTCACTAGGACATGTTTTGGGGCGAAATCATGTTGTTTTTGAAAATTTTGGTAGTTTTTAATGATCTCTATGGTCGTCACATGGTGATGGAAAAATATATTTTTCATCCAATTAAATTATGTTCTAAGTGTGGTGGTTATGTTTTTTTAGAATATTTATCACTTGGTTAGTGATAACCATGTGGCCTCCCCTCTAGGCCATGATTTCATTGAAAATCATGTTTTCCAAGGATGACTTTTGGTTTTTCTAACCATGTGTCCATACCATTCACCCTTTATATAATCTTACAGAGGGGGAACACCTAGGCATACAGTTAGCACTAAATGATTGACATAACCCAACAAACCATGTGTGTGGGAATTTAATACCACAAAAATATTAAATATAAAAATGGAACACCTATTATAACTCCAAAACCCATTCCATTATATCATAATATATATTAATATATTTTCTAGGTTCATAAGAAGAATTTTATGTCCTCTAACCACTCATCCTATAAGATAAAATTATCATAGTATGTGAATAATCTACCTTTAGAATGTGAAACTATTCTCATTTTGAGTACACTCTTTAAATTTTCTTACTATATTAGAGAGTTATGGATTATAATATTATTAATGGAACTAAATTTAAATTTGGTGGATTTTTTTATAGTTATTCTTCTATCAAATTCATCACCATCAATTTTACAATGAAATTTACTGATTTTGGTGAATAATTTAATAATATTGTGACTTAATGGTCGGTGTTTCCAAAAGGATTTTACCTATAATTTAATCACAAATTTTTTTCTGGAATTCTAATTTTCAATTAATTTTTTTTATGATTTTCAATAGTTATTATTTCGATTATTAATTTCAATGGTTTTTTATTTTTTAAATAGAACATATTATCCATGATTTTGGAAATATTTGTGAATTTGAGAATAAATTCCTTGAGATGATTTGATATTGATTCTTGAGAAAAAATTCATTAAATAAAAGAGGGTATTAATTGGAATCAATATTATAAAAAACATATGATTCGGTTTTAATATTGAAATAAAATGTGGAATATTTTATTTATCTATTAAAATTTTAGTGCTGATATTAATAGATTTAAATTATTCTTCCCATGATTTCATGATTAAATGGTCATGGGAATGAATGTAGTTCATGTTTGATATGGAAAATCATTTTTGGAATATAACATTCTAGAAATGGATTGATAATGACAATTAAAACATAACCAAGTTCATCATTATTTTTCAAAATTGGGTGCCGAATGATTTTATCAGAATTTCTCGATCCATATAGACATAATAACAAACATGAGATGTGTTTATTGGATGATAAGTAAGATGATAATAGAAATAGAAACATTCTAATATAATCAAATATAAGAATCTTAATTTTTTGGAACTGATTATTACATGTTAGTGTTTATTAAACCACATTATTTGTCTTTATTCTATTTTATAAAAATGTACATTCAATCCTATTTTTTATATATCACCCATTATAATTATTTGAAAGATTTTTTTGACTGATAAATGTGAAAATTATTTACCTTTCACTTCCTATATTATAAATTAAAACATAAATTGTTTATTTTTTTAAAAATTTATTATTGAACATTTGGAGGTATCCAATAAATCATTTTTTTGTCACACACTACATTTTCTACATATTTTCATTTATTATGTTATAATATGTCCACGAAAAGGGAAATCACCACATATCTATGTTGGGTATGCTTGATTTATTGGATCATTGGTGATGGTGGTGAATTTTGGAGATATAGTCCACTTATTTAACTTTGATTCTGAGACTTTTGTATGTATGTTATACTATTATGTTTGGTATATTTAATTACATGGGATTTCTCCCATGATTCATGTGGTAATTTTGTCCTTTAGGAGTGTTTGGAATACTAATTATGTATTTTTTATTCCCAAGTTCTATCAAATTTTTTCTCTAGTAAAAAAATTTCTCATTGACCCACTTTTTTTAGTTTATAGTTACCCAATTGTGTGAATAGGGAACACCCATTGGGTTATGTCAGTTCTAGGCCACATTTTAGTTTATTAAGGTATTTAGGATGGTTCAAATCATTTCGATATAATAAAATATCAATTTAATTTTTTTTTTTATAAAATACAAATAAGAAATGGAATAATTATTTTTAACAAAGATTAAATTATATCATTAAATTCATTTGAATAAATAAAATATGGTTTTGGTAGCATGAGAACCCATTTATGTTTTATATATTAAAATAGAACATTTATGCTGTATTTTTTAAATCATTCTCTATAAAATATTGGAAAAATATTATCATGGAAACAAATATAATTAAATTGAAATGAAATTAATTTTATAATTTATTTAGGTCTAATAAAATTAATTCATAAAATAATTTTAATTATAGGGACATGGGTGATAATGTAAAAAACATCAATTCATTAAAATATTTAAATTTAGATTTTAGATTATACTATCTATTACCATGAGCACGAATAATCATTCCCATTCATTATCATATTGACTAATAAACATTAAAAATTATTTAATTTATTAATGTCCATTTTGATGTTCATTATTAATTTTATTTAATTTTTTTCTATTTTCTGTATAATTACATATTCAATTATGTTCATGTCAAATGTTTTGATCATATTCAACTCATATCTAAAAAATAATCTTGGTAAGTTGACTATAAAGAAATTGATCATTATTCCATAATATCTATAATAATAATCCATAAATATTTATTATTTTATAAATTAATTAGACTATTCAATCCATCTATGATATATAGTTATGAAAAATGTATTTTATTACAATCAATTAGATGGTAGGTTGAAAAAATGCATATGAAATGTTTTCATTTTTAAAAATATGAGAATGAAATATGAAAATATCATTTTATCATTATGGAATTATTATTATATCATAAATATAAAATTATGTCTTTTAATCCATTTATATATAGTTTAAATTTGATGTGTTCATGGTAAAAATTAGAACACTTTATGAATGTGGTTATCCACTCGTATGCTCACAAAATTTAAAAATTTTCCAATTGATGGAAAAGTAAAAAATAAAATTATATTTAAAATATAAAGAATGATAAATATGATTAAAATATAATATATATATATATATAATTCATCCTTTTAACCATTTTTTGGATTTTGTGATGGAAAATGAATTATATTGGATCGTGAAGTTGATGTTTGTTGTTAACATGAACGATCATTATGTTTCCCACTGATGTAAGTGGGAAAATGATGTTGATTATTTCATTAACATGAAAACATATATGTATATAGAACATAATAGTGATATTATTTCACTATTACTGAATAATATTTGAAGAATTTAGTATAATAAATGAAAACAAATTGTTTAAAACTAACCACTTCTTCAGACAACCACTTCCGGTATATAGCTAAGGCCATTATAGGATGGTTTGATGATCAAATAACTTCCTCTAGGACGTGGTTATTTATTTATGTTAGGGATTTTGTATGATATTTAATTATATATAGTTCTGAATATGTGAGAGTAATAGAGGAAAGAGGTTCCATTTTATATTTTAGGGGAGAGGCATTATTAGAATTGACTAAAATTTTAATTTAAAATTAATTAATTTTTTTTGATAAATGGATCTATATTGATATAATATGGAGATAGGATGAGTATGGTTACAAATAATATCAATAAAAACTGGATGAAATTATATTATGTTTTCACCAATATTTCTTTGTATTAAACAATCGTTAATCCTTTCAATAATTCTATTAATACCAATGTTTTTTATTATTTATTGGTAATTAAAGATATAATAAATGGATAAATTACTAATAAATAGATATTTTAAAAAATATAAAAATATATATTATTCTTAATATATATTTTAAGGGTTTTTAAATAATATAATATATTTATTTTTAATATAAAATATCATTAATTTCATTGAATCTATTCATTTATGTTGACATGAAAAAAATAATATAGAAATATAATTAAAGTATAAAACCTTATCCTATAACAAATTAATTGTTTTTTATATTTAATATATGGAAAAATATATCTTATTTAATGAAAATTAAATTTATATTTTAAAAAATATGTGATTTTTATAATGAACTTAAAATGACTAAATTAGTATTGCATTAAAATTTAATGTTATTATTGACACACTAAAAACAAAAAAAAATTACATGATCAAAATATTTACCTTTCATATAATTTTATAGAATAAAATATAAGTTATTTTTAACATTATCAGAATATATTGTAGATTTTAATGTCCAGAGAGTGCTATTATTGATATTAAATTTAAAGGAATAAATATATAATTCATTTTATAAAAATAAAAAACTATTCCATCTATTCAAATCATTGATGGGTATAGTAGAGCCTCAAATACATAAAACGTGTTTTTTGTTCATTTTTACCATTAGAAAATAATTTTAAAAAATTATTTACCTTCTTTACTCATATTAGGACGAAAAATATTTAATTTATATAGAATTCAAAAAATGAATCAAATCTGCCATTTTCTTAAACATCATTTAATTCAATGAACCATGGGCGTTGTTTCCCCTTTTTCAAAAATTAATAACACTTATTGGTAATGATACATTACAAAAAATAGAATCACAAACCTTTAATGAATGATCATTATTCTAATTATCCATATAGTTTAATTTCTTCTTTGTGTAGTCCTCATGTTCTACAGAATAATAGTTACCATATTAAATATTTCATCTAAACATTTTCATGCCATCAAATTCATTTCACCTAAATCATCCTTATAAAAAGACATCTGACATTTATTCCCTTAAAATGATTCAAAGGGAACTCTCTGTATTAATGAATGAAAATTATTATTGTAGGAGAACTACATCAATGAGAGTTGTTAATCCCAAATGTTACGGAAATCCATCATTCAAACATGATGTATATATTTCAATGTCTAAATCGTTATCTCTAAATATCGATTGAAATGATGAAGAGAAGCTATAATGTATTATTATTTGGTACCAACCAACATCTAAAAAATTTCTGTAATATTAGATTTAATCCTAGAATCATGATCAGATATAATAGAGATAGGGGATTGGTGAAATTTATTTATCTCTTAATTATATATTAAATAATCTCTATATAAAGACATAATCTCTTAAATATTTATAAAAGTAGAATATTTCACCATTCTATCAATAATTACAATAACTTAACTATTACCTTAATAAGTTTTTGTTAATACCACCAAAAAATATATGGAATTACTCTCCTATTTCCATTGTTTCATTGTAATATAATGAATCGTTCCATTAAATAATTTTAATTTTTGTTAGACCTGTTTAAAATCCAATAATTTCATTGAAAAATCAAAAATAACAATATTCATTTGTTCCCACCTAAAAGGTTTTATAGGTCATGGTAAATATTTTTCACTAGAATGAACATAAAATGAAGAACTATGAGCATCTCTCAATAGTATTATCTTCAACTATGGGTCACAGGAAACACAATAAACTATTATTAATAAAAAAATAATTCTTTTTTCAAATTTAAATTTATATAACAAACAATTATTTACTAACTATACAATTTCCTGTCATTTATGGTGCTTATTATATTCATTCTTAATTCTATTTGATAGAGACGATTTAATAGACTCCAAAAACAAAACAGAGGCAGTTAATTCATATAAAATTTATAATACTACAATCAACCAATAATTAACCAAAGGATCATGTTCTAGATGTGTACTACAGAATGATTCATGATCCTTCCAAATCAAAGAATAGTCACCATTATTATATACACCAAGATAGTATCAAATTTTATAATTATATTAATTTCTATATTACTTCCATCTCATTGATATCATGTTTAAATATTTCTAGGTGAATATATACATCATGATTTTATGATCGATATATATTTAAAAAACTAATATATATAAAATACTTCTCCTTGTTTTTATAGAAAAAACAATATCCGCAAGTTCTTGGTCATGTGTTGGTTAACCTTTCTCACAAAGTTTTAATTTTCATAGAGGATATATAATTGAAAAATGATTATACATTAATACACAACCCTATCCAATCATTAATTAACCATAGTATTTAAGAAATTTATAATTTTTGGATAGAAGATTCAGAGCAAGATTATTAAATAATAAAATTTTTAATTTATAAAAATATTTTATGCATTCATCATCTGGAGGAACATAACTCCATTTTTTGTTAACCTAGATACTTGGTTTTATTACTGTGTAATTTTTTCAATAAACTATATATAATTCTGTATGAATCTAGAAACATTATGATTCATAGTAATATATGTAGGTCTTTGACACTCATAAACAACATTAGTTTAATCCTGGTCAATAGTTACCCTCATAATATTGGTACTAAAAAATTAACATTAATAATGAAAACAAAAAAATAATCCTTATATTCATAGAAAACACTATTCAAATGATCCATAAATATATATTTATCATTTTCAACCCAAATATAATAACAAAAAAATTAGAATTCCCATAAATATTATAAAGTTATATTTTTCTAAATTTAACTCCATTAACCTTCAGTTTATAGTAAATAGGTCATAGATCGATCTTTAAAAAATATTGAGCTCCCTAGACTAGATCATACATGTAATTAATTTTCTGAAAAATTTAATTATTGAAAACTATAAAATTATTGAATGTTCTATAATAAATAGAAATACTCCTAAAAAACATTTATCGTTTCATAAAATAAAATATGAGCACCTAAATATGAAGTTCTTGGTTTAATGAAACATTTTCCAAGAAACTCCTACAATAAAATTTTCAATTCTGAAAATTATTCATGGTTTATTTGAAAAATATCTTCTAAAATTTTCTTAGATATGGGCCTCTGTTATATAGTATTATCAATATTTTGATCATGTATAATACCAAGTATCTCATTTGTAAAAAAATACAAATATTCTTATACATTAAATGCATCCTTAGTTTCAATAGTTACCTTATTTTTAACTACCAGAGAAAGGCACTAGTAATTAATTTCTCTTTATTGTTTTTATCTTCTTAATATGTTTTCAATGGTATTAATTCTTTAATGTATAAAATTTGAAACTCTTTTTTGAAAATAAATTCCTTGGAACTATAATATATCATCGAATTATAAACTAAAATACAATCCATACCTATAATAACATTGAGGTGTATAATGATAAGGTAAATAAGGTTTTAAGAGAAATCACTTTTGAGGTGACAAAAATAAGATATTCTTAAATTAATATTTCATTAAAACAAACCCCTATATTGTTTTTAATAAAATTTGTGAATTCTATTATTATAGTGTTATCATTATATTACTAGAATTTTTCACTTAAAGGAATGTATACATAAAATCAAAATCCAAAAATTAATTAATGTAATTTAAATAAACCAGTAATGTACATACTACAAATTATTTTTCTAAAATAAAATCTATTGATGTAGTTTAAAATTGTTTCAACACACCCTTCTATTCATAGTCCTCTTTCATTATATGATTCATGCTCTTATTCACACATGCATCAACATAATAACCTATCCTATTTCATTTTAATAACCCTATTTCATACATATTAGAGTTAATATCACCACTACCATTATATTTTTCATTGAAATCATCGGTGATATTTTAACAACAATATATTTCACTGAAATATCTCTCTCTAAATAATTTTATTTATTTGATAGCTTATTTTATAAGCAGTATATAATTTCCAAAAACCATTTCACATAATTAAAATATTATATATACATTACTTCCTTGACATTGGATTGGTGGGAGTGAATAGAAATGATATAATTATGAAAAAAATTTGGATAAGCATTTATAATATTAATTAAATTTATATAAAATGATTAAAACTAAAAATAAAAAAATTGAAAATAAATGTGTTTTTTTTTCTGGAAAAAAATTAGGAGCGTCATTTAATTTTATATTAATTAATAAAATTAATAACTATTAATGAGTGATTCTAATGGAATATATTATTTAAAATATCAGAATTATTAAATATTCAGAAACTATTATATTAGAAATAGGATATGAATACATATAGTTTTATTACGTAAAATTTAATTATTTTCTAAAAGGTTTTTTGTTTCATTTTAAATATTAATATTAAAATTATTTTCATATTTTTATTTGTATTTAATTAGATAAAATAATCTAAATATTTTTAATTAATATCACTTTAAATACTCACCTTGTAATTTTTGTACAAATGAATTCTAATTATGGTAAATTTTATCCCCACCCTAGTTGTCAAATTAGGTCAATCTTGGTTATAAATACGCTTATGGTCATAATTGTGCAAAATAATTGTTATTAGATGAAGGAAATTATATTCTTATTACATCTGGTTCGAAATTGAGTTGTTTAATGGGCAATTTTCATCGAAAATAAAATATACATTAATTAAATCAAACCATATAATCATGTTTCACTCTCTTATTATTAAATATATTTTTTGTATTGATATAGTGGAAAATAATTATGTTGAATTTATATTGATAATTTTTTTAAAATTAATGAAATTATATTCATGAAAAATATTTATATTTATGTTTATTTAATATATATTTACCTTAAATTCTAATGAAACACTAATGATAATTTAAAAAATTAATAAAATATATATTAAATGGTTCTAAACAATATTCATAGAAATATAATTTATGTGATTTAAGGAGTTCAATGGACTATTTAGACAAAATTAACATATTGAAGTCATGTTAAATAATTAGATTCGATATTACACATTTTATATATATTTTTATGTAAAATTAGGCGATTTGAGGTAAAAGTGACATTAATTATATTTTATAAAAATAATACATTAATAAGTTATTAATAAATCAAAAAAATATTAATTGAGTATAGGTGGGATAATATATGGTTATAAATCAGGCCCCTTATTTATTTTTATCACATTAGGAATGATTTTTTCTTGACCATGGATTTATTGTTTTTCAATCTTACAGTAAAATTTGATTGTTTCCTAACCATCCCATATAGTAGGACATGAATCCATTCTCTTTCCATGCCACTATTAGTTTTATATATTGACCACACACTATAAAAATCCATTCTCAACATAATTATACACGTTATATAGGTTTTCCTCATCCAAAAATTCCATGATTGGATACCTTAAGATGAAAATGTAAAGTATTTATTTAATAAACGAGGAGTATATTGATTTTTAAGAAATTTGAACTCCTCGTAATATATTTTTGTCAAACATTTATTTCTATGGTACACATGCCATATTAGATAAATGTTTTTGTAAGTTGTGTATAGTACCCATTAATTATATTTTAGATTAATATTATCACTTTTTTGGGAATTAATATATCCATTTTATGTTCATTGTATAATGGGTCTTAGTATTCATATATTTGAATGTGGAATGGTTTTATTTAACAATATCATCAATATTAGAGGGTTTTAATGTTTAATTAAAAATTGTGTAATAGTTAATTTCCTCAAAAAATTGTAATTTTTTTTAAAAAAATTTAATATTATACTGTTTTTGTTTAATGTTAATATTTAAAATGGTTTAATTTTATTGAAACAAGTTGCAAATAATCTTCTTGCATTTTCTAAATACGGTACTCTATGAATTTATTTGACAAAGATTTATATGTAATTCTTTTTTTAACATATATGGAATGAATGGATTTTATAACTTTCATGAGTATGTTTTTATTCTATTCTTAATTTATATGTTTACATCATTATTTTTAAAGAATTTTTTTCCTTAATATCTGATCCTATTATTAAATAAGGGATTCCAAAATTGAATATGTATTTTTGATCAGAAATATTTCAAGTGATCATTCAAAATAAAATTCTATCTAATATTTAATCATGTTAATTTATTTATTCTCTAGTGGGTATATAGTCTAACGATATAGTCCTTATTATTCTTCGGGATGGTTTATGTTTGAGATGAAAATATGTTTATGAAACTTATTTCTTATCTATGGGAACTTATATTATGAAATTATAATGAAACCCTTTAATTTCATTGGTTCTTATGTGATTAATGTGTAATTATCTTTTGGAACACATATATATAGTTTTAATATAGTAATTATGGTTTCATTATAACCAATGACGATGGTTATAGTATCACAAATAATAGTGGTCATATTATAACCATGAATGGTGGTTATGTTATAATTGATGAATGGGAGGACCTATATCTCTCTCCAATGGATTAGGTAATTATTGATATCTTATGAGATAGAAATTACTATAATGGGCAGTGATACTTGGTCAATAAATGAATTATTCCACAATGATATTCTTCAGAGTGATCCTTCAATTTTATGATGGTTCTGTGAGAGAAAAACATCCACTATTGTTATTATGGAAATCATCCTCACCCACTGATGAAATGATTTTTATTTTTATTTTTATTCCACAAACTCATGTCCAATTTTTATTTATGACCACATGGATCATGTTGATTTATTTCATGCTGATTTATATATATTTACCTTCCAAGATTAATTCCATGTTTTAATATTATGATCAATAGTATGAATGTTGTGGTATTTAAATGTTATATCCTTGTCATCATACCCTTATTAGCTTATTATGTTTAATTTATCATTTATATCTCCCTTGATTTCCCATACATTCCATCTATGATACCCATTTCTTATGTTTACATTCTATAGGGTATGAATAAATCTATTACTTATAATGGGTTTAAGAAGGTTCCTATTAATAAATAACATTGAAGGATATGATGTAATTCATTTTTGAATAATTTGATTGTATTTACCAGATTCCCAAGACACTAGATGTATATCATTCTAACATATATTTTATTATTATGTATTTAATAGTCTTCTAATAGGATATAATGTTAATTTATAAAAATTAATGATTGTTATAGTTGTTATTAAGGAGTGGTTTAGTTAACAATTAAAAACAAGGATGAGACCACATTAGTGATAACCATATGGATAAATTTAATTATAGTATAAAATCCAAATTTCAAGGTAATGATTATGAATGTACAAGGTTATAACACATGTTTCATAGAATATGATTTCAAATTTTATACATTATATAAATGATTTTTCTAATTATCAATTTTCATGCAGTCCTTATTTCTTCAAACATTATGTTTTTTTTAAATAAATGGAAGGATCATATAAGATTGGTGTTAATACATAATATTATGGATAATTAAATGATTGTCCTCCTAGGATACTAAACGAAATGGGAGTTGGAATTCACAATCTTTTTTCTACGATCCCATAACATTCTGAAGCTATGAATCATGCTCAGCACCCAAATTTGAAAATGAGGGACAATGTTTAGTGTTGTGCTTCATGAGGAGACATCCAACATATTTTAAGAGGTACATTGATCTACTATTCTATGAGATATAAATTATTACCATTTAAATTTTATTTTTTATTATCTAGTTTTCGAAACCAAAAGAAATATTATAGATGTTTATCATTTCTATGGGAAAGAAGTTTAATGGTTGAATCTTAAGAATATTAGTATACATCAAGAATAAATTTAATCTATATACTGGTATGAGTTTAATGGGAAATAATATAGTAAGGATATCACTCAAATTATTTCCCCAATTATGGGGAATTAATTTTCTGAGCACAAGAATAACGATATTGATTGTATTGAAAAAATGGAAGATTATTTTATGACACGTGAAATTTATTCTTCTGGTTTAATCCTCATTCCTGAATGATAAATTATTCAATTATTGGTGGATTATATCATGGACTTGAGTATATGGTACCTATATGAGAATTTAGAAATAGTGGGGAAATTATTCGATGTGAACATAATGTATAAATAGACAATGTAAATTTCACTATTCATAGAGTTTTGATTAGAAAATGATGATTTGTTGTCCTGATAACTCATATAAATCACATGGTTGTATGAAATTGCAATCACATACATGAATAAAAATGTGGGAAGAAACATCATTATAATATCTTGAGTGGAACATAGAAGTTCTCTAGATGTTTTGAGGAATGTTATGTAGACACTGAATTTCAAATGGTAGGGAAATGGATTCCCGAAAAAATTAATGAAATGAAGAATCCAACTAATTCACTAATCATTCTCTAATATCACAAATTCAGGGATTATGGGAACTATTCCAATTAGAAAAAAATATAAATTTTTATTATTATTGTTACAACCCATGCCCGAGGGTGTGTGTTATAACTACCTCAATCCCTCCTTACTTAGGCCAGGGGTTGGAGACTAGCACCAAAGGTGTAATTCCATAAAAATAGGAAGTAATTACCTTTATAAAGTGTAGAAAAATACAACAGAGTATGATCTGGAAGTAAGAAACTAATTGATACTATATACAATGGAGTTCTGAAAAGTAAAAGTGTCCTAAAATACAAGGCCAATGGGAATGTACAAGTACAACTAAAAAACAAGTACAAATGAAGAAAAGTAAATCAGGAACAGGGTCATCCTCTGGGGATTCCTACCAGAAGGGTAGGTACAAAAAGCCTCCTCATCACTCCACACTTGTCAGTTTCCTCTGTGTACCGACTCGTCATAAGGTCCAACTCTAGGTACTGTCCTATCCTGCTACTCTAATCCTTAGTCAGCATAGTTCGTCGTTTGCAACCATCATAATGAGGTGTGGGCATAGCCCGTGCAGGGGTGAGTATAACGATACTCAGTAGGGACCCCTACAGCCTCAAGGTCTCACAAAATCAAACAAGGATAATCCATAAAAATGAAATCAACAGATAACCACACTTATGTATTTTTCCATACAAATACCTAAGTTATCATGTGATCCATCTCAATCATGAGATAAACCAAAAAGATAATGACTCAGCTCAACCAGGATTTTTAATCATGTTGTCTAAATCACAGCTGGTGGAGAAATCCTCTTCCTTCAAGAATAATGTGTCCACTTCCAACAACCTGCCACTTCCCACTAAGCTTGGAAAACTAAGGTACTCCACATGTCAAGTATTCTGGGTCGGCCACGCTCACACAGAGGTGCTGCCCACTGTGGGTCTGCTGCCAACTACGAGGTGTTCCCCATAATAGCCTACAAAGGTACACCTCCAGTAGACTACCATGGGTCTTCCACCAACTACAAGATTATCCTTTTACGTGGGTCTACCGCCAACTACCAGGCGCTCCCCCCTGGGCTAGTCATATCACTATGAGTCGAATCGGTCAAGCAATCATCAACTCTCAGCCAGCTACTAGGTCTTCTTACTCTACTCGCTCGTCTCTGGGAGGGTCCTCTCCATGAGCTACAGGTTGATACTCCAACTATCATGAAGTCCCACATAGAAGTATCTTAAAGGTCCCAACATCATAACGGTCTTAACGTAACTGATGGAACGTCAATCAGACTCTCGGTCTGTGAGTTATAATATTTTTAGTCCAGGGGCCCCGGTTGGATTCGTGTACAATCCAACCTGACTGTATCTCATCATTACCCAAAACTCCAGTGAGGTATAATCAAGGTACCGTCGTGCTCCATGAAAACCATCGATGCTGATGGTTTTCCAAATGGTTATCTGGTGCCAATGATATGGCCAAAGGATGTAACGATAAATATTGGTCCTTACTCCGGTTCGACCTGGACTGACCGACCCAGTCTGGTTCGATCATGTCAGATCTTCTGGGTTTGACCCAGCCCATTGGGCGGGTCAGTCCACTAGGTTTGGCCCGGTCCTCTTGGCTCGACCTAGTGGACTACGGGGGCGGTTCTGTCCAATGGTCACCGAGTTGGTGGCTCAGTCTGGAAGACCGAGTTGGTTTGTCCAGCGACACCACGAGGGATGATGTGGGCCGACTCAGGGAGGCTGGGAGGATGGTGGCAGCCGAGCATGGTGCGTGGGATGCCGCAGGCAGGCTGTGCGGGGCGTGGGATGGCAGGCAGGGCACTGAGCATAATGCGGCAGGCCGGAAGGGGAGCAGGAGGCCTCGGGCTAGCCAACAGGGCACCAAGCATGCCGCGGGCAGGCCGGAAGGGCGCCGGCCAGAGAGCGGGCATGCCACGTGGGGCACCGGGCTGGCTGTATGGGGTGCGGGTAGGTCGCGTGTGGCACCGTCCAGGCTGAGCGGGGAACCGGGTAGGCTACGCTGGGCACCATGTAGGGCACACGAGGTGCGGGGAGGCCGCATAGGGCACCAAGCAGGCCACGCGGGGCACCGGGGAGGCTGCACGGGGCGACGGGCATGCCGCGGGCTGGCCTGCGGAAGTCCGCGGGCTGGCGAGACGGTGGCCGGGAGGCATCTAGGTGGGCTGGTTCAGTGCGGCTTAGGCCGGCCTGGGCCGGCGGTGTTCGCCCCGGGGCACCGGTGCGCCGCGGGGGTGACACGATTCGCAGAGGCCGTGGGTAGCGTGAACTTTTTCATTGCCGCCTCCGTCACCTATTTTCGACTTCGTCGCCGAAAGTTCAACATAAACAAAATCAGCAGAGGCATCGAGCCAAGTTAGTTTGGCATGCACCTTCTATGTTTAGGGTTGTACCAATTGGTTCATCATGTATGAAGCACAAAAACCCTCATTCCTTGTTTTGAGATAATGGAAGAACATGGGTAACGATCATACTTAAATATAAGTAAACCCCTACATTTGATTGGTCGTTTGTCATTCGTCGATGGAGTCAAGTGACGAAGATGGATTTGTCATTCTTCACATCCACTGCACTCTTCCACTCCCAAATTCCCTTGATGGTTGTGGATGCGGTACAATGTCGATAAGTCGTGGTGAAGAAGTCGAAGAAGGATCGTCGCAGGCATTCTTCATGCTTCGTTGGGAGATTTTTTCGTTGGAGGATGAGGTACCTCATTGAGAGCTTTCCCTTCAATCACCCAATTGAATTCGCTGTGCCAAATAAATGATTACTTAATCTATTATTTCGTTGGCACAAATTCAAGTAGGGTAATTGAATTAAAAAGGCTCCTCCTCATTAATTCACGTGTGTTGGCATGTATTAATTGGCGAGTTTACACCAATTCAAAATTGATTAGGCTCCCCCTTAATTATGGAGGATTGTTAAAATTAAATTCTACGTGATGTCGAGAGGATCTCCCTCATAAATGAGGGAGATTTGAGAGGTTATACTCTCCTCCCATCAATAGGGGGTTTAGCTCAATATTGTCCACACGTTGGAACCTCTCACGGGATGTTATGTTCAGGTGGACCCCACCACCATAACCTTTAATGGGAGGATAAGTTGTGCCGGTACCACCTCCAACTTCCAAGAGGAGGTTTCAACTACCAGTCACCCACATGGAGGCTGAAATAAAATAATGTGTAGTTCATTTATTTTATAATGTTTTTAGGAAAACCCAAAAACTAACCTTTTTCCTTGACTCACTGCCATCGAAGTGAAAGTCTTATTAAGAGAATACACGTGCTTCAAGTTCAATGGTGCTCTCAGATATCAATTCTGATCACTAGTTCAAAAGTTATAGTAACCCGCTCGTACATTTACAGAACATACATGAAAAAAACTTCAAAAATTGATTCTAAGCACACCAGGCCTCAGAATCAAGCGTCCTAAACTTTCACGGACTCATAAAATTCCCATTCATTAAAAAATATAATTTCCTCAGGATTTCGGTTCTTTATATTCTTCCTAACTATGGTATTTACGTTCTCATAAGCTACAACTCGAACTAAGGAAAAAAATGTGGTACTGAGCATGCGTATGAGCCTCCCACTCCCATGTTCTCTCCTGGAGTTTCTGGTGTTTCCAGCGAACACGCTACAGAGGTATCGAAAATCCATGTAGGACCCGCACATGTCAATCCTCAATCTCCCCTGGGACCTCTGTAAAAGTCTCCCCATCATTGATGTCCATATCTCCATGGTAGATGATGTGAGTTGGTTCATGCACGTATCTCCTCAGTTGAAATACATGGAAGACGTTGTGCACCCAGTGAAACTGAGTTGGAAGAGCTAAGCGGTAATCCACGTCACCAACTCTCTTGAGTAACGGAAATGGTCTGATGGATCTCAGAGATATCCTATTGCCTCAGCCAAATCTCCATTGACCTCATTGAGGAGAGACGCGTATAAAGACATGGTCACCATCCTCTAACTCTAGAGGTCTCCATCTCCTGTCATCATACGACTTATTCCTTCTCTGAGAAGTCTTCATCTTCTCCTTGATGATCTGCACCATCTCTGTGGTAGCCTGTATGATCTCTGGTCCCACTAGTGCTGACTCCCTTGGGTCTTCCCAGCACAAGGGTGATCTGCAAGGTCTCCCGTACAATGACTCAAAAGGTGCCATCAATATGGTGTAGTGATAGCTGTTGTTGTAGAAAAACTCCACCAAATGTAAGTGATCCTCCTAGCTGCAACCGAAGTCGAGGACACAAGAAGGTAGCCTGTCCTCGAGGGGCTGAATTTTCCGCTCAGTCTGACGATCTGTCTGAGGATGGAAGGTGGTGCTCATGTGAAGCAATGTCCCGAAAGCCTCTTGTAACCCCTTCCATAGTCGTGAAATAAATCGTGTGTCATGATCGGAAGACAATAGTATAAGGTACTCCTTGTATCCACACAGTCACCTACATATAAAGGCATATCATGTTCTCTACTGAACCCCACTCTCTAATCAGTATGAAGTGGGACGACTTGGTGAGTCAGTCGATGATCAACTAGATAGACTCATATCCACTGGACGTACGTGGTATACCCTTCACGAAGTCAATGGATATCCCATGAAACTTCCACTCAGGGACCTCTAAAGGCTAAACCAAGCCTACTGTTTCATGGTGCTCTGCCTTCTCTTGCTAACAAGTGAGGCATCGACATGAAACTCTTCTATCACATTCTTTATACTTGTCCACCAGTGCTATCGCCGAAGGTACTGGTACATCTTCGCCACTCCTGGATGTACCGCAAAAGGGAATTGTGGAACTCCCTCAACACTTCTTCCAAATGTGCTTCAGGTACCAAGGTAAGTCCATTGAAGAGAATGATGTGCTCCCCACCTTCAGAAAATCCATCAGCTGCCTGCCTTGTGGATATCTGACCACGTCGTTTCTCGTAGTCTGCGTCTCCTCACTACACCTCCCTGACTCACTGAAGAACTGGGGGAGTTACTGTAAGAGACTGAAGGAATGATGCTACGTCTCTATCCACAAAATATATCTGTAAAGAAGTCGGCTACTCTATCGCATCTCAAATCAGCCGTATACAAGACCTCCTGCTGAGTCCATCTACAATAATTTTCCCCTTCACTACAGTATAAACTATCTCGAAATCATAGTCCTGGAAGAACTCAAGCCAATATTGTTACCTCAGGTTTAGTTCCTTCTGGGAAAAGATATACCTGAGACTCTTGTGATCAGAGTACACGGTAAAATTATCTCCCTATCAGATAGTGTCTCCACAACTTCAATGCGAAGACCACAATTTCTAACTATGGGTCATGGGTATCATAGTTCTGTGCATGTTTTCTCAGTTAACGAGAACTATAAGTGATCACTGCTCACTCCTGCATCCGGACACACCCATGTCTGGTTCCTGATGAGTTTCAGTAAACCACATACCCTACTGCTTCCTTTGGAAGTCTCAAGATGGGGGAACTAGTAAGCCTCTAACTCAGCTATTGAAAGCTCTACTGGTGTCTCTCCGACCACATGAAGGGTTTCCCCTTATTTTTTAAGTCTAATAGAGGTGCTACAACTCTGGAAAAGACTAGAACGAACCTCTGGTAGTATCTATCCAAACCCAGGAAACTTTTTACCACTGTCACACTCTTGGGTGGCTCCCATGAAATTACCACCTCAATCCTTGCTGGATCCACTGTAACTCTAGACAATGAGATGATATGAACCCGAAATTGAACATTTCGAATCTGGAACTGGCACTTCAAGAGCTTACCATAAAGCTGGAGCTCTGAGAGTGTGTCCATTTCTACCCGCAAATGGTAGGCATGCTCCTCCTTAGTAGTAGAGTAGATCAAAATGTCGTCGATGAATACTATGGCAAAGAAATCAAGGTAAGGATATAAGATCATATTCATGAGTACCATTATCACTGATGGAGTGTTGGTTACGCAGAAGGGAATAACCAAGAACTAATAGTGGCCATACCGATAAATGAAGGCCATCTTATGCACATCCTCTTCTTGAACTCTATGCTGGTGATAGCCTGATCTGAGGTCTATCTATGAGAACCACTATACTACCTTAATTTGATCAAAGAGGTCATAAATCCTCGGAACGGGGTAGTTGTTCTTCACGGTCAGCTTGTTCAGTCAATAGTAGTAAAGACAAATCCTCATGCTCTCATCCGCCTTCTTGGCAAATAGAATCAGTACTCCCAGGAAGAAACACTAGTCTAGATTAACCCCTTCCTTTGCAAGTCCTCCAGGTGTACCTTTAGCTCACGAAGCTCAGCGGGAGCAATTTGAAATGTAGTAGAAGATATCGATGTCGTATCGGGGTACAGGTCAATGTATAAGTCCACCTATGTATGGGGAGGTAGTCCTTGAACATCGTCAGGGAAAACATCCACGTACTGGCCCACCACTATAGAATAGCTTAGACTCTCCACATCAACTGCTCCAAGGGTAAGGTAGGCCAACTAATGAGTGACCGGGTGCACCCTCCTCTGAGTAAGTCTGTCATGCGCTTCAAAGGCTCCCTTCTCACCGGTGAAGGTGAACCTTGTCCCATTTGTGATAACACACCACAGTGCGTAATCGTAAGGCTTCGACGCCGCTACAAGGAGATCCCAACCTAATCTATCCCCTCCTAGACTAAGATAACCCTGCCAGCACCAGTGCGTAATCATCGAGTATGTGTCTGTGGAAGTGTCTAGATATAAAGATCGAGCAATGGATCTGTCGGAATCTCTGAGCTCTGAACGAGGGTAGTGGCAATGACAGAGTGACAGGCACATGTGTCAATAAGAACTACAGTTAAGGGTGAGTAGAAAAATATCATAACTCAAATTATCTCCGGAGTGCTGTGATCATTGGCCTCTACTGCATAGAGTCGAGTTTCCCATGTCCTCATACTCCCTATAGTTGTGGTGGACCTCCACACAGTGGTGGAAGATAAAACTCAAATCTTCACCCACTACCTACTACACAACCAACTCCTCTTCCACATCCGCCTACTCCCTACGGACCGCCTCAATCGAATATTTATCTTTGCATGTGTGGTCCTTTGACCGTCTTCTGATCATCTGAACGATGGGTCAGACAGTCATGAGTAATGTGACCATGCCCGCCAACTGAGTTACCCTGTTGGCTCCGTGCATGACTAGCTCTACCTCCACTCTGGGAGCCCTGGACAATCGATTCTGAGTCAGGTGGTTGTTCTCCTATTGGTTTGGTCATCTTGGACCTCTGCAACATCTGTCTTCTTCTAGCTGCAGAAGACACCATTACATGTTGACTAGTGGTGGGTCTCGTTGCTAGAGACTACTCTACTAGGAAGCTCTCCACTAATAGGGCTCGTTCCAACACCCATTCCTACATCAGTATGTTGAGGGAGACCATTGAATCCCTGATCTCTAGCCTGTGTCCCGGCTCAAAGGTCTGGGCCCTGAAGAATGGGTCTCGTACCATATCAGTGGAGTTGCGTGATAGGTCTGTGAACCTCACTGAGTTGAGAGCTACAGTCATGCTACCCTACTATAGATTTAGTAGCTCTTGTATCTGCAACACACGTAAGGTGGTCATGACAAGCTCCACCCGAAATAGGCTCTTGAAGTATGTCCAGTGTTTCGTAATCTCATCGTGCACTTAGAGCATTAGGATCCTCCATCTGCATGCGGCTGCCTAAAGGATACTCGCAAAAAAGATCAATATAAGGTCTGTTGGTGTCCATACCGGTCTGAAGACTCTCACCACAACCTTCAGCCAATCCTCAGCCTCTTGTGTGTCTCTCTCCCCTGAACCTGGGTGGCCTCTATTCAAGCGGCATGCATCATCTGCTACTGGGGTTGGTGGCATCAGTGGCCCAACAGGAAATGGTACCATTGGTACCTTGACGTTTTTAATTATTGGAAGAGGGCCCTACATCGATGCATCGTCACTCGGTGGGATATCTTCACATACAACTCTTTGGGCTCTAACTGGTCATCCGCGGGGAGGTATCCTAAAATAAAAAGATGTGACATGGTCAAAGATTATACCCGGTGACCTTACCTGGTAGAGATTAATTAATGAAATTATTTTGAAAAACAATCATTCAATCAGTGTTTTCGTGCACTAAGTCAGAAGTGATTATTCACGGTCCGGGTGTATGGATAGGTTGTCTGCTGCACAAACATTGGACTCGCTGAATTAAAAACATCACGCAGTACCCTCAGCACTATTACTTCACAAAAAAGAACATATTTCACTATTATGTGAGAGAACCGACATCCTCTGATACCAATTTTTATGACCTATCCTTTGGGGCTCATTTCGTGACTTCCCCTTGCCGAGCTTCCAAAGGCCATGGGCTGGAGACTAGCACCAAAGGCATAAATCCCTAAAACAGGTAAGGGATTGCTGTTATAACGTTTAAACACACAAAACATAGTAAGAGATGGAAGTAAAACACTAAGAAAAACCATATACAAAGGAGTGATGCAAAGTAAAAGGGGCCAGAAATACAATCACAATAGGAAAGTACATGTACAACTGAAAAACTAGTACGACTGATGAAAAGTAAAGCAGCTACGGGGTCATCCTCCAGGGAGTCTTACCTGAATGGTAGGTATAGAAAGCCTCCTCATCACTCCATTCCTGTCATTCTCCTCAGTGTACCAACTTGTCGTAAGGTCAACCTCTGAGTACCATCCAGTCCTGGTAATCTGATTCCCAGTCAGCATTGTCCATCGTCTACAAGCAACACAATGAGGTGTGGGCATAGCCCATGCAAGGGTGAGTATAATGATACTAAGTATGGACCTAGAGACCCTCATGGTCTTACAAAATCAACAAGGATAATCCAAAAAGAATGATATCAACAGATAACCCCACATAGGAACATGCCCATACATATACCTATGTTATCAAGTAATACATCTCTATCATGAGGTAAACACAAAAGTTACTGACTCAGCTCAACTAGGATTTTTATTCACATTGTCGAAACCAGAACTGCTGGTGAAATCTTCCCTTGTCGAGTATAGTGGCCATTTACCAACTACCAGGAGCATCCCACTAACCCTGTACTACTGAGGTACTCGTCCCGTCGAGTATTGCGGTTCCACCGTGCTCACACAGAGGCAATCCCCACTGTGGGTCTGCCGCCAACTACCATGCACTCCCCCTAATAGCCTGAAGAGGTACTCCTCCTATCGAGTAATGCGGGTCTGCCGCTAACTACCAGGAATTTCACTTTCTGGGGTATTCCACCAACTACCAGGTGCTCCGCACTGGGCTAGTGGAATAACTCAAAGTTGAATCGGTAAATCCGTTGTCAGGTCTAAGCCATCTATTAGGTCTTCGTACTCCGCTAACTCCTCTCCCGGAGGGTCAGCTCCACGAGCTACAGGTCGATACTCCAACTATCACGATGTACCTTGTAGAAGTATCTTAAAGGTCTGCCATGTCATACTAGGCTCAACGCAACTGACGGCCCATCAATCGGATGCCCGGTTTGTGGGTTATATGCTTCTTAGTCTTAGGGGCCCGGTTGGATTCATGTACTATCCACACTAACTGTATCTCAACATTACCCAGAACATCAGTGGGGTATACTCAAGGGACCATCAAGCTCCAAGGAGACCAGTGTAGCTGTTGGTTCATCAAACATTCGTCTGATGCCAAAGATATGGCCAATGGATCAAATGGTCATTAGTGGGCCCGTGACAGGTCCGACCCAGTCAGACTGACTTGGCCCAACCTAGTCTTGGACGACCTGGTCTGGGTTGACTTGGTCAGATCTACTAGGTCTGACTCGGCACATTGGGTGGGTCAGCCTGTTAGGTTTGGGACGGTCCACTGGGCCAGAACCAACGGACTCCATGGGCGGTTCAGCCCTAAGGTCACATCGTAGGCTGCTTGGTCTGGAAGGTCGAGACGGTTCGGCCATCAACACTTCGAGGGGAACCGAAGGTGGGCTCGAGAGGCCCAGAGGCCGACAGTAGATGAATAGGGCACGTGGGAGGCTACAGGCAGGCTGGATGGGGCATAGGCAGGCCAGTAGGGCGCAAGCCAGGCCGCGGTAGGCCAGCAGGGGTGCGGGAGGCCACGGGCAAGCTGGCAGGGTGCCGGGATGGCCACAGGCGGGCCGGTAGGAAGCAAGAAGGATTCTTAGTCCACAGGCGGGCCACACGGGGTAACAAACATGCTGCCCGGGGCACATTCATGCTACGAGGGGAGGGAATGCGGGCTGCAGGCATGCTGAGCGGGATGCCGGGCGGGCCACGCGGGGTGCGGGCAGGCCATACGGGATGTGTGGCAGGATGCGGGCCGGCTAGCGGAAGGCTGCGGGCTGGTGGTCCGGTGGCTAAGAGGCAGCTAGGTTGGCTGGGTCAGCACGGGTCAGGACAGCGTGGGCCGGCATTGTTCAGCCAGGGGCACCGGTGCACCGCGGGGGCGGCGCGATTCGTAGAGCTAGTGGGTAGTGCGGCCTTGGTCATTGCCACCTTCGTCGCCTAATTGCCACTTCGTCGATGGAAGTTCAACTTATACACGATCGGCGGAGGGGTAGGGTCATGTTTTTTTGACCTGCACCCTCCGCATTTAGTGTGGTATCAATTGTTTTATCATGTATGAAGCACAACAACCCTCATTCTTCGTTTGGAGAGAAAGGATGAACATGGGTAAATGTCATACTTAAATAGAAGTAAACCCCAACCTTTGATTCTCCATTCACCATTCATTGACAGAGTTGCTGGAAGAAGACATATTTTTTGTTCATTGTGTCCACTGCACTCTTCCACTCCCAAATTTACATGACTGTTGTGGAAGCGGTTCCACATCAGTAGGTCACGGGGAATAAGTCGAAGAAGGATCTCTGACGACATTCTTCATTCTTCGTTGGGAGAGTTCTTCATAGGAGGATGTGGTTCCACTTTGAGAGCTTTCCCTTTAATTTCACAAGTGAAATCGTGGTTCAAAATAATAGATTACTTACTCTATTAATTCGTTTGAAAAAATTAAAAAAGGGGAATTATATTAAAAAGGCTCTTCCTCATTATTTCATGTGTGTGGGCAAGTATTAATTGGGGAGTTGGTACCAATTTAAAATAGAGTAGGCTCCCCATTAATTGTGGAGTATTAGAAAACCAAAATTCATGGGGAGGTCAAGAGGCTCTCCCTCATTAGTGAGGGAGAGTTGAGAGGTTATACTATCCTCCCATCAATAGGGGGTTAGCCCCATATGGTCCCCATGACGTAACCTCTCACCGGAGGTTATGTTCGGGTGGGCCCCACCACCATGACCTCTCATGGGAGGTTAAGGTGTGTCTATCCCACCTACTACTTCCAACAGGAGGTTTCAACTACCAATCACCCACATGGGAGCTCAATTAATATAATTTTTAGTTCGCTTTATTTTATTATTATTTTTTCGGAAAACCCAAAAACTAACTTTTATCCTCGACACACTGTCAACGATGTAAATGTCTTCTTAAGAGAATACCAGCACTTCGAGTTCAATAGTGCTCTCAGATTTCAATCACAAGCACTGGTTTAGAAGTTATAAATACTCACTCGTATGTTTACCAAACCTACCTGAACAAAACATAAAAAATTGATTCGGGGCACACCGGCCCTCGGAATCAAGCATTGTAAAATTTCACGGGCTAATAAAATATCCATGTATTAAAAAATATTACCATATGATTTCTAGGTATTTACAATTTTCATCATCATAAATCTCATAAGTCCATTGAAAATGGAAAATAATATTTTAAAATAATTTTTGAAGTGGGTTATGAGAAAGACGTAGTAAATTTTAAAGTTCATATCCACTCTAGAACAAATAATTTCTTGTATTTTTATATATCTACCCACTCTTATATATAAATATTTACTATTAAGGGTGTTACATTACCACAGCAACGGTATGTTATTGAGTTAGTAGTAAAAACCCCTAATGGTATGATGACCACATCTCATGTTATCAGCCATAATTTTTTTTGGAATGTTCTTCCATCCAATTATTATGTTCCCTATTATTCAGTTTCAGGTTGATTTTGGAAAGGTTTGAATTTCTCTATATAAATATTACATCCAATAGTGAGGATGTGATGTTACATTTGATATTACAAAACTACCCATTTTTACTTTTTTCTATGATGAATATAATAAACATCCCATTTAAATTATAGACTCATATAGCTCGTGATTCCTATTCAAATGGGGAATTTATCTATCATAGTCAGTGATAAACTCAATGTAGAATATCTTCCTATTGTTTTTTAATTTATTAAAGTATTTATTTAATAGGTTTTGTTACTCCACTAATTTATGAAGCTATGTGTTCAAAAAAACCCACACAAGCTTCTACACCTATTTCATAGACTCCATATACATTTTTCACAATTGAGTTTCATGAATTGGGGAATAAACTTTAGGTTAAACTTGTTGAGGGAATCACTCTTCCATGTGAATCAACTTGGTGTTCACATGATCTATTTTTTAAGAAGAATGATTGATCAATGAGTCTTTCAATTATTTATCAATAAAATAACATGATAACTTTAAAGAAAAAGTATCCTCTACCATATACTATTTACATTATTGATCAACTGCATGGTGCTCAATAATTTAAAAAATTAAACGCCATTCATTATATCTAAAAATTATGGTTCTTGAAGGATGATATACCAAAGATAGTATTTTCTACACATTATGGAAATAATGAATTTAGAGTGATGTGTAACACCCTAACCCCATTTACCTAGAGTCAGTGTATTATTTTAATACATTGGCATTATTACAAGAAATCATGTCCCGAATGACTGGTCATTTTTATAGTCTTCGAAAATATATTACATACATGAATTTTACATTACAGATTCAAAAATAAAAAACAACATAAATAATCCATTCTAAATGCCATTATTCCCTTATATTGACCCTGCATATCAAACATAATACACTTCTTTGAATCCTTGGAAAAAGAAAACATAATAAAGGGGTGAGCACATACGCTCAGTAAGGATACCAATTAGGGGAAACTATCATAAATAAGCATATATATATTTAAGACAATGTAAAAAACTAAAAAAACGTTTTTTAACTAAAATTTCATCATAATATGGAAATGATAAATGAAATAATGTGATTTACTTATTCACATGGATTTTTTACATGTCGAATAATCACATGTAATATAAATAGCTAATTTCTTAATGATAGAATGCATAATGTCAAAAATCATAACCACATAGCCATAGACATGTTCGAAGAAAACAAATAATATTTTTTCAAGGCCTTATAACAAGAAACTAGTTTATCTCATGAGACCTATGGATGCATCAAGGAGCTATAGCAGGCTCCACCCGTCACTTACTAAGTCCAATGTATTCCTCGTAAGAAAATTTTGAAACATTACATAAACATTCGTATTAAAAATAGCATAAAAAATGTTAATACATTTACCATAAAACATAAATGGTATAAAAATTGATTATCCATAGTCAATCATATCAAAACTCATTCAATATAATATAAAAGATTGTATTATAAAAAATAAACCACAATAAAAAATAATATCCACCAAAGCACGATGACATAGTTGAAAATGATTTGTAAAACACTTTGAGATAAATATACCATTTTGTGAAATTATTTAAAACATAAAAATTTATAAAGGAAGTCATCTAAAAGATATTTCTGAATCAAAGTGTCCCATAACACATTGAAAATTTACAAAGGAATAACATTTTAAAACAATCTTTTACATATAAATAAATCTTATAAATAGTATTTGAAAACATTGACATTAATGAGAATGGTTTGGAAGAATAAATATTTAGATGATTTAAAATAATGTTTTAGTTAAACTGTTCCTTAAAAATAAACCTTTTGAAAATTATTTTATGAAACATGGGAATGGATGATAAATATGTCCGATTAAATACTTACATATATACAATCTTGGATAATAATGAGATTGAGAAATTAAACCATTCCTTGTACTTTTCCTTGGTCAAGGGTACTTTAAACACCTATATAATAGTTAAATCAACGTTATTAAATTATAAAAGAACACATACCTGAATATGATATCATATACTATATTCTAATATTGCTTTTTTAATAATAATTTAATAGTATCATTGTTTCGGGTGTTAACTTATTCGTTTTCCTTTATATGTTTTGTTACATAAGCCATGTTTGTTATGGATAGAGTGTATTTGATTCATATCCAGAATGATATTTAGTTCTTAAAAATTATTTTTAATAATCAAATGAGAATTATTCTTGAATGGTTACTATGGGGAATGAATCTCATCGCGTTGGTGGAGATGGTATTCTATACGTACGCACAAACGCTACATCCATTTCATATTTTTATTTTAAAATGAAAGAAAACCAAATGATACATATGTATATTATTATTCCAATATAATATAATATTATATATATGTTATGTAAGTTCATTAACTCAATCCTTTATACGTTCTATGTACGGTATGAATGATTCATATCACTTTGAGGAGGTGGTAGTCCGCACTTCCAGTAAAGAAATTATCATATATATAAATCATGAAAGAATAATAGTATGCAATAAAAGATAATTATTGAAGATTATAAATAAAATAAATATCATAAATATCATATATAATTACAGTTCCATCATAATGGACACTATATGTGGTGGTAGTAGATGATTAAACAATCGTTGTTTCGTGAGGCAGTAGTTCATCGTACACAAAAAACATTATGTTCTTTACCCATTAGATGGAGGTGTGTGTAAGTGTAGTTCAGATTTGTCTCATTAGAAAAAACTTATTATATTTTGGATACTGGTTTCTTCATAAAATAATGTAATAAAGAGAGTTTATAGGGTTGAAGAATAAAATAAAATAAAAAATCTTATGGAGAGATGTCACCTTTAAATCGGGTAACTCCCTTTGGATTAAACCAAAAGGCTTCCTTAAAGTTCCTTCATCCTTTGTTAAGGATTCTAATAAGAATAGAGGGATGTACGGTGATTAATTGGGAAGAGTTTGAATGAGCCTAGGGGCATGAGAAGTATGAGTAATGGGTTAGAGGTGATGACTTTTTATAGAGGAGAGGGGCTCTTTAAGAATGTTTGAAAATATTATTTTATCATAAAATGATTTCGGTCTCTAAAGGTCCAAAATAAATTAAAGGAGAAGATAAGATGACTCATGTTTGAAATAAAATAATCCAATAAGAATTTCGTAGGGTTTGGGTATTGTTTTAATTTTTATAATCTCATTTATTTAAGTCATTCATTAATGAGGTAAACACTACATCATAATTGTGTCATAAATGATATTATTTATTTGATACCAAAAAATTAAAAAAATACCATGATGTAAAATATATTTTTTATATTTCAAATTAATATTTATAGTCAAAAATATATCTTATATAACCCCATGTAATGTTTTTTAATAAAAGATATTTTTTATGTCATTTTTGTCTTTAATTTAAATTAATTAAAATAATGTGTCATTATCACTCTCAAGAGTCTCCATGGGGTCCCAAAATCGACCCAAGGATTCCCATGGTCGGTAATTTATCAAACAAAAGAAATATGACACATATAAGGGTAATTTTAAAGTATTATAATAATATTGATTTACCTTTATTTACCATATTCACCCTTTAACCGTGGTAAATAAAATATTTACTGAAGTAAATATTCATAATGTATAAAAATAAAATATACCATTTTACATAATTTAGAAATTCTGATTCAAAATACAGAATCCATTTTTCCAAATTCAAAATAAATAAGTTGAAAAAATTAATTTAATATTAATTCCTGTTGACAAAACAATAAGTGTGTTTTAAAGCAATAATAACTATAAAAAATTTAAAAGATGTTTATGTCCAGTTTAAAAGTGAAATTACATACAATGACCTAAATTATATTAAATGAAAAAAATATAATCTAAGGAAACTTTAAAACCACTAAAATTTATAATTTTACTCTATATATTATTTCGATCTAAAAAGTTATTTTCAATTAAAATTTAGTATTTTTTACTATTCATCAAAATATGAAAGTTATTAGAGAAGTACTAAAAATTTATCCAAAATAAAAATTTATGCCCCACATCAAAAGAATAATTTAATTTCATTAAAATTATTATATAAATGAGTCAAATATTTTATTTTAAAATGGTTATCCATTAAAAGGATGTATAATAGCATTTTTTTTAAATATTTCTTTTATTAGAAAAAATGAATTTATTATTATATAATGTATAGGAAAAACATAATATTGATTCTAAAATTATATGGAGTATATAAAATTTAAAATTCAGTTAATAATTTTCATAACTGCTTTTTGAACAGCTAGTTTGGAAGTCATGGTGTGCTCGAACTGGGTGTTGCATGTAGCGCAAGTTATTGAATTAAATTGAAGAGATAACGTACTATGAAATATTTGGGTGTTACATTATCCCCTAATTCATTAAATTGCATACTTTAAATTTGAAAATTTTATTTGAAAATAAAAGGTTAAAAATATAATAACAGCTTTGTCAAAAAGCCATATCAAAAATTGGGTTAATGATTTTTAGTCTTAATAAGAGGAAAGAGAAATGAAAAAGTTACTGCAAAATTATGACCCCTATTAGGATAACATTGGTGGCTATTAGAGACACATAATTGGAGGAAAACGTAAACATTTATAAAGACTGATTGATTTCATCAATCACAAAAAACATTAAAATTGAGGGCCTCAAAGCCATCAATCTATATTGATTTAAATTATTATCGGTTCAACAAAACATAAGGTATTAGGATAACACAATTTTGGTTTTATGATCTCTTCCATAAGGTTTAAGAATTAATTTATTCATAGAATAAGAGGGAAAAAATATACTTGACAAGTATAGTTTCATCCTTCAACTAATTCCTACCACAAACTAATAATTCCCTCTAAAAGATAATAGAATTCAAGAATATTCCATTTATCCTAATCATACAGGGTTCCAAAAATAATGAATTTATATTTCATTTTTCAAAATATTTAGAAAAACTACATTATACTAACTAGGACATAATGTAGGACTCTGTTAGCTGTGATACCCTTCTCGCCCTTCGGTTGCCGGTTCAAGTATCATGGCCTTGTAAGACGTGATGGGTTGTCGGCCGACCTACGAGTTGACCATTTTGGAATGAAAAATAATATTAAGAAATGATTTAACCTTAATAATAGTTTCTAATGTTAAACATAATCTATAACAACCTTTAGACTTATACACAATGCTTATGACAAATTCACAGTCCAAAACTTATAAGGATGGTCACATAATATATATGTGAATACCATCATCGCACATTCTCTTAAAATGTTCTAATAAAATTAATTGTCAGGAAACCATATTTGAATAGTTATGTACTTCCATATTCTTTCTATAAATCATAGAATACTAGATATACTCCTTAAATCCAAAAATGATGTAATCACCAAAAATGATATAATAAAAAACCATTAATTAGTTCCAATGTAGTCAATAATATCCAATATAGTTTATTCAAACCAATCACCTCTTATTCCAAAATAAATACCACAGTATCAGGACCATATTGAAGTTAATGATTCCTTTAACCATGTATTTTCTGAAAGGTTTAAATTTGTATTGAGCCGCTTTTCCTTATACCACACTATCTCAAATATTTAATGAAATAATACTGTAGTACAATGCTAATATACTCCATAATTATTATAACCAGTACATCATTGTCACAAATGACATTATTCTTTAATATCAACAAAAGAACACTTGTCATTACTCTTCATATCTGGCAATATCAAAACATGATTATTATCCAACAACATCATTTGTGATATACTCTGATGATTGGGACATTGATCCACGTAGTGTCCCAACTTCTTGTAGATGAAGCATTGTACATTTAAAACATTTTTCATACCATTGTAATCATGTACTTGGTGTCCTTTTTCTCCACACTTATAAAACCCCCCATTTCCTTCAATCATTTACCAATGTGATTTTTTTTCCACAGTTATCACATATGGCAAAATCCTCCTTTCACTTATTCTGTTTATCTATCTTTATATCAACGGTCATTTTCTTCTCTGACATCCCATCAAAGCCATAGGACATAGAGAATTATTTAATTATATTATTAACACACAATATTATTTCTTTATACCATTATAATATATGGGAGACTATTTCCATTCTAAATGTTGGCATAATACCATGGATGATATGATCCTTCTTACTATTTGGATCATGCATATATTTGGAGTTCTCATTCCATCTACATGGCACCATTTCTAAACAATTTAATGCACTTATGTAGTTTAGGACTCATAGATCATAATTCCAAACTCATAAAACACCTAACGTAAATTGAAATGATTGTGCATATAATATATAATCATAAAAAATGTTTCCTTGGTGAAAGAATTTAATCGTAAATCTTTTATAATGGCTTTTAAAGAAAATATGAATTATCCTAAGTATATACCTCAGGAGTGTCGTAACCAAGAGTGCAGAAAGGACCTTTTTCATGCACCAGGATACCCCAGTTCAGCCCAAAACCCCATGTTAGAGTTTTCACTCCTAGGTACATTTTTTCCAGAGCTGCCTCTACCTGCTCATATCCAGAGAGGGATATATTTCTAGGAAAATTCAAAAAAAACAATACATTACAAAAATTCTAGGTTGTTCTTCTATACTAATCCTCAAATCATATCTTAGGGTAATGTTCTATAATCATAGTTTTCCTAAATCTAGTTTCCCATGTTATTGTTAATCATCCTCTGATACCAATTGTAACACCTCAACCCAATTACCAATAGTAAATGATTTTTTCTAATACATTGGAATATTTGCAAGGAATAAAGTCCCAAAGGACCAATCAATTTAGATACCTTAGAAAATAAATTACACACAAGAATGTTACAATACACATTCAAACATAAATTACAACCTAAATAATCTATTGTGAAATCCATTGTTCATCTATATTAACCATGCATATCAAACATTATACACTTCTAGGATTCTTGGGGAAAAGGAAGCATAAGAAAGGGGAGATCTCAGATGCTCGGTAAAGATAATAATTTGTGGAAAAAATAAATCATAAGCATAAATATTTAAGGAAATTTATATAACTAAAACAGAAGCCTTTTAAAAATAAAGTTCATCTTTATGTGGAATAGATAAATCAAATAATTCCATTTATGTATTCACATGGATATTCTACTAGTCGAACAGTCACATGTATAATCAATAGATAATTTCATAATGATGGAAGGCATAATGTCAAACATCACAACTAATAGTCAATACCTCATTCTAGTAATAAAAATAAGATTTTTTTCTAGGCCTTGTGCATAGGAACAAGTTTGTCTCGTTAGACCTACTATTGAATCGAGGAGCTATAGCAGGCTCCACCCATCACTTACTAAGTCTAATGCATTCCTCATATGAAAATGTTGAAACATAAAATAAACATTTTTATTAAAACTAGCATACGATGTGTTAATACATTAACCATAAACCATGAATGGAATAAAAATAGAACATCCACAATCAAAAATATAATAACTCCTTCAATAAAATATGTAAAATTTTATTATAATAAATCAATCTCAATAAAGAATAATATCCTGTAAAGGATGATGGCATAGTTGAAAATGATTAGTAAAACTCATTATTAACAATATAATTTTTTTGTGAAATCAGTTAAATGTTACCAATTTATAAAATAATTCATTTAAAAGATATTTTTGAACCAATGTGCCGCATACCACTTTGAAAATTTTGAAAGGAATTAACATTTTAAAATAATCAGGTCTGTGTTTATAAATCATTAAAACCATTTTTGAAAACATTGAAATTAATGAGGAAGGTTTAAAAGAATAAATGTTTAAAACATTTAAAATAATGATTTAATTAAAGGTTCCCAAAAAATAATCCTTTTGTAAATTATTTTTTTGAACATGGAGGTGGATGATAGAATGTCCCCATAAATACTTACATGTAATCAATCTCGGATAACAATGAGATTGAAAAATTAACCATTACATTGTACTTTTCCTCAGTCAAGGGTACGTTAAACTCTTATATAATATATAAATCATAGTTATTAAATTATACAAGAAAACATATATAAATATTATTTCATATAATTGCATCTAATATTTCTTTGTTAATAAATATTTACTAGTATCATTATTTCAGGTGTTATGTGATTTGTTTTACTTTATATGTTTTTTTACGTAAGCCATGTTTGTTATGGATATAATGTATTTGATTCATATCCATAATTATATTAAGTTCATAAACATTATTTTTAATAATCAAATGAAAATTATTCTTTAATGGTTATGATGGGGATTTAATCTCATCCTGTTCATTGAGATGGTAATCTGTACATACGCAAGAACGCTACTTCCATTTCATTTTTTAATTATTAAAGGAAAGAAAACCTATTGATAAATTATTATATTATTATTCTAGTATAATATCATATTTTATATATGTTACATAAGTTCATTAACACCATCCTTTATATGTTACATGTATTGTATGAATGAGTCATATCGCCTTGAGGGGGCGATAGTCCTCACTTCTTAAAATGAAATTATTGTAGATATAAAACATGAAGAGAATAAAGAAATTGTATAAAATTGAATTAAAGAGGATTATAAATATAATAAATATCATATATATCATATATTATTATAATTCCCTCATAATGGCCACCAAAAGAGGTGGTTGTAGAAGATTGAACAATCAACGTTTCGTGAGGCAGTAGTCAGTCGTCCACATAAATATTATGTTCTATAACCATTATTGAGAGGTGTGTGTAAGTGAAGTTCAAATACATCTCATTAAAATAACATAGTACACTGAGGATATAGGTGATGTAATAGAATAATGGTATAAAGATATTTTAGGGGGTAAGATAAGTAAAATAATAGAAAAGAACTTAAGAGGAGATATTACCTTTAAATCGGGTAACTCCATTTGGTTTGAACAAAAATATTTCCTTGAAGTTCCTTATAACTAATATAATCCTTTTAAAATGAAGATAGGGATGTATAGAGGATAATTATTTAGATGTTGGATGAGCCAAGGGGATTGAGAGGTGTGAGTAATGGGTTAGAGGTGATGGCTTTTTTTAAGGGAGGGGAGGGGCACTTTAGGAATGTTTGAAAGTATTATTTTATTATATAATGATTTTAGGTTTCTAAAGGACCAATTCGAATTACAGTAATATAAAATATGAATAATTTTCTAAATAAAATCATCAAATAAGAATTGGAAAATTCTTGGATATTTTTTTAATATTTATAATATCATTCATTTTAATAATTCATTAATGAGATAAATGCTACATCATTATTGTGTCATAAATATTTTATTTATTTGATGTATAAAAATTCTAAAACAAATACCATTATGAAGGAAATCATTTAATATTTGAAATTAATATTTATAGTCGAAATGATAACTTATATAACACTATGTAAAAATTGTTTTACTAAAAGATATATGTTTATGTAATTTTTGTCTTTACATTAAATTATTTAATATAAATGGTCATTGTCACTCTCAAGTAGCTATATGAGGACACAAAATATACCCAAGGATGTCCATTTTTGGAAATGTATCAACCAATAGGAATTGGACACATATTAGGGTAATTTAGTATTATTATTATTATAATATTTGTTTACCGTTAATTACCTGATTCACCCTTTAAACATTGTAAATAAAATATTTACTCAAGTGAATATTCATATTGTCTAGAAATAAAAGTTACCTATTTAAAAAATTTGGACTCCATGATTCCAAATATAGAATCCATTTTTAAAATTTCAAAAAACATAAGTGGCAGAAATTAATTTAATATTAATTCTCATTGTCAAAACAAAAAGAGTGTTTTTAAGAAATAATAACTATCAAAAGATTGACACTTTTTTATGTCCAGTTTAAATTTAAAATTACATCCAATGGCGTAAGTTATATTAAATGATAAAAATATAATCTAATAATACTTTAAAACCGCTCAATTGTATAGTTTAACACTATTTATTATTTCGAATAAGAAAGTTATTTTCAATTATAATTTAGTATTTTTCATTATTCATCAAAATAAAAAAGATTTCAAAAAAGTACAAAAAATTTACCCAAAATAAATTATTATGTCATGCTTCTAAAGAATAATTTAATTTCATTAAATTGAATATATAAAACTTTAAATTTTGGTTTTATAAAAGTTTCTCCTTTAAAAGGCGTTAACATTTAATTTTTTGAAAAATACATATTTTATCTGGAAAAATGAATTTGTTCTTATATTATGTCTAAGAAACCCATAATATAGAATATAAAATTATATGGAGTGCATAAAATTTAAAATTCAGATAATACTATTAATAACTGATTTTTGTACAATTAGATTTGTAAGTCGTTGTGCGCTTGAACTCAGTGTTGTGTGTAGCGCATGTTATTGAATTAATTTGAAGAGATGAGGTACTATGAAATATTGGTGTGTTAAATTATGTAATTTTGTCGTACTAATCCCCTCATAAGAATTATGTATTCAATTAATAGTATCTTTATATTGTAAAATGATTAGTTTTTATAGTATTGTAGATGATATTTTTATTTATTCAAAGATAAACCAATCATATGAATATCATTTTAGAATAGTAATAAATACACAATGGATGAATAATCATAATGAAAAATTCACAGTGATATAATTATTGATTTATAATGTTTCATTACTAGGTTATATATTATTATGTGTGGGTACATTAGTTAATCATTCATAGATTGAAGTTATTGAACACTGTCCTTGACCAACCACAGTGATTGAGATCAATTTCTTTCTTAATATGGATGAAACTTTTTTGTGAATTGGGGAGAATTTTTAATGGCTATTGATTACACTAACTATTTTATCTCAGAAGGGATCCAATTTAATTTTAAAAGATGAATGTGAGGAATGTTTAATGGAAATAAAGAGAAAGCTATTTATCACACCAATGATTACTCTATAGTGGATAAGGATTATTAATCTATATTTATTCTTCTGTGGTGGGACTATTGTGCATCATCATGTATAGTTATATGTTTATGTATTATTATTCCTGATAATTGATGCTCCATGAGAAGAATTACTCTCACGACCCATCCTCGGGGCCCGTGCCGTGACTACCCCAAACCTGCCTTCCATGGGCCAAGGGATGGCGACTAGAACCAAAGGCGTAAATCCTAATAAAAGGGGAGGAAATGCCATTATATAAGTAAACAACACAACAGAGTACACAAACGGTAGTAAACACTATGTAAACTGAGTATAAAAGTAAATGTTGGAAAGTAAATTGGCCAGAATACAACCCAACTGAAAGTACAGTACAACTGTAAAGAAAGAACAACTTCATTAAAGTAAACAAGAAACCACTGAGTCATCCTCTGGATATCCCACCTGAAGGGTGGGTACATATGGTTACCTCACCTTCTCGGGTCCGGCCTCCTGCTCCGTGTACGTCCAGCCAAGTGGTCCACCTCCAGGTACCATCCCACTCCAAAAGACTCCACCTCGATCTGTGTTGTCTATTGTCTGCATCCAACACAACGTAGTGCGGGCATAACCCGTGCATGGGTGAGTATATGATACTCAGTAGGGACCCCGAGACCTCCAGAGGTCTCCCATAATCCACACAGGATAAACCACAGAGGAAAGATACAAACAAAAATTATTAACCAACTCTACATAGGTATATGCCCATACATATACCTAAGTCATCAATTCCAGTTCGGCTCCAACTCATGAGCCCAAGTACAACCCAGTCAACATAGGAAAGCAGAACCCAGTCCACATACGAAAGAAATTAAATCACATTTATGATATTGATTGAAAGTCGAGACATAGCTCACAAAGGTATACTACTCACGAAGAGGGGTGGAGATGATAGATGTAGCCACTGAATCATCTTCCCTTCCGAACCCACCTAGGATCCAAGTACAGAAGTCATCGCTTCCGAACCAACTTAGGAACCTAGTACAGTAAGCATTGCTGCCGAACCCACGTACGATCCAAGTACAGTCTTCATCGCCTTCGAACCCATGGAGGATCCAAGTACAGTCTTCCTCATTACTGAACCCACATAGGATCCAAGTACAGTCGTCCTTGTCGTTGCAGTTGCAGCCAGCTTTAGGGTTCCCGCACACAGCACGCTTGATTCTGGGAGGGTCCTCTCCACGAGCCAATGGTCTTGATTCATCAACATTCATGAATCCTAGCATTGATGTATCCCAATGTTCTATCTCGTCAATAGGAACTCAACGCAACATACATCACGTCAATCGAACGCACAGTTTGAGAGATATTAGCTTTTCCGTCCCAGGGGCACGGTTAGAAATACGCTCGTTTCTAACCCTGCTGATAACCAATTTCATCCAAAACTCACTTAGAGTATCGCAAGAGGAATGTCTCAATGAAAGAGTTCTAGTGCCGTAGACAGTGCGTCGATCGGATGCACGGTCCTTATGTTATTAATGTTTAAGTGAATAACGGGAATATCTCGTTTAGCCCGACGGGAGGATGGGTCGGGTTGAGCCAGTTTGACGGGTCCGACCAAGCAGGGATGTTGGATAGGTCTGAAGATATACATTACTCAGAACGAAGGGCCCGGTCCTGCTCGGTGCGGCCCGGCTTGGCTCGTCCTGGCACGGCCTAGCTGGGCGCGCGGCCCGGCTGGCTTGGCCAACTAGTCGAGCAGGTTCCAAGCCCCCCCCCCCAAGTTTTCTGCACTGGCAGCACCGCCCTTCCCCGAACGGGCTGGCTATATCGGTAAATCTTCTATGCATGCGGCCCTTATGGGTGGGCCGCTGTTCTTCTTCTGCGTGGTTCCCTCCTAGCGTCGTGGTCCGGTTCTACCCGGCCTGCAGACGGGTCGGCCGGTCCCTTAGCGCGGTGCCCTACTGGTACCGCGGCTCCTCTTCACCCGGCCCGCCGATAGGCCGGCCGGTTCGTCCCCCGAAACGGCCCGTGTAGTGGGCCATGGTTCTTCCCGCACAACCGGCATGACAGTGAAGGCCTCCTTTGTTGCCTTCTCGGCACGACATGACGTCGTTGTTGCTCCTCCGCATTTTCTTTCCAATTCTAAATAAAATAAACAGGTTCAACAGAGGGTCATCGGGCCATGTTCGTTCGGCCCATACCCTCCACGTAAAGCGATAGCAAGTGGCCGAGGTAAACAAGATTCTCAACGACAAACCAAAGAAAATTTTTAATCCATTAAAATTGAAGTTGACCCCTACCTTGGTAATCGATGTCGATCGTCCGCATCATAGTGGACAACATCGCGAGATGAGGTTTCATAAGCGACGATGGAGAGAACCCAAAGAGGAAGCAACGTCTCCACTTTTGTCACTGATAGAAAATTATAAGGTGATATGTCATTGGTGAGATCCCGCATCGGTGCCTCCTCCCTTGTCATGGGGGAATAAGGGATTGGAGAATCTGGGGTCTCCAGGTCGAAGTTCTTTGTCTGAGAGTTTGAATTCTTCAAAACACTAGAGTTATCTCCCCAAGATCTCAACACAACAAGCCAACCAGAAATAAAATATGGATTCTCCTTATTTTTTATAAATCATTCCATGAATTCAAATTTACAAAATTCAAATTCAAATTAACTTAATTAATTAAACCATGAGTTTTCTAATTAATTAAGTGAAAGTTTGGCAAGATTTAATGAGGGAGAGGGGGGAGAGGAAGAGTTACTCAAAAAATATCAAGGTAGGTGTCAACATTAAACAAAGGAGTTTAATTAGAGGTTAAGGGTTTTTAGGGAATGTGAAGGGTTGGGGCTCATGTGGGACCTACCTCACAAATATCCTCACATTGGTAGTTATGGGCCCACCCCAACTCCCCCATGTAGGATATAACCACTTAGATATAGAATAAAAATTGTTCCACATTTTTTATTCATTTCTTATTAAATCCAAAATTTTTAACTTCTCCTCCCGCACAAACACAACTATGGTAAAGGTACCCTTAAGCAATTACCTGCGTTGTGAATTCATCTATGCCCTCAAATTTCAATTCCGACCACCGGTTCAAAAGATAGAAAAATCCTCTCATTCGTTTACTGAATGTATAAGAGCTAAACTTCAAAAATTGATTCCAAACACACCGAGCCTCGGAATCAACTGCCGTTAGAATCCACAGACTCATAAAATTCCTAAGTATTTGACAAAATAATTTCCTTGAAATTTCTAGGTCTTTACATTACTCAAACCTTAGGGATTTATGTTCCTATAAAGATACATCATAAACTAGGGAAACAAATGTGGGTATTGTGCATGCATCTGATCCTCCCGCTCCCATGTACTCTCCTGGAGGTTCCCATGCTTCCAACGAAGGTGCACCAGAGGGATCGACCATCCACGTAGGACTCGTTCCTACCGATCCTCGATCTCCACCAGGGCCTCCAAAAATTTCTCCTCGTCATCGATGTCTAGCTCCTCGTGATCAATGATATGCGTCGAGTCGTGCATGTATATCTTTAGCTGAGATAAGTGGATGATGTCATGCACCCGGTGCAACTGAGGTGGAAGGTCCAGGTGATATGCTACCTCGCCTGCCCTGCTGAGAACCTAGAATGGTATGATGAAGTGCGGAGTTAACTTTCCACCCCGTCCAAATCTCTGTAATCTACATTGAGGTGAGACCCGTATGAAAAATTGGTCGCCATCCCCGTACTCCAGTGGTCTCCTCCTCTTCTCAGCATAGGACTTCTGTCTGCTCTGCGCAGACCTTATCTACTCCTGGATTATCTTCACCTTCTCTGTTGTATTCTGAACCATATCTGGTCCTACGAGTGCTGACTCCCCAGGGTCAGTCCAGCACAAAGATGATATGCATGGTCAGTCGTACAATGCCTCATATGGTTCCATCCCGATGGTGGAGTGGTAGCTGTTGTTGTACGCAAACTCCACCATGGGTAAGTGATCCAACCAGCTGTGACAAAAGTCGAGAACACATGCACAGATCATGTCCTACTGAGTCTAAATGGTCCTCTCCATCTGGCCATCCGTCTGAGGATGAAAGGTGGTGCATAGGCGTAGCTGTGTCCCAAAGGCCTCCTGCAACCCCTTCCAAAGCCAGAAAGTAAATTAAGCATCTTGATCGGATATGATACAAGATGGAACACCATGAAGTAGTATGATCTTCTGAACGTAGAGGTTTCCCAAGATCTCCACTGAGCCCTGCTCTCTGATAGGTAGGAAGTGGGCCGACATGGTGTGTCAGTTGACAATCACCCAGATGGTGTCCTGACCTCTTGAATTATGAGGGATCCCCAACATGAAATCTATGGATAACCCATCCCACTTCCACTCTGGGACCTCTAACGGATGCACCAAGCCTGTTGGTACCAGGTGATCTGCCTTCACCTACTGGTAGGTGAGGCATCATTAAATGAACTCTGCCACAACCTTCTTCATACCTAGCCACTAGTGTTGTCGTCTGAGATCCTAGTACATATTCGCCACTCCAGAATGTATAGCCAAAGGGGAAGTGTGAAACGCCCTCAACACCTCCTCCTGTAATGGAACTGGTACCATTGTACGTCCCCTGAAGAGGATGACGTGCCCTCCTCCTACAGAAAATACATCAGCTGCTTGGCCAGTGGATATCTGTGTACATCACGTCTCACAGTAAGTGTCCCCATGTTGTGCCTCTCTAACCCACTTAAGTAGTGCAGGAGTGACTTTGAGTGACTATAGAAAGGATGATCTGTCGATATCCACAAAGGATATCTGCAATGTAGCTAGTTGCTCCATCACCTCTCCAAGTAGCTGAATACCCGATCTCCTTCTAAGAGTATCAGCTACCATGTTCCCCTTCTTAGGATTATAGACTATCCCAAAGTCATAGTCCTGGAGGAATTTAATTCTTCATTGCTATATCAGGTTTAGGTCCTTCTATGAGAAGATGTACCTGAGACTCTGGTGGTCAGAGTAGACTGTAAAGCGCTCTACCATCAGATAGTACCACCACATCTTCAAGGCAAAGACCATTGCTGCTAACTCCAGGTCATTGGTAGCATAGTTTTTCTCATGCTGCCTCAAATGTCATAAACCATAAGCGATCAATACCCACTCCTACATCAGGACACACTTGAGTCTCATCCCGGATGCTTCGTAGTAAACTATGTACCCTATTCCCTCCTCTAGTATCCTCAATATGGGCGCACTGGTCAATCTCTCTCTCATCTCTTGGAAGCTCTGCGACATCTATCTAACCACCCGAAGGGTTTCCCCATCTTCGCCAAAGCTGAAAGTGGTGTTGTAACTCTTGGGAAGTCTGGCACAAATCTCCTATAGTACCCAGCCAGAACTAGGAAACTCCGCACCTCAGTCACACTCCTGGGTGGATCCCAAGAAAGTACTGCCTCAATCATCAGAGGATCCACCGCAACTTCCGCATCAAAGATAACGTTCCCCAAGATGTGGATCTCTCAAATCCAGATGTGACACTTCGAGAGCTTACCATAAACTGGTTCTCTCATAGTGTTTCCTGTACAACCCAGAAGTTGTAGGCGTGCTCCTCTTCAGTACTCGATTAAATCAGTAGTTCGGCGATGTAGACTATGACAAATCGATCGAGGTAAGGCTATAAGATCCTGTTCATGAGACTCATGAACACTGATGGAGTGTTGGTTATGCCGAAAGGCATAACCAAGAACTCATAGTGTCCATACCAACACCTGAAGGTCGTCTTATCCACATCCTCATCACGAACTCTGAGCTGATGATTGCCTGAGATCTATCATTGAGAACCATCGTGCTCCCTTGAGCTAATCAAAGAGGTCATAAATCCTGGGAGTGGATACTTTTTCTTTACGGTCACCTGATTCAGGCGATGGTAGTCGACACATAGTCGTAAGCTCCCATCCGCCTTCTTGGCGAATAAAATCCGAGAAGCCCAGGGTGAAATGCTGGGTAAGATGAATCTCTTTCCTTGTAAATACTCCAACTGTACCCGTGGCTCACAAAACTCGGCGCGAGCCATATGATATACTGGAGAAGATATCAGGGCTGTCTAGGGGTATAGTTCAATGTAGAAATCTACATCTCTACGAAGAGGTAGTCATGGAACATCATCAGGAAAAACGTCCACATACTGATTCACCACAACAGGAAAACATGGACTTCGCACATCAACTGCTCCTAGGATGAGACTAGCCAAATGATGGGTGATTGACTACCCTTTCGTCTGCATAAGTCTATCCTGCGCTGCAAAGGCTCCCTTATCGCCGGTGAAGGAGAACCTACTCCCATCTTTGTGGACACACTGGACTTTGTGACTAATATAGTCAATCTGGTCATGGACTATAGATAACCAGTTCATACCGAAGATGACATCGTATGGCCTCGACCCCACTACAAGAAGATCGAAGGCGAAGCTCTCACCTCCTAGAGTAAGCTCACATTGCTGGCACCAGTGTGCAATCGTCGAGTCTACTCCCATAGGAGTCTCTAGACATAAGGATCGAGCCAACAGCTCCGTCGGAATCACCGAGCTCCAAACAAGTGCAGCGGTAATAAAAGAATAACGCGCCCTTGAGTTTATAAGAACTGCAAAAAGGGTGGAGTAGAAACAGATAGTACCTCGAATCATCTCAGGTGTGCCGCGGTCATAAGACTCCACTGCCTGAAGTTGAGCCTGCCTCTGTGCACCAGCTCCCTGTGGTTGGGGTGGACCTCCTGGTGGTGGTGCTGGTTGAGCCTCAAAGCGTCGTCCACCACCCACTCCTCAGCCAGCTCCTCAGCCTCGTCTGGCTGCTCCCAGTGGACTTTCACAGTTGAACCTCTGCCTCTACCTGGCTGGCCCCTCAACCGTCTATTGCTCCTCTTTATAGCGGGTCAGACAGTCATGAGCCATGTGGACCTGCCCACCACATTAATAGCATTGCATGCCTCTCATATGACTTGCTCTGATGCGTGTTCCCTGCACCTCCGAACCAGTATCATGAGGTCACCCCCCTGATGGCCTAGTCTGCTTGAACCTTTGCGACATCTGTCTGCTGCTGGGTATAGAAGACTCCGCTACGTGTCGCCCTGCGGTATAACTTGTAACACCCGAGATTTTTATGAGAAATATTTTGTTATTATGTTATATAAGTCACAAAAGTAATCATTCACGACAAAAAACACTATATTGGATTGCTTTACAACAAATCACGACCTTCCTCGATAGCTTGCGTTGTACGCAATACCGAGTTTCACTAAACAACGATATGCTATTAAAATATTATTAAAACAAGCAGTTATGAATAGTAATACCCACTTTTTGAAATTTTATAAATTTTATCTTTCAAAATGGACATCATTTTTGGATTCAGAAAATCGAAGTTAGTATAGGGTGAATTTTTGTATTTTTCTGAATACTTTCAATTTTTGATAAATAGTGAAAACACTCAGTTACTATATAAAAACCGACTTTTTATTTAATTTTTTTTTATTTAAATTTATTTTAGGTCAAAATTGATACATAATTCCTATATAAGATCAAAGTAATTCATTAGAGTCATTTTATAATAATTTTAGATATATAATAATTTTATTGAACATTTCACCATCTTTTACCCACCTTCTAGGAGAGTTTGAAAATTTACATAAAATTTAATTTTACCACTTCTATGAGTGGAATTTTGAAAATCCAAGAGACATGGTTAATATCAATGAGTAAAATGTGGTTCAATGAGATGAAAATAATTTTTGGTCAATAGTAACTTTTTACTTTTTTACCACGGTTAAAAGTAAATAGGACAATTAAGGGTAAAAATGATATTATTGTTACCCTAACACAAGTAATAATTCTATTGGATAAGTGTAATTCGACCAAAAACAACCTTACGAATAAAATATGACCATTTAGGCCCACATGGATTAGATTGGGACATTTGATATTATTTTATCTATAGAATAGTTAAAATAGTTAAAATCAATGTTTAATAACTAAAACATTTTTAATATGGGGTAATACATATGATAAATTCAACTATAAACATTCATTAGAAATCTAGAAATCCTTCCTACATAAGGGGATTTTATTTATAATTTTTAGACATTAAAAAATTTAATTTATTTATGACACAATGATGATGCAGTAATTATCTTATTAATGAAATATTAACATAACAGATGTTATAAATACTCAAATAAGTGTAATTTGAGAATTTTATGAATTACAATAATTTTATAGGTTAATATTACATATTATCATTGATTTAATTAACTTTTTTTGAACTAATCATTCTGTTATGATTTTCACAAATAACAATTACCAAATAGTGTCAAAATTGGCATATAATACTTATTAAAACAAATATTATATTATTAATTGTTATTTTATTAATAAAAATATAAGGTTTGGCCGAATGACTTAGATTAGGTTATATATCTTTATAATAAACAACTTGAGGGTTTTTTGTCTTGTTATAGTATGTTTATTAACCTTATAGTGTAAGAAAACAAGAAGACACGGTAAAAGTTAAATTATCTAACTTAAAGTTAAATCTAAATGATTAGGTTAAAATAAAAACTAAAACGTGTCTAAATTATATTGGATGCGAGGATTTAGACCCATACCCACCATAGATTCTAAATAAATAAATTTGTAGATATTAAAAATGGAATATGACTTTATAAAAAAATAATATTTTATGTTTTCCTAAGGTGCCCCTGTCCTCCCTTATAAATGGGAACCTCCTCCCTCTCATCCTCACAACACATTGAGCCTTCAATCTCGGCCAAACCCTGACAATTTCTCCCCTCCACTACCCTAGAAGCATCCTAGAGGTTCTGGTCTTATTCAAAGACCATCTTTAGTGCCCAAAGTGGAGGTTAAGAAGAGGCGCTTCAAAGAAGAGGTAATGTCTGTTAATGATTATTTCATATGTATTTCTTTTCTACTTTTTCTTAATTAGTTATTTCATTATGAAGTAATAACATTAGTATCAATCATATATTGATATGTTATTATGAATATGAAACAAACCTATTTTACATTCTACCCATCCTACGAAAAAAGAAATCACCGCACATGCGTACGTACGGAATACCATCTCCACGTCGTGGTGTAATCTGTTTTCCACCACCACCTTACATGGATGGGAATAATAGTGTAGAGAATAACTATATATGATTATTTTAATGTTATATTTATTCTGAAATATTATACATACACTCCAATACAATTCCACAATCATGAGAATGATATCATCGCCCATGCGTACGTACGGAATACCATCTCCACGATGTGATGTGACTCGTTCTACATGATCTTCATTACATATTGATTATATAAATGAATTGAATGAATATATATGATATATATTACACTAATACCATTATATAAATGAGGTATCTATAACCTAAAAAATAATAATAATAATTTATTCGACAAAACACGCATAAGAACAAAAAGTAATAAACACCCAAATAACAAGTAACAATGAAATATTACTAATAAGAAGCTAATAATATAACTATATATGATATCATAATAATGAGTATGATTCTGTAAAAGTCAGTGACATTATTTAAATAATTATACAGGAGGTTCGGACACTTATGAAGCAAATTGGACCAAAGTTAAGGGAAAATCTCACAATCTCATTTTTATCCGAGATTGTTTATACTTCGGAATTTACTGGGGAATATTTATCATCCACATCCATCTTTCCTCAATAAGTAATATTATTTCTATCCCCCTACATTTGTTTAAATCTAATTTTTACCTTCTGTGAGTTTTTAGTAAAAGATATGAAAGGAATATTTTTTCGTTTTTCGTACAAGGTACTTTTTGACATTTTTGGCCAAAGTACGAGAAGAATGTTTTTATTAAGTTTTAAAAAATGAATGGATTTTTAGAACAATATTTCCATGAAGAATCCTTCACATGTTTTCAGGTTTATTTTTAATCAAATTATATTATTTTAAAATTATATAACATCTTAAGAGAGGAAAAATGTTTTTGAAGTAGAAAGAATATTTTCCTCAAGAATGGAGTTCAAGTGTTTTATCAAAACTATTTTCCATTTAAGATAATATAGGGTTCTGTTTCTATCCCTATTATTTCAATGATTTGATTATTTTATGATGGAAGTATTTTTATGATTTCCTTTTATCTTATATGGATTATGTTATGATGGAATGATGTTAAAGAATCCCATCTTTATTACATGGGTTATGCTATGATGTATGATTTATGATCTTGTAGAACACATAAGAATGGTGTCATTATGAGAAGGGTGGGACCTATATCTCCCTCCAATGAATTGGGTAAAGCTTTATATCTCATGAGATTGACATGGATGGAACATAAGGTTAATCCGGTTCAGTGAAGCATGACTAAAATGAGGAGTGAACTCGATTTAGAAATGGACTTTGTCCTCTAAGATAGTCTTGGAAATGAGTCTTGACATCTAATAAATGATTATCTATGATTATATGTGTATACCACAATGTTTCATGTTTTATGTTATGATTAGTGGGATTACATTTCACTACTATGATTTATCCCATGTTATGAAATTATGATCACTTTTGCAGGTTATGATTTCCAAAAATGTTATGTTTTTATGAATCTGATGTGATGTATATTTATTTTGTTTACCCTTACTGAGAATTTGAGATCACCATTTTGTATGTTTTCGTTCCCAGGTCAGTAAGAATGTTATTATGTAGGATATTCCAAAAGGGAATCTAGATATTATTAAATAAACAGGAGACAATGTAGATGCTTTATGGACCAGTTGTTTATGTTTCCCAGTTTCTAAAGACACTATACCGATATGGTCTTACCATGGTTTTGATATATATTGTAATAAGTATGCTTCAATTATAAAGTAATAACAATGTATGTAAAGTATGGGTTGTTAAACAAGGTATCAGAGGAAAGGTATAGTCAACCTTTGGAAACTAGGATGTGAAAGCCTTAGTAATAACCCTAATGATATATCTAAGCATAGAACACAATAATAGTGTTTTAGAAATGGACATAGAAAACCTATGATAAGACCTTAAGTGTGAAATTTTATTCATGATTTGGTGGTTTTCCTATTATAGTCAGTGTTTCTCACAGTATTCTTCTTGGTTTTAGTCAATGGCTGGAACTCGAAAGAATCGTCTTAATGTGGAATGCAATGGGAAATGCAATGATTGTCCCCCTGAGCAACCAAACCTTATGGGAGCTGGAATGAAAAATCTTGTAGCCATGCTCATACAACATTTTCAAGTTATGAATCATGCAGGACTTCCAAACGAGCAAAGGAAGGGGAAACATTATGTTGAATCCTTCATGAGGCAGCGTCCACCTTTCATTCAGTGGGTCTATTGATCCATTAGTGGTTGATCAATGAATTAGTACCACTGAAAATATATTTTCAGTTCTTCAATTTTATAAACATGATAAATTCATCTTAGCAATATATTGTTTGGAAGGTGAAGCTGATCAATGGTGGAATATTATCAAGAATACGAGGCCAAGATATGAAATTGAGTCCATGGAATGGGATGAGTTCAAGAACTTATTTTTAAATAAGTACATTCGTCATATTCTTTGATCAAAGATAGAGAAGGAGTTTCTTGAACTAAAGCAAAAGGAAGATGAATATGTTGGTACCTACAAAGACAATTTTACCAGACTTTCAAAGTACGATTCTTGGATTATTATCCAACCCGAGAGTATGATCGATTGATTCTTTAGTGGCTTAAAACCATGTCTTCGAGGGGCGTCAGCCATAAGGGACTTCAATAGCTATGAGGAAATTGTTCGATGTGCTCTCAAAGTTGATATGGAGATTAGAGTAACCCATCAGTCATATGGGTTTGATAAGAAGAGGAAAATTGAATTCAAAGGAAAATCTAAGGAGCATACTAAAAAGAAGATGAGTTTTCCCTTATGCTCAAAGTGTGGAAAGAATCATGGAGGTATTTGTCTTAATGGGACATGTAAATGATTCAAATGTGGAATGGAAGGTCATCGTGCATTTGAATGCTACAATGATGGGAAGGAGATGTCTAGTGATGTGAACAAAGAAATGGCTACATAGAGTGAACCTCCTACACTTAAATGTTACAAGTGCAAGGAAATGGGGAATTATACTAATCAATGCCCTAATCCAAGGGTTTTTGATGATGATCGACGTCAACAAACTCTTAAGTCCAAAGACAAAGGAATGTCACATGTAATTTCTATCAGCGATGTGGAGTACGATAAAGAAGTGGTGAAAGGTACACTTACCATCCACTATCAAGTACAAAATGTTTTATTTGACTCTGGATCAACCCACTCTTTTATTTCTGAAGAATTTTCTAAGGGTATCACCGTATTACTTCAACAATTAGATGTTGAGTGAGCTGTGACAACCCCTAATGGCACAACAGTTGCAACAAAAGTTTACAATTCTTATCCAATTGAATTTTGTGGGAAAGTGCTTCTTGAAAATCTTGTGATCCTTACTATATTGGAATTTTATGTGATTCTTGGAATTGATTGGATTTCATTATATGGAGCTCATATCAATTTAAAAAGAAGGGAAGTCACATTTCTTATTCAAACTCAATCTATGATCGTCTATCGATGGAAGGATAAACATAACCTTCCAATGGAAATTTCATCCATCCTATGGGTATTGATTCCACTAAATGAAGGTTATTTATCTCAAATGGTTGGAGAGAAACTCATGATTAAGAATATGCCCATTTTACGGGAATTTGATGATGTCTTTCAGGAGGATTTTCCTGGTCTTCTACTAAATCGTGAAGTTGAGTTTTCAATAGAACTGGTACTGGGTGCTTTACCTATTTTAAAGACACCGTATAGAATGGCCCCAATTGAGTTGCAGGAATTGAAGAAGAAACTCCAAGAGAATCATGATAAGGGATTCATACACCCTAGTGTGTCACCTTGGGAGCACCTATTCTGTTTGTTATGAAGAAAGATGGATCAATGAGACTCTGCATTGATTGTTGAGAATTTAACAAGATCACTATCAAGAACAAATATCCTCTCCCATGCATTGATGACTTACTTGACAAACTACGTGGAGATTAATAATTTTCCAAGATTGATCTTCATTCAGGGTATCATCAATTACGGGACAAAAGGGAGGATATACCAAAAATGGCTTTCCGTACAAGGTATGGACACTATGAATTTATAGTGATGCCATTTGGTCTTACTAATGCCCCTACTATCTTCATGGATCTGATGAATAGAGTCTTTAGAGACTATCTTGATCCGTTTGTGGTAGCCTTTGTTAATGATATTATTTAATATTCAAAGAGAAAGGAAAAACATGAAGATCACTTGAGAATTATATTGAAGACCCTGAGAAAGGATATGCTTTATGCCAAATTTAACAACTGTGAATTTTAGCTTCAAAACGTTGCATTTTTGGGTCACATAATCTCAAAAGATGGGATATCTATGGATCCAGCAAAGAAAGAGGTTATCGAAAGGCGAACGAGAGCAACAATAGTAACTGAGATCCGATGTTTTCTTGGTTTGGATGGATATTATCGACATTTTGTGAAAGATTTTTCATGATTATCTAATCCACTCACCAGGTTGACTTGAAAAGGAGTTAAGTTCGTGTGGACGAAGGAATGTTAAGAGAATTTCAAGGAGTTGAAAAGAATGTTATCTACTGCACCTGTACTCACACTTCCTTGTAGTGGAGTAAGGATTATGATCTACAGTGATGCATCCAATAAGGGGATGGGGTGTGTTCTTATGAAAAATGATATGGTGATAGCTTATGCATCACGAATGTTGAAAATCCTTGAGAAAAATTACACAAATCATGATTTGGAGTTAGCTGCAGTAATATTTGCATTAAATATTTGGAGGCATTATCTTTATGGTGAAAGGTGTGATATTTATACTGATCATAAAAGTTTAAAGTATATTTTCACACTAACGGAGCTGAATATGCGGCAAAGAAGATGGTTGGAGTTGATTATGGATTACGACTGCTCAAATCATTACCACCTTGGGAAAGAAAACAAGGTGGAAGATGCATTAAGTCGACAAGACCATGCTAGCTTATCCATGATGAGGATCACAAAAGATCCAATATTTATGGATTTACAAAGGATGGATCTTGGGATTATAATGAAAGGGGAAAAATATTATATTTATCAAATGAATGTTCAACCATATATACATGTGAAGATTAAAGAGGCACAGAAAGGAGATGTAGAGTTACAAAAGAAGGTGAGAAATGTTCCTGAATTAAACCTTGATTGTGATGGGATAATAAGGTTTAGGAATCGGGTTTGTGTTCCTCCCATCCTAGAATTAAAGAAGGAGATACTGGATGAGGCTCACAGTTCATCATTCTCTATTCATCCTAAAAGCACAAAGATGTATAGGGACCTGAATGAGTACTTCTGGTGGGATGGTATGAAAAGAGATGTAGCTGAATATGTCCCTCGATGCTTGGATTGTCAGCAAGTTAAAGGTGAGAGACAGAAGTCTAAGGGGATGTTACAATGATTACCCATTCCCGAATGGAAATGGGAAAACATCACTATGGGCTTTGTCACTGAACTTCCTAAAACATCCAAAGGAAATAATTCTATCTGGTTTATAGTTGATCTTCTTACAAAGTCGGTACACTTCTTTGCTATTAGAGAGGATTTCTCTCTGGATCAACTTTCTAGGATATATGTAAAGGAAGTGGTAAGATTGCATAGAGTGCCACTTTCCATTATATCTGATCGGGATCCGAGGTTTACCTCAATGTTTTCATGAAGTCCTCAGCATACTCTAGAGACAGAGTTAGGTTTTAGCATTGCTTATTATCCTCAGACAGATGGTCAGTCTGAGGGGACAATTCAAACTCTAGAAGATATGTCAATATCTTGTTGTATGGATTTAAAAGGTGGTTGGGATCAACACCTACCTTTGGTGGAATTTTCTTATAATATTATCTTTCACTCCAGTATTCAGATGGCTCCTTATGAAGCTCTCTATGGAAAGAAATGCAGGACTCCAACTTGTTGGGATGATTTTGGGGAAAGAAAGCTATTAGGACCTGATCTTGTTGATGAGATGGTAGAAAAGGTCAGATCTATTAAACAACACATTAGATCAGCTCAGAGTTGACAAAAAAGTTACGCTGCCAACCGAAAAAAAGACCTAGAGGTTGAAGTGGGTGATAAAGTTTTCTTACGAATATCTCCTTGGAAGAGAGTAATGAGATTTGGAAAGAAGGGCAAGCTGAGCCATAGGTATATTGGCCCTTTATAAATACTGGATCATGTTGGGAAGGTAGCTTACCAATTGGAGCTTCCACCGAATCTCTCTCAAGTTCATGATGTGTTTCAGGTATCTCTCCTGAGAAAGTACATACCCGATGCTTCACATGTACTCATCTTAGAAGTTGTACCGGTGGAGCAAGATTTTTCTTTTGTAAAACAGCTGATAGAGGTTCTGGATCATAGCAAAAAAGTCAGATGGAACAGGACCACATGCTTGGTGAAAGTTTTATGGAGTAACCATCAATTAGATGAAGCTACATAGGAGCTTGAGGATATGATGAGGGAGTGGTATCCTCATCTGTTTTTTACAAAGTGACAAATTTTGGGGTCGAAATTCATTTTAAGGGGGATAGAATGTAACACCCGAGATTTTTATGAGAAATATTTTTTTTATTTGATATACATCATCATAGAAATCATTCACTACACACAACACTAGCTTTTGTTTCTTTACACACTATCACGACCTTCTTCGATACCTTGCGTTGTACGCAATAACAAGTTTCACTAAACAACGATATGATATTAAAATATTATTAAAACTAGTTGTTATGAATAGTAATACCAAATTTTTGAAATTATATATATTTTATCTTTCAAAATGTACTTCATTTTTGGATTCAGAATATCGAAGTTAGCCTAGGGTGAATTTTTGGTATTTTTTTAAAAACATTAAATTTTTTATGAATAGTGAAAACACTGGGTTACTATTTAAAAACCGACTTTTTATTTAAATAATTATTTAATTTTTTTAAATTTATTTTAGGTCAAAATAGATACATAATACCTATATAATTTCAAAGTAATTCATTAGAGTCATTTTATTATAATTTTAGATATATAAAAAATTTATTGAACTTATCACCGTCTTTTACCTACCTCCTAGGAGAGTTTGAAAATTTACATAAAATTTAATTTTACCACTTCTATTAGTGAAATTTTGAAAATACAAGCGACACAGTTAATATGAAGGAGTAAAATGTGGTTCAATAAGATAAAAATAATTTTGGTGAATAGTAACTTTTTACTTTTTTTACCATGATTAAAAGTAAATAGGGTAATTAAAGGTACAAATGATATTATTATTACCCTAAAAAATGTCATAAATCTATTGTATAAGTGTAATTCGACAAACCACAACCTTAGGAATAAAATATGACCATTTAGGCCGACTTTGATTAGATTAGGACATTTAATATTATTTTATTTAAAGAATAGTTAAAATAGTTTAAATCAATGTTTAATAACTAAAATATTTTTAATATAGGGATATACATAAGATAAATTAAACTATAAATATTAATTAGAAGGATAAAAAGATTTACTACATAAGGGTATTTTATTTATAATTTTTAGACATTAGATAATTTAATTTATTTATGACACAATGATGATGCAGTAATTATCATATTAATGAAATATTAACATAATTGATGTTATAAATACTAAAATAAATGTAATTTGAGAATTTTTATGAATTCAACTAATTTTATAGGTTAATATGACATGTTATTATTGATTTAATTATCTTTTTTCGAACTAATCATTCTGTTATGAGTTTCAGAAAAATCATTTACTAAATAGTGTCCAAATTAACATAAAATAGTTTTTAAAACAAATATTCTATTATTAATTTTTATTTTTTCATAAAATATATGTTTCGTCCAAATGACTTATATAAGGTTTTATATATTAATAATAAACAACTTGGGGTTTGTTTGGCTTGAAATAGTATGTTTATTTACCATATAGTGTAGGAAAACAAGAAGACATGGTAAAAGTTAAATTATCCAACTTAAAGTTAAATCTAAATGATAAGGTTAAAATAGAAACATAAACTTGCCTAAATTATATTTTATGAGAGTATTTCGACCCATACCCACCTTATCTTCGAAATAAATCAATTTGGAGCTATTAAAAACAGAGTATGACTTTATAATAAAATAATATTTTAAGTTTTCCTAAGGTTCCCATATCCACTCTTATAAAAGGGCACCTCCTCCCTCTCTTCCTCACACCTCATTGAGCCATAAATCTCTGCCAAACCCTGACAATTTCTCCTATACACATCCGTAGAAACATCCTAGAGGTTCTGGTCTTCTTCAAAGGCCATCTTTAGTGCCCAAAGAGGAGGTTAATAAGAGGCGCTTCAAAGAAGAGGTAATGTCTGTTACCGATTATTTCACCTTTATTTCTTCTTCTACATCTTATTAATTAGTTATTTCATTATGAAGTAAAAACATTAGTATCACTCATATACTGATATGTTATTATAAATATGAAACAACCCTATTTGACCATCTATCCATCCTATAGAAAATGAAATCACCGCGCATGTGTACGTACGGAATACCGTCTCCACACTGTGATGTAATCTATTTTCCACCACCACCTTACTTGGATGGGTATAATGGTGTAGAGAATAACTATATATGATTATTGTAAATTGATAATGATTCTTAAATAGTATACATACACTCCAATACAATTACACGATCATGGGAAGGATATCATCGCTCGTGCGTACGTAAGGGAATGTCGTCTCCACGATGTGATGTGATTTGTTATACATGATCTTCATTGAATAATGATTATATAAATGAATTTAATGAATAAGAATGATATATATTACTCTAATACCATTCTGTAAATGAGGTATCTATAACCTAAAATGAAGAATAAGAATTTAATAGAAAAACTCGCATAAGAACAAAAAGTAATAAACACTAGAATAACAAGTAGCAATGAGATATTACTAATAAGAAGCTACGAATATGAAAATATATGATATCATAACAATAATTATGATTCTGAAATAAGTCAATGACATTATTTAAATCATTATACAGGAGTTTCGGACACTTATGAAGCAAATCAGACCTAAGGTAAGGGAAAATCTCACAATCTCATTTTTATCCGATATTGTTTATACTTCAAAATTTACTGGGGCATATTTATCATCCACATCCATGTTTAATCAATAAGTAATATTATTTATATCCTCCTAAAATAGTTTAAATCTAATATTACCCTTCGGTGAGTTTTTAGTAAATGATATGAAAGGAATATTTTGTCGTTTTTCGTAGGAGGTACTTTTTGACTTTTTCGGCCAAAGTACGAGAAGAATGTTTTTATTAACTTATACGACATGAATTTATTTTTAGAAAATTATTTACATGAATATTCCATTACATTTTTTCATTTTATTTTTAATCAACTTCATTTAGTTTAAAATTATATAAATTTTTAAGAAATGAAAAATGTTTTTGAAGTAGAAAGGATATTTTCCTCAAGAATGGAGTCCAAGTGTTTTATCAAAACTAGTTTCCATCTAAGACAATATAGGGTTATGTTTCTATCCCTATTATTAAATTGATTTTATTGTGTTATGATGGAAATATTTTTATGATTTCCTTTTATCTTATATGGATAATTTATGATGGCCTGATGACTAAGAATACCATTTTTATTACATGGGTTATGCTATGATGTATGATTTATGATCTTGTGGCACACATAATAATGGTATCATTAAGAGATGGGTGGGACCTATATCTCTTTCCAATGATGTGGGTAATGATTTATATCTCATGGGATATACATGGCTGGAACAGAAGGTTAATCTTGTTCAGTGAAAGATGACTGAAATGAGGGGTGAACTCAGTTTAGAAATGGACTTTGTCTGCTAAAATAGTATTGGCAATGAGTCATGACTACTAAGAAATGAGTCTCTATGATTATGTGTGTATACCACATAGTTTCATGTTTTATGTTATGATTATTGGGATTACATTTCACTACTATGATTTATCCCATGTTAGGAAATTATGATCTCTTTTGTAGGTTTAGATTTCCAAAATGTTATGTTATTATGAATATGATGTGATTGATATTTCATTTGTTTACCCTTACTGAGCATTATAGCTCACCCTTTTGTATGTTTTATTTCCCCAGGTCAGGAAGAAGGTTATTATGTAGGATATTCCAAAATGGAATCTAGATATGATTAAATAAACATGAGACAATTTTGATGATTTATGAACCAGTTGTTTATGTTTCCCAGTTTCTGAAGACACTATACCTATACAGTCCTATCATGGTTTTGTTATATATTGTAATATGTTTGCATCAATTCTGATGTAATCACAATGTATGTAATGTGTGGGTCTTTAAAGGACCCACTGCTAGAGTAGGCTCAACAAAGAAGCTCTCCACAAGTAGGGCTTGCTCTAGTACTCCTGACTGCATCTGAATCCTTAGAGAGATCATCAAAGCCCTGACCTCATGCCTCAGTTCCTGCTCGAAGGTCCAGTCCAAGAAGAATGGGTCCCATACCACGTCCATGGAGTAGCACGAGAGGTTGTTAAGTCTCACTAAGTACTGGGCTACTGTAATTCTACCCTAACACAACTGTAGTAACTCTTGGATGTGCACCACATAGAGGGTGGATGGAACGAACTCCGAGTGGAAGAGGCTCTCGAAGTCCGTCCAATGTAGAGATGACTCATAGTGCACCTAGAGCATCAGGATCCACCATCTACCTGTTCCTGCGTGCAGTAGAATCAACGAAAGGATCACGATAATATCTTTTGATGTCCCTACCAATATGAAGACTCAGACAATAGCCTTCATCCAATCCGTAGCTGCCTGGGGGTCTGTCTCTCTGCGGAACCTGGGTGGCCTCTATCACTGAAACTTGTGCAGGGCACTTAGGAGGCATGAACTCTCCGCTGCTGGGGCTGGTGGTATTAGTGGCCCAGCGGGTAGAGGAACCGCTGGTGCCTCCACTGTAATGGGGTCCTACACCAAGGCCTCGTCGCACGGTGGGCTTCCATCTCTTACGTAACTGGGAACTCTAGCCGGCTGCCATCGTGGGGCCATCCTGAAAAGAAATAGGTGCGCCACAGTTAACACAATATACTTGGTGAGATGACACAATGTAATCACTAAGAAAACTTTTGAAACACACATGCAAACAATGTTTTCGTGCACTGAGTCAGAAATCAGAAGTCAGGGTCCTGTTGTATGGATACGTTGGCTGCCGCACCAACACTGGACTCCCTGGACTGATAACCGCACTCAATTCCCTTAACACTATTGCTTCACAGAAAGAACATATCAGAGTCCTATGATCTGTGGTATAACTGACTCCTCTGATACCAATTTGTCACGACCCGTCCTCAGGGCCCGTGCCGTGACTACCCCGAGCCCTCCTTCTATAGGCCAGGGGCTGGTGACAAGCATCAAAGGCCCAAATCAAGATAAAATGTAATTAATTGACTCTATATAAGTAAAAAACACAATAGATTACACAACATGTAGTAAACACTAAGTAAACTGAGTACAAAAGTAAGTGCTGGAAAGTAAATGGGCCAGAATACAAACCCAACTGAATGTACAGTACAACAGTGAAGAAAGAACATTTGCAGTAAAGTTAACCAGTAATCACTGAGTCATCCTCCAGATATCCCACCTGAAGGGTGGGTATAAATGGTCTCCTCATCTCCTTGGGTCTAGCCGTCCGTTCTGTGTACGTCCCGCCAAGTGTTCCACCTCCAGGTACCATCCCACTCCACAAGACTCCACCTCGATCAGTGTTTTCTATCATCTGCATCCTACACACCGTAGTGCGGGCATAGCCCTTGCATGGGTGAGTATATGATTATCAGTAGGGACCCCGAGACCCCCAGAGGTCTCCCAGAATCCACATAGGATAAAAAACAATGGAAAGATACAAACATGAAGTTTCAACCAACTCTACTTAGGTATATGCCCATACATATACCTAAGTTAGCAATTCCAGATCGGCTCCAACTCACGAGCCCATGTACAATGCAGTTCACATAGGAAATCACAACCCAGTCCACACAATAAATCAATCCAATCACATCAATGATATTGATTGAAATTCAAGTCTCATCTCACATAGGTATACTACTCACAAAAAGGGGTGGAGATGATAGATGTAGGCTCTAAATCATCTTCCTTTCCAAACCCACGTAGGATCCATGTACAGAAGTCGTCGCTGCCGAACCCACGTAGGATCATAGTATAGTAACCATTGCTGTCGAACCCACATAGTATCCAAGTACAGTCTTCACCACTGTCAAACCCAGGGATGATCCAAGTATAGTCATCCTCGCTGCCAAACCCACGTAGGATCCAAGTACAGTCGGCATCATCGTCGCAGTCGCAGCCATCTCTAGGGTTCCCGCACACAGCAAGCTCGATTCTGGGAGGGTCCGCTCCACGAGCCAAGGGGGTCGATACATCAACTGTCACAAATTCTAGAATTGATGTATCCCAATGTTCTGTATCTTCAATAAGAACTCAACTCAACAGACGACGTGTCAATCAGATATCCGGTCTGAGAGATATTGGATTTTCCGTCCCAGGGGCCCGGTTTGAAATACGCTCATTTCTAACCCGACTGATAACCAATTTCATCAGAAACTCACTTAGAGTATCGCAAATGGACTTTCTCATCAGAAGAGTCCCAGTGACGCAAACGACGCGTCGATAAGACGCGCGGTCCTTATGTTATTCATGTTTAAGTGAATAACGGGCTCGGCCCATTTAGCCGAGTGGGCAGATGGGTCAGGTTGACCCAGTTTGATGGGTCTAACCCAGCAGGGGTGTCGGACCGGTCCGAAGATATACATAACTCAGACTGAAGGGCCCAAACCGAAGTGGTGCGGCCCGACCCGGCCTCCCGCAGCCCTGTCCGGCCCGGCGCGGCCTGGATGGGTGTGCAGACCGGTTGGCATGGCTGGCCGGCTGAGCGGCTCGGCCGAAGCTGAGCGGTATCCAAGGGGGCGGGCCCTCCCCCTGTTTTCCGCACCAGCGGTGCCAGGTGGAGCCGCCTTTCCCCAAACCATGCGGCTAGACCGGCCGGTCTTCTGCACACGCGGCCCACATGGGCGGACCGCCGTTCTTCTTTTGTGAGGCGCCCTCTTGGCGCCGCGGTCCTGTTCTACTCGATCGGCCAACGGGCCAGCCGGTCCTCTAGCACGGCGCCCTCCTGGAACCGCGGCTCCTCTTTGCCCGGCTGGCCGATGGGCCGAGCGGTTCTTCCATCAAAGCATCCCATGTTGCGGGCCTCGATTCTTCCATCACACCCGAACTAGACTCCATTGTTGCCTTCCCGGCACGGCGCGATGATGCCATGCCTCCTCCACCTTTGCTTGCCAATTCTAAATAAAATAAAAAAGTAGAACGGAGGGTCATCGGGCTGTGTTCGTTCGGCTTGCGCCGTCCGTATAAAGCGATAGCAAATGGCCGAGGTAAACAAGATGCTCAATGAAAAACCAAAGAAAAATTTTAATCCATTAAAATTGAACATAACCCATACCTCGATAATCGATGTTGAATGTCGGCGTCGCGGTTGACGGCATCGCGAGATGGGTTCCATAAGCGACAACGGAGAGCGCCTGAGGAGGAACCAGCATCTCCACTTTTGTCACAGAGGGAAAATTATAAGGAGAGACATCATTGGAGAGATCTTGTATCGGTGTCTCCTCCATTGTCACGGAGGAAGAAGGTAATGGAGAATCTGAGGTCGCCGAGTCGAAGCTCTTCGTTGGAGAGTTGGAATTCTTTAATACTCTAGAGCTCTCTCCCCAAAATCTCAACACAACAAGCCCACCAAAAATAAAATAAGGCTTCTCCTTATTTTATTAAATCATGCCATGCATTCAAATTTACAAAATTCAAACTCCAATTCACTTAATTAATTAAACCATGAGTTTTCTAATTAATTAAGTGAACGGTTGCCAATATTTAATGAGGGAGAGAGGGGAGAAGAAGAGTTACTCAAAAAAATTAAGGGAGGTGTCAAAATTAAACAAAGGAGTTTGATCGGAGGATTAAGGGGTTTTAGGGAATGTGAAGGGTTGGGGCTCATGTGCGTCCCACCTCAAAAATATCCTCACAAGGGTTTTTAGGATCCCACCACAACTCCCCCGTGTAGAATATAACCACTTAGATATAGAATAAAAATTGTTCCACATTTTTATTCACTTCTTATTTAATCCACAATTTTTAACTTCTCCTCCCACACAAATGAAACTACAGTAAAGGTCCCCTTAAGCAATTACCAGCCTTGCGAATTCATCTGTTCCATTAGAATTCAATTCCGAGTACTGTTTCAAAAGATAGAAAAACCCACTCATTTGTTTACTGAACATACCCAAGCTAAACTTCAAAAAATGATTCCCAGCACACCGAGACTCAAAATCAAGTTCTGTCAGAAGCCATTGACTTGTAAAATTCTAAAGTACTTACGAAAAAATTTCCTTGAAATTTCTGGGTCTTTACTATTACCAAACTCATGATTTAGGTGTAAATTTTGAAATTGTTCATTTAATAATATGGATGAATTATCTCTATGCTATGAAGTGTGACATAAATACTCATCAAAACATAATAATGTATATTTTCATTCAATAAGAGGTATACATGATCCATATATGGTGTTTTGAAATTATTAAAGATTATGTCTACTCAATATATTTCTACACTTGTAGTGAAAACAAGTTGGATGATGATCTGATTCGAAAGGATCATGCTAGAAAATCCTTGAATAAGATCGCAAATAATCCAATATTTTTGAACATTGGAAGGAAGGATAGTAAAATCCTAAAGGAAGGGAAGAAAAAATATCATCCTGAAATGAATGTTCTACCATCTATCAAAGTGAATAATAATGTTGTAGGGAAGGAACATGTATAATAGAAAAATATGGTTAAACTTTTTCCTAATCAAAACCTTGATTGGAAGGAATAAAATAGCTCAAGAGACATTTACTTTTCTTTTTAGTAACACATTTTAAGAAGGAACTTATGGATGATGGTTATAGTTATTCCTCATCCATGAATCCAAGAAGTATGAATAGGTATAGAGTTTGAAGGGGTAAATATTGAGAGAATAAATGAAGAGAAATCGAGCAAGTTTTTTTTTCTTAGTTCATGGTATATCAGTATTTTAAGGTTAAGAGATATAAGTCTATGGGGATATTTCTATAATTACGGACACTGAAATAGAAATTTTAAAACAAAACAACATATTTTTTCATGTGAATATGGAAAACATTTAAAGTGGATTATTATATTTGTTTCATAGTTGATCACCTTGTGAATTCATCCTAATTCAGTTACATTAGAGAAGATTTCAGTCATGGTTAACATACTCAATTATACATTAACCTTGTTAAAATACTTAAGGTTATACCCCTTTCAATTCTATTTGAATAAGATCAATGGTTTACATCAATGTTTTAGATATTTATTCAATAATCTCTTGATATATTGATAATTTTCTATAATTATTACCATCCTTGTACATATAGCCAGTCTAAGTGGACCATTCATAGAATAGAAGCCATGTTAAGAGCCTATGTAATGGACATTAATTTTGTTAGGGATCAACACCTTCCTTTTGTGGATTTTTCCTAAAAAATAGTATTCAATCTAGAATTCAAAATGATCCTTATGAAACTCCCAACGGAAGGAATTTTTGATCATCAACATGAAATAATAAAGTAGGAGAAATAATTCTACTAGGAATAGATCTTTCTGAGTAAATAGAATAGAAGATCAGAACCATTCAATAGCACATAAGTAATACTCAGAGACAAAAAAAAGTCAAACAATCATCGAATAGATATTGATTTTAAAGGTGGTCATAATTTGATCATATTAATATATACCTCTTAAAGGGAGGTTAGTTTTAGAAAGAAGGGAAAAAATTCCCTAAGTATATTGGAACTTTTTAAATTGTTGATTTTTTCCGGTTTCGTAGCTTTTCAACTAGAAATTTAATAGAATATATCTATAATTCATGATGGGTTCCATGTATATCCCTAATGGATGTACGTAATAGATCCTACACATAAACTGAATTAATAGGTCATTCCTTTGGAGAACAATATTTCTTATGATGAAAAATGACTAGAGATTCTATGTCATAGTGAGACTATTTTTGTGAAAAAAACCACTCACCTTGTCAATGTTTTATGAAAAAGGAAACAAATTGAGGAAGATACATTGGATCCCGAGGGTTTGATGTGGTATAATTATCCTTCTCAATTTTTATATGAGTGTAAAATTTTTAGGGATAATCATATAATATAGGGGTTGAATATAACATTATTAGTTCATTATTAAATACTTCTCTCTAAATATTTTTGATTTCACTAATAGCATGCTTTACCTGAAACATCATGTTTAGACGACCATTCAACATTTATAAAATATTCTGTGTTCATTATTTCCTGGATATTAGAATTATGAGTATGATTATTAATGAATAAATTATGAAGGATATATGGTAAATTATATTTTAAAATACATTAATTTTTTATCAAATGATTATAATAGAAAAATATTATTTGAAAATAAAAGTGATGTTCTTCTAAAAAATAGTTTTTATTCATGTCATGTATTTTTATATTAATTAATTAAATTAATCAAAATAGGTGAATTTTTTTAATGGAATATATTATTTTCATGATATAATGTTTTATATATTTAAAAAAATATTTTTATTGGAACAATATATGAATAGATATAGATTTATTTATAAAAATATTTTTTTGAAAAAGGTAGTTTTGGTCGCATATTTCACACATAATATGGAATTAATTTCTCCTATTAAATTTTATTTTTTTATAAAAAATTATTAAATTATTTTTCTCATTGGGTTAAACATTGGTATTTATGTCCCTTTTATTTTTGGTCAATCTGAATAATAATAGTGGTAAATTTAGCTCCTCCTTAAATGGGAAATTGGTTTAATATAGGTTTTAAATAAGTGATAAGGATATAATTGTTCGTCCTTATTATTATTATATGAATTGAATTATAAATTTGTCTCTACATGCTGGAAATTAAATTTTTTAATGGATATTATTAGATGAAAATGTATTCTATATTTTTAAAATCAATTATTGTTACAAACTGTTAGTATATTAGTTTTAAAAATATTTTATGTAATAACATTTGGATAAAACCTAATTATGAACAACGTAAAATTTTAATTTTGAAGTGAATTCAATTATTTTCATGAATGAAATTTATTTTCTAATTATTATTAACTATATAATGACCATAAATACCAATGAAACACTAATATAGTATTTATCCATTTAACAAAATAATTATATAGTGATATTAATAACATTTAATGTAATATAATTTGATTGATTTAATTTCTTCCATGAAAATTACAGATTAATATGACATAATATTTAAGTTAATTAATTAAATCAAATTCCATGTTCTTCATTTGGTATTTTATGTCAAATTAAATGAATAGTGAAAAATACTCCTTATTGATATTTTAAGAAATTAATTATTTAATAAATTACATAAAAACAATAAAAATATGAATTATGGATAAACGTGATATTATATAGTCCAAAATTTCATACCATATGTATTTACAAGAAAATGTTGAACAATTTATGTTTAGATGGAATTTATTTAATTTTAATCATTTTAAAAATTCCACATTTCTCATTCATGTTCTTTATAAAAGGTGACATTTCATTATCTTCAAAACATAACTTCGTTCCTTAAAGCTCAACCATCCCCTGCCAAGATATAATCTCCTCATCCATATCCACATATTATAGGTGATGATCAACCCAAAATGAAAACCTTATATCCCTTACAAAGAAATGTTATAGATTTTTTCCCAAGAGGATTTTTTAGAGAGATTTGGAAGCATATCGAACTCGAGGTAAAGGATTTTCATTTAACACTTTCTTCCTAGGGAATTTTCTAGTTTCGATACATATTTATTTATTTTTTTGTATATACATATGATGAATGAATTTTATAATAAATATTATGAATTTTATAATGATTTATACATCAATATAGGGACCGTTCATCCTTGGGTATTATGAATCAAATGATACAACACTATTCGGATTTTTTTGTCAAAATATATCAAATATGTGATATTTTTATTTTTAAACACACTATTTTTAATATTTCTCTTTGATAAAAAAGTTTTAAAAAATAAAATTAAAATAAAATCATTATTCTATGATGGATTTTTAATGTAATTTTTATCTATCATTTACTTTTTACACAATTTTTTTGAAATAATATTAATTTGTTTCCAAACAATGTACTTTTTTACCATTATAAAAAAATATAGAAGGAATTATTTTTTCCATTATATTGAATAATCAAATTTTACCATTATCCAATATAATAAATGATTTTTCTATTCCTTTTCATATTTATAAGGTTATTTTCAAATACAATTTCTTCCTTCGTATGCAAAAAGATTTGTTTAGTAAGTTATTTCAAAATTGAAATGGTATTTTATACAAGAAATATTACAAATAATTTTTCTAAATAATTATCTATCATTGATGAAATACTATGATGTGACCTAAGATCATTAGGCGATATAAACTAAGGATGAAATCCTAATTCTTTCTGAAGACAGTTTATGTTTATGATGTAATGATGTTTATCCAACCTATTTCATTTCCACAGGCTATGTAATAAGTAAATAACTATGAAACCAATTTTGCATCATGGGTTTGGAAATAATGAATGATTTATGATTTTAGGGAACACATATGTATGGTTTTCATTATGTTATGTCGGTTATGTTATAAACAATGATGTGGGTTATAATATATCCAAGGATTGTGGTTATGTTATATCCACACATGATGCTTATATTAAAACCACTGATGGGTGTAACCTATATCTAACTCCAATTAATTTTGTAATTATTTATATTTCGTGACATAAATAAGACTATAATGGGGAAGTGAAGTAGCTTATCAAAATATTTTGTCAACTATGATAGCCTTTAGAATGAACATTAACTACTATGATTGTTTTGGGAGTTAACCCATTCCACATTGAATGTTATGGAAATTATCCTTGACTACTAATAAAAAGACATAAATGATTAGGTGTATGCAATAAAAAATGATGTTTTATGCTTATGTATTAATCTCTTGGATCATTTTCATTGATTATATTATTTTTCATGTTTAATGATTATCCACACTTTAATCCATTATTCTTGATTATGGTATCTGATATATGTGGTATGGTTTTTAACTGTAATTTCCAAGTTTTCAGAATCGTATTATCATGTTATGTCAAAGTTGACATTGATATCTCACATGTTTGCTCATACTATGCATCTGATATTATCCTTTATAATTTTTCATTTCCCTATGAAATAAAGACATTTTTTAACTATTATTTTTTATGAAGGCATCTAGTAATGAATCACATTGTAGGAGATGTTTCAGTTCATTTATAAACCAATTGTTTATGTATTATAATTTACCAAGAAACTGTATGCATGCAATTCTAGCATATATAGTTCTACAATGTAAATAATATAAATTTAATAAAATGTTGTATATATATATAAAACATTTCATGATAGATATTCTTAAAATTAACACATCCAAAGAACATCCCATATTTTATAAATCATTTCAAGGGATAATTTTAACTACACCAATGATAGAATTAAAAATTGGTTTCCATACCTTCATATTTAATATTTATATTCTTCAAATTTTTCTACAACCCGGATCATTAATTTCAATGTTTTTTTCATAGAATAAATAGTCATCGCAATCTTTTTTTCTACCTTATCATCATTGTGATAATTTTTGTCATAACCTTGAAATTCACTAAAGGTTTGTTCTCTTTGTTAACATCGATTAAATCCGAATTGAAACCACTTAATTTTTTATCAAGACACAGAATAAAAATTTTCTATGCACATAACCAGTAATGTGATATTTTCTTCACAAGTGGCCATTGAGTAATTCCTTATATTCCTCAATTTAATGAATTTATTTTTCTTCCATATTTGAATAATATTTGGAAGATATTTCTAATAATAATTATTTAGAAATTCCTTACAATTCAAGGATTCATTATATTTTATTTCACTGGTATTCTGAACAATTGAACATTATTGGGCATCAACACCTTTTAAATGGTAAATCAGAAGAATTATATTTTGATGAAATAAATAAACAATGTTATATAATATCTTTTTGTGGTATTTAGTCTGTACCTCAACTACCATTGGGTATGAATATTCATTTATTGTTGGAGGAGTTTTGTAATAAAAGACACTACTATCAACATGTTCCTCATTGATAGATCTGGAATATCTCTAACATGGATTCCACCATAATAAATAGACTATGTTAACTAAAAAATCATATAATGAACTACCCAATTCAATTACAACCATTAAATGTATTGTCTTTCGATGGATATAGTCCTCTTGGTACCACCCTAGTTCTGTATCCCTATTTTCATTATGGAGAACCATTCCAAAAAGAAACAATTTAGATAGATAAACAAGTTAATATTCATATTCTATATCATGATAAATATAAATTTGTATCCTTTAGTATTATTTTATTACATTATCCAATGTTATAAAATAGTATATAACTTTTTTAAGATACCATCTATAAGGACTCATCCGGGAACAATCCCTAAACCAAAAAGATGCAGGCCCAGGCCGAATGCTTGGTCCCAATTTTATTTAAAGAAAGATAAAAAGAAAAAGAAAAAAGAAGTAAAAAGTATATAAGAATGAAATAGAAATCACCCCCAACAACAATGCCACTCAAAAGACATCAAATTCCTTATCATCCCCACCATCCGAGTCATCTGGATCTGCTGATTCCCACTCAGATGGAGCATATTGGTTGAGCATATTGATGTATTGCTCCCTAAGACATAACTCCCTTTCAGACAAAGATGTCCTAGACACAGCCTTATTCTGTCCCTTCTTTGTGTTTACTTCCTTCCCTTTTCCATTTTTGATAGAGGACCTCGTAGACACCATCTTCGGCATGTTGGAGTAGTTTTTTCTAGGTTTCTTCTTTTTTGTATAAGTTCTGATTCCCATATTACCATTCCCATTATAAGATGTTCCTTTCCATTCTCCCCGAACCATGTCACTATACGAGGCCTTGAGCACCTCCCTCTCATTCTCTTTCTCACCATTGGAAAAATCTCCCCCTCCCTATGGGCCTCTCTCAGACCCTTAAAGCAATCATTTTCTCCCCCCTCAGAGGTTGCAGCCCTCAAGTAAGGCTGATTGATGTCAATAGGGGTTAACACGTTGCTTCCTGGCAATGCTACATCCTTATCCACTGCCACCTCCACAGACACCAAGTTATCTGATGAAATGTGAGTGAGCTCCTCCTCCACCATTTTTCTATCCAGCACACTTGTCCCATTTCCTGCTTGCTGTGTGTAATCCCAAACTGCTTCCCCCCCTCCATCTTCACATGTAACCATCCTTCAGCCTTCTCCATTTGGACCGGATCAGGAACATCAAGACCAGAAAAGAGATTCCTTAAACAGAGATCTGGGTTACCCATCACACCCAGATAGACATAAGACGAGATCTTCTCCATTTTTTCAGGACCCCCAGGCATCACAAGACCTGTTCCCAGGTGCTGAACACCTTTAATTGGTGTTTCCCAACCTATATCCTGAGATTGCAATACTGGATGAACCTTCATCCCTTCAGCACCCTGGCACATCTACTTAACTGATTCAACAGTTGACTTTCCAGCTCCAAGATCCTTCTTCAGTCGCTGAAAAACTTCTTAAATGCCCTGCCCTGAGGCAGCAGTGTTATCCCCCTTCTCAGCAGCTGAGGAATCATACCTCTCCTGGCCAAAGTAGACTTCAGTTTGTCCATCACAGTTGTGTATCACTATTCCATGCAGATTATGAGGCAACATATCACCAAATTGGTTTCCAGAGGAGCCATGGTGGATCTCTTCATTCCCATTAATACCAGAACCAGCCTCACCCATCATTCTCACAGTAGGCTCCTCAATTGAACCTAACAGTTTGGTATGACCTCCAAACTTCACAATATTGCAGAACTCAGAGACCCAATGTCCCATCCATTGACAAAAAGAGAAAAAATTGATCGATGAATCATAAATGATGGATTGGTCATACCTGTACTCGCCTTCAATCACAATCCACACCTTCTCCGGTGGGGGATTTGATAAATCCATCTCCACACAAATCCTTGGAACCATTAGGTGAGATAATGAGGATGTCCGATGATCACAGTAGAGAAAATGACCAATGGAGTTTCCAATTGACCGTAACAGACCAATGTTCTGAAACGGCAATGGTAAACCAGGTAGCTGAATCCATATCGCCGAGGAGTACGAGTCACGATTCATATGCAGATCAAACGACCAGCGAAGTAGATGGAAATAAAATCCACAGACGGATCTGTTAACACCTGACCATGCTGAAATCAAGTCCTCTTCATCCGCAAAGCATAGGAGAATTTGACGCGGCCCTAAAATCCCAACAATCACACGATACTACAAACCCCAGACCTCATTAATATGCATGGCGAAGACTTAGACCGATGGTCTTCGCCGCACGAATCTCGCAACCAAGGTTGTGGAAAACCTTGCAGATGCTTCGTTGAATTCCTGGACAAAAACTGGAACCACTGGCTGTCTGTCGATCTACCCAGGGACCTTCGGAGCAACATTTATGCTAGGGATGAGAGGAGGATCCGTACCTGGAGAAAGAAGCACCCCCGGACCGGCTCACCGAGACCCATCAAGCGGAGGTTTAGACCCCTCCCCCTGTGAAGGAGGAGGGGCCACTATATCACCCATGGCGTTAGGGTTTGGTCATCCCGATCCCGACCACCATCACTGCCTCCTCATAAAAATATTTAAATAGTTTTTGAATGTATATAATTATACACACCTGACCTTATGAATTTATTTTCAAACGTGTTGTCGGTTTAGAGGGTATTGAGGCGGCCTTACCCCACCCCCTATCGCACGTCCCCAGCTAGGCCCAAGGTGGCCAGCCTTGGGCTTGGGCTAGTTCCCACGGAGTCGAGGGGAAGAGAGGATCGCTGGTGTATGGTGCACGTTGCCTTTGTGAGGAATCGAACCCGGAACCTCAACGACGGGAAGCCACCACCTTGAACCAACACACCCAGCCCCCGTGGGCAAACGTGTTGTCGGTTTAGAGGGTATTGAGGCAGCCTTACCCCACCCCCTATCGCACGTCCCCAGCTTGGCCCAAGGTGGCCAGCCTTGGGCTTGGGCCAGTTCCCATGGAGTCGAGGGGACGAGAGGATCGCTGGCGTATGGTGCACGTTGCCTTTGTGAGGACTCGAACCCGGAACCTCAATGACGGGACGCCACCGCCTTGAACCCACTCACCCAGCCCCCGTAGGCAAACGTGTTGTCGTTTTAGAGGGTATTGTGGTGGCCTTACCCCACACCCTGTTGCACGTCCCCAGCTAGGCCCAAGGTGGCCAGCCTTGGGCTTGGGCCAGTTCCCACGGAGTCGAGGGGACGAGAGGATCCCTGGCGTATGGTTCACGTTGCCTTTGTGACGACTCGAACCCGGAACCTCAACGACGGGACACCACCGCCATGAACCAACTCTCCCATCCCTCGCGGGCAAAACGTGTTGTCGGTTTAGAGGGTATTGAGGCGGCCTTACCCCACCCCCTGTTGAACGTCCCCAGCTAGGCCCAAGGTGGGCAGCCTTGGGCTTGGGCCAGTTCCCACGGAGTCGAGGTGACAAGAGGATCGCAGGCGTATGGTGCACATTGCCTTTGTGAGGACTCGAACCCGGAACCTCAATGATGGGATGCCACCGCCTTGAACCAACTCACCCAGCCCCTGCGGGAAAATGTGTTTTCGGTTTAGAGGGTATTGAGGCGGCCTTACCCCACCCTCTTTCGCACGTCCCCAATTAGGCCCACAGTGGCCAGCCTAGGGCTTGGGCCAGTTCCCACGGAGTCAAGGGGACGAGAGGATCGCTGGCGTATGGTGGACGTTGCAGTTGTGAGGACTCTAACCCGGAACCTCAACGATGGGATGCCACCGCCTTGAACCGACTCACCCAGCCCCCGCGGGCCAATCCCTAAATTTAGCCTTTAATCTAGAATCTATTTTCATTCATTGCCTAATAATATATGGCCTCATTATTTCACATATTTAGGTAATAGACCATAATAAAATAATTTTGACATCCCAAATTGGGTACATCCAATTTGTTTTTTTATTTCCCACAGTATACAACAATTAAAATTATTCATGTATTATTTCATGGCATACATGTATAATTTTCCACATGTCCTCGCCTCCATCCATGCACATGTTTAAAACCCTTTGAAATAAAATTAGACATGGGATGATAACTGAATTATTATAAAATGAATATATCAATAAATAAATTACTTATTTAGTCTATTAGAACTCATATATATTTTCCTTATTCAAAATAAATTATGAACTCAAAATTTTCATTTTCATAAAAATAAAATTAACTCCTATAAGAAAATACATTTGTAAAATAATTACATTAATTTATTATATAAATATAAAATGTATAATGGTTTATTTAAATCAGGAAAAACTTATGAAATAATTTTAAAATTATTTTACATTTCTCCATTAGGTAGTATAATTTATATTTCTTTAAACATAATCTCATTATCATACACTATGAAATCACATGATTTTCGTAAATAATAAAAAAAAACATGATAAATCATGCTGTTAACATGGAATATAATTTTTAAATCAGTGTTACAAATGGATTATCTAACACCCCAAAACATCATAGTACATTATTTCTTCAAGGTAATTCAATAACATGAACTACATGCAACACTGAGTTCAAGCGCACCACAACTTACCAAACTAGCCGTTCAAAAGTGGTTATGAATAGTATTATATGAAATTTGAACATTATAAAATCTTTATGAATTTAGAATCAGTATTATGAGTTTCTTAGACATAATTTAAGAACAAATTCGTTTTTCAGATAAAATATTTATTTTTCAAAAAATGAAATTTTACTACCTTTTAATGGTGAACCCTTTTTAAATCAAATATTTGAAACTTTTATAAATTCAATTTGAAAAAATAAACTTCTTATTTAGAATCATGACGTAAGAATTTTGTTTCAATAAAGTTTTGGTTTTTTCTGATAACATTCATATTTTGGTGAATAGTGAAAATACTATATGTTAACTGAAAAAAAAATTAATCAAAATAATTTTTAGTGTTGAATTATACATTTTAACTGTTTGGAAGTATAATTAGATTTTAGTTTTACCACGTAATTCAATTATGGTCATTGCATGTAATTTCACAATGAAATTGGACATAAACAAATGTAAATCTTATGATAGTTATTATTTCACAAAAATAAGCTTTTTGGTATTGATAACGAGAATTAATTTTAAATTAATTAATTAAACTTCTATTTTTTGAAATTCATAAAATATAATTAATTTTTAAATTCACAATATCAAAATTAGCTTAGGGTGAATTTTTTGTATTTTTCTAAAAACATTCAATTTTTGATGAATAGTGAAAAACCATGAGTTATTATTTAATACCGAATTTTTATTTAAATAATTATTTATTTTATTTAAGTTTTTTTAAGTCAAAATAGATACATAATAACTATATATGTTCAATGTAATTCATTGGAGTCAGTTTTTAATAACTTTATATATATAATAATTTTATTTTGATTTTTACCCTCTTTTACCCACCTCTTATGAGCATTTGTAAATTTTCGTAAAACATAATTTTACTGCTTATTTGAGTTGAATATCAATATTTCTAGATACAAGGTTTATATCAGAATGTAAATTGTCATTTAATAAGATGAAAATATTTTTTGATGAATAGTAACTTTTTTACTTTTATTTACCACCGTTAAAAGTAACTAGGGTAATTAAGGGTAAAAATGATATTATTATTATCCTTACACAAGTTCTATTTCTATTGGATAATTATAACACGACCAAAAAATAACTTAGGAATAAATAATGAACCTCTTTGGTCCAATTGGTTTAGGTTTGGACATTTATTATTATTTAATTCAAAGAAGAGTTAAAAGAGTTAAAATTAAATTTTAAAAACTAATATATTATTAATATAGGGTATAATATAAGATAAATTAGAATATAAATATTAATTATAAATCTAAATATATTTCCTAAATAATGGTATTTTATTTATATATTTTTAGACATTAAATAATTTAATGTATTTATGACACAATGATGATGGAGTAATTACTTAATTAATGAATAATTAAAATAATTGACATTATAAATATCAAAATAAATATAACTTGAGATTTTTATGAATTTCACTAATTTTATAGGATAATAGGACATATTAGGGTTGGTTAGATGATTTTTTTTTTGAATTAATAATGTTGTTATGAATTTAGAAAAAACAAAATACCAAATAGTGTCAAAATTGACATTAAAGAGTTTTTAAAACAAATATTATATTATTAATTGATATTTTATTCCTAAAAATCTAAGGCTTAGCCAAATGAATTATATAATGATAATTGTATCACTAATGAACCACTTTGTATTCTCTTGGATGTATATAGAATGTTTATTAACCATATAATATAAAAATAAAATTAGACATGGTAAATGTCAAAATATTTAACAACGAGTTAAATCTAAAAGATAAAGTTAATATGGTGACCCAACCCTATATAAAAAATATTTGTTGAGTGGTTTAAGACCCATCCCAACCTTATATATAATTCATTTTGGAGCCATTAAAAATCGAAAATAAGTTTATTATAAAATAATATTTCTGGCTTTTCCTAAGGTGCACCTCACCCCTCTTAAAAAAGGTCACTCCCCCTTCTCTCTAATTCACACCATCAAAGCAATTTGTCTTAGCCCAACACAGAAAAAATACCCTCTAAACTGTCCTCCATTCATCCTAGATGCCTTACTTTAGTCAGAAATTCAACTTAATGACCCCTTTTGATCAAATAAAAAGGAATAACCTGAAGAAGAGGTAAATATTTCATCACCTCTTTCAAGTTACTTTCTTCTTCCACATCCTATGTCTTCATTGTTTCCATTATAAAATAATAACTACAGTATCTTATATATACTATTATGTTATTATAAATATGGTAAAACCATATTCATTATTCTATCCATCCTTTGAATGACATGTCACCATACAAGCGTACATACGGCTTACTGTCTCTAAGTCGTGGTGTAATTGTTATTCAATACATTATTATTTGTATGGGTATAATAATGATGTGTAATTGATTTAAATAATAAATATAATGCGATAATGATTTTGTATATATGATATACCATCCAATTATATATTTTTTAATATCAAAAGAATAATATTTTCTCTCGTGCTTACGTACGGATTACCGTCTCCATTAACATGATTTGATTGGTTCCCCATCGTATCCATTCCCGAGTAACATTAATTAGACTATTAAAAATATTGTTTAAAGACATAATATAATTCTGAATATTAATAAGATAAATCCTATCCATAACAAACATTAATTATGTATCAAACCATATAAAGGAAAAAAAATCATTTAACACCCGACATGACGATAATACTAAGATCTCATTAGCAAAGCAATGTTAAAAGATAATATATGATATCATATTAATGTATATGATTCTTGTATAAATTAATAAAAATTATTTCTCCATTATACAAGAGGTTAACCTAACCTCAACTAAGGAAAAGTATATGTTAAGGGTGAATTTCACAATATCTTTATTATCTGAGGTTGTTTATATGTAATTATCTACCTGGAACTCTTTATCATACACATCCATGATTCATAAAAATGTATTTCAAAACATTTTTACTATTTACTAGTCAATGGGGGAACGAAATTTATACCATTATTTGACCTTATATTTTTTGAAAGGAATATTTCTATCATTTTCAAAATGCGTTACTTTATGGCCTTTCGACAAAATTAATGTAAGAATGTTTTTTTAACTTATACGGTGGGTGCAGCTATTTTCCGCCGTTATAACAATGTTAAAGCTTCCCTTACAAGAATATAAGAATATTTTAAAAATAAATGTTTTCTTTATAATTATGGGACTCATAAATGATTTCAATATAGAATGAGATATTTTTCTAAAAATGGTTTTGATTTCATCTATGTCAACATCCTTTTATGGATTTCATGTTTATTTGATGTTGATTTATTATTATACAAAACATCAATAATGTATTGACGTTTTTGTGATATGTTTGACTATGGATGTGTTATTTTTATAGCATTCAAGGTTTATGGTTAAAGTATTGACATTTCATATGCTAGTTTTAATATGAATGATTATGTTATATTTTATCCTTTTCATATGAGGAATGTATTGGACTACGTAAGTGACCGGTGGAGCCTGCTATAGCTCTTTGATGCATCAGTAGGTCTAATGAGACAACTAGATGTGGAATTGGCTAATGAGTTTCCCAATTTGATAAATGGTTTTGGTCGTGGCCTTAATTATTTTTAGACGTCTTGGTCGAGGCCTTGACAAAATTTTTCAGAATGTCCGACATTATACATTCCTACATTATGAAAATAATATTCATGGTTAATGTTGTCATTCAACTAGTAGAATACCAATGATTATTTTTTATAATGGAATTATTTGATCATCTCATATTAATTCCCTAAAATTATTAATGTTTAATATTGGTAATGGAATGTGGTTTCAATTATTCACCATTCTTAATATTTATGTTATCTTCCGCTGTATTGCGTACTCTTACATATAATTTGAGGTCACCTCTTATGTTTCATTTTCCAAGGATATGAAGAAGTTAGTTATGAGTGACTTGCAGGCATAATCTTGGAGGCTTGGATGTTTCTAATGGAATAAATTCTTTTTGTATTTCTTTTCAAGATGTAATGTTGAACTTATATATGAATCTTGTTTCTAATAATACAGAATTGATCGGTCTTTCAAGACATTATTTTCTTTTGATCATGAAAATGATATGAAATAATGCACTGACTCTTGTTAACTAGGTTCGGGGCATTACATTTGTTATCATATATAGTTTAGTACAATCCTTGGATACTATATTTAGATAAACTCTGATTAGAGCACATACCACTAAGATACACTCTGAGGATTTGTATAGAAGAGCTTCCTAGAATTTTGGTATTGTATATATTTTGTGAGTTTTCCAAGAAATACATCCTTGTCTGTATATGAGAATGTAGAGTCGGCTCTAGAAAAAATGTACCTAGGGGTAAAACCCGAAAACTCAACATTGAGCTAGACTTGAATGGGAACTGGTACCCGATAACAGGCCTTGATGCACTCTTGGTTATAACACTCATGTGGGATATGCTTAGGAAAATTATCATTTTCTTCACAAATAATTATGAAGGATTTACGAGTCCATACCTTCTAAAAGAAAATATTTTTCTGATTATGGATTATATCTATAAACTGTTCAATTTATGTTAGATATTTTATAGGTTTGTAATTATTAATTGCAATTCATAAATTGACCTAGTGTATTCCATTGTATAGAAATGGTGTCAAGTAGAAGGAATGTGAACTCCAACAATACGTATGATCCAACGAGTTAGAAGGATCATATCTTTCATGGTATTAAGCCAACATTTAGAAGGGAAATAGTCTCCCATGTATTCTCAACATATGAAGAAATATTATCATATGTTTATAAGATAAGTAAATAATTCTCTTAATCCTACAGCTTTGAATGGAGGCAAGAGAAGAAAAGGATGGAAGAGATAAAGATGGATAAAGGGAAGAAGGAAAATAAGGATTTTCCCGTAAGTGATAACTGCGGAAATAATAACCTTGGTAAATTCTTGAAGGGAATTACATTTTGTTATAAGTGTGGATAAAAAGGACACCAAGTACGTGATTGCAAGGGTGAGAATAAGATTTCAAATGTAAAATTCTTCATCTACAAGTCATTGGGATACTACATGAATCAATGTCCCAGTTATCAGAGTATACCACAAATGATTATATTGGATAATAATTAAGTTACGATACTACCTCAGATGAAGAGGAATTACTAGTGTTCTTATGTTGTTATTATAGAATTATTTCATTTGAGTGTTTTATCTTCAATATAATGGTTATAAGAATTATGGAGATAAATAAGCATTGTACTACATTACTATTTTATTAAGGATTTGAGATTATATGGTTCTAAGAAATTTGACTTAATAGTAAGCCACTCTTTTTGGAAAATAATGGTAAAATAAAAGGTAATCCTTAATATGGTCCTGATAATGAGGTTGTGATTTTTGAATAAGAGATGGATGATTTTGATAAATTATATTGCATATTCTTGACTACCATGAAACTAATTAATGATTTGTATATTCCATCATTGTTGGACTTTACAACATATTCATATAGAAGGAGTACATCCAATATTCTATAATGAATAAGGGAGAATGTATGTAATCAATATGATTTTATGGTAATTCAGGATGTTGTAGTGTTTTAAAAGAATACATGTTGAAGGTTTTCACATGTTATTACATGGCCAAAATAATATTCATTATGTTTACCTTACTTATAAATTGTATACTATGAGTTAGGATGGAAGTATTTTGGAAAATTCTAGATTGAGATTATTTTTGGATTTCCTTAAAAGGACAACCCGAATTTCAGGCTACAACCCGTCGCGTCTGGAAAGGCTGCGAGACATGAACCCACAACCGATGGGAGACAGGGGTGTATCACCTACCCCTGGCCCACGTGATGTCCCGGATTGAATAAAGTAGTTTTTTAAAAAGGTCTGTTAAATAAAATATAAATTCATTTTATTTGAACCATATAAGAATAGGATAAATAGAATGTTTTTTTAGTCCAATTATCTTTTATAGTGAAAGATGAGTTTGCGGTAGAAATTAGTTAAAATATGGAACTCTAATTTTCAAGTATATATTTTTTTCTTCTCTTATTTCATGAATAAATATATTATTAAACATCATTTAAGGGATCTTAAATCTAAAAAATGTGTTATCCTAATACCTTATGTTTTGTTGAACCGTTGATATTTTAAATCCTCATAGATTGATGGCTTTGAAGACCTCAATTCAACAATTATTTTTGACTGATGACCTCAATCAATCACTATAAACTTTTACGTTTTTCCTCTAATTATGTGCCTCTAATTTCCACCAATGTCCTCCTAATAAAGATCATAATTTTGTGGTGACTTTTTCATTCCCTTTTTCCTCTTATAAAGACTAAATTTTTTTAACACAATTTCTGATGTGGGTTTTCCCACAAAGGTACTTTCTATTTTCAAACATTTATTTTAAAAGAAAAATTTCAAATTGTGGGGACACAATTTATTTAACTATATAATAATCTAATTCCCTATGACTTCATAGTACATTATTTTTTTAAAGTAATTCAATAACATTCACTACACGCAACATTGAGTTCAAGCGCACCACGACTTACCAAACTAGCCGTTCAAAAGAAGTTATGAAAAATATTAACTGAATTTTTAACTTTATATAATCCTTATAATTTTAGAATCCATATTATGAGTTTTTTAGACATAATTTAAGAATTATTATTATTTTTTCAGATAAATGAATTATTTTTCAAAAAAAGAAATTTTACCGCCTTTTAATGGAGAACCTGTTTTAAATGAAATATTTAAAACTTTTTTATATTCAATTTGACAAAATAAACACCTTATTTAGAACCGAGACATAAGAATTTAGTTTTAATAAATTTTTGGTGTTTTTTCTGCTAACTTTCATATTTGGGTGAATAGTGAAAAATACTATATTTAAACTGAAAACTACTAATTTAATCAAAAAAAAATTATAGTTTTGAGTTATAAATATTAATGTTTTGTAATTATAATTAGATTGTATTTTTTCCATTTAATCCAATGATGGTCATTGTAAGTAATTTAACTTTGAAATTGGACATAAAAAGTGTCAATATTTTAATAGTTATTATTTCTTAAAAAAAACTTTTTAGTTTTGATAAAGAGAATTTATTTTAAATTAATTAATTCAACTTATTTGTTTTCAAATTCATAATATATAATTTGTTTTTGAATTCGGAATATCAAAAGTAGCTTAGAGTGAATTTTTGGTATTTTTCTGAAAACATTCAATTTTTGAGTAATAGTGAAAAACACAGAGTTATGGTTTAAAAATGACATTTTATTTAAATAATTATTTATTTTATTTAAATTTATATTAGTTAAAAATAGATACATAATACATATTTATGTTCAATTTAATTTTTTGGATTCAATTTATAATAACATTAGATATATAATTTTTTTGAACTTTTTACTGTCTTTTACCAACCTCATAGGAGTATTTGCAAATTTGCATAGAACATAATTTTACAGCTTCTGTGAGCTGAATTTAAAAAATCTGAGAGACACAATTGATATCAATAAGATAAATGTGGTTCAATAAGGTGAATATAATTTTTGGTGAATAGTATCTTTTTACATTTATTTACCACGGTTAAAAGTAAATAGGGTAATTATGGGTGAAAATGATATTATTATTACCCTAACACATGTCATAATTCTATTTGATAAGTATAATTAGACCAAAAAAACATTAGGAATAATATATGAATATCTTTCATCCACTTGGTTTAGATTAGGAAATTTGTTATTATTTAATTCAATGAATAGTTAAAAGAGTTAAAATCAATGTTTAATAAATATAACATTTTTAATATAGGGATACACATAGGATAAATTAGACTATAAATATTCATTATAAAGATAAAATAATTTCATAAATAATGGTATTTTATTTATATTTTTTAGAAACTAAATAATTTAATTTATGTAGGACCCAATGATGATGTAGTAATTACATAATTATTGAATGATTAAAATAATAGACATTATAAATATCTAAATAAATGTAATTTGAGACTTTTTATGAATTATACTAATTTTATAGGTTAATATGACATAATAGGGTTGGTTAGATGAATTTTTTTATAATTATTAATGATGTTATGAATTTAGAAAAATAAAATCCCTATTAGTGACAAAATTGACATAAAAGAGTTTTTAAAACAAATATTATTTTTTTAACTGATATTCTATTGCTAAAAATATATGGTTCATCCAAAAGACATATATAATGATATATGTATCATTAATGAACCACTTGGGGTTCTATTAGAAGTATATAGTATGTTTATTAACCATATAGTATAAAATTAAAATGGGATATGGTAAATGTCAAACTAGATAACTAAAAGTTAAATCTCAAAGAAAAAGTTCATAAAGTGCCCCAAACCTGTCTAAAAACAACTGGTTGAGTGGTTTTCGACCCATACCAACATTATCCTTTAAATAATTATTTTTGGTTCCATTATAAAATGAATATAGTTTTATTATAATATAATATTTCTAGCTTTTCATAAGGTTCCCCTCACCCCTCATATAAGTGGGAACTCCCCCTTCTATCTCATTCACACCATCAAAGCCATTTTACTTAGGGAAACCAGCCCAAATATGCTCTCAACTGTCATCCATTAATCCTAGAGGCCTTTATTTAGTCAGAAAACAATCTTAAAGAGACCTTTTGATCAATTCAAAAGGAAGAACCGAAGAAGAGGTAAATATTTTATCACCTCTTTTAGGTTCCTTTCTTCTTACACGTACTCTTTCTTTGTTGTTTACATTCCAAAATAATAAATCCAGTATCTTCTATATTATGTGATGTTATTATAAATATGGTACAACCATATTCATTAATCTATCCATCATTTGAATGACATGTCACTATACGTGTGTACATACGGTTTATCGTCTCAATGTCATGGTGTAATTGTTATTCAATACATAATTATTTAGAAGGGTATAATAATGATTTGTAATTGATGTAAATAATAAACATAACATGATTATGATTATGAATATATGATATAACATCCAATTATAGGTTATTTTAATATCAACAGAATGATATTTTCACCCATGCGTACGTACGGATTACCGTCTCCACGAACGTGATGAGATTCATTCCCCATCGTATCCATTCAAGGATAATTTTCATTAGATGATTAAAAATAATGTTTAAGGACTTAATATAATTATTAATATGAATAAGATACATCATATCCATAAAAAACATTACCTGAGAAGGTGCACTCACCAAAACAGAGCCAAATGGATTTGATAGAATCAGAGGGCATGCCTATGCCATCGGGACCAGCCTGTGCATCGATGGGAAGCCTACCCAGATGGCCTTGCGAAGGTGGAGAGATAATATCCTGATTCCGATGCTAGGGAGGGGCAGTTCTATGTATATAGTCTGGTTGAATTCCCTAAGACCTTCAGGTCATGTAATCTCTTAATCCTACAGGCCATGTAATTTGTGAGCCTATGGGCCTTGTAAGGGCCCCCCTCATCTCTTGAAATGGGGGTAATCAAAAATCAATAAAAATGAAGTCCTTCGGGCCATTAGGGCAGACGCTAAAACTAATATATTATTAACAAAGAAATTTTAAAAGATCATATATGATATCATATTAACTTATATGATTCTTTTATAAATTAATAATAATTATTTCACAATTATACATGAGGTTAACCAACCCTAGACCCAGGAAAAGTACAAAGTAATGGTGACTTTCACAATATCTTTATTATCTGAGGTTTTTTATACATAATTATCGACTAGGACCTCTTTATCATCGACATCCATGTTTCATAAAAATGTATTTCAATTTTTTTTTACTATTTACTAGACGTTGGTGTAAAGTCATTTATTCCCTTATTTGACCTTTTATGTTTTGAAAGAAATATTTCTATCATTTTCCAAATTAGGTACTATATGACCGCTTCGACAAAATTAAGGTAAGAATGATTTTTTTACTTATACAGCGGGTGCACCTATTTTCCCCCATTATAACAGCGTCGAAGCTTCCCTTACAATCTTATAAGAATATTTTCAAAATAATTGTTTTCTTTATAATAATGTGACTCTTAAATGATTTCAAAATAGAAAGACATATTCCTATAAAAATGTTATTGATTTTATATATGCCAACATCCTTTGATGGATTTCAAGCTTATTTGAAGATTATTTATTATGATACAAAACTCCCATAATTTATTGAAGGTTTTGTGATATGTTTGACTATGGATGCACTATTTTTATACCAATCATGGTTTATGTTTTAAGTATTGACATTTTTTATGGTAATTTTAATATGACTGTTTATATTATATTTTAACCTTTTCATATGAGGAATGTATTGGACATAGTAAGTGACGGGTGGATCTTGCTATAGCTCCTCGATGAATCGGTAGTTCTCATGACACAACTATATGTGAAATTGTCTGAGGCCTTTCCCAATTTGATATATGGTTTGGTACAAGGCCTTAATCATTTTTGGACATCTTGGCTGAGGCCTTGGAAAAATGTTTCAGAATGTCCGGCAGTATATATTCCCTCATTATGAAATTAATATTGATGGTTTATGTGGTCATTCAACTAGTAGAATATATATGATTATTTTTTATTTTGGAATTATTTACATAGCTCATATTCCTACCATAAAATTATTCATGTTTATTATTGGTAAAGGAATGTGGTTTGAAATATTCACCATGCTTAATCTTTATGTTTTCTTCTACTATATTTCTTTCCCTTACTGTACATTTGAGCTCACCCCTTTCTTATGATTCATTTTCCAAGGATATTAATAATTTAGTTATGAGTGACTTTCATGTATAATATAGAAGGAATAAGTGTTTCTACTTGAATAAATTCATGTTGTATTTCTTTTTAGGTTGTAAAGTTGAACTTATGTTTAAATCTTGTTTCCAATAATTCTAAACTGATTGGTCATTCGAGACATGATTTCCTTGTGATCATGCCAATGTTTTGTAATAATGCACAGACTCTAGGTATCTAGGGTTGGGGTATTATATAATACCATAGTTTGTAAATTCATATATTCTCTTATGGGAATCATAGTGAGCTAACTCAGTCCCATTATGTAATACATTTGGAGGGAAATACTGGGTGCACCCCTTCGTTTTTTATAGTATTAAAACCAATAATTTAATTAAAAGGGAACCACATTCCACCAAATACAATACCCAAAATCCATGACATATTAAAAAACACAAAATCGTTCATTTTTCATCATTAAACTAATGAAATAGTTCCTTTCAGCCATAATAAAACATTTCTATGTATTGAAATATTCATCCAATTTAAAACCTTTTTTCTAAATTCCCAGAATAATTGGAAGGACGGTATTCCATGAAGAACGAATTGATGTTATAAATGGATTCATAAATTTTTTTTATAGTTCTGGTAATAAAAATATACATGATATACATTAAAATATGACACACTTTATTCCGTTTTAGAAAAATGTTTTATAAAAATTTGATAAAAATATTATTTATATATATAATTTGAAGGAATGGGTATAAATTTTACATTATATTTTGTTTATTTTAATATAAATTAATCAATAAAAAAATATTAGAAATATGGATACAGATGTAAAAGATATCAAAAGTGAACCATTATAATATATAAAACTGGGTTTTTAAATAATTTTATCCAATTGTCTTTGTCTGATTCATCAGTATTAATCATTAAATTTATTATTGAAAATATTGTGTTAATTATTTACTCTTTGAGAAAGATTTTAAAAAAATATTATATATTTTATTTACTTTATTACCATATAATATAAAATTACACAGTCATTTATCTTCTCATCAGATATTTTGAAGATATTTGGTTTATATGACCAAAATAAATTTGGTATGTTGACATTGTTCAAGGATATGATTATTATATCCAACCAAGAGTAATAATCCTGGAATAATTATTATTTTTAAAAATTTCATATAATTTTCAAATCAATCAGTAGGATATTTTTGAATAATTAATATCACAATAATCATTGAGATGATTAGGCATATGTATTCATGAGTAACATTTTAATTATCTAATGAGAATAAATGAAAGAAATTTAATTTAAAATTGTACATGCATTTTGGTGATTATGTCAAAAATATAATATTACTTATTTAAATATATGTCACATATCGACCTAGCAGAGCATGGCTAGAAAATGGAAGTCCAAGTGGTAACTACCCCAAATCTACAACTATAGGCCAGGGGATGGAAAAAATCATTGAGATAAATAAATAAAATGTGTTTCAATATCTTAATATATCTATAAACACATACATGAACATTTCCATGATGAAGAGTGAATGAACAATAATAAATGAACTTTAAATCTATAGTAAAAACCAACCATGTTATAAGATCTTTGGAATAAAAAAGGGTGAAAGAGTATAATCCAAATTATAAATGAAAAAAATACATACACAACCATAAAATTTGTCCCAACCTGAAAACAACTGGAAACAAAATTTTGTTCATGTCTAACTCAAGATCTCTTCGCCAGGATCAGCATTTATACAAAAATATACTCGAGTATCCTAATGATCATATTAAATCACATCCACATTCCCATATTCTACATAATACACAACATATGTATGAGAATTCCAAATAGGGGACAATATATACATAACCAGTAGGACACCCTTAAAACTAAAGGGGGTGCCATAAAAAATATGATATATGTATCTAGCACAATCCAATGAAATAATGAAATGAATCCCATCAATAATGATATATATATTCTCTTATAATATTATTTTATGAGAGAGAAATGGGATCTCCATATCCAAGCTCCCATAATAAGAATGTTTCTCCCAGTTGTTCTAATGATCCATTCATAATACCCCACATCTTGAGTGTTTTCCTATAAAAGTAAAAAAAAATTAGGACGCACTCCTCTCCACTAGGCTACATAGTTGATGGAGGGGTAATCTCTATGTTTAGTACCCAAAACTTATGGGACAGACTAAGTACCAATCATTTTTTACAAAACTCGCACCGCAATCCATTATTTAAATTTATATCAGTAGATAGATGACCAACACCATAGTCTTCTAGGGCGTACCAATCAGAAGATAGAGTGTCACTAACCTAGTCTATTAAGGGGAACATCTGTGTAGATTGATATTTATCGGGGTACCCACACTCTAGTACGAATAGGGGATTTCCAATATTTTGCTCCCTCTAATGATTATACAAAATCACAATAATTTTTGAGAACCCCTTAAATAATCACCATTCTTAGAACATCTTGAAACATAACTGAAAGGATAACATAGTGGAAATAATCCTGTTCATGTTTCAAATACAATTAGGGAATGCTACTCATATAACAAGATATGAGTGAAAATGAGATAGATAAGAGATCTATGTTGTTTCTCATGAGTTAAAAGATGTTTAATGGTACACATAGCTTGTGGACTCACTCCCCATCCAGTATATGTCCTCTCCAGCATGTGTATTTCAAACCACATAGTTCTACACATTATGTCATGTCCACCCTAGTCCTTCTTATGTGATCCTAGACATTTTCACGTTCCAATTTATCTTCGATTACATGGAATCATCCTATCTCTATCTTTGTGCTCCAAATGTATACATTGGTCCACTAGAACAGGATTTTATAGTGCATTGGATATCATGTATAATTTGATGTTTGGCTAAATTGGAAACCCAAAATTCCCATGCAAGGGGATATATTACATGTGTTCCTCAAAATATATGGCCTGATATTTTTTTTAGAAAATCAATTGAAATCCTATTACTATTTCAAAATCTGATCTTGAAACTATAATTCATTTAGTTTTTTCATCTGTAATTGGTTGAGAACTAATTCGGCCAACGTTTCCATCCCTCATGTAGCTAGGATTCAGATCTTGATCCATCACTTAAGGCCATTGTAACATCATGTGTCTCTAGTTGTATCTTCCAATATGTACTTTATACATGATTTAAATCATTCATTACCCCATAAAGGGATATATCCCTATACACCCTAAAATATCCAATCCTTTTATAAATATTGAATCTTCAATAAATATAGGGTTTGAAAATCTTTATAACCCCGCTGTTAAGGGTAATCCATGTCTATATAGGCCAGTGGAGAACAATTATGGGGAAAATTACTATTAAATGGTGATAAAAATCATAGTCCATGAATAATTATCCAATGATATTAAAGGGGAACATCAGTTGGTAAATATGGAATATCATGAAGATATGTAAAACTAACAATTTGATTTCACAAAGGAGGCCATGATAAGGGAATAAAATCTACAAAAATTTTACTTACATCAAATTAAGGATTAAAAAATTAATAATCGGGGAGGAAAACACAATTTAAAAGCCCTAATTTGATTTGGAATGATCTCTAGTATGAAAAATAGTTTCCAAAAATTGAGGGGCCAGTTGTATTCACTACACCATGATTCAACATGATCTGGTTTTTGTTCATTATCATATTCTTAATCACCAATGAAGAATTATAGAATCCTCCTCTTAACAGTATCAAGGATATGCAAATAACCATAGAAAAATTTCACAGTAAAATATTTATATACGATTATTTTTTAGTCATTTAAATTGAAATAAAATAATAATAATTTTTATAAGTGTACATGACAATATCCCCTTCTTTTGAATGTTTGAATCCAACCAACATTAGGTCACTCCTATGATAAACCCCGTGAAATATAGTAAACCATGGAATTATATTTTTTTTTTCTGAAACTCCTTTATGGATATATTACATTATTTCATAAAAATAATAAATCCAATATATAAAATATATTTAATATTTTTTAAAATTAATTCCATGATCACCGAACCTCAAAATCATACGTCGTCTTAATGTGTGGATCTAAAAATAATTCTTAACATATTTCAACATCCAAATTTAAATATGTAGTGTCTATATATTATTACAACATTTAATATTTTTATACTCGATAATACCCAACAATGAATTTTTTTTGGAAATAGTGAGAAAAATATAGAACTCCCACTCATAAGAGGACTCCATTATACTCTCAAGCTTCCACATCACCTTAGCCATAAGAATGGTCCCTCCATACCGTATTGTTTCTTTCTAAAACATGATTTCCACATAGAAACCCATGAATGCGTGTGTATACTCTATGTCCAAATTTATGCACTCAATAATTTGTATATGATCATTCACATATCAGCTCAACTGAGACACATGGAAATGTCATGGACCCTCTCAACCTTGACAGAAGGGTAAGGTGTTCAATAATATCCCCATTATATGGAACTGACCATAATAATTAATATTATAATTATTTTAAAACTATAAATAATTTTATTTTCCAAGAAACCATATTGGATTAGATTTTTGGAGCATTTGTAAATACAATTACATTGTAATACACTACTTTTCAAGTGGTCAGTTTTACATAGAATCCCTTTTTACTCCAATGGAAACACTTTTAACATGTTTTCTTTAAATGTAAAATAATATTAGTTATCCCTTCAATATTTTCCTATAATATATCCACCGATAAATCCTTTGAATTTTTTTAAATTTTATATTTCAAAGAAATCACATTAAGGGACATAATATAAAGAACATATTTAGTTCATCGAAAACTTATTAAAAAAATCTTAAAAATAAACTTTTTTACCCTGAAAAAGGAATCATCATTTCAAAACAATATTTATAATACCTTTTGAAAATCAATTTCTATTCATGAAAACTCATTATAATGAATATATAAAATAAATAGGTATTTTTGGATATCATTTTATATATCAATGATTCAAATGGGGTATCTAATATGGCATACCTCCAACTCCAGAGTACCCAAGGAATTGGAGGTTATAATGTAAATACCCATCCATGGATTATCATGTAACCAACCACCATTTGTATATATTTGAAACCATTCATAATTAGTTTATCACACAACCACTCTTCATTATTTAAAATTTACATGAACTATACCATAAACATTAATAATTAATAAATATCATATAAAACAATGTAATGAAAATAAAAATTCTATTTTGAGATAACCCATTTTGAAAAACTACACACATACAGTGGAACCCATTTTTATTAAAAGTCGCCATATAAAAATATAAAGAATATATAATAATATTAAAGAGATAATAAATGGGGATATTTTACTCATTCAGTATATGAAATAAAATCATTTTTTAAAAAGTATCTTCAAATGAGGATTTTAGGATGAAATCCATTTAAATAGAACATTTATAAAATTCTATTTTGAAAAAATCTAAGAGATATAATAAATTAAAATTTTCAAAAAATTCATGTCAACGTAATTAAAAATTAATATAAATAATTCTAAAAACATGGACATGGAATGTAAATATTAATAAAATAAATAATTAAAACATTTTAAATGGGGTTTTTTAGTTAAATAGCCCCTTACCACGAGTCTCACTCGTCATGTAAAATATTTATAATCTGAATAATAAATATATGATAAATATTTAATTTATTGAGATCCATTTTAAATTAAATTTTTACTTTTATAACACTTATATATATGATATAATAATTAATTAATTACTTATTTTAATGTTAGATGATTGGATAATATTCGATACATGAGTCCAAAATGGATTTTGTATGATGTTTATCATCGAAGTAGTAATTGTTATATAATTATATAACAATAATAATAATAATATAATTATAATTATTATACATAAATTATACTTTTAAACACATCAATGAAATGTTGAAATGAAAAATAAAATACTTTAAAATTAGTGAGGCGATAATACATACATACACATGAGTAACATTTCCATTATCCAATAATCATTATAGAAATAAGTTAAGAGTAGTTTTATCATTCCGCAATGATAAAATTATCAGAAATATCATATCACACTATATATATATATATATAATTCATGTGATGCGGGGATGGAAAACAAATCACATCACTTGATGTAGGTGATAATTCACACATATGCACGAATAACATTGTCATTTTCTATGAATAGAAATGTAAGAATGAAAAAGATATAATTTATTTTAATAATGATAAATTTTTAATAAATAATAAATAAAAAGCCTATTTACCAAACTATAACTGGTTTTGAGAGATGATGATGGAAAAATAATTACTTTGGTTCATGAGGTAGTAGTTCGCCATACACAAGGACGATAAATTATTTTCTCTTTTAAGGGACAAAGAGATGGATAATGGTAATTAGAAAACATAATAAAATATCATCATATAGAGGATACCTGAATTATTATTTTATCATGTATTAAGATGATTTTTAGGATATGGTTGAAGAATAAAAATATGAACTCTTGATTAAAAATGCTACCTTTTCTTTAACAAATCACAATTTATTAACAACATAAGACCTCAAAGGGTGGTATTAATACTAAATTAAGACCCAAGAAATATGGTAATGGATTATAGGATGTGATTTGGTAAGATTTTTTTTTTGTAAAAAATTCTCTTGAAGTGTGATGAAATGAGAAGAATGGGTTCTCTTTTATTGGAGATATGACGGGAAATCTGGGAATTTCTCCAAATATTAAACAAATATAAATAACTTTTACATTCCAAATGGATCCAAACTTATTTATCTTTATTCTATACTGATTTTTCGTTTAATTTATCTTTTATAGTTATATTTATATAGTTTTTCACTAAATTTATACCCTTATCATTTGGATTTAACAATTAGTTAATTCATTTATTTTTTATCATGAAAAATGGATATTTATGTTACATGTTTAATTATATTCACTATAAAATTACAAAATTCCCATAAATGGATCATGGATTATATTTTAATCTATATCCTTATCTAGATAGAAAATTAAAAAAAATTAAAATTTCATATCATTATATAAATGCATATTTATATTAAAATATCATTAAAGTTAATTTGTAAAATATTCATTTCTTTCGCATTCTAAAAAATAAAACTACATATACTAAAAATAAATATGTAAATAAATTCACAGTATTTCAAGGACCTCTATAAAATTTATTGATGATAATAATTATATGAATTTATGTATAATTTAAAAGTTTTAAAATAATTTATTTTATTTATTTATTAATTTCATAATTACAACACCAATAATGTTTCAGCATTTAATTTTATTATTTCATCACTAAAATTTCTAATTAAATTACCATGATGCATATAAATATTTTATCATTCACATTAAAATTTATAATTGAAGATATCTTTATAATAACAAAATATAAAAAATGGAATATTTATTAAAAACCTGACAATGATATCTTTGACTTATCACTAAATAAATTATTATTAATTTCACACTTATATCCATGTGGCCTCAAAATTTTATAATTTAAATGATTTTATTAATAGGATAAAATATTGCTCATAACTTTTTTTAAGTGATATGGTAATTTTTATGTCCTTATAATTTTACTTTTACCCAGAATTATTTGATTATCCATTTTACAATGGAATTAAAAATTACTACAATTAATATTCATAATACCAAAAAATAAAAGCGACTTGTTTAATAATTTTTTACCTTACAATTTTAATTTTTTCTGAAATTGTTAAAAATTACAAAATCATAGAGTTTAAATATTTAATTTAAAATTAAACTAGTAAAGAGTTAGGATAGTAGTACTTTTGGAAAAATTTCCTTTTAAAACATAAAACGTTTATATATATATTTAAATTATAAAATAAATTTATAAATACATAATTTGGTTTGTTGAAAACATATTGAGATAATTAAAATTTATAACTAATCTAAAAGTTAATTTACACGTGTATATAGTTGAAAATTATAATTTTGAATATAAGAAAATATATTTTACTCTAGATTTAATAATAAATCACTTCAAAAAATTCTCAAACATCCACAATAAAAAAATTATTATGATATAATTTTAAAAAATATTTTTTTTATGAAATAAATTATCCAATATATATATATTAATTAATTATATTATTTATAGATAAAAATAATTAAAACTTTTTTGTAGAAAATATGTTTTTATGAATTAAATATCTTTAGTAAAGAATAGTTTTATTTAAAAGGAATTAATTAATATATTACTTGTGAGTATGAAAATTTTATTTTTCATTTTTATATTAATATTATTCATTCTATCAAAGTTAGTTTCAATGTCATAATGGTCAGAGTTAAATGTTATCATTTTATTATCCATTTATTCTAGGTATTTCTTAACATTACACTATAGAACAAATCCTTTCATTTTAAAATCATTGGATGTTAAAATGTCCCCACATTTGGAAATTAAATCCTTGAAATTTTTTTATAAAGATGGGTAATAATTGTTTGATAATTCCAAATAATATTATTGAAATCCCACATTTGAAAAAAGAATAATAAAACATTCACTTGATAGGATAGAAAAGTATATATGATGGTCACTAGAAATTAACAATACTAGGATTCCTTGTATGAAAATAAGGAAATATGATAGAAAACTAAAACATAAGTGTTGATATCAAGTTATTGAGAGCATGGTCATGAGAAATTGGACAATCACCCAAATATTAATCCATGATGGTTAAAAAATTCATTGATTTCTTAGTAATTAAATGAAATTCATGATGTTTTGTGTTCAAGAACCTTTTCATAAAAATATTAAATTATATTACTAAACTTTCTAAGAACATAAGAAAATATACTTAATTAACTTGTAGACTTTAATCCTTTAATCTATTTCTACCATAATATTATCTTCTTCTACAAATGATGAGTATTCAATAATAATTTTTTATATTAGAAAATTTATAATTGACTTCTATATATCAGTTAATCAACAAATGTAAAAATTTCATTCCCCATTCCATTAGAAATTATCCAAAATGGATAGGATAAAATACAATAATTCCCCAAAAATAACAAACCATTATATAATGAAAAACTACTTTAATCTGAAATATTCAATAGTGATACCCAAAGATCATCATAGATCACTCAAAAAATAACAATCAATAAATATCCAAAAGAATATTTCAAACAAATATTTAAATAAAAAGATATATTTATTTTACAACATAATATTCCAAGTTAATTTTTTTAATTTATTTCTTAATAAATCGTGGACTCTTAATGTCTCACTCAATAAATTATATTCCAAAATCATATAATTTCCAAGATATGGTATTACTTTTTATCAATTTCCCTAAAGAAATAATAAAATCATATTTTCCTAGAAAAAAAATCATCCTTTATTTATCAAACACAATACCATAATATTTTATTTGACATTATATTATAAGATTGCCGATGTAATGAACCTATTTAGAAATAAAATTAATCACTTAATCACCAAATCATTTTTCAATCCCAATGAAATCTCGTTGAGAAAACCAATTTTAGAAAAATAAACATTTTTCTCATACATGAATTAATTTAAATAAAAAGTTAAAGTCATAATAATTAGTAAAAATTATAGGACAATGTTTGGGGACGTACCACTATCACCCTTCCATTTGGGGTAAATTCTTATGGCATTAATTGGCCAGAAAATTTGTCACACTTATTCTATTTTTTCAGACCTCAAAAAATATATTTTTATATTCATTATAAAATTCCATAAAATTTGATAAATATCATTAATATGTTTTAACCTCAAATTATATCTCATAAATTTCATTTTTCATCCCAAAATGTTATAATCATCAATTTCATAAAAAATATTAATGCATCTAAAAGTAAAACTATCCATAGTAAAATTTCATAACATAAAGATAGAAAATAGTTTATATGAACCTGATATTATTATAATCCTAAAAATTATATTACAATTATAATATCCATAACTCTTAAGAATTATATAGAAGAAATGATTATAATCTGTAATGTTGTTAAAAACTGGCTCTGATACTAACCCGAAGGACTTGACATTAAAAATACATATTCAAATTATCTTAAAAATAGAAATAAATTTTTATGTCAAAATATTTTATTATATTTTTATTGAATTAGGATAAAATATTACATAGTAAAAAAAATACTTTACAAGTGGGAACTGGTGCATGGTTTCCTTTTTTCGTTCAAATAAAAATCTTTTAACATGTTTTCATTACATGAAAAAGATTCAATATTATCCTGATAATATCATCCTTACAGATATTTCTCCATAAATCTATTGAAATTAATATGAAGATATACTATGAAAAAAATCTCAATATAGGATATAAAATAATGGGAATTTATAGTATTATGAATACACAAAAAAATATTTTCTTAAAAATACCCATTTTACCAAAAAAATGGGATCATCTTTTCAAAAAGATCATTATAATATCTTTTGAAAATGAAAATATTTTCATGGAATATAATTAATAATCATTTAAAATATAATAATATAAGTTTACATCATTTCCCATTTCACTCTTACTCATTGATTAACCAATATAGGCAACATCCATCTTCAGAGAACCAAATAAATTGAATATTATAACATGACCACCCATCGTTGTATTATAATTGAATCACCCATCATTGTTTTATCACATAAGAACCCTTGATTCGTTTATCATGTAACCAACTATCACTATAAATAATTTCCGAGAACCATAATATAAAAATTAACCATTAAAACATGCCTCATAAAACAAGTTGAGATGGTAATAAATATTCCACTTTAATATCACTCATTTTAAAAATCCATACTCCTACAATGATTTTTTTAAGTAATAAAAAACAAAATTTTAATAAGAATAAAATTATTAAATATTCAAGATCATGGTAAAATCCATTCATTTCTTATATGTAAAAAACATTATTTTAAAAAATAATTTTAATAAGGGATATTTAAAAAACAGTAACAAGAAAAAACCAAAAAAGATTCATTTTTTGAATAAATTCGACAAAAAATTTTGAATCATATTTTAAAATATTTCATTTCCATATATATTGAATCAAAAAATTAATTAAAAAATGTGGACATTGAATAGAGGGATTATGAATATAAATCATTAAAAAATTTAAATCAAGGTATTTTAGTTAAATAGTCTCTTACCGTGAGTCTGACCTGCCACGTAAAATCATTATCTTCATAAATAGTAATATTATGTCAATTATTCACAATATAAAGAACTTTTTTTATTTTTATTATTAATTTTATTAGAATTAATACTATGTTATTATAATTACTTAATTATTTAAGTAACCATCAGGCATTTTTCTAATATTTGGTACACCAGTGTAAAATAACATTGGTATAATGTCTATTCTCATAGTGGTAATTGGTCCATCATATCTAGTATAATAATAATGAAATATTATCATTTTTATAAAACAATTATATTATAAATATTTCTATTAAATATTGATTTTAAAAAATAAATTATGTTACAGTCATGAGGATGATACGTCATACATACGTATGAGAAAAAATTCCATTTTTTCAATGATCAATTAGAAAAAAAGTATAAACAATTTTATATTTTATTAATGATAAAAATAACATAAATATCATATCAATTCACTAAATTATATATATATATATTATTCATGATATTCGGTGATGAGAAACAAATTGAATCACATCGTATAAGAGATAATTCACATGTACTCATGAACATCGTTATCATTTTTATGTGCATATAATGGTAGGAACATAAATTATATATTACCTTATCATATATTTATAAATTTCATTAACATCATTTATAAATTTTTATTCGAACATGATAACCATCCTTGAGAGTCAGTGATGGGAAATGAATTTTATTGGTTTGTGAGGTGATAATCCATCATACACATGAACGAAGAATTAATTTATCATTTAACTTAAAATGTTATTGATATACGTCATGAAAAAAATATAATAAAATATTGTTATATGGAGGATACTAGAAATTTTATTATATCATGGGAGAAAATGATCTTGAATGATGTGGAAGAATTAATAAAGCATAACCTCTTGATTAAAATAGATACCATTTTATTGGAAAATCTACTTTTCTTAGTACCATAAGACCACTATGTGTGGTTTTATTCCGAAATAACGACATATATAATGGGATTAGGGATTATAGGAAGTTAAATTGCAAGATATTTTCCACAAATTGTTTTATATTTCTTAATTAATGAGATGAATATGTTCCAATTTATAAGAGAATGGAGGGGAAGTCTTGTAATTTATCATAATATTAAATTAATATAAATAAATATTCTACTCCAAATTCCCCATGGATAATTTATTTACAATATATGGTTATTATGGGTTGAAATACTATCATCCAATCAAATTTTGATAAATTTTTACAAAAAATTTACCCATTTCTATTCTCGTTAACCCTTATATAACTCCTTTAAATCTTACATTGACAACATAAAAATTTTCTCATTAGGGGTTAATATATATACTAGAAATTGAAAATGGACCTCTAAATGGATCATGATTGATATTTTCGACCATATTCTAATATATAATAATAATTTCATATATTTTCTAAATTTTATATCCTTTAATAAATTACTTATTATATTAAAATATCTTTAATTTCAATTTTTAAAATCTACAGTACCATATTGTTTTAAAAATTCAATATAATAAGATATCATTAAAAAATTATAGTACATCCTAAATGTATAATATACACCTATAAAATTATTTTATGAAATTAATTATCTCATATTATATTTATTTAAATAGTTTTAATATCATTTAATTAATTTTCTATTAATTGAATAATTATAGCATCAACGTTGTTTTAGCATTAAATGTATTTATTTAATAACTAATTTTTTTTAAAAAAATTACTATAATTTTTATAAATAATTTCTATTTCAATTAAATATTCATATTTTAAGATATATTCCAAATAACCCTATATAAAAAATGATAAAGTCATTACCAATATAAGTATGGCATCATTCAATTTTATTTATGTAAAATATTATATGTGTCATACACTACACCAATTGGATTTTGAAGGATATAATTTAGATCACAAGATTATTATGGTTATATAAAATTTTTTAAATAAAAATATTTCAATAGTTACGATCATTTTTTTATCCTTATCATTTAATGTTTACCCTTAATTACCTGATTTATCCTTTTTCAATGTTAATAATTATAATAAAAGTTACTGTTTATATTGTCAAAAACCTAAATTGAACTATTTTGTAAATTTTTATCATCCATTAATAATTATAAATTCCAATTTTGAATATTCCTATAATATAATATTAAGAATTTAATTTAAAAATATACTTGTAAAATGAAATAAAAACAGTTTTTCGAAAAAATTAGATTTTAATTATAAAATGTTTTTATAATTATGGTTAGTATAAAATAAATTTGAAATCCCATAAATTGATTATATAAAACCAAATTGAACTATATAATATTTATATCTAATCCATTATTTAATTTTAAATTTTAAATACTTGAAAAATATATTTCATTAATTAAAATAGGTAATTTTAACTATACATTTCATGTCAGACTTTTTTAAAAAATTATTAAAATTTCACATTAGGAAAAATTTTATAACATTATTCCAAAAAAAATTAATTTTTTAAAATAAATTTTCAAAAATCTGTTGAGATTAATTATATTATTTTTACCTAAAAAATATATTAAATACACTTTTTAAGAAAATAATTTTTGATGAATAAAATAAAGTTACAAAAAATATAGTTTATATTGAAAAAGATTTAATTAATATATTAGAAATTACTATAACACATAAGTATTTTATAATTCCAAAAATATTATTCAATCCCTCAAATTAAGTGGTTATATTTTAATGGTTGAATTTAAATGATATGATTTTTTTGTTTATTCTTGGTGTTACATATCATCACGATATAGAACATAGTGTTTCCTTTTAAGAAAATGGGATATTAAAACTTACCCTATATAATATTTTAAATCTAATGATGAACATCGTCGACATCATTACTCCTTGACCAGACGTCAATAATTCTCATTATGGATAGACTCTCAAGAGTATGTTGTCTCCCTGCTCAATCTCTGAAGGCATGCAACATCAATCTGCATATATTCTTTATTATTATGGCCCACCCTCACCCCCTAGAATATCACATAGGATGTATTAGTATTCTCCTTCACTATATATATCTAAAAAAGTGATGTCACACTAATCTCAGTCTAGCATATGTGTTGTCTAAAGGGTCATCCATACAGGGCCAAAAAGGTTCCATGTCGTTAGTAGAGAGATATATATTGTTATAAAAACTACAATTTTTTTTGTCATTTTCCCTTGAAATAGAATAATTATTACATGAAATCACATAGCCTATCATCCGGAAACTAGTTAGTGAGCTTAGTATTCCCATCCACCTGGGAGTGAAATGTCGTACTTATCCTCAATTATGTCCCAAAAACATCTTTTACGCCTATATTCAATCATGATGTAATACACCCATCATGGAAATGGTCTATCTTAAATGGAACCACATTGATGTTAAAGGTATTACATTCATAAAAAAGACCAAACATACCTCTAGCTGTTGATCCATAACAGTAAGGATGTTTTTCGACATCTTATATTAGTCGACTGTCTCCCAGATGGGCTCATCAAATCCATTAATCCATGACATCCATGTCATAATTTAAATGGAATCCATATCACAAATTTTATGGATTTGTTGTCCTATATTCACTACAGAATCTCAAAAGTCCACAATAGACCTACAATAATTAGGTTCTCTTGAATCAACTTTGGAATTGGAGACATTGAGGGATGAACTCCAAAAAAATTACACCTCATGTCATCCCACAAAAACTACCACTGATCATCCATGTACATATTTCGTATATTAGTATATATAGTTAATGTAAATATGTGAATCTCTATCATCCCCTCAGTGTAAATCATGACCATAACCATTATATATCCTTATAATTTGGTGACATGGTTGTGTTCTTTAGATAATCCATAGGTAAATCTTATTAGGATATCATGACTTGTATGACTTCAAAATCGGTGTATCACAACTGATCCTCCCTCAAACGATAGCTAAAGTATGGGATCCAACACTAATGAATAATTAAATATTGTACTTGCTTCACCTACCAGGGTTAGCTTTGACAATGAGAACGTCCTAGTTGCATAATCCATAAGATGTGACTGAAACATTATTTTAAAGTAATATTCAAACAAGATTCTCTTTCTAATGGTATGGACTATCTCAAGGTCATAGTCGTGAAGGGGCACAAACAAGAACATCTATATTAGTTTTATATATATTTAAATAAATACATTCTAATTAATTTGAGGGTCTTAGGAAATAAAAATCACCCTCCTAGAAGATAGTGCCTTATTATCCTCAGATTGAATGATTACCACTTACAACTATAGTTCACGAGTCACCAATTTCTACTCATGGGGTATCAACTGCTTCAAACCATAAGTAATCCCTACCAACCTCTTGATCAACACCCAATCGACCCCATCTTTGGAGGAATTGTGTTAGACTAATCCCTCCACTCCCTCCTCTTGTAGTCTAAAAAATGGATCACTCCTATGCTTTTTCTAAATATTCTAAATGATATTTGGAGATACTCATTCTCGGAAAATGCCTACCCTTTTATCATTAGAGTAGTCAATGGCTATTTCAACTTGGTGAAGTATTCGGCAAACCACATGTAGTACCCTACGCATCCAAAAAAACATTGAACCTCTAAAATATACATTTGTGGATCCCATGATATTACTACATCAGTCTTCATCGAGTCGACAACTAACCCATGATAATAAATGACATGCACCAAAATTTGAATATTATTGGTCTGGAACTAGCACTTTGAGAGCATAATTTAATGATACTTTTCCTGAAACACGTATTTGACCATCCTTAGGTTATCTAGATTCTCCTCCTCTGACATGAAGTAGATGATATTGTATTTATAGGGAAAAAATAGTGTAAGTATTCCTAGAACATTTTTTCATGAATTCCGTATAAAATTAAAGGGAATTTTTCCCACCACAATGCATCACTAGTTAGTCATAGTGTATTTATTGGAATGATAATAATTTCATCATAATATAAACCTCATAAAAGCTCTAATTTTGTAGTTAAAACAGTAATAAATTATCCCGAACCATATCATGTCTCACAACTGATTAAATATTTCATCAATAATCAGTAGAGGATACTTGTTAAATATCATTTCCTAGTCCATGAGAGGATAATAAACAAAATTCCACAAAACAATCCAATATATTTCATGAAAGAAACTAGATTTCTCTTGGGGAATAAAAAATTTATGTTAAAACCCATCTCACGATAGTTCTCCAACTTCACACTCATTACCCGGATATCGATATAGCCAATATTATATTCCAATGATGATATCATATTGGTCAGATGGTTGAATTTAATGAAAATCTACATCTTCTACCATAGAGGTTGTCCCAAAATATCATCATGGTAGATTTATATATAATCCTCTATGATAGATGAAATCCACATTCCTCAGTATCCCAAAAAACCATGGGGGACAATATCTAATTAACGAGTGGTTGTTTTGTGATCTCTTCTCACAAGACCAACCCACTGTTCCATGAGATCCCTCTCAACCAAAACGGAGAATCACATCACTTTAGTCCAATGGTTTTTGAATCATACATGGTGATGGTTGATTTGCAATCAGACCATAGAATAACAGTTTATTCCTATGATGAATTCATATGGATTCATTATGATATCCATGATTTCCAAAAAAAAACCCTCTCCCCAAGAGATATATTAAACTATAAGATGATAAGAGATATTGAAGCAGAATTCCCCATAAGAACCTAAAGATAAAACTATGGGGATAAAGTCTCAACTGGGAACTCTATATCTCACCCCATAACTGTGGAGGTGAATTAATTACTCAAATATGTCACTATTAGTATAGATGAAAATGTATAATGAAAATATATTATAACTATAGTTATCTTACATGATGTAGGGCCATAAACATTTATAGCCTACAGATTACTATGGCCTTGATCGATAGGTTAGTTAGACAATTATGTGTTCCTTAGTGGTCAGGGATGTAGCTCATAATGTCCCCCATCCCCCACAAACAAGATAACCACCCTATCGAATCACCACCTACTCCAATAATAGATCCACCTCTCTGGGGGCCACCAATCCCTCACAAAGGATATCTATGATCAGGGATTTACCTCTATCATGGTGGTCGATCCAGTATAATTCTTCCCTCCTAAGACTGCTGAGTTTTGAAATAACATATATGTGACCTAAAAATGATATGGATAAAATTTTCACTCTCCATGATAACCTCCTCCACTAGGTGGTCCATGTGCCACATGACCACATGCCCGAGTACATTCATGAAGAGGTCTCTAATGGTGGGACCCTACCAACAAGATATTATTTACTACTATAGATGACTCAAACCTATGAAACCCATTTATTTATGAATTATAATGGAATTACCTTATATAGTATGCTGTCCATAACCATTCTACACTCTAAATATCCATCATATGTGGGAATGAATAGGCATTACACACTATTATGAATGTCTCTATAAATACCCTTGTTGAACATCCTACCCAGAAGTAATGATCCTAAATAATGTTGAGGGAGTATTTTGTAAGGCCAGTTAACCTCACTATATACTTGAAAAATATCATCCATCGCCACTGCAGTTCCAATATTTCCTAAATTGGAATTGAATTCATGAACAAAGTTTAATACACCTTATGAAATATCCATTAGATGTCTGACCATGACTGTAATTAATAATTATGTCTCTATGTGACAAGACTCCAACAATGATTTTATGCTCTTTTGAAGTAATTGGATTCCAATGCAATTATATGATCAGTCGAGTTCCATAAAATCTATCGAACATAGATCACAAAATCAATCTCATCTTTCATTTCCTGGGTATCTGGATCACTATAGATCCTTAGCAGCATCTAGGATTGATCTCATAGAGTTTGTTAAGATAGATTACATCCATAGACATTCCTATTAGTATAAAATACTACTCATCGTGTGGGGTTTCTTCTACCTTTCAACCTAGAGGAATTAGCTTTTGTGATGGAATGTGAACTAAGGCATAATTACACAACGGGTCATCATCATGTTACCAAAGTGGTGACCCTGATGGTTGTCTCTACAAGGGAATATAGAATATTTAATCCAGATGTGTTATAGTCTAAAAAACATATATATTGGGATCAAACTCAAGTGGTATAGTCAATGTAGATTGTCTTATATAATACATGGACCCATGTTCCCAACAACTAATGTCTCGGTATGATGAGTCGTCAAGTATGTATTCTTTGTCCTAATTAATATATATATATAAATATATATATATATATTCTACCTCACTAGAACTATATTCCTTAACCTCAAAAACACTCATGATTCAAATTTAAAATTCTTCCCTATGTTCCCAACAAATACTCATATGTGGACATACTCGAAACACCATCTCGAGGTTGATCCATCTCTAATACTAATTTATCACAACCTAACCCAATGAATGTCACCTCGTTGTTAGAAATCTGAGCCTCAACTATCCAGACCCCACATTAATTGTTCAGGGATGGTAACATGAACTAAATTAAAAAATGTAATGGGATCCCTTTTACTCAGGAACCTATGAACAAAATTATATTCATTTAAAAGTACAGATGAATATTAGTAAAAGACTATAACCTCTATAGTAGAAAACCATAAATGTGAAAATTTTTTGGCAATACAAAAGGGTGAAATGGTTCTATACAAAATTTAATGTTAAAAATACATTGAAAACTAGAATAGCTGTCCCAACTTTACTAATACTGAAATAAAAATTTTGGGAGATCCTGGATCAATATCATTATGCCCAAACCAATATAAGCGTCCAAATACACACACGTATCCATATGATCCTTGAAAATCTCATGGAAGTTGTCTGTAATCTACATAATACATGAAACATGTTGTAAAATCCCATATTGGTGTCAGTATATACATATCCAATAGGATGCACCAAAAACTACACGGGGAGAAATAAGAGACACAATAGAATTAGTCTTCTCAACCTATAGTACGATTGAAATGAAACCCAATAAAAAGATATATATATATATATATATATATTCTCATATAATAATCATAGATGAAATAATAAATTCATTTCCATCTCGTAGCTCCAAACTCATAAAAGGATGTTCCAACAATTCAAATAGTCCATCATCAACTCTCACTACCTTTTGGTTCATCATATAGAAAAAATTGTGTGGAGGAACGACACCTCACCACTGTGTCTCATAGTTGAGGGGGAAAATAATCATGTAGTGGACCCAAACCCTTTTATGTTTGGGAAGTTCATTGTAGCTAAAGGAAAAGTGTCCAAGGAAATGATGTGGTATAACTTAGTAGATAGAGGACCCTCCCCCTAGTCTACTTGGGGGTATCACATAGTAGATACCAAAATCATGCCCATATTTGTCAGTGGGGTACCACTCAATAGATATAGGTCTCGTTCCCCAGTCCATCAAGGAGAACCAATCAATAAATATAGTACCCAAAACATGGTCTATATGGGGGTACAAATTACTAGATAGAGGATCCCTGCCATACCATATCCTGGATTTCCACTGAATAAATATTTGTGTATGGGGAGCCCCACCATGGTATGCCTGGGGGATTTTCAATCCTAACATCTTTTTAATGATCATACTATATCATTGTAATCACCCAGAATCGCCTAAAGAATTTTTATTCACATAACATTTCACATCATATCTTGAATTCCACTATGAAGGCCACCATCATTATTTATGCGGAAAAACACTCATGATAGGATACTCTTTGGCAAAAATAAAAGTGAATAAAAGAAGATAAGAGAGTTAGATGATTTTATGGTGGGGAAAAATGTGCAAGGGTCTGACATGGCATGAACCCCCAATCATCAGCCTTATTGTGTCCATGTCATTAGGTGTAATTTTATCTATTTATTACTACACGATGTGTAAGGTTACTACATATCATGATGTGGCCACCTATGGCCTACACATGTGATTCAAGACATATATGCATACATGTATGTGTTACAGTACATGGAATGGGCTAATCCATATCCATATCTATATACTCTCAGAGAAAATGATGGGATTCCAGTACTGAGTTATACAACATTTGGGGGTTCCACCTAGAATGTGACATTTAACTCACGTGGAAACCCTGTTGTCATAGCTATTGGACTACAAGACATCTGTTCGTCATACTACACTGTGTCTAATAACCTTTTTGACAATATATATATAAATCCCCACATAGTTTGTATATTATTCCAAGATGCTATTATTCTCACCATTTCACCGCATATCATCAGTGGAAAACTAATCTAGGTGTCGATTATATCACTTAGATGGCTTGAAGATTGATTATGATCCACCACCAAAAATTTTGGCCACCTTATGAACCACTATCTATCACTACCATTATGTCCAAAATAATAGATTTTCACAATTCATCAATGAAATTTGTTAATATATCCTAATCCACACTCAAATAACCAAAACTTTGATCATTTAATAGTTTTACAAAAATCTAATTTCACATTCGTGGAAGAGACCACCATAAAAAAGTTGAACCAATACCCCTTAACGAAAAAGAGAAAAACGCAATGAATGATTTGTAGAAATCAAAATTATATGGGTGTTAAAATTTAATTTTGAATCGTTAGAAGACAATAATTGCAGGAAGGGTTTCTACAGTGATAAAAATGGAACATCGAGATGATAAATTGAATTAACAATTTGATTTAACAATGGGTCTCCGATAGATGGTGTGAAATGACAAAAATATATTAGAATCTCAAAATCATATATAAAAAATTTAATTATGAGGGAGGAAACCATAATTGATCAGAACTACAACGATTTAGATCAATCAATGGTGAATAGTTATGTTTCCAATGATGGAGGGGGGTTTTTTATTTCGATGCTCCATGGTTCACCATGATTTAGTAATCATTCGTCATCCGATTCAGATTTTCAAATGAAGAATGCTGTAGTACACCTCTCTAAAGTTTCTAGGTTATGAGACTATCCCAATAAAAAATTCATAGACACATATTTATAGAGTAATTAATTTTGGTAATTTAAATTAAAATAATTAAATATATAATTTAATTTCATTCCTACACACCCACCAATGACTGCCTTATCTGAATTTTCAGTTCCGACCATATTTAAGTCATGAAATGGTAAACCACACATTATAGATTCTACCATTGTATAATTATTTTATCAAAGAATCAAATTTAGAGAGATTTTCCTTTATTTCTAAAAAATGGTGTCACATGATATTATAACTATTTAATAATTTGAATAAATTTTATTCCCAGATCAGTAGCCTTTAGAATCATATTATGTCTTATCTTCTTGATCCAAAAATATTTTATAATATATATAAATCCCTTAAAAGTGGAAAATATAATATACAATATAGTAATATATAGTTTCAATTTGATGTGTTCATGAAAACTGGTTCAAATCCCATTGTGTTGGTGGTAATCTATAGGAACACACATATGACTTTATCTTTTTTAAATTGAAGGAATAATAAGAAAGATTATTATAATTATATTCCCTGAAAGATAGACATATTATGTATATAAAAATAATTAATACAATAAATTATTAATTATAACCATCTATGGTATATTGTGACTGAAAACAAATTACATTAATTCATGACGTGATAGGCTTCTATACAAATGAATGATGGTTTTAAATCCCATTTTATTGAAAAGTTTGAGTTTTATAGGTTATTAAATTATAATTAATGTATTTCAGTATATTCTAGATCATTTTTTTATTTCAACAAATTGGAATAATATTTGATGGAGGTAGAAGATGAAAAAAAATGATAACTCATGGTGTGTAAATGTAACTCTTACTTGGGAAACATCATTAATAGTACACCTAAATCCTTTATAAGATAGTGTTTTGAATAAACATCGGTCACTAAAACATTTGGGAGGATTTATAGGAGGTAATATAGGTAGGGATTTGTAATGATAGAATGTTCAGAAGGTCTGAGAAAGAGAGCAGGGAAGGTGTTATTTTATAAGTGGGGGGGTAGCACTTCAGGAATTAATTAATGTATAGAATTGATTTTTTTAACAGTTTGGGTTGAAGCATCATTTTTATAATTAAAGAAATGACCTATTTTTCCTAGGTAGAGGGAGACCCATTAAATCGCCCAATGATTGATGTCTAATTGGCCTGAATACAATAATTAAATGCCCGTTTTTTGGCACAATGAGCCCATAGGTGAACACAACTGATACAGTGCTCGGGCTGCTACAGTGCCTGCTACAGTAACTACTACAGTGCCTCCTCTGCTATAATTTCACCTTTGGTATAGTTCCAATTCCGTAATAATACTCCTACTGTTCCCTGTTATAGTTCAAATAATACTAGAAATTCATCCAAGTGTGGATTTTATCCTGGGTCTTTGGGTTTCCAAGTTGGTTTATGTACCGGTTGTGTACAAGTTTGTTGGCTTAATGTATATAATTATTATTAGTTAGTTGAATTAAAAAATGATTCAAATATATAATATTTTTATGATACTATTATTATGGAATGAAATTATATAATATAGTAATATTTTGAAATATTCTGATTGTGTTTTTATAGTTATCTGTTTGTTTTAACCCTTAATTAACAATATAAAAAACATGTAGTGATATTAATGTTTTTTACAATTTATGGGGGTGAATGGAAAATTAAAAGAAAAAATGATTTATAAATGGCCAATGGATCATATTTTCAACCATATCATTATTTCAAAGAAAATATAGGTTTTTTTAAATTTTATTCATTTAATAAAATATTATTTATTATTAAATATCATTAATTTAATTTCAAATTCATTTCATTTAATTTTACTAATAAATTGAAATCACAATAAATTAATTAAAATATAAACATTTTAAAATTAACATATGTGTTATATTAATCTATAATAATCATTGGACACTATAACACACCAAAAAATATTTACATTTAACATTTTGAAAATCCCATACAAGATTTTCAACAACCCGTAAAACCACTATATCTGAATCACTATTTAATTTAAGTAAATTATTTCTTCACTAATGTTAAAAATAAATTATCTTGAAAAATTAATAATTAATCCAAAAAATTAACACTTATAACTATATTTAATTAATCTGTATCACAACCTTTTATATAAATGAAAGGTAATAGAGTGAAATTTTGGGCATTACATTTAAATAAATTTATATATTAGATAATTTTTAAAAAAAAATATAACAAAGTTGAAATTAATTTTAATATTTTTTAATAATGCTTAAACTCCCCTATCCAATAGATTTAATTCATGTGTTAATGTTGTTTTTAGTCCTTGCCAAGTTATTTATAACACTCAAATACCTAATTTACCATTAACGATGTAATTAATAATTTCTACAATTAATATAAAAAATGAGAAAACATAAAAGAAATATTTTTTCCAAATATATGACTCCAGAATCCAAATAAATAATATAAACATTAATATTTGATTTATATTCTTAGTAGATAGTAATTTTAATTTAATCGAAGAATGAAGTAAGAAATAGTTTTTGGAGAAATGTGTTTTTAATCATGATGAGGATATTATACCAAAATTATGTATAATGATGAATCCTATTAAATTATTTTCATTATTTATTACTAAAGGATAATTAATTTTCATTATGATAAAATGTGAATTTATAATTAATTTCCTTAATGAATAAAATATTATATAGAAAAAACATTATTTTCACTATTCATTGAAAGATCAATATTTTTAAAATCACAACATCATTTTACACTAATATAATTTTTATATTTTGATTCCAAAAATTAATTTTATTTTTTAAAAACAAAATTATAATATTTACAAATTAAAATATTAAATAAATTATATAATACATGAAAAAGAGTTTCATTAGAATAAAAAAGTATATTTTCAATTGAATAATTTCAAAATATAATTATGATTACTATGAAAAATATAACTCATGAATTCTCATAATCCATTAAATTAATTTAATATTATCTTTAACAGGGTTGTTATAATAAATGTTTTCTTGATATCTCATTATAAAATTATGAAGTCTGAAAAAAATAAGATAACTGAAAATAGTTTTTTAGATATGTAGAAAATGTTATACAATGGCTCAACATATGGGTGATAATAAAATTTTGGTATTGATATTTATGAAATGTATATTCGGTGGGAAACTAACCCCACATAGGTTTTCATTTATATGAGATGGTTTCATGGTGAATTCTAATACCACCAAGACATTCAAATATTTTTCAGATATCTCTTGGGAGGGCTGTTAATTACCCAAGGGTGTGAATATATATGTTATCATTCGAAAGATGGTTTCTAATCACCAAGGATGTTTGAATTTTTTGGATTTTTATATCGATCATCTAAAATCCATTATTGTTATTGATATATTTTATGTGATTCAATGATGGGTAACTAATACAACCTCGATATTGATATGTGACAATCTGTGATAGTATTAGGGAGGGAAAGTAAGACACCATATCATGATAATGGTTATTGAAATATCCTCTTTGAAATAAAGAATTATATGTATATAGTTAAACTACAACAGAACATATTTATATTTCAATCTATTAGAAAATTAATTAGTATTGAAAACATTCCCATATAGGAGAAAACTAACAACTATGTACAGACAAACGGTCAGGGGAATGATAATGACCAAAAATTTGAAAATAAGTGGTAGATAAAAAGGGAATTAATTCATTAGAAATGAAGATAAATTTATAATAATTAATATCAGGATCCTTATCCTGATGTTGAATAATTGTCATGGGAAGATATACTTACATCCTTATATTCTATTTCTTATGAATAAACTCTTCTTTTTTGTTGTGGTTCTATCATTTTCCACATTATCATGAACTCTCTAAGATAAATATGAAATAATTTTTTCATATATTAAGAACTAGTTGATATTATTATCTATTAAGAATGATGATTCATTACATTATTCTCTATTTATTATCTAAAATAGAATGGTTAGAACCAGTTATCCAATAAAATCTAATGTTCTACTAAATCCATTCAATGAAAATATAACCTTAATCCTCCTCTATGTATGAATAAAATTTAAATCCAAAAAATTAACAATATGGTATATTTATTTAAAAATTATATTTTTCATTACTCCCTGAAAAAACATTAACTAGATTTTAAATTCAAATAAGAAATATTTGAACATTCTGGTCACATATTGTTATTGAAATCATACATTATTTACAGAAATTAACTCATTTTTATTATAAAACAAAAAATCATATTCTTAAACATATTACACAAATATAAAAATATTATAAACTACATTTAATTATATAATAACCCACATTTTCAGAAAATCATTAATAGGTTAAATTTTCTTCAATACAAATCAATATTGTTTTAAAATATTAGTAATAACTTGACCTAAACAGATCACCATTATATCAACATCCTTAACATTTTAAGGGTTATATTCCCTTAATAATATGTTGTCCATAAAATATAAACTTTCTATAAAAATCAATTTTCATTTTAATTAATTCATTTATACATATTCTTTCAAATCCATAATGAAAATATTCTATATAACAATAGTTATATATTTCAAAATTCATACATCAAAATTCATGAATTCGCAAAAACAAAAAAATTCAATCATTAAATTCATTCATAAACCATTATCTGGGCCTCATCATATTATTTGATAATACCAATTTCTACAATATTAATTAATAAACAATCATAATTTATGCATGTTTCTTACATTTTAATTTAACAATAATATTTGAACAACCCATAAAATTAATATATCAATTATATTATCTTCATCAAAATTAGTATAAACATTTCTACTACCAAATTAATGATTCTCTTTATGATATTTCCCCCTATGAAATCAATCTCTATAATTCCAATATTATATTCATTTAAAACATTTTTCCTTGGATAACAATTTATTAAGACAAATATTCTAATCATAGGCATTATCTGTACATTTCATTTTCGTCAAAAACTTCTTTCTATATCCCCTTATTCTCAACACATATAATATATCCTTGGATAAATGGGACATTTCATTAAGTGATTCATCCCTAATTACCAAAATATAGAAAACTAAATCTATTTTCCTCTATGGTGTGACCTCCAAAAGTCTCAAAAAACTATATAATACTCTTTTTTGTTGAGTATGAGAGTTGTTCAATGTGAATGATGTTAATCAAATATCATGATAACAAATTTAGAATAATTACAATATCCACTAATCAAGTCACCATCCCATTTATTTTTTCATCACCATATTTTATATTCCATTCATCATTTACTCAATTCCTTCTAGTTGATGACATTAACTAAAACCAAAGATAATAGCATGAGTAATAATAATCATTGTTGGAAACCATAAAATCATTAAATATCACATATATGATCTCCACATCACCCAAAAAATCAATATATAAAATTTTAGTATTACCCTACTTCATTCATGAAATTATTCAAATAATTTATAATAATTTTCTAAGAGTTTTTGAATTTCCAACACATATCCCACAGAACTATCAAAATAGACTTTTAGAAAGGCCTTTGGTAGTGAACTCTGTGATGGTTGAATCCATATCAATGTGCCATATTCAGATTTATTAACACTAGGTACTGAATTTCTAGATCCACATCTACATGTATTTTTCCACAAATTGATGTAATTTCATATAAAATACAAGCACTATACTTTAAAAAAATCTAGAATATTTTTACTATTATTTTGACACATCCTTAAACTTATACATATAATATTTCATACACATATTCATGTAAATATCCCTAAGTATCTCACTAATTTCTTATCATCTCGGTTTACATTGGTTATCTAAACCATTCCTAAAATACAAAAAATAGGGACCCTGTCCCCTCACACATAAATATCACATCATTTAGATGAAAATTAAATTTATATAAAAAATACACACACAAGGACCATAATGGTTTAGTTCATTTTGAGAATAACTATAATATCACTTTACTTAATAACCTATATTATGTATCACCCATAATGATCTTCCACTATTATACTCATTACAAATAGGTCACACATAAAAACACTCTTCATAACATCGGGAAATAAAAGATAGAAATGGGTGAGCTTAGATGCTCTATCAGGGTAAAAAGAGAGATATCAATATAACATGAACCTAGGGTTTTGAAAAATTAGAATAACATTTGAAGGTATAGAAAAAAATATCATGTATCAAAAATCAGTGACACAAAATATATAATAGATGGTTGTAACACATTAATAATGTGGAATTAAAGTAACATTTTCCATGAGACCATAAAATTTTTATAAGACATAGATTTGTAGAAAAAATGTTTGAATAAAAAATCATATGTCATTTATAACCACATTAATGATCATAACTTGTTATACATGGGAAAAAATGTATACCTACGTGGAGACTATGATGACATCATGTGTAGACACATTTCAGGATTGTGATAACCTCTTGTGTACCCTATAAGACTATAGAACATTTTTAATTACCAAATGCATTAGAGGAAGATATAGGTCTATGACATATTTAGTTATAACATATCTATTTTCCTTAGTTATATTATAACCACCATCACATACTGAAAACCATGCATATGTGTACCAAAGATAAAAAAGAATTCAGTATATCAGAACCCAAGAAAAAAATTGGATTCTATTATCATTGATAATATCAAAGCTCCTAAAATGAACAAAATTTTATAAAACATTTCATCAAACCATAACCAATTGAAAAGAAACAATTTCTATAAACCTCTATTCATAATAAAATTAAACCATCTATATAAATAATTAGATATGTATAGTTGGACCATTTTCTAAATAAATGATAAATATCATCAAATTGCATAATCTTTGTTGAGAAATTATTTTTAAATATAACATAGATAATTTATAGAAGGAAATTTCAATTCCATGTTGAAATGTTTTTGAAAATATAAATCATTTTAAAATTCCATTTCTTTAAAAAAATAATCATGGAATCATATAACGGAATATTTAAAAATAATTTAAATCATTTCTTTGGGAAAATATAACTTCTACTTTTAGAAACAATTTTTAAGACCAAAATCTATTTCACAATAATTTTTTTCATAATAAATTTGTAAACTTATAGAGGAAGACATAAAAATTTATTAGTCATGATAACAAAAATCACAATTCATGTGAAACAATTTTCATTGATGATTTCACTCAATTGCCTTTAAAAATATAAATTAGCAATTTTTTAAAAATCAGATGAATATTTATTTTAGAAAATGTTTATAAATAGTTAATATAATGACCTCGGAAAGGATAAAAGAAATCATTTTAATATTGTAACAGTATTTTTAAATTTTGTAGTTATATATTCATAATGTTTTATTTAAAATTATTATTTTCATGTAATTGATTTTTAATATGGAAAAATAAATTTATTTTTTAAGGTAATTAATAAATTATTTTTTCTATTTGAGGATGAATGATAATTTTTAGGAAATATTGAATTTTCAATTAATAATGAAAACATATTATTTTTCTAAAATTATATTTTAATATCATTTATTTAAAAAATAAAATTTTATTTTTTTAAAAAAATTAATAGGTTTTTTTAAAAAAATTAATTAAATTTTGGGTTTTGAAAATAATTTTATTATTAAATTTACTTTGAAAACCATTTAAATTTTCATTTTTCATTTTTATTTTGAAAAATAGTTTTTCGACGATTTTTGACAATTCAATATTTAAATAAATTCTACAGATTATATGTTATGAATTTCTAAAAATGCAATCCATATTTGGATTATGAAGTTCCTAATTTAGTAAAAATGTCCATTTTATTTTTATCCAATATAAATTGTATACATTTTAATCTTTACTACAATTGTAATGGGTAAATTAAGTAATTTCTATTGAAAGTAAAATTACAAGGGATATAAAATGACACTAACATATGGAAAAAAATATATTACATGAATATAATTTTTCTATTAACACCTAATGTTATAATTTTTTTCATTTAGTGCATAATATTTCCTAAATTTTCTTTAATATTTTTTTAAACAATGTATGTTAATAAATGTAACTTTCTTTGTCATAAATGTCTCTTATGTGTCCACATAGGAAAAAGTAGGTTATAAAATAATATAGTATTCCGTTTTAAACATAATAATATCATTTTAATGATATAAATTTATGAAGGATTTTTAAGATATAATTGGATGAGATTTTGATGTTTATAATATTTAATTTAATGAAAATTTTAAGATATATCATTCATGTTTAATTTTACCATAAATATTTTAATAAAGGGATATCTTAAAGATAACCATTAATATAAATAAATATTTATATAAAATCTATTTATCTTCATTATATATTTTTATTTTAATTTTTTGGTGATGAACTAATTACTTCAATGCTTGCAAAATGCTGATGTAGTAATTTTTTTAATAATGGAAATTACAAATAAATTTTATTAAAAAATTTTAAAATAAAAATATTTATTATAATTAAGGTGATAAATAAATTTTATAGAATAAAATAACATCATAACGTTATAATTAATTTTTTTTCATTTTTTAATATTGAATAGATATTTTTATAAGTCAATGTAATAAATAGTGTCTACATTGATTTAATAATATTTAAAAATAAACCATCATTTAATAAATGATATAAAATTCTCAAAAATAATAAATTTATCAAAATAAATTTAATTTAGTTGAATATTTCTTAAATTAAACATTCATTCATCATTTTCTATTTTATAGTAACTATATTAATCCTCAATGATTAAAAATATATATTTTCACGATAAGAGTTAAGTGGATAAAATGAGGGACAAAAAGATAAGGGTGAGAATGTGAACTCAATTTGAATAAATTATATTGGACTAATTTATACATACCGGTAGTCGTATTATTTTTAAATTAAGAATTGTTTTTCCGTTTTGGATAAAAAATGAATTTATATTAGTTTAAAATTTTCCCCTCCCATATCTAATAAAATTTGATATCTTATTCTCTATTTTTTACACTACAAAAATATTTTGAATAGTAAAGTATCTGTCTAAATACCTTCCTAGAATCTCTAAAAACTTTATATAGGATTTATTATAAGAATAACTCTCACCATAGAGGTCTTTAGGTGCCAAGAAAAGGGGATTTTCCAAATAAGATGTATTGTTTTTAATCAATTATCTCTGTATTATTTCTTATACACTTCTTTTAAATCATCTCCATCCATGAAAAATATTGAATCAATTATCCACCAAATATAGAGATGTTGTTATGTTAATTTAATTTCTCATATACATCTCCTTTTCCATCAAATGGTAAAATATCTCATCATTCATGTATACAGATAACTACCGCCTCGCGATCAAATGAAATTCCATTTCCATAAAGTTCTCTCATAAATGGTTATAATGATGAAATTAAGGACTATATATTATATTCATCTGTATTTTCCATTGTAATATTTCTTTTAAATTATTAACATTACATTCAAATAATTATGATAAAATCATTCATGAGTATGTTTGAATAGTCACCTCATCAAAGAGATGTGATTCAGTTCTCATCACGACATCACATGGATGATATATGTATATAGGTTTTTATAAATTATTAATATTATATTAATTATATTATGATCATTTTTAAAGGATAAAATATAATATCCTTTTCCATTATTATCATTAAAAAATACAAACATTTCTCACATGTACATACGAATTACCATCTTCATGATTTTATTTTAGTTCATTTTTCATATCTATATTTAGATGGTGAATTTAAAAGGAAAATTTAAGTATAAAAATGAAAATTAGGTCATTGTTATTAATATATATATTATGGACTAATGACCACTATTACTATTGATATTATACCAAATACTTTTAAGACTAAGGTACAAAATATTGATAAAATGCCTGTTGTGAACTGAAATAATGATCTAATTGTTATAAAATGACAAGAATTGATATAAATGTAATAATAAATATAAATGTTTATCAAGAAAGTAAATAGTAAACCAAATTTTATTATTCTAGAAAAAAAAAATTTATATGATGAGTTGGACTCAAGGTAAGGGACATTATTTTTTAATTTTTTTAATGATATTTTTACAAATGTTGAAAGAACAAACTTTAACATATATGGAATGAATGCAATTTACAACATTCTTGTATCCATAATACTTTGTATAATTCATTAAGAGCGTATATGGTTATATTGAAATAATTTTTTTCCCATTGTATGTGTGTAGTTCCTCAAAATGAGTGCTTTTAAAATGAAAGGCTTAATTTTTTTTAAAGACTTTTTTGGATAAAATATTTCATGATTTTGGTTTCTGTTATGGTTAATGTGGAATTTTGATAATGAAAAATGGTTCCATTATATTTTAATTATTTATGGTTCTATGATAATCCATGTATAGACAGTTATGTTATTAACCAATGGCGAGTACTTCCATGATAAAACATGGATTGGTGGTTACGTTATAAGATCCAATTCATTGTGTATTTCATGGTTTCATATTGTCCATATTGGTTACTCCGTTAGTAAGAGTGATATGTAAAATGATTTATAAAGGTGCCTACATATATAATATATGACATTTTATGAAAATATCTTTATTTTCAGAAGTAATATCGTTATCTATTTGAAAATATGATGTCATTTTCGTGGTAAAGAGCTAGGTTTTCTTGAAAATGTAGCCATTTGATTTCAAGGGATTAACAGATTCCATTATGTTATGTCTTATAATGATTTTTTTTCTAATCAAATGTTTTAAATGTTTTTCAATGTATATAAGGTAGGATAAAGATATGGATGAGATCAATGGTAAATTATTATGATTTTTCATTAAAATAAGGGACTCTTATTTTAAAAATATTTTTATTTAGTGAAAAAATCGATATTCAGTGTAATTGAATAGTTTTTAATATTTGGGTTGTTATATATGATTTATGAAATATTTATCTACAAATAAAAACTAAAAATATTTTTTGGAATGTAAAAAATTTGAAATGATATTAAATACTGTAATGATTAAGGTTAGTAAATTATAGTTGGTATCAAGGAATGACATAGATAACATTAGGTTTTTTGATAATGTTAAAATAATAATGATAAAAAACTACTTTATGGTTTAATAAAATATAATTTTTTATAACCATTATCCATTATCTATAATTTTTCTCTTAATAATGGTTTTCTATTGAGGAAACATGGAAGATGTTTTTTGAAGACATTAATAGGAAAACCCCAATCCAAATTAGAATCCTAAGGTGGTTGGAAACAGAATGGAATAAATTCTCACAAATATGGATTACTCAAAACCTGATTTTAATTGTGGTTGTATCCATGATTAGGATCAACATGATAAACTAGAGTGGAATGTGATTATGGTGGATTATTTTACGGGGAAATATCCTACAGATTTGGGGGAGCCTCAGTTCTATTTCTATCCAAAGGATTGATCAACACTCTAGAAAATAATTTTTTATTTATAGTCTATTTGTATTAGTAAAAGATAAAGGAAGAAATTTATCATTTTGATGGTAGAGCCTATTGACGGTGGCCTCTATATAATAATAGTTGAGATAAATATTTTTTGTATGTTTTGTAAAGGGATGAATTTAAGAATCTTTTTTCTAGAAAAATATTTTTCTAAGACAATTATACTCAAAATAGAGATTCATTTTCTAACTGATCAAGAAGTATAATAATTTTTAGATTTATATGAATACAATTTTACAACATTACCTAGGTACATTAAAGATTTTTTTGGAACATTGATTTTAATATTAATGTATTTTTCAATGTCTTGAAACAATTTTTGAAGCGATTTGGATTCATGATATTTTAAAAGAAATTATATTCATAATCATTGTTCTATAAAATATGAGACATAGTTTTTGAAACATATCTGCATCATAAGGACAAGAATAAGAAGTTGTTAAGATGGAATTCATTGGGGGTAATTCTATAATAATATTTTAGTTCAGAAAATAATATTCTATTATTGTGAAATGTGTCGTTAGAAGAAACCTAGGGATTTTCTCTCAAAATCATGGAAATGATTTTTTTGTGTGGAAATATTGGACACATAGCTCCTGATTTTAAGGGAAATGTGGGTAAAAATAATGAAATTTCATTTGTACGATTATTTATTTGTAATGATTTGGAACATTATGAAAATTTATGTCCATTTATAGTTACTCAAGGGTGAATTTAGTTAGATAAAACACATAACTATGTTTCAACATATTTTTCAACTATAATGGATGATTTTGGGCCATTAAATGAATAGTTTATAAGTATGTTACTTAATTATTCAAATTATTCCAATACCATATTTTATTCCCAATCATCAAATTAATTCATTTATGAGAAATTTACAAAAATATTGGGAATATCACATCATGAAATTATGATAAATATTTTGGTTAAAATCCTACTGGCAGTATTAAAGAAACGATTATTTATAGGAATATCCCAATTTTTTTCTTTGAAATAGGGTATCATGAATTTATTTTTGAACTTCTAATAGTAGATTATGATATTATTTAGGATATGGATTAACATTTAATTTATCATGATAATATTAATTTCAAATTTATGAATTTCTTGTTCATTGATTATATATATTTTATAACATATGAAGAAGAAGTTAATTTGATAAGAAATGGATATGAATGTTACATATTACATGTCATTTAAAAATGGAAGTATTTAATTTTTTTTGTGAAAATTGTGAATGAATACATGGGTGTTTATTGTGAATAATTTCATTGTGTTATTCATGATAGATAGGTAAATTTTACTAATGACTTAGTCTGTGATGGAAAGCGTATTTCAAATTCCATGTATCGAATGTAAAATGTTGATGTATTGGAATAAAAAATGGAACTTCAAGAGTTTCTTGATAGATTTATAATCGACATTGCACTTCACCGGGGGTGCTCATATTTTGTATTTTAAAATGAAACATGGTTCCATGAGAGTTTTAGTTGTTTATAGATATTTTAATAACATCTCTATTAGGAAAAAGTACACTTTTCCTAATATTGATTATTTGTTGGGTCATCTCCATGAAGATATGTAATTTTTAAATACTGCTCTCAGGTCAGGGTATCATCAGTTGAAAGTGAAGGAGCCTTATATTTTGAGGATTAAATTTAGATCTAGATTTGGCCATTTTGAATATGTACTTATGTAATTTGTTTTTAAAATTCCTATGATGTATTTATGAGTTTTGAGAAAAGAGACTTCCATTAATATTTAGATAAATTTTTTCTTGTTTCTATTTATGAAATTTTTCACTATTGAAAAATTTATGAGGATCATGAAAATTCTCTAAGGATTATTATATAAACCCTCAATGAAATAAAGTTGTTTAGAACAAGTTTCAATTGTGATTTTTTGTTTCTACAGATTTATTTACAAAGGATCATTTGAAAAAAAATATGGAATAATAGTTGATCTTGTTAAATAAATGTTATTGATAAATGTAAAATACCTACCAATGTTAAAGATATCTTAATTTGCATTCATTAGAAAGTTATTACCAATTGTTTGTCGATAACTTGTCATGGTTAATTATCCTAATATAAAATTTAAAATAAAATGTATATAAATTTATCTAGAAATAATAATGTGATTATTTTTTTCATAAATTCCAAATAAGATTGTTGAACTACACAATTTTGGCCCGACGCTTGAGAAGTAAGAATTTTGTAATACACAATGATGTTACATTGAAAGTACATTGTTTTGTTTTGAAACCAAATTATCAATTAATTGCATAATATTCACAGAAACCAAATAAACTTTAGTTAAATTATACTACAGAAGGCATAGAATTAGAGGTAGTGGGTTTATATTTGAAATTTTGGAGGCATCATTTATATGGAGTAAAGTGTTAAATATATGTTAATTTCCAATATTTTATCTATATATTTACTGAAAAAGATTTCAACATGAGGAAAAAAAGATCACTATAATATTTTTAGGATTATGGTTTCATGGTTATATACAGTCTTGGAATATAAAACAGTGTTTCCATTAAATTGAGTTTGAAAAATAATGTTACAATAACCATGACACATTTGGAACATGAACTTTTTGTTAGTGATTTGATGAATTTTTTATTGGATGTTATTGGTTTTGGAATATACACTATTTTTTATGTGTCTGTGTAATCATATCTATTAGACTACATTAGTATAACACATATAGAAGAGCAGAAGTTTCAAAAAAAGGTTTAATTGGTTCGCAAGTATACGTTTCAATAATATTTCCTTGATAATTATATTTTTTGATAATTGAGAATAGACTTTGGGTTCCCCATGATTCATAGTTGAAGATATATTTGTTTAGAGAAGATCATAGTTATCTTTTTTCAGAACATCCTTCTAGAACTATGATTTATAGATTCCATAAAGAGGATTAATAGTGGATGGAATGAAAATAGATAACTCTAACTATACCATAATATGTTTTTACATGTTATCTAGTAAAAGTCAGGAAAAATTATAAAACGTGATTCATTATCATTTTCATGATCTAGATTAGAAATTGGAAAATATATCCATGGATTTCATAGTGGGACTAACAATGTCTTCTCAAGGTAAAAAATACTTTTATGTTAATATTTATTGATGGACTAAGTTTGAACATATCCAACCCACTTCAGTTTCATTATCTTTAGACAAACATTGTTGTTTATATATTAAAGAGATAGTCAGATTAGGTGGACTTCCACTATCTTTTACACATGGTCATTATCACAGGTTCACTTATAATTTTTTCAATGGAATTCATAAGTCATTATGAATTGAATTTAATTTCTATAGAGGCTTTCATCATTAGTTTGAGGGCTAGTCGGAAAAAATATTTAGACATGGAATTCATTCTTTATGCTTTCTAAATGGATTTCCAAGGATGTTTGGATAAATATATTTCTTTGGATTAGTATTAATAATATAAAATTTATCAATATAGTATACAATTGGAACGTTTTGATATATTAAATAGAAAGGGATTTCATAATATATCATTTGGTGATGAAGTAAAGGAAAATATGTTTTTTTGATTACATTTAGTAGATGAAATGGTTGATAATCATAAGATAATTTAGCAACAAATTATGTCACATCAGAGTAGACATAAATTTTATGTCGATAACCAAGGGAAATATAATTCTTTTGAGTTAGGTGATCAGGTTTATCATGAAATATCCCCATGAAATGTTGTTATAATTTATGGTAATGCGGGAAATTTTGGTTAATAATTCAACAGATCATATGATATTCTATATAACCTGGGATCTGTTGCCTACGAAGTGAGTTTATCTCTAAGTTTAAACTAGCTACATGACATTTTTCATATTTTCATGATAGTATTGTATGTTATGGATTCATATAATATTTTGACCCCTAAACTATTTTAGTTATAGGAGAACCATTGTTATGAGGAACAACTTGTTTTGATTTATGACAATATTGAACAAGTATTGTTGAAGAATGAAATTCACCAAGTTAATGTTATGTATTAAACCCATATAGTTGAAGAAAAAATAAGTTATTCTAAAAATTATAATATTTAATGATATACCCACTTATTTAATAATTGAATAAAATTGTGAGGACTAAATTTAAAAAAATGGTGGAACGAGAATGTATAGACCATCTTAATCATTGAAAAAAGAATGTTAATATTTAAATTGTATAATTAAATTATTTAGTTATATTTTTATTAAATTTTAATGACAATTATATTTTTTAAATTATAGAAATTAATTTTGAAAAAAAAATTATTAAAATTCATCATGAGAAAATTATAAAACAATGATTTTTTTGAGAATTTTTAGAAAATATTAATTTTTTGATAAGTAGAGAATAATATAGAATGTTATTTAAAAAGTTATTTTCATTTTAAACATTTAAAAATTAAAAATATATTTTTTTAAAAGTATAATTTGTTACTTTTGAGTTATTATAATTTAGTAATTTTAAAACTAGATTTTGTACTTGAATTTATCATTAAATCAATTTATATTTAAAATTACATTTAAAAAAATAGTTTGACATATTTTTTTAATGATTTAATATTCATTTTATCACTTCAAAATCAATTTTTTAATTTTTAATAATGTATTCTATATGTGGGATCATAATTTAAAAATTTATTAAATAGGCCCATTTTATTTTTTACCAAAAATAATAGTAAGCCTGAATACTTTTTCGACAACCATAAATGATAAATTTGGTAATTTTGGTTCAAAATAAAATTATAAGGTATAAAAAACGTCTCTAAAATTTGAAAAAATATTATTTAATGATGTTAGTTCGACCCTCGACACCTAATTTTCTAAATAGAGTTTTTAATGGATAAATTTTAATAAAATAATCTAAAAAATTATTCAAATCAACGAAAATCAGAAAATTTCACTTTCTTTTTGTTAAATATATCTTATCTTCCAACAATGGTACAAAATTAGTTTATGAATGGATATAAATGTTCATTTTAAAATTAATAAAATTATTTTCATGTTATAAATTAAATTTTTTTAGGGGCCACATGGATAAGATTATGGTGTTTAAAATGTTTTATTTAATGATAATTTAAAAATGTCATATTCCTGATTTAATTACAATAACAGTTTTAATATAGGTTTAAGTAGATAATTTCTTATATTGTAAATAATCATTTTAAATATAAATTAATAATTTTAATTATATAAATTTATTTTAAATTTTTTTGGAAAAATAATTAAAATTATTACTTTCATAACTTGGATATGGTGATTATTTTATGAATTAAAATATCAAATAAATATTATTAAATATATTTAAATAAGAATAATATTATATAATTTATGTGATTAAAATTTTTATCAATACACAAAACATCTTATGGATATAATAAATTGTTTTGAAGTAATCGTGTTTGATGATATTTTTAAAATCCAAAGTTATAAATTGTGTAAAAATTGACACTAAAAATATTTTAAAAAAATTTATATTTTAATAAATGATATCAAATTCTAAAAAATGATGTCAATTAGGTTTAACATGTCATCAATAGTCCATTATTTGGTAGTTTGAAATTTTTTAGTTACTATATTACCCTCAAAAATTTAATATCAATAATGTAATGGTAATAGTTAAAAGTATTATATAAGGTCTAAAATGAAACAATAATTATGTTAATGTGATTTAAACAAATAGATGAATTGTTTTTGGAAGATAACCCACCATAAAGTGATAGGGTGTTAATCGATTGTGATTTTCAAAAGACGATCTATCATTTTTAATCAATTATTTCTATATTATTATTCGTTCATATATTTAAAATCTACATCACAATTGATAAAATAATTACTATAGTATCTTGCATCTACATAGAAGTTATTATGATAGTGTACATTCCCATATCCTTCTCCTTTTCAATAAGATGGGAAAACAAATCATCGTTTCTGTTTTTGGCAGACTACCATCTCTCAAACCGATGAAATTCATTTTCCTTTACCATCTCTTAGGTTTAATTATTATGGTAGAATTAAAGCTTATATAAGATATTAATAATATATATATATATCATTTTAATATATCATTTATGTTCTTACCATTTTATTCATTAAAAATTAAAACTTTGTTCATGAATGTGTGTGAATTATCAGCTCCAGGATGCTGTGTGATTTTCTTTCATCGTCAAATAAAATGGATGATATATATATATATATATATATTAGTATATTTATATAATTAATATGATATTTCTGATATTATAGAAATTCATTAAATATCAAATCATACTTTTTTCTTTCTATAATGATCATTAAAAAATCGAAACATTACTCATGTGTAAGTATGAATTTTTGTCTCCATTATTGAAAAATAGTTCATTTTTCATATCAAAATTAAATGGATGTATTTGAATGAATAATACCTTAATTAATATTATAATTATTTATTATTTATTATTCTTTATATGATGAACTAATAATCATTTTGGCTATAGACATCATACCCAAATCATTTTGGTCTCATGTAACAAATATCATCAAAACATCCCATGTGAATTCAAATAATTGTTTAATTCTTATAACATGATAATAATTGATATAAAAGTAATAATAAACATAAAAATGTAAATGTTCAATGTAAATAACTAAAAATATGTTTATTATTATATAATATAATGAGTTTAGATGAAAAATCAGACTCTCTATAAGGGTAATGTATTTTAAAAATCCACTTTTAATAGTTTTTATACGAAAGTCAAAAAAAATGTTTTATATATATATGTAATGAACTGAATTTCCTAATTTCTAGTAGCCCTAATATTTTTAATCATAAGTTATAATTTAATTTTGTTATGTTCTTGTAAATATTTTTCCATTTTATATGGGTTTTTTTAAAAATGAGGGACTTCAAAATAAAAATATTATTTTACTAAAATAGTTTTATTAAGATTAAATCATTCATTATTTTGGATTTTTATATAGTTCATGAAAATGTTTTATGAGAAATGGTGTTCAAATTATAAACTACTAAATAGTGGTTTAATGATAATCCATATATTTGTGGTAACATTATATACAAATGGTGGGTGGTTCCATGATTGACCAGCAATGCGAGGTTACATCATAACTTCAAATACACTGGGTACTCTAGAGTCTGAAGATAACCATCTCGGTTACACCATTTATAAGTGTGATTTATAAAATGATGTTACAGGTCACCTATATAAATCATATATGTGATTTTATGAAAATATATTTATTCCTAGAATTTATGATAATGATCTTTTGTAATAATGATATTTTAGAAATGATTATTCTATTTCTGGAGTAAAAATGTATGTATTCTTAGAAAATGATTTAATGGGTTTTCACTGGACGAATAGATTCTTTTATGTAATATCACTTATAGATATATTTTTTCCCATGTTTTATAATTTTTTCACATTATATAAGGGATGATATAGGCAAGGATGATATCAATTGAAAATTATGAAGATTGATATTGATACCTAACCAAGTATTATGTTAAAAAGTATTTGTTTTGTGAAAAAATAGATATTTGGTAGAAATTTATACTTTGTAACATTATGATTGTTTGGTATGAGTGTTTACCAGATTTTCAAAAATAATAAGTCAATAATTTTTATTAGAATGTAATAATGTGAATTCTAGTTACAAATTCATAGGAATTTTTAATGATTTTAGTTAGGTCATTATAGGAAAACATGAGTACAAAAAATATTAATAAATACTTCGTTGTAGTTAAAAACCGATTTTAAATCATTTTTATAAATCATTGAAATATAAGGGATGAGTTTTCAATCGAAAAGATAAATAATGATAGTTTTCATTAAAAAAGAACTTGGAATCATGAGTATATAAAAAGTGGAATATTAATGGGAACAAAATTATACTCATGGAATATAAAAATAAATAGAAAATACATGAATATGTTGAGATATAGATCATATTATTTAATCAGTAGAATAAAAACATTAAACAACCCTAAAAAGTGTTGACAATGTATCATTAAAAACCTACCAATTTGGTTACATTTAATCACATTCCACCTTATATAATAATATTAAATGAAAAATAAACGATAATGAGAATAAATAAATTAATAATATTACCTATTAACAGTACTATGTATACACCTCCTAGTGTATACTAGGTGCATAACATGACATATGTCCCAAATAAAACAAATTGAGACAAAAAACCCTCACAAAATTTCTATCATTGAAATCGTATACCCTATGACAGAGAGAACCTAAAATGGATATTCAAAAGTGTATAATTTTCATGATAACAATCAAAAAATACATTTATTGTTTTTTTTTCACCACATAAAATAATACATGATTAATTTCACATTTTTTCCAACAAATATTAAAGTGGGATGAAAATAACATATGTTATGTCTCAACTTTATTAATACAGGTTCGAACCACCATTATAGTTATAATTTTATAATAATTAGATTAAAAAACCATTTTTAAAGATATATCCTAACATATATGATTTAATAGTGAACTTTTAATACCCCTTTGATAATAATTCTTTACTAAAATATAATTTCAAATCATAATGACTTGGGTTTTTCATGTAATAATTATTTTTTTATGTTTGGACTACATACATTTATTATAGTTTTACAATACACATAATTATAACCATGATATAAATATCATATATATTCTATTTACGTGAATTTGTATTTATCTATTAATGTTAGAGATAAAAACAAAATACATTGTTCATGGAGGTTGTACACTGTGAGTATTATTGAAAACCATTATCATTTTCATGAAGGATGAAAAGAATGAATGTTATATAAGTTTTTATCATTATAGAATCATTTTTATTTCATATTTATTATATATATCTATTAAATTTACACTTATAACATTCAATGAAAAGAGTTTGTGATGAAACAAATCACATCATTTTGTGTGGAAGTAGTCTGTCGTACACAGAAATAACATTATCTTACCCCCCACAGAATGAAACGTAAGATGGTATATGTGATATAATAACATGAGAGGTAAAAAATGACAAAAATATAACTTATATTAATCTAATATTACCTTATTAACATCTATGTATAATTTAAATGAAAAACACATCACATCGATTTTATAGGTGGCAGTTAGTCATACACATGATAGATGTTGTTTTTATCTAAATGGTTATGAGGGGAGAATATAGAAGTCTAATTTTAATTTCAAAGGTACCATAAAAATTTCATGACCTGTCCTCCAGGACCTGTGATGTGACTACCCAAAGCCCTCCTTCCATAGGACAAGGGTAACAGACTAGTATTGAGTAGACATAACCCAACAAGGGAAGGCATTTTCCATTAAACCTATACCCACACATAATGCCCAAAATGCATAAATTAAGCACAAAGTTAACCACAAATATCACTGAGATGAATATTGAGAGTACAATACAAACTAAATGTACAATGGGTATGGAATAAAAGTACACATCCACAAAGGAAATTATGACTGTCACTGTTAGTTCATTCAAAAACCCACTTGAATGTTACAATAAGGGTATAGTCATGTAGTTGTATGAGTAATACCCTTCCGTACTATCCCACGAAGCACCACCTGGTCCCAGACCCCCTAAGGTCCGAGTCCAATCTTTAATCACTTACTCGTGACATGGCACGTGTGAGCGAAGCCTGTGCAGTTATTAATAACACAATACTTAGTAGAGACCACAATCAACAGTGGAAAGACCACAAAGCAAGACCACATAGAAAGATCATATATAAAAAGAACATAGAAAAGAAAACACACACTAGGTATAACTCCATGTTTGGGAAGTATGATTTATCATTCGTAAAGTAGAATCATCTCACACTATTATGGAACACATCCATAATAAGACACAAAGTTATTCTAAGCTATTATAGAACTCAGGTCCACTCATTTGCTGAACCACTTAGATCCACACGTCTTTTGGACCATTGATGTCTGCTCATCAACCAAACCACTGAGAGAAAATTGTTTATAGATCCACTGAGGTACCCTCTTCTACTGAACCATAGATGTACGCTCTTATGCTAAAAAACTATGTTACTCTCATCTATTTAACCATTTATTTATGATCTTCTACTATACCATTAAGGTTCACTCGTCAGATATACCACTGTGGTTTGATCGTCTATTGAGCCATTGAGGTATTCTCATCTGATGGGCTATCGAGGTCCAGTTGTTTACTAAACCATTGAGGTACGCTCATCAACTAGACCACTGTGGTAAACACATCTTATCCTTCAAGTCACATCTTGTTTTATGACTCCCATTCTCTAGTGAGCTTCATTTCGGGAGAATCTAAACCTCAATCCATCGGCCATATCTCTACTTTCATGGAATCTCACATAGAGTATTACCATAAGACCATCTTATCTCAAGGATCCCAAATCTATAGGCGACGAGTAAAAATGGATAATCGGTCTGAATGATATTGGAGTTTTAGTATATATGGAATGGATACATCATGAACCGATCTGACTTGGTTGGAACAACCCGACCAACACGGCCCTTGAGCGCTGTAAGGCCCGACCCATTTCGTCGGGCCTGACCTAAACTGGTTGGGTCTTGGCCGACCTGGTCAGGCCGAGACCCTTATCTAGTACCATTGGGCTTTGTGAAACCCAGCCTTGTTCAACCATGGGTTTACCAACTAATTCACCCAGAGTCCAGGTCTTCCTTCTCTATCCCAATCTCACTCAGTCGGACTTGTACTGCCCAGTCATGTCGCCTAGTTTACTCCTTTCGCTTCTAGCCTGGCCCGCATCAGCGGTCCGATTTTCATCCATCCTAGGCCACCCATCATCCATATTTTTTTTCCAGACCCACCCTAATTTGCAGGTTGGCTTTTCCCAACCAGGCCTCTGATCAGACTATCCCTAACAACGGCCTAGCTCTTTGTCGTGCTGGTTCAGCCCCACCAAGATGTGGTGTCGTAGTGTATAGCTCCTTGTTACAATACCTGTTGAAACATGCCTCCTCCTGCACGTGGTATAAAGACTATGCACTGTGTCACCCTCAAACTATTCTATAGGTTGACTAGTTAGACGCGGTGCCCCTCTGGCACCACACACCTTTACTTCCTTTTCTTAAGCTGGTCATGGATTCCTCCACTGGTGCATGCTGCATCTAGCCATCCATTTCCATTGGTGTCAGCAACACCTTCTATCATAATTTCCTGGGTTCTGTGTCATGGGTGATGCAGCCGTGTGCCATCGTTGTGGCCTCATTCTATTTCCCCAACCTTCTGTCATGACCTCTTACCGATGATGTGGCCCGCCTGGCCGCAGCCCTTATCGCCTGATGTCATAGGCCGATTCACCGCGAAACACTGATCCAAAATGAACGAGAAGAACACAAGGAGTTGAAAGGGGAATGAGTCACATATAAGAATGCCCAAATATTTATCCGAGCCTTTTTTCAAATACCCATGTATGCATTCTTGATTGAATGATCGTGAAGAACCAAAAAGTGAGGAATAATCACTAAAATAGATATCCCCTTTTATCCGACATCATTAACCATCCCATAACAAACAATCAATCCATGGGTTAACATGTTCATGGGTCAACTTATGATCATCCTTTAATAGAATGAACAGTGAAAATAAATTTACATAGAAAAGCATAAAACCACTACCTGGGAAAGGATGTTATTTTAGGATGATATTTCATCGATGTTTTTTAATCTCCGATCTTGAATCCACTCTCCGTGGGTATTTTTAAAGTCATTTGATTCATCTGTGTTCATCATTAGTGGGGCTTCCTTCAACTTCTATCAGCAGATTTCTAGGGTTGATCATCAACCATGAATTCCTATTTTAATTGAAGAAGGAAGACAAGTTCACATTGAATCATCACCACCCTGATCTATTATGGAAGTTAATTAATATGATTTACTTATGAGATTCAGTGTTGCATTATTATTGCACCGCTGTGTGAAGGCGCCACTGCTTAATGATGAAGAAAAAAAATAAAATAAATTTTCAATTTATTCTGTTTTTTCTTCTAAAAAGTCCATATAAAGACCAATAAATTTCAACGAATTGTTTTTTAAATTCTTTAGAATTTTACGAGTCCGCAGTTCCTGACGGCGCCTGATTCCAAGGACCAGTGTTCCTGAATCATTTTATGAAGTTTAGTTTGGGTATGTTCAGTAAACATACATGAATGTTTTTCTATCTTTTGAACCGATGCTCGGAATTGAAATCCAAGGACACCGATGAACTCGAAGCGTTGGTATTCGCTTAAGTGGACCTCTACCGCAGTTGTGTTTGGTCGAGTGTGGAAGTTATAAATTAGGGTTTCTAAATAAAATAATGAAAATATGTGAGACATATTTTTATTATATAGTTGGTGGTTAAATCCACTAAAGGGATGTTGAGGTGGGACCCACACATCACATGACCTCCCATGGGAGGATATTGTGTGGTGGGTCCCACACGAACACAAAAACCCTTTAAATTCTCATTAACCCCCCTTTAAACTCCACTTGGAAATAATGAGGCCACCTCTCTTCTTTTTAATTTTTTTTTTGAAATCTCTCCACCTCCCACCTTCTCTCATTAATGTGCCAACAACATCAAATTAATTAATTAATCTCCCTCAATTAATTGGTTTATTTGAATTATTTTGAAATTCATGGCAATATTAAATTGGGGAGTCGTTTATTTTATTTGTGTTGGAAAATATTATGTTGGAGGGGATTTGGAGAATTAGAAGGAAAGTGTTCCTCTCATCTAAGAACATCTTAAACGAAGAATGACATCTTCCTCTCAACGAATAACGTTATCTCAACATATTCATCCGGGGGAAGAACGTGAGGTGACACCCACAAGTAATGCCATCTTCCTTCCTCTTCTTCCACGTCAATGGAGAAGACACCGCTCGAGAATAACGACACTTCCTCCTCGGACGCAGCTCGACGCCAATGAATCGATGCCATCGTCGATGAACAAACCTTGAATCGTGGTAGGGAGGATTATAGATTATTTCAAAATATGATATATACCCTCGTACATGATCGATTATATGTTTGATAATTGTTTTAGCCTCAAATGTGGAGATAACGGTCTAACAAAAAATTCCAGACACTCCTCCATTTAGTTCGTGATGCAGGGTTTCTAGTGTGACAGATGAATGGAAGGGAATCCTTGATTTGAGGTCGTTGTATTGAAGAGCAGGACCCGACGAGACCGTATTCACCGACATGAGGCAAAATGGACCACCGGAACGACTCTGGTGGCCCGTGGAGAAGCGCGGCGGTGCGGGACACCGGTGCAGCAGTAGTGGAGTCCGGCACTGGCCTCCCGCCTGGGGTCAGCGGCACCCCTCATGCACCGCCGGTGGAAGGCCGCTGCGACACCAGTAGCGACAGAGGAGTGGAACCCGCTTCGCGGGTTTCTGGAGGAATGGGCGGCACAAGCTAGCATAGCTATTACGATAAACTGTGGGGCCACCCCCCCCCCCCCCCCCCGCACCGTGCGCGGCCAACTAGTTGAGCTGCTGTCGGTCCCTAAGTTGGGCCGCCTACTGCGCATGCCGGGAAAAAAGCCACATGGGCCAGGATGCCTGCCGTGCGGGCCGGACCGCCAGCCACGCATGTCGGGCCGTCCGGCGCATGGGTCAGGCTACCCTCGCATAGACTGGGCCCCACCCATTAGGCCATGCTACACCCTACTGGTCCAGACCCAAATCCGGGTCCGGTCGACCTGAATTGGGCTGATCCACGGCAGTTTGTGCCGGGTCGGACCGGACCCAGACCCACCCCTCTTCGGACCACATTTGGTTTTTTTCCCATAACATGAGGTAAGGACCTCTGTTCGACACACCGTCAGTTGTGTCAGATTACATGGATGGGGAATTTCATTTTTTTATATCACACTCAGGGTTTTGGAGAAGTTTGGGTATGGCCGGGTTGGTTTGAATCTGAAACCAACCAAACCCTCGGAGCGGAAACACTTATAACTCTCAGACCGAGCGTCTGATTGATACGCTGCCTGTTGCATTGGGATTCTAACAATGAGACAGAACATCATGACACACCTACTCAGGAATTTGTGATATTTGATGTACCGGACCCTTTTTCACAAGGAGTGGACCCTCCCAGAATCGAGCGTGTTGTGTGCGGGAACCCTAGATCTGGCTGTGACAGCGAAGACTAATGTACATGAATCCTCTATGGGTTTGATGATGACTACTACTATACCAGAATATTGTGTGGGTTCGACAATTCTGATTTATGTTCATGTATCCTTTGCGGGTCCGACAGAATAGGAGGACTGTATCCTGTATGGGTCCGACAGCTCAGACGAATCATAGCCGGTCATGTATCCTGTGTGGGTCTGATGGCTTAGCTAGTCCTGTATCCTATGTGGCTCTTACAGCTTAGATGAGATAGCATGTCCTGCATCTTTTGTGGGTCCAATGGCTTAGCTTGTCATGTACCATGTGTGGATTCGGTAACTTAGATGATCCATTGGCTACATCTGATCATCTAATCTCTATACTATTGTGTCATACTTGTTTGAGTTGAGTCATTTCATTGAACCATTATCATTGCGGTGATTGCCTTTACTTTCTGTATGGACTGGTTTGTGAATGGGATCGAGAGTTGGAGTCAAACTGTGATTGGTAACATAGGTATATGTATGTGTATATACCTAAGTACGGTTGGTTGATACTTCGAGTTTGTATCTTTCTACTTTTGTTTATCCTTAGTGGATATTTTGAGAAATTGAAGGTCTAGGGGTCCCTAATGAGTATCATTATACTCACCCCTGAACAGGATATGCCCGTACCTCATTGTGTTGGAAGCAGACAACGGACAGTGCTGACGGAGGCCGAGAACACCATGACTGGATGGTACCCGAAGGTGGACCTTGTGAAGAGTCGGCACACAGTGGAGACTGACATACGTGAGTGCTGAGATGGCCACCTATACCTACCCTTCAGTTAGGAATCCCCGGAGGATGATCGAGGATCTTCTCTTTAATTTCAATTGTTTTCCTCTTAAATCTTGTACTTGTTGTTCAGTTGGGTTTGTATACTAGCCCATTTACTTTCCAGCACACTTTCTTGTATTAATTTTAACATCGTGTTTACTTCAATTTTCATACTATGTTGTGTATGTTTACTTTTATAATGGCAATACCTTTCCAGCTTAGGGATATACACCTTTGGTTCTAGTCGCCAGCCCCTAGCTCATGGAAGTCGGGATTGGGGTAGTCACGGCACGGGCCCCAAGGACGGATCACGACAAATTGGTATCATAGGAGTCAGTTATAATGCAGAACTAAGACTCTAATTCTTATAACAACAAGAGTGTTATGTGTTTTGGGTGTGGTTAGCAGTTTAGGGAAACTGGTGATGGTGTGGTGACTGATGTATCCATACACTAGGACTCTAACTTCTGTTCAACGACTCAGTGCATGAAAACAATGATTGCGTGTGTGTTTCCTTTGAAAAAGTTTTCTTCGTGGTTACTTTCTATCATCTCACCATGTAAATTTTTTTGACCATGGAACACCTGTTTCTTTTCAGAATTTACCCATGAATGCTGCCAGCTATGGTTCTGAGTTATGTATGAGATGGTATCCCACTGAGCAAAGAGGCCTCGGTGCAGAACCCCATCATAGCGAAAGCACGAGTGATACCACAACCCGCTGGGCCACCGATACAACGATCCAGAAAAGCAGAGAGTGCACACTTCCTGAGTGTGTTGCATGAGTTATAGTGATAGAGGCCACCCAGGTTCCAGGGAGAGGTAGACCCACAGGAAGCTGAGGATTGTCTAGAGGCTGTCGTGAGAGTTTTCTTATTTTTAGGGACACCAGCCGACCAAATAGTGATCCATACCACGAGTCACCAACACGCAACAGCAGGTAGATGGTGGAGGCTGATTCTCTAGGTGCATGATGAGGAATCATTACTCTGGATAAACTTTGAGAGTCCCTTCCACTCAGAGTTTGTTCCGGCCACCCTTCGTGTGGTGAGGATTCAGGGGTAACATCATCTGCAGCAGGGCAGCATGATAGTAGTTCGGTACTCAGCGAGGTTCACCAACCTCTCACGCTACTCCACGGATATGGTACGGGACCCGATATTTATTGTCAGACCTTTGAGCATGGATTTGGGCATGTGATCAGGGCTTTGACAATTCCCCTCATCATTCTGACGCTGGAGGGGGTATTGGAGTGAGCCATTCTTCTGGAGAGCGTTCTCACTAAGCAGTCATCAGTAGCGAGAACCCCAAAAAGGCGACACGTAACAGAGTATTATGTAGCCGGTAGTTGGAAGATATCGTAGAGGTCTATGTAGATGAGGCCATCAGGTGGGAGATCTCAGGATACTGGTTCAGTTGTGCTGGGCACATGAGATAAAGTAAGCTATACGAAGAGTAGGCAGTGCTATGCATGCAGCGGGCAGGGCCACATGGCTCATGACTGCCCGACCCACCATGATGATGAGAAATAAATAGTATAGGGACCTCCCAGGTAGAGGCAGAGTTTTGACCGTGGTGGTCTACAGGGAGCATGTGGATGTGGAAATGGGGATGGTTGAGCAATGGGAGGTGGATGACGTTTTGAGGCTCTACCACCACCACCACCAGGAGGTCCACCCCGACCATAGGGAGATGGTAGAAAGTGGCGGCCTCAGATCCAGTAAATCGAGGCCTACGACCACTCCGCACCAGACATGATTCGAGGTACTATCTAGGTCTACTCTACCCTTTCTACAGTACGTATATACACATGTGTGAGTCATTATTTCTTTGTCGCTTCCATTTTTCAGAGCTCGGAGATTCTGACAGAGCAGCTGGCTCGATCCTTATATATAGAGACTCTTACGGGAGTAAACTCAATGATTACGCACTGGTACCGGCAATATGCATTTACTATAGGAGGCAAGGGAATCAGTTGGGATCCTCTTGTAGCGGCGTCAAGGCCTTACGACATCATCTTGGGTATGGACTGGTTATCCACAGTTCATGCTCAGATTGGATGTATTAGGAGAAAAGTGGGTTGTGTCCACACGGTTGGGGCCAGGTTCACCTTCACCAGCGAGAAGAGAGCCTTTTCAGTACAGGATGGACTCATGTAAATGAGGGGGCAGCCGATCACACATCAATTGGATAGTCTCAACCTTGGAGCGGTTGATGTGCGGTGTTCGAGTTTTCCTGTTGTGGGGGATCAGTACACATATGTTTTCCCTGACGATGTTCTAGGACTACATCCTCGCAGAGAGGTAGACTTCTACATTGAAATGTATCCTAGGACAACACTGATATCTACTCCAATATATCATATGGCTCCCGCCGAGCTTTGTGAGTTGAGGGTATAGTTGGAGGACTTGTAGGTGAAGGTATTTATCTGACCCCGTGTTTCACCCTGGGCATCTCTGATATTTTTTGCCAATAAGATGGATGGGAGCTCGCAACTGTGTTCCCACTACCGTCGCCTAAATCAGTTGACCGTGAAGAACAAGTACCCACTCCTGAGGATTGATAAACTCTTTGATCAACTCAAGGGAGCACGATGGTTCTCGAAGATAGACCTCAGGTCAGGCTATCACCATCTCAGAGTTCGAGATGAGGATGTGAAAAATATGTCCATCAGGTATCGGTATGGCCACTATGAGTTCTTGGTTATGCCTTTCAGTGTAACAAATGCACCATCAATGTTTATGTGTCTCATGAACATGATCATCTAGCCTTACCTTGATCGCTTTTTCGTAGTCTTCATCGAAGGTATACTGATTTATTCGACTACTAAGGAGGAGAAGGCCTACATTTTCCAGTGGTACTGGATACACTCTGAGAGCACTGAATTTATGGTAAACACTCAAAGTGCCAATTCTGTATTTGAGAGGATCACTTCTTGGGATATGTCATCTCGAAGGCTGGAATTGCAGTGGATCCATCGAAGATTGAGGCATTATTTTATTGGGATCCACCCAGTAGTGTGATGGTGGTACGGAGTTTTCTGGCACTGGCTGGGTACTATCAGAGATTTTTGCTAGACTTATCTATAGTTTAAGCACTACTTTCAGCTTTGACAAAGAAGGGGAACCCTTCATGCGGTCAGAGAGATGCCAGTAGAGCATTTCAGAGAGGAGGTATAGGTTGACCAGTTCCCCCATCTTGAGTCTACCTAAGGAAGATTTATGATACATAGTTTTCCGTGATGCTTCAGGGACCAGACTCGGGTGTGCCTTGATGCAGGAGCAAGAAGTGATCATGTTTGGTTCTCAAAAATTGAGAGTGCATGAGCAGAACTATGCTACCCATGACATGGAGTTAGCAGCAGTGGTTTTTCCATGATGATGTGCTATCACTACTTGATGGGAAAGTGTTTTACAGTCTACTTTGACAACCAGAGTCTCAGGTATATCTTCTCATAGAAGGACCTGAACCTGAGATATCAGTGATGGCTTGAGTTACTCCAGTACTATGACTTTGAGATAGTCTATACTCTTGGGAAGGGGAACATTTTAGGATATTCTCTCAGTAGGAGATCAGGCATTCAGCTACTAGGAGAGGCGACAGAGCAGCTGGCCACGTTGCAGATATCCTTTGTGGATAGAGATGGAGTATCCTTTCTACAGTCTGTCACATTCACTCCTCCATTCCTTCAGCGAGTCAGAGAGGCACAGTGTGGGGATGTTGATTGTGAGACGTGACATGCTTAGATATCCTTAGGGTAGGCACCTGATGGATTTTATGAAGGTGGGGAGAAGATCTTTTTCTTCAGAGGAACTACCATGCAACCAGTTACACTACAAGAGGAGGTTATGAGGGAGTTCCACAATTCCCCTCTAGCGGTATATCCAAGAGTGACAAATATGTATCAAGACCTCAGACGACAGCACTGGTGGATGGGTAAGAAGAAGGCGGTTGCCGATTTTGTTTCACGATGACTCACCTGTTAGCAAGTGAATGCGGAGCACCATGTTCCAGTAGGATTGGTTCATCCCTTAGAGTTCCTAGAGTGGAAGTGAGATAGGATATCCATGGATTTCATGACAGGACATCAACGTTCATCAAGAGGACACGACTCTATCTGGCTGATCATAGACCGACTCACTAAGTCGGCCCACTTCCTACTGATCAGAGATCATGGATCAGTAGATAGCTTGGTACACCTCTAAGTATAGGAGATCGAGTGGAATCATGGTGTACCATCGAAGATCGTGTCCGATCGGGATGCTCATTTTACATCCCGGCTATGGAAGGGGTTGAAGGAGGCTTTTGGGACGCAGCTTCGCTTGATCATCGCCTTCCATCCACAAATGGATGGTCAGACAGAGAGGATCATTCAGACTCTCAAGGACATGTTCTGTGCATGTGTCCTTGACTTTGGTCACTGATGGGAGGATCACTTTCCCTTGGTGGAGTTTACGTACAACAACAGCTACCACTCGACCATCGGGATGGACCCTTATGAGGCATTGTACGGCCGACCATGCAGATCACCTCTGTGCTAGACTGACCCAGGGGAGTCAGTACATGTAGGACCAGGGATTGTGTTGGCTATGACAGAGGAGGTGTAGATCATCCAGGAGTGGATGAAGGCTGCACAGAGTAGACAGAAGTCATATATTGATAGGAGAAGGAGACCACTACATTTCGAGGATGGCGACCGCCTCTTCCTATGGGTCTCACTTTTCATGGTCTATGGAGATTTGGCCAAGGCAGTAAGTTATCCTCGCATTTTAGTGGGTTGTTCTAGGTCCTCAGCAGAGTAGGAAAGGTGGCTTACCGCCAGGCCCTTCCTCTTCAGTTTCATCGGGTTCATGACTTCTTCCACGTATCTCAGCTGAGGAGACACGTGCACGACTCATCCCACATCATAGACCACAGGAATTTGGACATCGATGATGGGGTGACCTTCACACAAGTTTTAGTGGATATTGTGGATCAATAGGAGTGGATCCTGTGTGGATGGTCGATTCCTCTGGTGCGTAATCGCTGGAACCACGGGAACCTCCAGGAGATCACATGGGAGCGGGAGGCTTAGATCCAAGCTTAGTACCCCCATTTGATTCCCTAGTGTGTGTTGTAGCTTTCTGGGGATTTAAATCTATGATGTGGGGGAAATGTAAAGACCAGGAAATTTCAAGGAATTTTTTTTTTATTCTTTGGAATTTTACGATGCCGTAGTTTTTGACGATGCCTGATTCCAAGTCTCGGTGTGCTCGGAATCATTTTCTGATGTTTTTCAGGTACATTCAGTAAATGTACGTGTGAGTATTTCTATCTTTTGATCCGATGCTCGAAATTGAAATATGAGGACACTGATGAACTCGCAGTGTCGAGATTCAAT